>OZ038458.1:21037427-21124261 GCA_964036195.1 Sphaerolaimus hirsutus
AAATGTAAAATGTAAAGTGATGTAAAATGACGTGGAAAATGGCAAAGAAACTAGTTTACTTCAACCAAAATATTGAAAACTGACTAATCAGCTTTGAACGCATTTGAGTTTACCGGAATGGGATGGCCGTCAACTAAAGTTGATGGTTATGAAAATAGCAAATTTCGGGAAACTCAAAAGAGTTCATGGGTGATTTATGAGTTTTCGAAATTTCGGCTGAAAACTAGTGTGCGTAAACCAATTCAATTTACCCCGCAATTTTTCTTCGCGTAGAATATTTACTGGCAGTGATCATTTTGGACAAAAAAAATTACCAGAAAAAAAATACCTAGATAACGCAGCACCGCACAGTCAAAATTGGCACTGTGTGTTCCAACATTTTTTGGTCATAGTCAACTCAGAGTCGTGTAACTAAAGAATCGTACCTATTTTGAATTCTTCGAACCGCACGAATATTCCGCAGTTGTTCCGTTCCGTCTTTTCCTAACTAAAATCGCATGTGCGAAACTGTTCGAATTGCCAATTTTCAGTGTGGATGCAATTATACTCGGCGTACGTGATACTCTGCCCGCGCACTGATTTATGTCTCGTGTTGGAAGCGTGCCAATGATCATTAAATCATGCGATTTCCGTAAAAATATGAAAACAATTCATCGATGTGAATATTTTAATGAATAACATTATAACAACAATCAATTTTGTCATCTTTTTATGAAACTCGGACGCGTTAACCATCGTTGGCACACTTCCAGCGGGAACCACGCGTGCAGGGTGTAAAGTAACCGGAGTATAATGAATAACATTATAACAACAATCAATTTTGTCATCTTTTTATGAAACTCGGACGCAGGGACGTATCCAGGATTTTTGAGCGGGGGGGGGGGGGCTGCTTGTTTACGGGGGCCGGCGAACGGGGGGGGGCTCAGCCCCCCCCCTAAAATTTTTCCCTATATAGGGACGGAAAGGCGTTTTGGCGCTAGCGCCATACAAAGGCGCCACGCCATGGCGCTAATGGCGTTGGCGCCAGCGCCAGGGACCGCTTTATATGATTGTAAATATGCATACATATACAGCGAAATTCGCAAAATTGTGTTCATTTCGAGAGATTTTGGTTTACAGGGGCCGATCCGCTGAAAAAACAATGCATGGGTAAGGAATTGCGCGCTTGCGCGCAAAAATTTTAAGCAACATCGAAAAATATGCAGGAAAAGTTGCATTTTCCGGTAACTTTTTAGGTCTCACCCCGGGAAGGGGGGGGGGGGGCTGCAGCCCCCCCCGCCCCCCTCCCCTGGATACGTCCTTGCTCGGACGCGTTAACCATCGTTGGCACGCTTCCAGCGGGAACCACGCGTGCAGGGTGTAAAGTAACCGGAGTATAAGACATTTCGTAAAAACTAAAATGACTGTTTAGGAGAAGTACACACTAGACGTTCAAATTAATTCTTCAAAACATGTACTCACGATTGAGTAAACACACGTCGTCAAAACATTGATTCATAATTAGCGTTCCGAAAATCTCGAGATTTATCATTTTTTTAAATATAATAAAATATAAAAATATAATATTTATTTGTGTCTTATCCAGGGTTTCCAGGGAGATTCAATTATATTTATTTTACAAGAAAAATATATATAAATATCTCATTTATATACATTTATATCTTCTCTGAGCTTTTTCAGAGAGATTTTATTATAAACAGCATTCGGATCAGGTCCGGCAGTCAGTTTCTGACCTGACTGCTGGCGCTATACCTCCCGTAGTGGGGTGAATTAAGAGATGAAATTTGGGTGGGACGTAGCCAAAATTCCGCCCCCCTACTATACTCCAACGCAGGGGCGACGGCGACCCACACTTAGGTGGGTCGCCGTCGCCCCTGCGTTGGAGTATAGTAGGGGGGGAACGTGGGCTACGTCCCACCCAAATTTCATCTCTTAATTCCCCCCACAGAGGGAGTTATGGCGACAACAGTCAGGTCAGAAACTGACTGCCGGACCCGATCCGAACGCTGTTTATTTTATGTTTTGAGAGATTTTATGAGTCTGAGACTATATTTCATTATATTTTCTAAAAAACACCCGTTTTGGAACGCTATTCAAGATTCTAATAGGCAATAAAGGAACTTTGATTTTGCAGTGAAGGGCCAACCGAAACACATCGCAAATTCGTGTCAACAGAATGTCAACTCACAAGCATCACACTTAACAGAAAGAAAAAAATCAAGTGTCAGCTATGCTCTTTGCTGAAGTGCAAAGTTGGAATCACAAAAAAATTGATTAAATTTACTTTACATTAATTTTGATGTCAACTAGTGTGGTGTGCCCAATGAAACATTTTTCATTAAAACAAGAAATTCAGGAAAACAAAAACTGTAAAAATATAGACAGCGAAATTTACGGGGAAAGCAAAAAAAGTCGGATTGAAAGTTTTATAAACTTCGTCGGTCTAGTTATAAAATCCAAAAAAATCCAACCAAAACACCATTTATAAAAAACAACGAAAACAAACAGACAGCAACGCAACAAAATATGAAAAAAGTTTCAAAAGTTTCACTTTCACATTGAAAACACAAAAGCATAAAACGGATGAAACTAGACATCATTTTATCGATCCAATTTAACTAAACCACGGACATAAAAGCGATGCTCAACAGTGAACGTGACACTTTCACTGTGTTTTATTTGTCTATTTGCATGTGTCAGTTTCAGGGGTCCCCAATGGGGGGGGGGGGGGGGTCAGGGGCCCCCATTTTTTGCTTTGGTTATCTCAAAGCCCAAATAAATAACTTATACCCTATCCTTTTTTCATTTACAATCAAACACCTCGAAATCAGTTACCTCCTAAAACATTTATACAGAGCCCGGCGAATGCCACCCCCCCCCCCCAAAAGAATAAAAAGGGAATGAAGTCATGAACCCCCCATAATGTAGTTGACGGACACCTCATTCCGGTAAACTCAATCGGTTTCAAAGCTGATTTACGAGTTTTCAAAGTTTAAAAAAACTTGTCTGTATAGCCAATGAACTCACTGGTGCAAAGGGGCAAAATCTTGGAGACCCCCCCCCCCCAGTGTATTGTATGAACACATAAAAGTTTCAAATATCAAGCATTGATACAATTTTCAAATTTGGTTAGCATGAAATGGAGGGGGCATATATCAAATTAGATGATCTTATTTCTGCATAGAATCAAGTTGCAATTTCTCAAGATGAGAAAGGAGGAATGTAAGCTGAAAGGTATGTTAGAAATTTTGTGTCACAATTGACTTTTTGTATGTGTAAGTTCAGGTAGCCTGTATTTATCATGTTAATAATCATCTCAAGGTAACAATATGAATATATGTAAACATTTAAATAAGTTAATTTGCCAAAATGTGCCAAATGTTTTCTTAACGACACCGTTTAAAAAAGAGTGAAAAATTTTTTTTTAAAGCTCCCAAATATTGTTATGAGTCAACATATACGTCCATATCAGACAAGTGATAGTAAATACTTTGTGATGTTAAGTTACAGCCAAAGAATTGCTATAGAGCTATGGGATAGCATTATAAGTGGTGATTTCTGTCAAAAATATTCATCTCTACGTGGACTTGTTAATATATTGCCTTTGTTGTGACGAGCCAGGCATTTTACGCATGTCAACCCATTACGCATGTAGACGCATTATAGACATGTTATACCCGCAGGGGTAAGAAAAGGGGCGGGTAACCCCACCCCAAACCACCCAGTTATCTATCTACACCAGAGGCAGATTTTTTGGTTACCTTCCCCTGAACAGCCCCCCCCCCTGCAAATTGCCTGGCTATCTAGCTATCTGGAGCGCTTTTGAGCAATTTTACTCTAATTTTCACCCAAAGTCACTAATTTTCATGCTTTTTATGCATTTTCACCTTTAAAATCACTGGGCCATGTGTTTTTTTGCATATTTTCAGCATGCTGGGTGTAGTAAAATGCATGCTGGTTCTAGATGCGTAATGGGATTAGATGCGTAATGGCACAGGGCCGTTGTGACTTCAAGTGAAGTTCGCTGTGGAATAGTGCTTACACGTATTTATGTAAAGTCTGTAAACACTTTGTTAAGTTACTTTACCATATAAATGGAGTTTATGCCGCAATCCCAACTGCCACAAAAACATTCACATGTTTTCATTCTGATTGAAATGTCGAATGAATCCTTTTTTCGCTTGAAAATGCCAAATTGCTTCTCGCATAAAAGAGTTTGCCGAAAACAATTTGGTATTCAAAGTTAGCAAATATTATATGTATTAAAATGAATTCTAAAGGGTTTGATGCTTGTTTTATTTGGACGGAGTTTTTTATCTCACACATTATTCTCAACTGCCCGGTTAAATCCAATCAAACATGCAAAATAGGATAGAAAAAAATTGATTCTATTAAATGGCATATTAATTCACTGCCTTCAAAAATTCTACAATGTGCAACTATGTAAATGCGGTGCGGTGACAGGACCACTTGCATGACTTTGATATTCACCCACACACGTCATTATCAGAAGCTACTGCCATTTGTCTGCATACCGCCCGCATACCGCATACCGCTAAAATACAGTATTTGCCCGAATGATTCCCCTGGTGCCACTCCCAGACCCTGTAAAAATCCCTGTAAAATGTCAAATGTCATGCAAAGTGTCAAAAGTCATGCAAAGTGTCAAAAGTCATGGAAAATGCCCTGTCAAATTGCAACCGAGTTGCCATTTTGCAGGGCATTTTCCATGACTTTTGACACTTTGCATGACTTTTGACACTTTGCATGACATTTGACATTTTACAGGGCTTTTTACTGGGTCTGGGAGTGCCCCCTGGGAATTATTTTTTCTTTGTTATTATAATTATGTGGGTGAACGATTCAGGGGGGGGGGGGATTTTATTTTACGAGGGAGTGATTATGATCTCGTCACAAAAATTTAAGCGTGGTTCTATAAATTACTTTATTAGCATAGTAACAATATCCCATTTCTGTTTAAATTGGACACAAATTTATCATATGCCTAACGGGAGGAATTTTTTCCCCACTCGTCTTACAGGGAGGAATTACTCAATACAAAAAGGGGGATTATTCAAGCAAATACGGTTTCAAATGGAACGTACCAATTGAAATATCCCACAAATCAGCATTGGGTAAAGAATTTGGAAAAAAATCTTTCACAACAATTATCTCAATCACTACTTACACATAGTTTTGTACCCTGCTATAATTTTTAGAAAATTGTAGCCGATAAAAACACAGTCTAATCTCATTATTGTCAAAAACGTTTAAAAATAATGATGATTTGCATGCATGACATCAAAGAAAAATAACGGGGAAAAATATACAAATAAATACAACATCCTCACGCAATCTACTTGAGTTTAAAAAGCCAAAAAATGGAAAAATCTACCTACCCATATTCTTCAGCAGTACAAAACACTTTTACAGCAATATTATACCCCCATGCACTGATGCACATGCAAAGAGACACATAATATCGATTTTTCTTATTAGACGGAGGTTTGTCCATACAGCTGAACATTTTCTCGGTTAAAAAAAGTGTCTAGGATGTGAATACATGGTATATAAAGTGTGCTACCGTATTTTGATGAATAAAGTCACGTGGAAAAGTGTGCACTGAATTCACCTATAGCGAGAACTGTGTAAATATTTAGATATATATTGGGGGTGGGAATTTTCGGTTAACGCTGGAAAAACGTGATAGCTACGGTTGAGCTATCTCAGTGAAATTTTAACACAATAGAGTAGACTCCATAGGACACCTATTCTGTAGTTTGCAACCCAAACGGCCACATTTTGGGTGAGTTCTGGAACACACAGTTTTTAGTGTAATTTTGTGACTTGACCCCCCTTATCTCGCGACTGGGGGACTATTAGAGAGAAAAAAATTTGGTTGTAGCCCCGATCCCAAACCCCAACATACTCAAAGGGCATCAAAATCGGACAATGTATGACAGAATGGGACGACACCAACGACCGGTGACCCCCCCCTCTAATGCCACCCTCGATTTATCCTATGAGTGACGCCAAGTCACAAAATTACACTAAAAACTGTGTGTTCCACAACTCACCCAAAATGTGGCCGTTTGGGTTGCAAACTTCAGAATAGGTGTCCTATGGAGTCTACTCTATTGTGTTAAAATTTCATTGTTTTAGCTCAACCGTAGCTCAAGCTATCGCGTTTTTCCAGCGGTAACTGAAAATGACCACCCCCTATACTCGGCGGACTTGATACTCTGCAATCGCACTGATTTATGTCTCCGGTTGGAAGCGTGCCAATTATAATTGAAGCATGCCGGTTTTGCAAAAAAAGTTGAAAAAATTCATTTGAAATTTTTTATAGCCATCATCCCCTGACCCGCCCCACCCAAAAAAATCGCTCATTTTTTCCACTTTAAATTCGATATCGCTAACTTTTGCACCTTTTTGCCAATTTTCGCTTTCAAAATAGCTGTTTGGGCCATATACCTATTTTTCATAATTTAACCATATTTATTACTATTTTTATAATTTTTGAAGCTGGCGGCGAGCTTAAACTAGAGTTTTCCCTTTTTTCCCAGCAAACCACCCACCCAAATTTTTTTCAGCTATCCGACCCCCGGAAATGTCAAAATCCTGGAGAACCATGTGATAAATTCTGTGCCAAATTACACCATTATGCTATTTTAACAATATTATTCGGCATATGATAGAGTTCTGTGAAAAGCGCGCAACCGTACTTAACAATATAACAAATTTAAATGAACTTTTGCACCGGAAACATGCTTCAAACTATGCTTTTACAGCTGGCAATAAAGTGCATAAGTACCGTATTTCTCTAAAAGCCCTTGAACTAACCCCCCTCTCAAAATACCTCCATGTCTGAGAGAGCTGACTAAATAACAACCCCCCTGGAAATACCCCCGAATTGAGTGTAATGTTTATAAAGATATTCATTGTGCAAGAAAGTCATCGTTTATCGCCTGTCGTGACAATAACGTCAAAACTGTTATTGCTGGATTTTTACTACGTCTGACATCTAATCAGGGGTGGGAAGGGGGGTTGGAGGGGGGGGTAACCCCCAAATCCGTCAGTCAACTATCTATCCAGGAGGCAAGTTTTTTTGGCAAGTATCCCGACCCCCCCCCCCCCAAATCGCCCAGCTAACAACCTATCTGGAGCGATTTTTTTATAGAAATTTAACCTTAACTTTCGCCAATTTTCTTACCGTTTCATGGATTTTAACCTTCAAAATCACTAGTTCATGTGTTTTATTATCTATTTCCAGTTTTTTAGTACTATGTGCTCATATACACATTTTTAGCTATATTTCCCCTATTTTTAGCAATTTGTCTCCCTTTTCCTCTTTCTACACCTTGAGAAGCCTATACATTGAGCCCTCGCGAACCCCCCCCCCCCCCCGACGAACAACCCCCTTGAATTTGCCTCACCACTGGTGGAATAATAAACGCTCTGGGGGTATTTCGAAAAAAATACGGTAATTGCTTTTTAAATAGCCAGAAATCTGTGATAGGATGTTAGCAATGCGTCGAAAATGCGCCGCGCAAAAGTAAATCACGCGATTCATCGACATAAAAAAATAAATACATTTTCATTGTCTAGACATTTCACGCAGACGGAAAAAGCATGAAAAATACAAGCAAAATACAAACAAAAAACTGAGCCCCCGCACTGTTAGCACAAAAAGGTCCAAATGCCAGCAAACATTGTCAGATGACCTTTTGTGAAAATGTACATTCCACACCGCATATTCAACAACCATTCATAGACTAGTGCGCAAGCAAAAAGTTACAAAAAAAGTGTTAAGTGGAGTGAAACGTGAAAGTGGAAAATGGCAAACGTACGACGTTCATGGATTTTACAGCCAAATGGCAAACGAACAAAAGTGCAGTACATCGACCGATTTGTGGCAAATCACGTTGTAACAAAAAGAGTAGGATGAAACTTTTTACACAATTTACGTTCCCAGATGAAACTTTGGCAAGATCATAAAGTTGCAAAAATGCATCGGAAATGGGTGCCAGTTGCAATGCGAAAAAAAAATTTACCACATTTATTTCTGTTGAACGCTCAGTAGTGGTTAAAATTTTTGGTCACAAAAGTACAACTTCCCGAATTGTTAGGCTGCCAAAAATTGTTTGCAGCCAAAAGGTATAAAAATGAAAGAAACTGACCGATTATTCTTGTAATTTATTGTAATCTTAATTGTCTCCAAAAAGTAAAGCTATTCCAGTCGAACAATGTAAGCATACATGCAAAATATTAAAAATACGTCATGTAATTTACATTGGTTAATGACGTGTGTCCTCCAGTTTGGCACGAGTGTCACTTACGAATTAATTTGTTTCGAAATTTCTGATCCGGGGTCACTCCCTTTTGGTAGAATTGGAACATTTCGTTACGGAACTACATAAATATCTACCTAAATTTCGATTATCAGTTTTTCTTGCGACGCAGCGCCACATTTGAGCGGCAACAAGCTTGCCGGACACTTTTTTTATACAATGTTTTTATACGCACACTAGTTTTCACACGAAATTTCGAAAACTCATTTGAGTTTCATGAGCTTTAAACGCATTTGAGTTTTCTACAATGAGGTGGCCGTCAACTAGTTGACGGAGATTAAAAATAACACATTTTTGAAAACTCAAACACGTTCAAAGCTCATTTATTTTCGTTCAAAGCTCATTTTTCGAAATTTCGTGTGAAAACTAGTGTGCGCAGGCCCAATCCCTGTTTATGTTATTTACTTGCATTATTTACGTACCGTTCCGTAAAGTATAGTTGTTAAAACATATTTACTTTTACTCGATAAATACGTATACTCGAGTACAGAGTAAATACGTTTACGTTTCCTCCGAAAAAAGTTCTGGTACTCGCTTTTACGTATACTGTTTGAAAGTACTCGAGTACAGAAAACGTATTTTAGATAGTCTTTTATAAATGTTGTTAAAGGCATAGAAGGGGAAAAAATGAGCTAAAAATACGGGAAACCAGTCGAAAATGGGTATAGAACCAAAAATATAGTTAAAAATTGTGTAAAATAGGCGAAAAGTTATTAAAACGACTGATTTTGAGCGACATTTCTCAAAAATTTTGGCGACATTTCCCAAAAGTACTCACATTTACGTTGTCTACAGGGAAAAGTACGTTTACTCACGTTTACTCATGAGTAAAAGTAACAAAAATTCACTTTACGTTTTCTGTACTCAAGGGGTGAGTAAAAAATAAATACATTACGTTTATGTATAGTACTTTGGAAAAAATTTGGTACTTTGAACAACTCTGCTGTAAAGGGGCATTCCGCGCATTTCATGTGACGACTAGCGATGTAAAAGCGGTATGGTGCTAGGGAAAAATGCGCCTGGCGCTTGGAGCTGGCGCCAGAGAAAAATGCGCCATGGCGCCTTGCGCCATTTTCTCTGGCGCCATTGGCGCTGGAGGTTGGAAAGTCGTCGTGGCGTTTTTTACGTCACTAGTGATGACTATGCTTAAGTTGAAACGATGGATGAAAGTTACAAGATAAATATAAGTCGTCTTTGTGTTAAAGGTTAATGTGTGATCTATTTGCGCTGATGTTTGTGTTGATTCGCTATTTATCGGTCATTGCATAGTGTATTTTTATTGGAGTAAATGCTGGAGTAAGCGAGACAAAATATAATACGAATACAAAAATTGGCACCATTGTAAACTGGGGCCAACTCCCAGGACCCTGTCAAATACCCTGCAAAATGTCAAATGCCAAGCGCCAGCGCCGGGCATTTGGTTCCTGGTGCCAGGTAAAATAGCGCCAAAAGCGCCATGGCGCTTTTTATGGGTGTCAGGGACGTAGCCAGGATTTTTGAGCGGGGGGGGGGGCGAATTGTATACGGAACCCGGCGAACGGGGGGGGGGGGCGGCGCCCCCCCCCCTAAAATTTTACCCCTGTTGTAGGGGAATGGCGCCATGGCGCCACTGTCGTTGGCATTGGCGCCAAAACAGCAGTATACGTCTGTATTTTACAGGCATATACAGCGACATGAACAGAAATGGAGTCCATTTTCACTGGCTTTTAGGCCGCAGAGACTGGTCAGCCAAAAAGAAATGTTGTGAAGGGAGAATGCGCGCTTGCGCGCAAAATTTTTCAAACTGTCGACAAAATCGTCGTCTGAAAGTGCTATTTCTGGCACATTTTTTGGTCCGGCCCGGGTAGGGGGGGGGGGCGGCCGCCCCCCCGCCCCACCCCCCCTGGCTACGTCCTTGATGGGTGTGGCGCCACAGCAAAATAGCGCCAAACGCCATGGCGCTTTTTCCTATGGCGCTAACGCTTTTCCATCAGTAGTCATGCAAAATGCCCTGTAAAATGTCAAACAAGTGCTAAAGACAAAAACTTTCACATTTTACTAAAGACATTTTACAGCGTCTGGGAGTTGCACAGAGTCTTTTTCAATATTATCATGTATTGAAATTGATGTGTTAGATCTTATTTATCAGTGTTCTGTCAAATCTATCTCCCTGTCAAATCTATCTCTCTGTCAAATCTATCACTTCAATCTTGACATTCCCATCCACATTTTTTCGAACATTTTGGCTGCTTTTGTTATTGTTCGATTTTTTGAACAGATAATTCAGAACTGGTCCACCATCAATTTCATCCATATCCTCGGGTAATTCTTTGTTCATTGTTTCTGGTAATATCAGTGTTACAAAAGCTGATATGGTACATAAAATTGTGTATATTATGTTGGGTATGATTGGGTTTCTCTCAGCCTGTAGTGAAATTTTTTAAAGTTTTCAGTTTTCATTTCAATGGGGTACTGTCACGTGTCACTCTCAGGTCCTGTAAAATGCCCTCCCCTGTATAATGTTCAATGGCATGCAAATTGTCAAAGTACGTGTAAAATGTAAAAACAATTACTGTAAATTTGACATTTGACATGACTTTTAACACTAACATGACATTTGACATTTTAAAGAGCATTTTATAGAGCCTGAAAGTGGCCCCAGTAGCTCTAGATTTAGATGCACACAGATACAAGTCAAAAACGCAAAAAACTGAACCCTGTAATTTGAACTCACCAAACCACCTACAAAGGGTGCTAGCATTGAACCAATTGCACCTAATAATCCTAGCATACCATAACCCACATTTCTGCATAATATTTTGTAAATATTTTTAATATATGTTTTTTATTCCATTTGTATACAATATTCTGTAACAAAACATGATATATATTTATAACCACCTGACTGTTGTTGGAAACATTTCACTCTGCATCAAAAAATTTGGAGGGAACACAATAATATTGCCATATTTTGCGATCAAACCCAGTGTCATAATCAGCCAATTTGGTGACTCTGCAATACATCAATAACTAATGGGAAATATTTAAGTTTTTTTCTACTGATTTTTTTAGATGGAGGGAAAAATTATTGGTACTGATTAGGGTTCAAACGGGACCAGTTTTTCGGACCGGGACCGGCACCAAAAATTTTCTATTGTCGGGACCGGGACTGAGGGGTCTTAATTGTCGGGACCGGGACCGGGACCCGGACTGGGGTGTCGGGACCGGGACTGGGACCGCCCCAGTCCCGACTTTTTGCCGAACCATGTACCGGGACCGCGGTCCCGTTTGAACCCTAGTACTGATTCACTAGGTATTTTTCCACATAGAAATAAAAATTGAGGATTGTATTTGCATTGGACTGTGCGATTTTTGACGTCAAAGTCACCATCATGGAATTCTAAATAACATTACGGATGGCTGGAGTTTTAAAAAAGTTTAAAAACTTTTTCTTTAAAACACAAGCATCGAAACTGTTTTTAAAATTAGTACAGCCAGGATTTTAAGTACTTATTCCATTGGTCCGTAATGGGGAGGACACCTCCCCAAATTGTCCAGCTATCTATCTTTCCCAGGACCCAGAGACAAATTTTTGGCTACTGTCCCCTGAACCCCCCCCCCCCTACAAATCGCCCAGCTATCTACCTATCTGGAGAAATGTTTGAGAAACTTTGTTTGAAATTTTGCTCAAAATTGCAATTGTTCACGTGCCTTTTTGCATATTTTCACCTATTCGTGCTTGTATACCTACCTTTTTAGCGCACTTTTTCCTGTATATTTAGTGATTTTACCCCCTTTTCTGTCTTCTGCACCTTAAAAAGGCTATAGGTATATTAAACCCTGTGAACTCCTCCAAGGGGTAAGATTTAGAAATATGATTAAACAGGGGTCTCCCAGATTTCGACCCTCCGGGGGGTTGGATAGGTAGCAATAGCAAATCGCTCGTCCGGAGTGATAGATAGCTGAAAAATTTTCTGGGGCGGTTCGCGGGGGTTCAATATATAGGTTTTTTGGGGTGTAGAAGGAAGAAAAGATAGAAAAATCACTGAAAGTAGGTGAAAAATGGCTAAAATAGGTATATAAGCACATATATAGCCAAAAAGCTTAAAATTGCCAATAATGAACATGTACGAACCAAGGACGTATCCAGGGGGGGGCGGGGGGGGGGCTGCAGCCCCCCCCCTTTCCGGGACGGGGGGAAAAAGTCACCAGAATTGCACGGATTTTGACGATTCTGGAGGGTGTTGTGAAAAAATTTTGCGCGGCAGCGCGCATTATTCCATTCCACGCTTAAGTATTATCTACAAATTGTCCACTGCATCCCTTATCCCTGTAAAATGCACTCAATTTTATGCCTGTCGCTCTATAAATATGTATGTATTTTACATACATATAGAGCGGTATTTGGCGCTGGCGCCAACGCCAATGGCGTCATGGCATGGCGCCTATAAATGGCGCCAGCGCCATAACGCCATTCCGCAACCATGTGGGAAAAATTTTAGGGGGGGGGGGGGTAGGGTTCAAACGGGATCCCGATCCCGATCCCGGATCCCGTGAAATTCCGGGATTTAGCAGTCCCGATCCCGATCCCGATCCCGAAACCCCAATCCCGATCCCGATCCCGAAATCCAAAAATACCAATCCCGATCCCGATCCCGAAAACTTTCAAATCCCGATCCCGATCCCGAGAATCTCCCAAGTCCGGGATCCCGATCCCGGAAAAAATATTGGAAATTATAAAAAGTGAAACAATGACATTTTTGCATGCAAAAATGTGAACGCAAACCCCCCAGCGTCCATTTTATGTCACTTTTCTGGCATCCAACAGTGTTCTGAGACCTTTATGAACAACTGTGAATGCCAGAACAGTGACGAAAATCTCTATCCCTAGACCCCAATCCCGATCCCGAAAAAATGCCAATCCCGATCCCGATCCCGATCCCGTGACCCCAATCCCGGCCAATCCCGATCCCGATCCCGATCCCGAAATCTCAAAATACCAATCCCGATCCCGATCCCGATCCCGAAACCCCAATCCCGATCCCGATCCCGAAATCTCAAAAAGTGAATCCCGATCCCGATCCCGAAAAATCAATCCCGTTTGAACCCTAGGGGGGGGGGCTGAGCCCCCCCCGTTCGCTGGGCTCCGTAAACAAGCAGCCCCCCCCCCCGCTCAAAAATCCTGGATACCTCCCTGGTACGAACGATTTTGGAGGTGAAAATCTATAAGAAGGCATTAAAAGTAGCGATTTTGAGGAACAATTTGGGCAAAATTTCTCAAAAATCGCACCGGATAGTAGGGTTGGGACGATATGACTTTTCGATATCGATATTCGATATTCGATATTTTTTTCTGGAACTCAATATTCGATATCGATACGATATGGACCCTCGATATTCGATATGAAAATATGCTCGATATTCGATATCGATATTTCGATATTTTCGATATTTTGCTTTTGCTAAGGCAAGGCATATCTTGAGTGGCATATTGTATTTCCATTTGGTCACAAACATAATTGATCATATCCTTACTGAAGAGTAGATTGTACAAATTTACATAAAATTAACATAAACTCACCCCACACCCTGAAATTTGATGGCTGTAGTAAAGAAAATTCACCATGGTGCCAGCGTCATGGCACATACTCTGACGTGGACATTTGTGATTGCATTTGCACAAGATTAGAGGTGGTTGCAACTGCTAAATTGGAAATACATGTCATGTGACGACAAAGTGCACGCATGTGCACAGAATTTTTGATAATTGCCTTCAAAATCACTTTCTAAAAGTGCAATTCCTGGCATATTTTAGGTCAGGCCAGGGAAGGGATGAATATCGAAAAATATCGAAAAAATGATCGATATCCGATATCGATATTTGATATTTTTTCAAAATTTTCGATATCGATTTTCGATATTCGATATGAAAAAATAGTCGATATTCGATATCCGATACGATATATCGTCCCAACCCTACCGGATAGGTAGATAGCTTGGCGATTTGGCGGGGGGGGGGTGTTTAGGGGATAGTAGCCAAAACTTTTGCATCCGGTATAGATAGATAGCTGGGCAGTTTTGAGGGGGTAACCCCCCCCCCCCCAAGCCCCAACCCCTCCTAGGAGACACCTGTGATTAAATAAAGTATACTCGGCGGACTCATGATACTCTGCCCTCGCACTCATTAATGTCTCACGTTGGAAGCGTGCCAATGATGTCAAAGCATGCGATTTTTGTATAAAAGATTAAAAAGACATTGTTATGAATAAGTTAACGTATAGCGTTATAACAGAGTCAACTTTCTTTTCAACTTTGTATGAAAATCGCATGCGTAAAAAATCGTTGGCACGCTTCCAGGGGGAACCATGCGTGCAGGGTGTAAAGTGACTGGAGTACATGTCCAGGCAATCCTCACTCACCTTTATCAAGAAAACAAAGCCCGAGAAAGCCAAACACAGACAAGCCCATTGAAAAAATTAAAACCGGCTTCCTTCCAAACCTGAAATATTAGGTTAATGGATTTAAATTTTTTCAAAATGATTTTTTGTGTTTTTGGACTAGGCATTACCAGTTTTCTAGCTTTTGAAAATTTTAAAAATAAAATCAGCGAAACCGTTAGGAGTTAAACTAAAAAAATTACTCCTGATTGCATATATTGCGCATACAGTTCAAACGGTTTGCGGTTGTTTTACTGTGTGTTGACTCATAACTAGTGGTGTAAAAAGCGCCATGGCGCTTCTCCGACCCTAAGCGCCATTGGCACCAGAGAAAAATGGCGCCAAGCGCCAGAGCCAGGCCGTTTGTTCCTGGCGCTGGGCAAAAACAGCGCTTTTCATCGGCATGGTGGCAAGCGCCAGAGCAAAATAGCGCCATGGTGCTATTTGGATTTGGCGCCAGTGCCATGGCGCTTTTACATCACTACTCATAACCATGTTTCGGAGGGTTTCAAAAAAACGTTTTATAGAAAAGTATTTTCATTAAAAAAGCGTTGTTCTTAAAAAAAACCGAGCCGTTAAAAGCATTTTTTCATAAAAGCATTTTGGACTCACCATATAAGCAATAGAATTGCTGTAATTCCAGCTGGCACCTCAACAAATCCTGACAAAAAATACCCTGTGAACCTGTCAGAACTTAATCTGGTACTGAATAATGACACGCCATAGTAAACCAATAGTGCCACAATGCTGCGTATTTTTCATAAAGAATTGTTGAAAAAATACACTGAATCCTCGAATAATTGAATAAGTGGTGCGTGGTGGAAAAAAATCCACTTGGATACCCCCCCCCCCACCCTCCAGCGACAGGTGAGAAATTTTTTGAAAATTCTCAAACAGAACATCTGTCAACAGACAGCCTGGTGCCTGGGCTGCTGCACCACATGAAATGTATTTTAAAAATTCATATAAAATGTATTTCACAACTACTGCACATTTTACACATTACATGACTATTACTTGACAGTGTAAATATAGTTTCACACTTAACATTGCTTTTTTAGGGTGCGGGACTGACCCTAGTGAAGAGCCTTATTTATCAAGCAGGGGTTTAGTAGGGGGGGGGGGGGGTTACCCCCCAACTCCGCCAGCTATCTATCTATCCCGGAGGCCCGCTCAGCTATCTATCTATCCCGGAGGCAACATTTTTGGCTACTATCCCCTAAACCCCCCCCCCCCAAATCGTCCAGCTATCTATGTATCTGGAGCGATTTTTGAAAATTTTTCGCTCAAAATCGCTAATTTTCATACCTTTTCATAGTTTTTCGCCTCCAAAATCGCTAGTTCATGTTCATTATCGCCTATTTTGGCTATATATGTGCTTATATACTTATTTTTAGCCATTTTTCACCTACTTTTAGCGATTTTTTTCCCTTTCCTTCCTTCTATACCTCGGAAAAGCCTATATATTGAACCCCCGCGAACCCCCCCCCCCCAAACCCCCCCCCCAAAAAAAAATTTTTTTTTTCAGCTATCTATCCCTCCGGAGGAGCAATTTGCTATCTATATGAACCCCCGCGGGGGTACAAATCTACAAAACCCCTGTTATCAAGTGCAAATGCAGTGCAGTGTGACTTATTGGATGATTGTTCGTTTCACACATACCAAGTGAAACAATTTATTCCTCCCATCACTAAGAGCATTGGTGACTTCAGAATGTCAACAAGGGTTCTCTTTGGTTTGACATCAGTGATATTAGTATCTTTTTGGCACTTTTCCAAGTAAACAGTTGTGCAATTTTGTTTTGACAATGTTGTAATAGTATCCACAGCTTTACCATACTCTTTTCTGGCAACGAGCCAGTGTAAGCTCTCTGGCAACAACCTGTGTTATATTTTGATGATTTCATGATTGATGACTAATTAAAGTGAAGGCAACCGACCAGAACAATGAAATGGCACCAATAAATGGAAACATCAATGCTAGAAACATGTGTCTCCAATTGCCAATGTACATGGCAGCAATTCCTGCCAGCATGTAGCCCACAGTCCAGAGTAAATCAAGTGAAAATGTCTGAAAGAATGCTCTCTGATTTGGTGCCACCATCTCACTCTGCAACACCCAACCTGTGCCACAAACACCCTGCAAAAGAATTGTAAATTTTTCACTTTCCCACTGACTATTAATGTTTAGATAACCACATAAGTTTCATTCACCCACAGCTGCAACACCACCCAACAGGAATCTGATTATCAAAATGTAGGTATAGCTATGCAACAGTGTGGACATTATGACAGTTAGAATGATGCCAGAGAACAAGCTGGCAAGAAGAACTGGCTTTCTGCCAATGAAATCAGCCAGTTGGGTGACCAATAGTGAGAAAAGACTGTTACCTGAAAATGGAATGATTATTGAACAACCTAGTGAATTTTATCCACTCAGTTGTCAAGCAAAACTGAGTTGCATAGCATTTACAATTTTCAAAATGCTATGTTTGATCAATCACACAAATAAATATGTACCTGCCATGAACACTGTAGACAGCAAATGTGCCATATATCTTCTGGAACAGACCAAATTGAACTGGAATGTTATCAAACTAATTTTGAAACTATTTACATGAATATGCTAAGACATCTTTGATGAACACAAAAGCAAGGCTGTATCCAGGGGGCAGAGGTGGGATGCAGCCCCCCCCCCGTTCCCGGGGTAAGACATTTCTGTACAACATGCAGAGTATTATTATCACAAATCGCTCCATAATAATGCAATTCCTTGAAAGTACATACATTTTTGTGCTTGGCGCTGTATGTGTATGTACATTCACACACATACCGTATTTCCTCGAAATACCCCCCCTCTTGAATTAACCCCCCGTCGAAATACCCCCAGGTGTTTTCGAGCTGGGGAAAAAATAGACCCCCACTCGAAAAAAACCCGTCTGGAATTAGGTATGTACATCATGTATGCAATGTACTTGATGTATTTATTGCTCGCAGTTTGCATCGTAGCTACTAGGTATACCATAAATACTCTATTAGTGCGACCCCCCTCCAATAAAGCGACCCCTCCAATAGTGCGACCCACTTGGGCACGTTGTGTAAGTATTTGCGACCCTCTCCAATAATGGGACCCCCAAAGAGAAAAAAAACGGACGTAAGAAAATGATGTCGCAATCTTCAGACACCGCTAATTAGGCGGACAAGATGGCGGCCAGTTCGCCAGAGCTTTACAATATTGCTTTACAATGCCATGGGCATAGTAGAGTTACATGAACAGTTGAGTTGTTGTGTTGTTGAAAAATACAATGCGACCCGCTCAAATAAAGCGACCCCTCCAATAATGCGACCCCCAAAAATGTGCTGAAAACAATAAAGCGACATCGGCGACCTTGAGGGATGGTTTCGTATATTTTACAAACCGCCTTGCTCTCGGTGCATGTGCGTCGATGCGGCTGAACTTTAAAAAATCTATCGGGCGTACGCCCTACCCTACAAATCTGTAGGGAGAATTAAATCTGGCCCCTAGGGGTATTTCGAGGAAATACGGTACATATACGTACAGCGTTTCATGGCGCTAGCGCCAACGCCAACGGCGCCATGCGGGGCCCTATTAATGGCGTCAGCACGGGGCTGAGCTTCCCCCCCCGCTCGCCTGGCCCCGTTACAAGCAGCCCTCCTGCTCAAAAATCCTGGATACGTCCCTGCACTAAAGTAATTAGGCTAACCTCAGATACCATTGTTTCGCCAAAACTTGGATCAAAATAAAAGGTATATTCAGTTTCATTCCCATCACAAAAATGTTCCAAACCATCAGAATCAAATGTGCTGCATCTCATATTATATGCCACAGTATAGTTTGAGTTAAGAGATTCATTCTGAAATGATTTTATATCGCAAAATTTCATGGCAAAATTTTAATATTCTTAATTTATTCTGATAACCTTGCTCACTTGGGTTTTCCTACTCATGCAAGTGTATGGGTGATATTCTGCCACAAGTGCCATAGTCATAACTTGGAATGCCTCATATATCCAAATGAAACCAAGTAAAGTGGCCAAAAACATTTGATATGGTGGGAATCTGAAAATACAGAATTTTGAAAAATAATTTCATCCAAAATATGCTAAATGGTTCATAAAAACCAATAGCAAAAACTTGACCTTCCCAAACTGATCAGCATTTTATCAGCATCTAAATGCATGTCCCTCTGCAACTGCCCAGTCAGTGACATGGCCCTGATTCTTTCATTTGAAGCTTCTAGGGATATGTCAGGTTTCAAATTGTTGCTGAAATCATTTGTCAGTGGTATACTGTCAGTGCCATCTGATCTCTGTTTGCTGCAGTCTGCCCTATTCTTTACTGCTGCCATTGTGTGCTTTTATTTACATAAAAACTTAATAGTATTCCAGGATTTGACTGTTTGTTGTGTTTTTCTGGATTTATTTGTCACCTGTTCCGGATGTGTGAAGATTGAAAAGTCCAGTTTTGTTAACAAGTTGTTGGATGCGTGGAACTAGTTCACTCTGTTTGATGTCACTTCCCTGTATAAAACAATACTTGTTTATACAATACCAATTTGGTGATAACAACCTGCAGAAAATGGCACCTTCTTTGTTTTAACAGTTTCAGGCTTTTTCTGTTTACTTATGTGGTTATGTATTTAACTATTAACTTGGTCTAAACAGACAGTCTTTATAAGCTGCTCCCACACCATTCCTTTTGTGATAAGACAATTTAAATTTAAAGAGTGTTTAAATTTGTACACAATCATCACACAGCTGTTTATTATATAATGATTAGGCATCGGAAAAACTGTGAAAGAGTACCAGATGATTTATAAACATGAAGCGGTAATCCCAAGTTATGAACTACAACAGTACATTCAACTTGATGTAAGACACACTATTGAGATGAAAATTTTTGGATCGCTGTCAAACGAGCAGCAAGGCACCCAGAAACCTGTCACCCAGGGGTTACCAAGAATTGGAACAGTTTTCTACAAAATCTTTGACATGGTTTGAAAATACATGGCTTTTTTTACATGATGAAAGTAAAAAGAAATAATTCTACTGAAAAAAGTCAACAATGCCTAACCTAGCGCAACTGATTGTTAAATTTTCATACTAAAATATCTAAAAGGCATTATATTTACAAAAACAGTGAAATTGAGTTAAAATTGGGGCAGAATCACCCAAATGTTGGTCCACACTCCACAAAGGCTTCGTTTTGCCCCAATTCCTGTATTCAGTGTCCATAATATGAATTCTAGACCCCCCTATACATGTACCCATTTCTTCTGGCATGATGTTGCATGGCAACCAAATAGGCACCAACACCATGAAATGCCATTCTCATCACAAATTTGCAGCAAACCACCTGCAAAAAAATCACAAAAATCACAAAATCACAATCAATCAAAGTTGTTAAAATACCGATATTTTTGGAAAGCATAAGCATAAATACACTTTTCAAATTTTGAGTATGGATACTAAAGCATAAGGTATTTTGAAAATACCTAGGAAAGCGTAAAAAAGCGTAAGCATAAAAATTTGGACATTCACATGGTAGTCTTGGACCAATGTTACACACTGTGTATTGTTGTGATGGTATGATGTTACACACTGTGAAGGTACATGGAAGCACATTACCTGAATATTATATACTTCATCAACATATGACGGCTTATTAACCCATGGTAGCACATAGAAATGGATGCTTTGATACTAAAAATGCCACAAAACCAATGAAAACAACCACCAATGTCAATTGGCGCGCCCCCCCCCTTATCCCGCGCTGGACATAAAATATACCTGGAATGTCACTTTTGTAAAGCGATTTTTCAACCCATGCAAAATATTTGTGCGCACGGGCTCTGTATTATTACAACCAATGATGGGTAAGTTCTCCAGAAAAAAACACTTTCTGTGTTATGAGTTTTTCTCAAATGAATACCTGGGTTTAGAGTTTTTTTTACGAAAAAAACTCGAGTAACTCTGTGTTTTTATTTCTGTGTTTTTTTTGTAAAACAAATTGTAACAAAATGTCAAATCAACGTTCAAATTTAATTTACCGGTTCACTTGACTGACTCATCTTTTGACCCATTAGAGTTGTAAATAATACCTTACAAGTGACCAGGTAATGCTTTTGGCAGCTTTGGGGTGAGCCCTCAACTCTGTGGAATGAGCTGGTGGGTGCAAGTGTCTTTGTCAATCAGTCAGTGTCAATCACAATTTGAATCATTGTCAGAATGACCAGGTGCCATTTTGTTACTTAGAATGTATTTTGTTACTTTTTATTAAATTTGGACCCTTTGTTATCTGTTGATATGCACTTGTGCACATTTATTTTTTTGTTCAGTTAAACACAGCAGAATATTCCTCAAATCCAATGAAAAAAACTCAAAAAACTTTTCTGTGTTTCTGTGTTCTCCAATAAAAAACTCATTCGAGTTTTGAGTTTTTCAAAATTTCTGAGTTTCCGTGTTTCTGTGTAAAACAAAAACACAGAAACTCAATGAGTGTTCAATTTATGTGTTTTTTCCATCGTTGATTACAACCCCCCACGCTCAAAAATCGTGCGTATCAACGTTACAGTATAATAACCAGACATTGCGATGCAATTTGCAGATGTGCTGCTATTTCCAGTGCATAAGTCATTGTTTTTGGTACGCTTTTCAGTCTAGTTCACTTTCTTTTTTTGTGGTTTTACGCATTTTCAAAAGCATAAAACTGGACTGTGTGAAAAGCTTTTATACGCTTTTAGTACACGGAAATTTCGGCCGGGAAAGCGAAATACAGCGTATGGGTAATTTGTGAAATCGTAAGCGTAAGTATAAATACCCATTTACCCGGGTATTTCGGGCAGGGACGTATCCAGGATTTTTGAGCGGGGGGGCTGCTTGTTTACGGAGCCCGGCGAACGGGGGCCCCCCCCCCCTAAACTTTTCCCTATATAGGGACGGAAAGACGTTTTGGCGCTAGCGCCATACAAAGGCGCCACACAGTGGCGTTATTGGCGTTGGCGCCAGCGCCAGGAACCGCTTTATATGTATGTAAATATGCATACACATACAGCGAAAGTCGCAAAAATATGCTCATTTCCGAGGATCTTTGTTTACAGGGACCGATCCGCAGGAAATACAATGAATGGGGAAGACATGGCGCGCTTGCGCGCAAAATTTTTGAGAAACATAGAAAAATATACATGAAAAGTTGCATTTTCCGGGACTTTTTAGGTCTCACCCCGGGAAGGGGGGGGGGGCTGCAGCTCCCCCCCCCCCTGGATACGTCCTTGATTTCGGGTAAGCGTAGATACGGTTTCGCAACTCTGCAATCAATCACTCAAATCAATCCTCAATTTTTGACAATTTCCTTTTCGGTTTGAAACATCTCCCGAGCACCGGTCCCGGCTGAACTTCATCCATATCCTCAGGCAATTCAGTGTCTTTTGTCTCTGGCAAAATCAGTGACAAAAACAGCGATATGAAACTGAGTATTACGTAGATGATGTTGGGGATTCGAGGGTCGACGTCCGTCTGAAATGTGGTGGATTTGATTTCTTTTTTTAGAATTGTTGGATTATGGTGCTTGTTGGTGCCGACTAGTGATTTGAAAGCACCAGGACTAGTGGTGTGAAAGTGCCATCGCGTTTGTGCTTGGCGCTAGCGCCAAAGGTAAACGGGCCATGGTGCTGTTGTAGCTTGGTGCCGTTTTGCTCTGACACCAATGGCTAGAGCTCGAACTCGACTCGACTCGACTCGACTCGACTCGTGACTCGAGGGTAAAATTGGGTACCGACTCGACTCGCCCGACTCGACCGGAAAAATATGGGCCTGACTCGAGACTCAAGGTTTTTGCCCGACTCGACTCGAAATTTTGGCAAAATTCGAGTCGGGGTTCCCATTGGAAAATGTACAAAAATTTCAGTTTTGATATGAATTTTTTAACATATTTTTCAAAAATTTTGCGCACAAGTGCGCATTTCCACACCATATACATGATACCGTATTTCCTTGAAATACCCCCCTTGAAATACCCCCATGTGTTTTTGAGCTGAGGAGAAAATACCCCCCCTCGAAATACCCCGTCTGGAATATCATCATCATGTACATCATGTATGCAATATACATGATGTATGAATAGAGGCCAATTTGTACCGCAGCTACACACATGATTTGTGTAGCAATGTACATTGATATGTCCTTATATTCATAGCCTATTTAGTCATGTTTTTTACCAGTTTTGGGTATGTAAAGGCCCATTCTTTACTACAATCTTTACGAAAATTTCTGGCGAAATAAGAAACCCCCCTCGAAATACCCCCTCAAAATTTCCACTCTGAAAAAATAATTTAGACTTCATTAAGTGTGTAAAAATCATGCAAAAACATAACGCATCCGACTCGACTTGAGACTCGAGATTTTTGCCTGACTCGACTCGAATTTTCACTGACTCAACCGACTCGACTCGCCGACTCGACCGGAAAAATTTTCGGGTTGCGACTCGAACTCGAGTTTGAAAAAAATCGAGTTTCGAGCCCTACCAATGGCGCCTGTCATCGGTGCCAAAGTCCTGGCACCCACATCACTCACCGTAGCACTGTTGCATAGTGATGGAAAAAGTGCCAGGACTTTGGCGCCAACCGCCAAAAGCGTAATGGCGTTTTTACAAAGCCCGGCGACAAGCGCAAGAAGTGCCATGGCGCTTTTTGCTTTGGCGCTAGCGCCAGTCGTTTTGTTCTTGGCGCCACGGAAATAATAGCGCCAAGCGCCAGAAGCGCTTTTCATGTGTGTGGCGCCAATAACGCCACAGCAAAATAGTGTCAAGCGCGAAAAGCGCCATGGCGCTTTTTCCTTTGGCGTAAGCGCCAAGCGCCAGCGCCATGGAGCTTTTCTATCACTACTGTTGCCTAATGATAGAAAATACTCTGGATAAATTTTCTGATATTAGGCAAATGTGGAATACTGATATAGGAAATTGTGCAAAATTAAACATTATAATTACCATTATCAACGGTTCGCAAATAGATAGCAAAAAATTTACCAGTCCAGCGACAAATGGTGCTGCCATGGAGCCGACCGTGCCAATTGTACCCAACAGACCATAGGCGACATTTCTGCGTATTTCATCGTGTCTTTACCAGACCAGATGCCAGTTCCTCTAATTGAGAAGTGAGAAGATGAATGGCAAAAGCGAAGTGAATTGATAAGTAAAATGGCAAAAGCGAAGAGAAATTACATTTTATTTTGATTTTTTACTTTGTTTTTGCCAATTCATTTGCCATTTCACGTTGCTTTTGCCAATTTACTTCGCATTTGCCATTTTACTTTTCAATTTTGCAGAACTGGCACCTCAGCAGACTAAAAAAGTTCAAAGACTATGACAGAAATTTTACAGGGCACCAGAGTTGTTAAAAGTACCAAACTATTTTCAAAGTATACGTAAACGTAAAGTATTTATTTTTTACTTGCCCCTTGAGTACAGAAAACGTAAAGTACAATTTTTTTACGTTTACTCATGAGTAGACGTGAGTAAACGTACTTTTCCCTCCGCAAAACGTAAACGTGAGTATTTTTGAGAAATGTCACTCCAATTTTAAGCAAATTTTGGCTAGATACCTATGTGCTTATATGTTCATTTTCGACTATTTTTCCAATGTTTTTAGGAAATTCTCTCATTTTTTCCTTCTATGCCTTCAAAAATCGACATAAAGACTATCTGAAATACGTTTCCTGTACTCGCGTGTCGCGTACTTTCAAAAAGTATACGTAAAAGTGAGTACAGGTTTTTTTGGAGGAAACGTAAACGTATTTACCGTAAATCCTCGAATAAGTCCCCCCTCGAATAACTACCCCCTTGAAACTGACCAAGGGAAAAATAACTCCCCCCTCTTTGATGTGTGGGAAAGAAGTCCACGTATAAAAAACGTATGTATGTATATTGTATATGTTCATTAAAAGTATGCATTATTTTGCATTTGATGCACACTAGCATTGATTTCATTGCATGAATTACGGGATTTCTATTCTAACTTACACGTTTATGCAGCCCACTTACTTAACCCCATTCATATGTTATACTCATAATGTATTTTAATCAATATTCCGACGAAAAAATACCCCCCCCCCCTCGAATAAGTCCCCCCCCCCTCAAAACATTCTGAGGAAAAAATAACTCCCCCGGGGACTTATTCGAGGATTTACGGTACTCTGTACTCGAGTATACATATTCATTGAGTAAAAGTAAATACATTTTAACAACTATGCATGGCACAAGGATACTGATAAAACGTATACCAGTGGCAAGGTGACAAGTAAAATGAAAAATATTAGCAGTAAAAATTGGTATAAGTGATGTGAAGTGATTAGTAAACCTATAAGTGTTATCAAACTTACAATGTTAACCTTATAAGTTTGTTACCGCTTGACCTATCAATTGTCGTTTTACTTGTTTATTTGTTGAATACACATCAGTTATTTTCAGTTATTACACTGTTATAACTTTTAAGTTTGAAAAGCGTTTACCTGACAGTTGTAGGAAATATCTCAGTTTGAAGTAGAAAGTTCCCTGGAAACATGCAGATGTTTCCATATTTGGCAATGAGGTACATCAGAAGTACCAACCATAACGGTGATTCTATGATGTGGCAGTTTTTAAAAGGGATGCACTCCAAAATACTTAATAGGTGATAAGCTTTTTAAGAATATTTTCATTCTTGGTACTCACCTTTTGTTGTAAATGACAATCCTCATAGAGTTGCAACAAAGATGCTGATGTCAGTTTAAGATTTCAAGAGAGTTTTCAATTTGTTTTCTGTCAAGAATGTTGTGGACAGGCAAATAGCTGCCGATGAAGTCAATGCTCTAATTGTTTTTCACATGAGGAGGCCATCAGGGTTGCAGAATTGAACATACTACATCATGTGAAGAAAAACAGCCATCTGTTGTTAAATTCTATTGATCAGAGGGTATTTTTTGCTATTTAACACAAAAAAGCATTGTCATTTCATATTTTAATGGAAATGGTTAATTTTACCTTCATTTCAGATGGCCCAAAATGACCCAGTAAATCCATGGCCAAATGACAAATAAATTTATAGATGAAAATTTGTAGCCCATAAGTTTACTTGTCACTTAGCTCTTTACTTACCTACTGATCACTTTAATTGGCCTCTAGTTGAAGCAGACACACTTTGTTGCAACCCTGTCACCTATCAGGCCCACAATAGAAAATGCAATGCTCCCAATAAGAACCTTTTTTCTCCCAATCCTGAGAGTGGTAAATTGGAAATTGATGGAAGGTGCTAAACCTGACTTGGAAGGTGTTTACAAACATACTACACATTATTGTATCGCTCACCAAAGAAGCAGTACTGGCCCAGTAATCCCAGCAGGTATTTCTATCAGACCTGACAAAAAATACCCAGTAAACCTGTCACTGCTTAGTCTGGTGCTGATCAATGACAGACCATAGTATACCAGCATTGCCACTATTCTGCATTGAAAAAATGTTTTAAATGATCCACAACTAGTTTTTTCTGGTGCCTAGTGATGAAAAACAGCATACAATTATGCTGGCACTACGCCAAACAGAGGAAGCACCATTGTGCTATTGATGCTCTGTTAATTTACATTTCATGCTTTACCGATGGAGAAGTGGCATGGGCTGGTATTTACATCATATTTACCTGACACCTAATTAAATGTTTCACATCTCTATTTTGGACAATTCATGTGCAGTTAATTTTTTCTACTCTATTTTAAGTACATTATTTTGTATCTCTCCCTGTGAGGGCATTTTCCAGATAACAAATGAGGTACCTGTTGGCTTTCGTTGGACACTGTAACAGTACGCACTGTAATTTCTTACTGGTGTGTTTCAAAGTGGGACTTAATTCAAGCACTCAAAACATGGCACTCAAAACAAATCAATATGGTACATACAACAAACAAATGAAGGAAAATGGTGTAACCTTCTTACCCATTATAGCATAATACCATTCCCAGTATCATCAATACTGGAGATTTCAAAATATCCAATACACTCCTTCTGGGCCTATCAGTTTCACCAATGTAATCTTTTTGACATGTGGACAAATCCACAGAACTGCAATTTAACTTTTCAAGCTTGTTTACTAATTTCACAGTTCTTTCATACTTTTTCTCTGCAATGAGCCAGTGCAAACTTTCTGGTATTACCCTGAAATATGGAAACTTTGGCATTTTTAAAAGTGAGTTTTTGACAGCAAAATTGAAGTAACCAGTAAAGGGCTACCATTACAATGAATGGATATGACAGCACTTTGCTCATAGTTCTCCAATGTGGAATAAACCCAGTGGCATAGATTTTTCCATTATTCATCTTCTGTCAATTGGTCAAATTTTCAATTTTCACAAAAAAAAAACTAAGATAAATGTTAATATTTTACTCCTCACATGACATTTTACAAATAGAATGTAATAAATCTATTTATCAGTGATCTATCCACCTATCCCATTCAATTCTGCATCTACTAAATTTTAATGATACCCTTGCCAGGATTCATTTGTTGTTTATTTGACAGCTACAAATTCTACAGAAAAATTTTTTGCCACTCAGCACACGGCGGCAACTCCAAGCAACATGTAGCCAAACACCCAGATTAGGTTCAAGGATGCAGATAGAAAAAATGCCCTTTGATGTGCAGCCACAGTTTCTGATGTGAGCACCCAGCCAACTGTTGTGATACCCTGAAATGAATTTCTAGTGTTTTGATTATGAAGGAGGGGGTAATGGTGTAGAGACAGGTTGCAAGCTGAAAAAAGTTTGAGTGAAAGTATGGTGGCATGGGTTCAAAAATGTTAAGTTATTGAAAATTGGTACAAAATTATTTGACATTTGTCATATTTACCGTATTACCTCGAAATACCCCCAGGGGGTTTATTATTTCGCCAGCAAAATTTGAGGGGGGGATAATTCGAGGGGGGGTTTTTTTCGAGGGGGGGTCTATTATTTCGCCAGAAATTTTCGAAAATTCCCCATACGCAGACATAGAAAAATCGAACAATTACATAGATGTATGTGTGTTTATAGGCATCTATAACTGTATATACACAAAAACCCTTCCCTAACGTCACTTAATCATTAGTTTTAACGTGTGTTCTGCATTGTACAGAACACAAACTGCGGTATTTGTCATGTACGTTCACGTTACAGTCACTTTTAGGGGGGGGTATTTCGAGGGGGGGGTTTATTATTTCCTCAGCCGAAATTTAGGGGGGGTATTTCGAGGGGGGGTTAATTCAAGGGGGGGGTTAATTCGAGGTAATACGGTAGTATAAATAGATGGGTATTTGGTGTAGGGTATGGTAGGTGGAAATGTTTTACATTGGCATGCATGTATTACCAGAGGGCACCCATGTAAAATGCCAATCAAAATTTTAAAAAAATTATCACTTAACTTATGTGACATTTTACTTATGTGACAAATTTATGTGACATTTTACACAACATTTTACACTTTATTTTATACTTTACGTGCTGGGGTCTGTCTAGCTATACTGCTTCAAAGAATTTGCTTTCCCCCATCCCAATAAGTCCCCCACGGTGCACCAAAAAGACCCAAACATTTCACTCACAGTGGTGGCTACGCCCAGGAAAAATCTCGCCGTAGTAATCCACTCGAAACTGTTGATGTATGGCATTACAATTGAGAGAGCAATTGCACACCAGTAGCTGGCCAGAAATACTGGCTTTCTGCCAATTAGATCCGAAATTTGTGCCAGCACCAATGATGAGACACCGGTGCCTGTGTTTTAGTTGAGAGACTATAAAAAGGTTTTATTTTGGGAAAATTGTGTCATTTATGGGTATTCAATTGGACTTGTTTTCTATTGTTTTTGACATATTTACACAGTTTGATTTTATGGCAAAACAATATGAATTTTTTTAAACACAAAATTGCTCCACCTACTTAACGAGAACCATACCGAGGTTGATTCCAATTCCAATATGAAACAAACATTTGAATCTCACAGTTTGAATTTTATTTGAATGAATGTTAGACATTTTTTTTCCAAACTTCGAGGTGAGTCACACTTAAGCACCTCCCATTCAATCCATATTCAAATGCACTCACCCAACATGTAAATAGTTTGCGCCATATGCGCTAGATATCGCCGTCCACACACCAGATGGAACTGGGTGAAAAGTGACATTTAGGTAAGTCACTAAAAAAAATTAAAAAACACTTTAAAATCCAAAACTTCCCCACCTCTGACACCATGGTCACACCAAATGAGGGGTCATAAATCAGTGTTGCATCTCCATCAGCGCCGTGACAACTTGTCAGATTCCCATCTGGCCCTGCCGCTGTGCAGGCCATGTCAAAGATTGTTGTTTCATTTGGCGCCATGCCAAAGACTGTCGTTTCGTTTGATGCCATGTCAAAGAATGTCGTTTCATTTGGAATGAGTTTCTGTGGAAGTACCGTATTTCCTCGAGATAACCTTGAGTCCCCCAGGGGTGTTGTTTTTAAGTGTGGAAGTTTTGAGGGGTCTTTCGAGGGGGTTGTTATCTCACCAGAATTTTCTGAACTCCAATTGGGGTAAAATGTCTCAAAAATCTCTCCAGACCGCTAGATAGCTGGGCGACTGGGAGCCGGGAGGGGATGAGCCAAAAAACATTACCTCTAGGATAGATGCGTATCCGGGCGACTTGGGGGTTACCCCCAACCCCCCCCCCAACTGTTGCCTTTTTGACACCCTAGTAGTGACTTTTTTGCTCCATTCTGCACAAATTAAAACAAAAGTTCACTTACCGGCTTGTATTTGCAAGTGTAGGGGTGATACTCAGCTACGAGTGCTGAAACCATCACTTGAAAAGCATAGAACACCCATATTGAGCCCAGAACGAATACAACCAACATCTGGTATGGGGGGCATCTGAAGCGTTTGGTGTTAAGTGTTGGCTGATTTCACTTTGAGAATTCCTGGTTTGAAATTTGTAAGATGTGCAAAAATAGGCACAAATAGCCAGAAACGTTTCAAGAAAACAATAAAAAGCTAATCCACTCCACACTTGACAAAAAGTGGAATTGACCCCTGCCCTGCCCAAAAAACTCACCTTCCCAAGGCTGTCAAGATTTTGTCAGCATCAAGATGAAAGTACTCTTGCAGGGTGCCAGTTTTTGACATGGCCCTTATTCTGTCATCTGTGACCACTGCAGCCGTTTTTTCTGTTTGGGGGTCCAATAATGACATTTTTACATCTGCTGGCATTGTGTCCACATTTCCTTGGTGCCCATCAATTGGATAGGGGTGAGACATTTTTATTGGATTTTATTGGTGGTTGTTAGGAATCGTTTGCAAAGGCTGAAATTGATTTTGATTGGCAGTCTAATTTTGATGTATGGTAATTTTTGGATTGAAAGTTTTTATTCTGCAATGGTCTAAAAAGTGATGTAAAAAGCGGCACAAATTTGGCGCTACTCTGAACAGTGGTATTTACCAGTGCAAAATGGTACCACCTGCCAGCTTGAAGTACTTTTGTTACTGGTACTGCAGGGAAAGCAGAAGGGGTGCACACTTTTTCAGAACAGTTTACAATTCTCTGCGTATTTTTGTCCATGTTACCGGATTGCCTCAAAATACCCCCCTTGAATTACCCCTCCCCCTCGAAATACCCCCCTTGAAATACCCCCCCCCCTCGAAATCCCCCCAGGTGTTTCCCAGCTGAAGAAAAAATACCCCCTCGAAATACCCTCGACGGGTCTTGAATGATGTACCTACATCATGTAAACACCTGCCCGATCAAGTTCGGCCGCCTATTTTTTTTCACTTCGCAGGCCATATCTCCGGTTGTGGGAGGGATGGAAAACTAAAACTTGGGTGGTACATAGGCGCAACCCCCCACTACCCCTCATGAATAAATGGGGCAGCGGCGATACACTATAGAGGGGGTCGCCATATATGTGAAAAAAATTTGCAGCGATTTCACTGTCCCGCACAGGTCCGGCCCCCACTTGATTTCCTACACTGCGGGTGCCGGATCTCCTGCTGTGGGAGGGGTATAAATCTAAAATTTTGGGGATGTGTCCCCAACACCCCTCCCCTACTATACACTGGCCAGGCGGTTTTTGGCAACTCACCACAGTGTGCGGCACAGCGATAAAAGTTTGTTAAAACATTACGGTCCCACACAAGTCCAGCACCTAATTGCATTTAAAAAAATGAACACTTTTGTGTTGTTTTAACACTTAAGCATTTGATAATGTGACATAAACCTGAAATATCCACGAAAATATCTTATCCCACCCAAAACCGCCCACCACATGAATATCCCCCCGGGTGGTTGACAAAAAAATCACTTTTCACAACTTTTTTATTAGACACTTGTATTGCTAACTGGCAATTTGGCTTATGGTTAAGCAGTGCAGTTCCGAGGATTTATGTTTGAAGTTTATTCGTTGAAGCCTCTCGTTGCACTCACATCATTCAATAAATATAACAAAATCGGTTGTATCATAAATGTGCATTTCACGTCACATAACAAATTCCCCTCTTTTAAAAGACAACTTAAGGGGGCACCATTATAACACTGCGCAATATCAACGCTATCAAATCGCTCACTCACAAACAGCTGCGTAACAACGCTATCAAATTATTCACACACATTCCCCTCCCCCTCGACAAGGGAGTTCTCGGGGACTTTGTCAACAGGTGTCAAATTTTTTTCACCTTTGCCATTCACCAATAACGCAATTTTTTCGTTCGTAACAGAATGATCAGGGGGCAACATGTCCTTAAATTCATCATGAGATGTGATCACAGACTCTAATTGACTTTCCAAAGCAACAATTCGCGCCTTAAGAACATCATTTTCACCGCGAACTTCCGCCAACTCCTGTTGAAAAACCTGACCGTTGTCCCGGTGTGTCTTGTAGCGGCGCTTGGCGCGTGAGTACTTCTCGCGTAAAGTGTTGTAGTCGAAGTCTTTGCGCATGCCGTCGACCTTGGACTTGAGCTGTTTCTTGCACTTGACCAAGTCGTTCACGGAAGTCGACTTGAACGCCAACTGGCGACGCAACGAGTTGACAGTCTGTGAACCGATCCGACTATCAGTTGACGACAATGACTTTTCAAGGTTGTCAACTCAAAAAGAGAACTTGGAATAAGTTTCAATGTCCAACATCAAACACAAACGTTGAACAGCATCAACTTAACAGCGGGCCAGGAAAGCGTGATCAAACCGGAAAACAGAAATCAACTAATATGAGGAACAAACATCTTTATTGGAGTTCATTTCAGCTTCATACTTGGCCTTGAGAGTATAGAATTTTTCAGCATACAGTATCTACAGCCAGCGCCACGAATGCTCGTTGGCCGGGATTAACGACATGAGCACCGTAAAACGGCTGGCAATTAACAGGAACCGGGGCGGTCGATTGAACAGTGTTCGATTGCATGAAGTTACCGGATAGTGGATGATTATTCATGATTTTGTTGTCGTTTTTGTGCAATTTATTTGGCTTGTCGCTGTTACCACAAAACGTGTACGTGTCAAAAACCAGTAAAGGATGCAGCCAGGAAGTCACTCGCATGCTTCCGGGGAAGTATCAATATAGGATACAGGCAGTCGCCATGACATTCTTTTGGCAACTGAAAACAAGTTCCCATCATGATTTCGGAGCGGTAAATTGGCGTCAGACACGGAAACCACCGGAAATGGACCGTCGAATTTCGGCATATTCTTTTCCGTGGACATACGCCGAACCATGACTCGGTCATTTTCATGAAAAACCACAGAATGCCTTTCATCAAATCGTTTTTTATACACCTCTCGGTTTTTGTCACTTTGTGATCTTGCAATTGATCTAGCTGCTTGTGGATCAATTTGTCTGGCCGCCGAATAAAACAAGTTCCAGTGGGGCAAATGTCCAAAAACAATGAAAAACGGACAACACCCAGTGGTGTGATTCATGGCCATGTTACATCGCAGCGTTGCCATGGGAACTAAAGTCCACCAATTCTGACCCGGAAATTCTCTTTGAGAAAAAAGAAGAGATTCACGTAAAGAACGGTTTGCGTGCTCAACAATGCCGTTTGCTGCAGGGTTGTGAGGAAGTATGGGCGAGTGTGTTACCCCAAATGATTCACATAACTGCCTGAAATCAGTGTTCACAAACTCAGTACCCCTGTCTGTAACCAAAACCCGCGGCGCACCACATATCATGAAAACTTGATTACATACCACTCTAGCAATAGCAGTGGCGGAAAGTGAACTCACCACTGCCGTTATCATGTATCTTGACAATGCATCTACAGCAACCAAAACTTTTTCCTTTGAATGTTTGTCAAAATACATTATGTCAATGTGGAAAACGTCAAATGGCTGTGAAGGCGTTACTACCTTTCCCAGAGGAGTTGTATTGATGCAATGCGCCTTATTAGTCATGCACTCAGAGCACTGTACGCAAAAATCCATGATATCATTTTTCATATTCGGCCAAGCGAAATAATTGCATAACAATTTGAGCGTGCGCGCTTGTCCGCCATGGCATGCATAAATACCCATATGGGCTTGAACAAGGCAAGCGTGCTGCCACGTTTTCGGAGGCCATATTGCCAAATGTTGAGATGAAACGGGTGCTCTATAATACAACACATTGTCGATCAAAAATGCATTTTTTATTGAATTTGGTTCCTTTTTCATAGACTTGATAATTTTCAACAACGATTCATCAGAATGTTGGATTTGCTCCCAATCGATTTCGACATGAGTTGACAACAATGGCTCAACACGTGCGCAAACTGGTTTTTCTGTTTGGGATGCTGAAAACCCATTAGCATACAACCCCAAAACCAGATCTGAGGGCAATTTCAACTCGTTGGGCCCAAATTCTGTTTCCGTAATCAGATTTCGAGATAAAGCGTCGGCGACAGAATTGTGTATGCCAGGTCGGTGTATGAATGTTGTGACGCGATCCTGAACAAACATCGCCCAACGTTCCAATTTAGTAAAATGTGGCGAGCGAAGCACTTGCTGTATTTCAGAATTATCAGTGATTACAGTAACCTTCTGCCCCTCCAAATAGTCGGCAAACCGCCACAGCGCCCAACAAATGCACAAAGCTTCGAGTGCAGCAGCTGAATATGATGTGTGAGGGTGATAAACGTTTTGAGATATACGATACTGGATGCAATTTCCCATCATCGCTGTATTGTGAAATAACTGCGCCTAAACCTAGACCGCTCGCATCTGTTTCTAAAATGAATCCGCGCGGGTTGTCAAAAACTGGATGAATTAATACGGGTGAGGTAGATAGTAAATGTTTCAAAGTATCCCACACAGTCAACATGTCCTCAGTCCATTCAGAGGGCGTAGAACCCGCCTTCGGTACATGTCCTTTCAAAACAGTATATAATGGAGCAGAAATTCGACTGAAATTAGGAATGAAATGTGAATAATAAATACATTTTCCCAGAAATCGCCGCAAATCCTGTTTTGTGTGAACTTTAGGCTGTTCGATAACCGCTTGATAATGGGCTGGTGCGGGCAAAATGCCATCGGCAGAGATTTTGTGTCCCAAGTATTTCAATTTTGCTGCAAAGAATTTACATTTCGCTGGCTGGATTTTCAAATTAGCCCACCTCAGACGATCAGAGAGTCGGCGTAAATGTGTAAAATGTTCTGTGATATGAAAACTACTGCATAAAATGTCGTCAATGTAAGCTCATATCCAAGGCGATGTGGGGTCGTCATTCAAACCGCTCAATAATACGTTCATGAGTCGCTGGAAAGAAGCGCCAGCGTTCACAGTACCAAACGGCATCCGCGTATATCGATACTGTCCCAAACTGCACACAAACGAAGTTCGTTTGCGCGTTTGTTCATCAGCGAGCGGGACATTATAATAACCATGTCTAATGTCTAGTGCAGAAAAGATTTTCCAGCCGGAAAATTCCGAAAGCAATTCACCAATGCGGGGAAGTGGAAACGAATCAATTTTGGTGATCAAATTTACCTGTTTAAAATCCACGCAAAATCTGAAATCATTGATGCCTTTTGGGGCAATTGTAATCGGTGACGCCCATGCACCGTCAGATGGTTCAATAATGCCTTCTTTCAACATTGAAGCAATCGTTTTGTGAATGAAAGCACGTTTGTGGCAAGCTTCATAGCGAGCGGCTTGTTTGATAGGTGGTTTTGTAGGATCCGTACATATCTTGTGAAAAATTGTGGCGTCTTGCCAACGTCATAATCACTACAACTGAAGACGTCATGGAACTCTGAAATCAACTGAAAAAACTGTGTTTTCTGTGCTTTTGATAGTGGGATTTGTAACTCTTGTGAAATTTGAGACCAAATATGCGCTGCCCGCTCAGCCGGGGTAGTAGGCATGGCTGGTTTGACCACTTTATTTTCACTTTTCTCAGACATTGCCAATGACTCGGGCGATTCAGGCAAAACAATGGAAGAGGCAACAACTGAGGGATCATTATCATCGCATTCAATTCCAAAAGGTGAAAGATAATCGCTAGAGCTGAAAATGGCTGAAAAATTGGCACCTGGTGAATAGGTATTGCTCTTGTCAAATACGTCACAAGACATAAGTGGCGTGTTCACGGGTACCCGGATCGGAAAAGGGTTTTCATTGTTGAACTGTATCGAAAACTTCTGAGTATTATGAATGGGAACAATCGTGTTATGCATAGATAATCCTGAATATGGGGTCTCTGAATTTGAGCAAACCAAAACAGCGTTTTGCCATGACTTCAGAGAAACGCCACTTGGTTTTTTCAACATTGAAAAAGCGGTCGATAAAGACCCCTGAGCAGGAATAAACAAAGACTTTGAATTCGAGATGATTTTTGAATAAATTGTCCTAAATCTATCTTCATTTTCTCTTACTTGTTGAGCCACTTCTGTGTTATCCACTGGTAAATTAGCTGTACAGTTTCATTCGAGGAAAAGTGGAATGAGCCACGTCATTCTGAGAAAAGGCATTACGTCTGTGCCTATCAAAATCTCCGTGAGGGCATCAGTATTTTGATTGATCAAAAATGTTGTCAACACTTTTCTGCGCACTTTGTCGATCGGAGAAACATGGTCGACAAACAATTGAATTTCTAACAATTCGCCCTCACTGGTGGGCCCATTTACAGTATCTAATCGAACAGCTGATTTTTTAAGCTCTCACATGAAATCACTTCCCGCTTTTTTCGAAATTTGCTCCAACAATTTAGCAGGCATGAGTGATCGTGTGCAGCCGCTATCAAGCATAATGTGGCACGGAACGCCTGCAATGTTCACATTCGCATAAACTAAAGTGCCGTTAGTTGATGCAAGTCTGACGCATAAACGTTGATTATCTCCTATCATCGTCTGAGCACAAACTCCAGAGTCAACATGTGATAAAACACCAGATTTACTTGCAGAATCAAACATACACAAAGAAGCGGCAACAAATGACAAATCGGGACCAGTATCAGAAGCAGAATTTTCATTTGTTTCATTATCATTACTCTGGATAATTTCACTCATCTGTCTGGGCTGGTTCAGCAAAAACGTGCTGGAAAAACTGTCCCACTCGCGACCCACAGAGCTCTGAGTTAGGATTGGCAATGCATGAATGAAAGTTGTGTTCCACCCCCTGAACACACCAGGGTCGTCATTGTATAGTCGGGAAATTCTGTGCTGAAACTCAGAGATGTACTCAGCGCACGGGTCATTGTCAACACTTTCTGCACTTTCAACATTTTCAACAATTTCGACATTTTCATCAACTTCAGAAATTTCACAATTTTCACTTGTCACTTCACCAAACTTCAGAAATTTTATACGCTTCACCAGATAATTTGGTAGAAAAAACATCAGCCCAAAAATGAGACAACAAGTCTGATGATGTGATTAACTTTGCAGTGGCCTCAACATGCCGCTGCCATTCAGCGAATTTCACTGTATCTCCCTTGCCCTTGAAAACCGGAATTTTGTCGAGTAAATGAGGTTTGATTAGCATCCATTGGTGCAAAATGTCAAAATTTGTGGATTTTGCCATTGCCCGTGGAGCTGCTGAAAAATCACGGAGCAACCATTCTTCTGGGTCATGAACGTCGATATTTTGTTGCTGCGTATTGGGGACTGTCTCAACGACCACCGGGGGGCTACTTGTGTCTGACGTTGGCACCTTTCCAACAGGGTTTACACAACGGAACCCTGGCGGTTGCGTGGTGACTGCGCCCTGAGGCGCCATGCGAGACAAAACTTTTTCAAACATTTCCTCCATGCATGACAAACGATCGCTCAAAACACCGACATGACCCTCGACAATGTGATTCACCTGCGACAAATCATGCTGCTGAACACTCTGAACCGGTTCGTCATCAGGAGAAGGCATCAAAGGTGAATCCATCACATAATGGTGCCCGGTAAAACCGTCGATGAAAGCGACTTCCTGCAAGTACTGACCGACTGGGAAATCGACGGGGTCGACCAAAAACGGCACTCTAGGATGAGGCGTCAACAAATCAACTTGTGGCACAGAAACGGTCAATTGAACATCAAAATATCGTCTCCCGAGCTTGAACTGATCAACTGGACTTCGCTGTTGGATGAAAAAATGAGGTGGCGGCCGCGAAACGTCAACCACCGGTGAACTCGACGGTCTGCCCGACTGTGAAACACGGAGAGGTGGCAGAACACCTTGCGGCAACGGCAGACTGGATACACAATGGCTATCATTCAACTGGATGGCAGAAACAGTTGACGACTGAAGAACCTGTGGCGCCGGCCGCCAAAATTCATCACTCTGGACCAGAGCATAGCGGGGAACGCGGACCGCGTCCCGCAAAGCAGCAGCCTGAAACTGACGTTCCGCAGCTGAATCCGGGTGAAAACCCATCACCGGATTAACCGGATGAGAACGAGTGTGGCGCCTTTCCAGTACCGCCTGCGACGACGTGGACTCCGACATCAAACAAACCTCCTTCACACTCCTGGGCAGCGAAAATGCTAGTCCCCAGCACATCCACCACTATTGCTAACTGGCAATTTGGCTTATGGTTAAGCAGTGCAGTTCCGAGGATTTATGTTTGAAGTTTATTCATTGAAGCCTCTCATTGCACTCACATCATTCAATAAATATAACAAAATAGGTTGTATCATAAATGTGCATTTCACGTCACATAACAACTTGAACTGCTGGTTTACAATAATTTATAGGGGAGGGTTAAAGGTTTCAAATTGTGTAAACAACCTTACCTCACAAATGCCTTCATAAGAAAATTTGCTGGGGGTGAATTTTAAATTGTAAAAATGACATCATTGCAGGAACAAAAATAGGCAAAATTTACAATTTTAAATTTACCCCCAGCAAATTTTCTTATGAAGGCATTTTGGAGGTAAGGTTGTTTACACAATTTGAAACCTTTAACCCTCCCCTATAAATTATTGTAAACCAGCAGTTCAAGTGTCTAATAAAAAAGTTGTGAAAAGTGATTTTTTTGTCACCCACTTGGGGGGTGGGGTTTATCTGGTGGGCAGTTTTAGGTTGGATAAGATATTTTAGAGGATATTTCATGCTTATTCCACATTGTCAACCACATTAGTGTTTAAACAACACAAAAGTGTCCATTTTTTGAAATTCAGATGGATGCTGTACTTGTGTGGGACAGTAACATTTTATTAAATTTTGAACGTTGCACCCCACACTGTGGTGAGTTGCCAAAAACCGCCTGGCCAGTGTATAGTAGGGGAGGGGTGTTGGGGACACATTCCCAAAATGTTAGATTTATTCCCCTCCAACAGCTGGAGGTACGGCACCCGCAGTGTAAGAAATCAGTGGGGGCCGGACCTGTGTGGGACACTAAAAAAGCTGCAAAATTTTTTTGCACTCGGCGACCCACCCTGTAGGGGGTCGCCGCAACCCCTTCAATTCATGCGAAGTAGAGGGGGGTTGCACCAATATCTACCCCAAGTTTCAGCTTCTGGTGCGTCCTAGAACTGTAGATTGGACGTCAGAAGTAAAGTAAAAAATTGGGGGCCGGACTTGATCGGGAAGGTGTTTATAAATACAATGTACATGATGTATTTATTGGGGACAAATCTCATCGCAGCTATACATAGAGTAGTTTGTATAACCATCTATGTTTGTAAGTTCTAATACGTCCCGTGTTGTGACGTTTATAACCAGTTTTGTGTATGTAAAAGCCCATCATTTACTACGAAATTTACGAAAATTTCTGGCAAAAAAAACGCCCCTCGAATAAGCCCCCCCCTCAAAATTTCAACTCTGAAAAAATAAACCCCCTGTGAGCATTTCGAGGAAATACGGTACTTGAATCAGTTCACCCTTGAAAACGTTTTAGAATTTTCGATTTTTTTTCAGCAATTTTTGTTCAAAATTGCTTAAAAAACATCGTTTGACTTGTAAAAAGATCGAAGTAACTTGGAGATTTCATTTTTGAGGTCGGATAATCATGCGCAATTTCAATATTTCGATTTGACCCGGCTTTATAACATGAAATCATATAACCCGTAAATAGATAAATATATAATTAACACTACAGTATTATGAAAAATCAATTACATACCCGGCCATATTTTACCCAAACATCAACAATTTTCAGCAAGCAGTTCCCGACCAAAATATAAGCATGCGCTGGGGGGCCGACCCAGCACTAGGGTGTCAAAAAAATTTTTTTACAGAAAACGGAAAACGGAAAGGTAAATTTTTTTTCACTTTACGGAAAACGGAAAACGGAAAGGTAAAAAAAAAATTTATGCCGGAAAACGGAAAACGGAAAGGTAAAAAAATTTCACTCAGCGGAAAACGGAAAACGGAAAGGTAAAAAAAAATTGTCGGCCGGAAAACGGAAAACGGAAAAATGAAATGCCGGAAAACGGAAAACGGAAAGCAAAATTTTCACGGAAACGGAAAAAAATAAAGTGAAATTAGCACGGTAATAGAGAAATTTGCAGAAGGAAAACCTGCATGCAGGTTTGCCTGTTTGGCTTTGATTGTGGTAGCTGTACATTCTGCAACTATGGATCATGCCTGTAACTTCACTTGTAGTTCAAGCTTAACTGAACCAACAAAAAATCATCAAAAAGTAGCCATAGTGGCCATAGGAAAGGAAACACTACGACAATTTCACAGTCTAGAAGCAGTGGGAATCACTGATGACCCCTATGCAATTGATGACAACATTGCAGAGGAGATGATAATAAATAGCATAAAATTCAATGACAACAACAAACAATACTATATTGACTGGCCATATAAAGACAGTATCAGTGACCTGCCCATGGGAAAAGCAGAAGCCTTGGTGTGGTTTAAATCACTGATAAGAAGATTCAACAAAGATCCAAACTTATTCGAACAATACCGGAAAGTTTTGGACGACCAACTAGAAAAGGGAATAATTGTCGCAGTAATGGGCATGAAATAAAATCACCAAATGGACATGCTGGCAATATCAATACCAAAATTGCAAATTGACAGCATCACAACACCAACCAGATGAAACTTGAAAAAATTATTGGTGTCAGCATATGACCCAATTGGGTTCACAGCACCTGTTTCACTGACCCTGAAATCCTAGTTGTCAATGCTGCTCTAAGAGACAAAAACAACACAATGGGATGAGCCAATTGAAGACAAATACAGATTGGAAAAACAATGGAAAAATGCCAGAAAACTGAAAATCGAGCCAGAAAATGGAAAAATGGCCTGGTAAAACGGAAACGGAAAGGTAAAAAATTTTTCAGCCGGAAAACGGAAAAATGGGCCGGAAAAACGGAAACGGAAAGGTAAAAAATTTTCAGCTGCCGGAAAACGGAAAACGGAAAGGTAAAAATTTTTCGGCTGCCGGAAAACGGAAAACGGAAAGGTAAAAATTTTTCAGCTGCCGGAAAACGGAAAACGGAAAGGTAAAAAATTTTCCTGCGGAAAGGCGGAAACGGAAAACGGAAACGGAAATTTGACACCCTACCCAGCACCCCAAAATGCTACCCCAAATTTCTGCTATATGCTCATTGCTCACCCCCCCCCCCGCCACTGTGGGGGAGGGGGTAGTGGGGGAGGGGGGGTGTGACGCCCACCTGTGGGCCATTGTATACACAACGATTTTGTATTGATTTAGCTCTGTCCAAACCAGGTTCAGCTGGACCCAATGGTATTTAAAATATAGCGCCAAGCGGCAAAAGGGCTTTTTGTTCTGGCGCAAGCGCCATAACTTTTCGCTACCAGGCACTAGTGCTAGCCCCATCAATATTAATTAAATCAAATAAATATTTAGTGCACTGACTGTATACGCTGTACAATGAAATCTACCATATCCATATGAAAAAAAAAAAAATCCCATCACATTCATCGCTCTTCATCGAATTTTATTACACAACTTTTTGTGGTTTTATTCATCAAGATACCGTAACATTCTCTGTATAGCGTTCAGTCCTTTATAGGTATATCAAAAATAGGTATGCTAAAATATATCAGTTACTTTCGCGCGAGGGAAAAAAACGAAAAAATAGTAGCCTCCACTTATTTAGAAATGATGTTCGAACCGATTTTTAACCGCACCGACGTAATTTTTCCGCAATGTGATTTACAGTGAAATTGATTACGGGTGATGAAAATAACCTACCGTATTTTCTCGAATTACCCACAGGGGGTTTATTTTTTCAGAGTGAAAATTTTGAGAGAAAAACGTGAAAAATGCAACAATAACCACCATAATTTATAAGTTTTTTACAGCCTAATATAAGGATGTAGATGGTATAAACGATGTTCTAACGTAACACAGTAAGTGTTTTGTACGTCTATTGTGCATTTCCTGGTCCACAAATTCATAGTTCCCATTTTGAGGGGGGTATTTCGAGGGGGGGGTATTCCGAGGAAATACGGTATGTAGATACCATGAATACGACACCATAGTGTACTTGTATAAAAAATACATTTACGCACATGAGGTACATTATCGCCAGCCGCAACTTCACAATAAATTTGCTAATTTTTCGAATGATGGACACACCTTAACAATTTTTAAGTTTTGGTCGCATCAGAACTAATGATTTAGTAAACGTTTTTGTTTATCGGGTTACCTAAGTGAAGCGACCTGATCAAATTTTTGATCAATATATCTACCATTTACAAATTCAAAAATGACCCAATAAATTTCGATTGCAACAGAAAGATCACATAAAATCTGTTTTGCGAAAAGAAGAAACATCAAAACATCAAAACAAGATTCAAACAACATCATTACCTATTCTCCTGTGTAAACTGATTGATGTAAATATTGAAAAGGGCCATGGCGCCGGCGCTCCATTTTTCTGCAGTGTTATTGGCGCTCGGCCAAATGCCGACGAAAAGCAACGTGGCGCTTTTGGCGCTTGACGCCATCTTTCCATGGCGCCAGGAACAAAATGCCTGGCGCGGGCGTTTGGCGCTAGCACCATGGCAGTTTTGGCGCATGGCACCGAAAAGCGCGGTGTGGCTTTTTGTTTACTACTCCACAGCCACCGCCCACAGACAAATGTGTTTGACCTATTTCGTTCTACTTTGTTATCAATCGCCGTGTTATCAAAGCGTTAAATTCGTGTAATTAGGTAGGTAAGTTAAAAATTAAGTTAAAAGTATTCGCATTAAATGTACCTATGCAGCGTTTTTTGTGTAAAGGTAATCAAAATTTGAACAATTCTTTGGTTCTAAATGAAAAACACCCAAAATGCTCCATCTCAATACTTCTGAACCACATATTTTACACTTTTCTGAAGGAAACACCGCATCACATCACCCTCACATAATCACTAAAAAATTAACACAGTTCCAAAAGATACCGTATTTCCTCGAAATACCCCCAGGGGGTTTATTTTTTCAGGGTGGAAATTTTGAGGGGGGGGGGGGTATTTCGAGGGGGGGCTTATTCGAGGGGGGTCTATTATTTCGTCAGAAATTTTCACGAAACTCATAGTAAAGAGTACGCTTTTGTATACCCAAAACCGGTAATCAACGTGTCAATGTAGGGTACCTATATTTGGACATATCGACGTCCATCGCAACACAAACTAGTATATGTGTACCTGCGATGGAAACTACGACCAATATATACATCATGTACATTGCATACATGATGTACATCATTCCAGACGGGGGTTTCGAGGGGGGGGTTTATTTTTTCCCCAGCTCAAAAACACCTGGGGGGTTAATTCAAGGGGGGTATTTCGAGGAAATACGGTAAATACAATATTATAAACGTTTCAATATTTCTATTTCTGACGTCAAGATCCAAGATCTGACGCCAAGAGCCCATTCACTCCTTTACCTTGCTTTTTTTATCTTACATGCATACATAAGCATCCGTTGGCATGTTGCCAGCATACAGAACAAGGGTGCGTGTAAAGTATCATATTCAGTTGACAAATAAAAAAAAACTCAATTCGCGATCGCGATACAACATCACAACGTTTGCAGCCACAAATGTTGTAAATTGTCAAGGGTTCCAATTTGGGACAGCGATAAGGAAACAAGTGCACATGATTGCAAAGCTCACTGTGAACAGAATCAGACAGGCCCTATCGACAACCTGCGAGGATAAATAATCCGTTTTGGCTATTATAATTAAATATTTAACCCCATTTTTCTAAAGCTCATTTTAAAACGACAAAAATGAGATGTCGCTAAAAATTGAAGCATCAAAATAAAATTGATTACCTACATGAAGCCATATGTGATACACGTCTTAGCTGTCAAAAGTTGGCAATTACCACATTGTAGCCACATACACTAGTTTACTGCCAAAATTTTGGATACTCATCAGTTTTAAACACATTTCAGTTTACCAGAACGAATGTTTTCGATTTCCATGAATACTGGTTGACTGACTCCTCATTCTGGTAAATTCAAGTGCGTTCAAAGTTTATTTAATAGTTTCCGAAATTTCGGCCGTGAACTAGTGTGCATGGGGCGATTGTGGTCATAAATCAGCACGATTAAAGTCTCGATGGTTTTAATCAATTTTTTATAGGTAGGCAAGTTACCTTCGCAGCGAAAGTCCACTCATTCAAAATCGTATCAAGTTCATCTCTTTGTCGCATGCAATCAGTTACAAATGTCAACTCAGTGTGAACTCGCAGAACAACTAGTCTTGCCGCCTGGATTTTATCATCAGCGCTGCGGCGTTTTGGCTCTTTGCCAGAAGTTTCGGCTGGGTGTGAAGGGTTTTGTTTTCACACTGCCCGGTTGCTGCTTGAATAAGCCCCCCCGCAAAGTTTTGATTATGATCATCATTTATTTGACAGCTCACTTAGCTCAATCATGTGGGTTTTACGAGGTGGTTTATTCAAGGGGTGTATTTCAACGAAATATGATATTTCGTGTGGAGTGGCGCATCAAACAGTGACAAACTGACCTTCTTGGGTCATCTTATTGAATGCAGTAACACACCTGGTGCCAATTCCACCATCTGTCAAAGGCCGCTTCAAGTTAAAAATTTCAGGAGATCGTGCAAAGATTTCATATGCTACCATGTAAAAAGTTTCACATCGCTCTTCAATTAACTTACATAGGTAGGTAGTTAGAATCTGAAATTTGTTATCTGGAAGGCACTTGACAACATGTGGAATTGGCCCCTGGCAATTTTCTTCCATCTTGTTGCCACTTTAACCTGAAATTGGAACCCGTGATTTGAGCAATACTTCTCTCAATACCATTCTCCATTCCTTTTTTCAATAGCAATAAATACCCTTCTCGCATAAGTTATAAGCAAAGTGAAATAAGAAGTCAAAAGCGAACTGAAATTTTGACGTGAAGTTTTTTGAATATTGTTAAACTTTCAATTCTAAAGTTCCAACGCAAGCAAAAAATCAGAACGTTTCCCACTAAATCATTGTCAAAGGTCATGGAAAATATCCTGCAAAATGGCAACCAAGTTGCCATTTTGCAGGGCTTTTTCCATGACTTTTGACACTTTGCATGTCATTTGACATTTTACAGAACATTTTACAGGGTCTGGGACTGCCCCCTTCACACCACACCCGCCCGCACCCACCTGAATCACACTCATACGCCCGTGGTCCTGTATGGGTCTGATCCTGGTGCACGCGGCGCCCGGCCTGTACTTGGTGATGGCCCTGCGCTGGCCCGACAAAGTGGTCCAATCAACCTGGTGAAAGTGTGGCTGCTGGCGTTGGTTGCTGACAGGTTTGTTGGTGGTGGTGTTTGGGGTGGACTGTGGATGTGGATGGGGTTGTAGGTTGCGGGGTTGGTAAAATATTTTTGGAAAGTGTAAATTTATAGTTAAATGGTAGGTAGGTATGTGTTTAAAATTTTGAGCATTTTGGTAAATTTAAGCAAATACCTTGCTTTCACGGCTTTTCAATGTTTTTTGTTTTTTTTGCTAACATTTACACAACTGGGTTTTTTTTTTACCTAAATTGACATGTTGTGAGCACTGACTGAGTGATACCGTGTCCAAAATTTTTCCAAAAACCTCCTGTAGTTCCCGGGATATGAATTTTAAATCACGATTGTGTTGACAACATATTGTTGACAAATCGTGAAATGTTGTCAACAAATTGTGACATGTTGTCAACAAATTGTGACATCTGTACCTAACCTGCTGGTATCCATCTGCACAGGACTCATTCTCATCAAAATCCGCATCAAAACTATCGTCGTTTGCAATGCCCTCTGTTTGTGATTCTAAATCGTCTTGCGAATCAGGGGTGCCGCCACTGCGCAACTCGGGATCTGGAGCCAATTCCACAAGTAGTCAAGTGACAGAAAAGTGGTAAGTGGTGGAATAAAGTTGTAAGTTAAAGTGATATGTAAAGAGACAAGTGATGCTATTAGCGATGAGTGTTTAACGAGTAAACTTATGAGTGAAAAGTGACATGCTAATAACTTTTTCATACCACCTGTAACTTTTTTGTCACTAATCCACTTGTGGAATTGGCACCTGGTGCTTGATTCATTCCAACCATTTTCGGCAGCCAAATCAGGAAGATTTTGCGTTGCTGTGGGACATATAAAATTTTGTCGCAAAATGTTGCACTGGAAATCACTAAAAGTAATGAGTAATTTCCCAACGTCCACAAAATCAATATGAAACATCCCCTGCGGCTGTTTTAACCCTTTGACGCCAGAAAAACAAAAAGTTTGAAATAAAAACAGTCTAAAAATCACTTTTGAAAAACCACTTTGCATCCCAAACTCACCAGACCTTCCATTTTGTAGGCAGTCCGATTTGTTTTGAAGTGCATATTGAGTATTATCACAGAACTGAGAACAGAAGCTGCTGACAAACACAGACAGGATGTGAAAAACACACCTGTGGGTGTAATATGGATTTTTATAGGAAATATGTGTATACCGTATTTCCTCGAAATACCCCCGGGGGGTTTATTTTTTCAGAGTGAGAATTTTGAGGGGGGGTTAAACGAGGGGGGTATTTCGAGGGGGGGGGTTTATTATTTCGCCAGAAATTTTTTGAAATCCCAGTACTAAAATGTCGTCTGAAACCTACGCAGACGTTGAAAAATGCAACAAAAATCGCCTTTTATAAGACTCTAAAGACATTTATGAGTGTGTAGACGTACAAACACTGTTCTCACATAAATAACAGAGTCATCGTTTTTAACGTGTGTTCTGCATTGCCGGGATAACAAACCGCAGCCTTTGTCATTTACGTTCTCTATACACTAAATTTGGGGGGGGGGGTATTTCGAGGGGGGGGGGTTTATAAGTTCATAGTGTCCATTTTGAGGGGGGGTATTTCGAGGGGGGGGTATTTCGAGGGGGGGGGGTATTTCGAGGGGGGGGGTATTTCGAGGAAATACGGTATTTGGAAGAATGCCATTTGTATGCCAAAAATGCCATTTGCTTACCAATCAATGGCATAGCATTTGACTTTTTGGGTATGATCTCTGCCAACATATCGATGAACACTGTCACAGACAACGTTGCAGTCATTCCTGTAAGTTTGTATGTTTTGTCAAATGCATCTACATATTGTCAATTTGTGGCCACTGACATATTATATAATGAAATACAAGTGACATATTATATTATAAAATACAAGTATTTACCTACTTATGTTTAGAATTAGAATTTCAGTAAGTGGATCAGTGACTGTTGTCTGGCCATACACACACACACAGGCTAATTTTGTATCAATTAATGTAACATTTTAGTTACCTAATTTGGAGGTAGTCGTTCTATGTTTTTCCAAAAAAAAATTCACACATTTTATTTTTTTCTGAATCTTGAGCAACATAATGATTTTGAATATCAGAGCATCAAACAAAAATAAATATGAAAACAAATAAAGTTTCTAAATCATCCTTTTGGACACTTTGAACATACTTGCCAGCAATTTTTAGGATATTTTTGTGTTTTGGCACTCTCCCAACATAACTTTTACCTATTTGTTCTATTGGAGGCTGCCTCCTATTAAGCCGGAATTACAGCTCAGCGGCATTTGAAGTGAAATGATGATGCCGTAAAATTGATTACATCAAAATAGATATAGGTACAGCGTTAAAATTTCAGAATTTGATAGTTCTAGTAATTGTGTGTAATGTCCTGAAAAAAATTAAGAAAAAAATTATTATTTAATAAGTTATTAATTTTACGTCAAAATTTACATATTCTACGTCAGCATTTCACATCAAACATTTTACGTCACCAAAACATTTTGACGTTAAATTAATAACTACTTAAATAATGACTATTTGATAAAAAAAAATTTGGGACATTACACACAATTACTAGAGCTATCTAATTCTGAAATTTCAATGCTGTACCTTTGTCTATTTTGATGTAATCAATTTTATGACGTCATCATTTCACGTCAAACGCCGCTGAGCTGTAATTCCGGCTATAGAGGTTGTGAGTGAAAATAGAGCCAAAACCTGCCATTCTATTGGAGGCGCCCTTCTATTACAGGTATGCCATTCTATTAGAATAAATATGGTAGCAATATAGAGTATACCTATGATCATTTTCAGTGTAAAGTGTGCAATTCTTAGGCTATATAATACTCACCAATAGCCATGCGTTCATTTGACCCTGGCGGGAGAAAAAAACTGGCCACAGACATGCAGCCATCAAGAAAACATGGCAAAAACAGATTCATTAGATAGTAGGTTTGTCTTCTGATAATACTCAACCACCATACCAATTTGACAAATTTTCTGGGCCACTCCCAGACCCTGTTAAATTCTGTGTAAAATGTGAAATATCATGTAAAGTGTTAAAAGTGTGATGAACAATGTAAAATGACCAGGAATCTTTTTTGACATTTTGCATGACTTTGGGCACTTTGCATGCTATTCGAAATTTTACAGAGCATTTCACACGGTTTGGGAATCGCACCGGGATGATCTGCCTGTGTTTTTAAGAATAATTAATTTGTGAAGAATGCTTTCAGTTTTGAAATAGGTACTTGCGGAAAAATTGAAATACTATACTTGCGGAAAAGTTCTATAAAACTCAAATGACTTGATAAGTCTGCATGCCGGGGTAAATCTACGTTGGATAGATGCCAATGATAACTCACACACACGACATATTTCTTATAATTTATTAGTATTTTCCAGTTATTTCTGTTAAAACGTGCATTTTTCTTTATTTTACAAGAATTTCATGCATTTGTTATAGTTGGAAAGCTGCCAACGTGAACTGCGCATGCACAGTATCAGATCACCGGATCGTACTTGCTAAATCATAAATATTTATCTAAAAAGCCAAATACCGTATTTCCTCGATTTACCCCCCCCCCCCCTTCGAAATACCCCAGGTCTGAGCGCGCTTATGAAACTCCCCCCGAAATACACCTTCCCTCGAAATACCCCCCTCAAAACTTCCACTCTGAATGAATACCCACCCCCTGGGAGTATTTCGAGGAAATGCGGTAACAATAAATCACACCTGCATAAGTATGTACTTCTCTAGTAATACCAGTGCCTTCTAAAGTCCATTCGCCATTGAGCAAATAATCAGACAAATCGACACCTTGCGGTGATGCCTCTTCCATAGTTGGGCTCATGTCGATTTGATCAACTGGGTGTGTCCATGGGCCGAACTGACACGTGACCAATCGAAAGTATTTAGGTTTGGCAGTTAAAATCAGCATTTAAAAACGGGTGATTTTGAGAAAATACAGTTAACTAAATATAATTACAGAAAATATTTCTAAAAGAAAATATGATTTAATCTCTCTTGAAAAATCTTGCTAATTAAAAAAAACGTTAACATTATTATTTTTATAACGATGTGATTTTATGAATTTCTCTAATTTGAACTCTGTCTATGTAAACACCCTTGATGCACAGGGAATTCTTTACATATCATAAAATGACATCATTTTATCAAAAACACTTTCCCAGTTTTTCAATTTCCAGAGTCAGTTTAAAGAGTTAGGTTGCAAAGGCTTTTTTCCATAAACACACCTTCAACTCGCATTTCTGCTTGTCAAATGGAAACCACTTGACATCTAACAGACAAGTAGCTCTGAAGATTCCTGGCTCACTTCAACATTTTGAAAGTGATGTGTGAATTGTCAAAAAATGTCACTTTGAGTTGAATACAAATTGGGAATATATTGGAAATTTCGGACCCATTGTGCTTGGGCATTAAACTGTAGAATTTATCATTGATTTTAAAAAACTTGACAAAATGTGGAAATGGCCCCTGGTGGAATCCAGCTGACCCGTCCATCGTAATAAACAATCACATTGCTAGCATACGTCGCATCAAATGCTTTATTATGGGCACTGTTGTATAAAACAATGTCTAGGGCCCTCTCTTTCCCTGTAAAGCTTAAAGTCAAGTGTCAAATATCATGAGAAATGTCAATACAAATAAAACAGAACGAATTTTAATGGCATTTGACATTTTGCATGACATTTGACATTTTGCATGACATTTGACAAATTTGTATTCATTTTACATGTCATTTGACACTTGACTTTACACTTTACAGAGTGCGGGACTGCCACCTGGAGTCCACACCAAATTCCTTGGGAATCGCAGATCGAGGATGTTTCCGTGATAATGCGGCACCCAGCGCAGCGATGGATCGTACCATTTCTGCGGTGAAAATGGCTTTTTTAACACTGCTGGAAAATGATGAAAAATTGCCAGAAAAGTGAGGCTTTTGACAAGAATTTTGGTGAAAGTGGCAGACAGCGGCAGTAGAGAGATTTGTGTTGGCGCAACCCCCACCCCCCCAGAGCATTAACTCCGGGCACTCCCAGACCCTGTAGGTATAGTGCCCTGGAAAGTTTCAAATGTCATGCAAATTAAGTGTAAAACAATCATGTAAAATGTCATGGATAATGGCAAATGTCCAGCAAAAAAATACATTTTTCAATTTTTTTTGACATTTTACAGGGTTTGGGCGTGACCCTCAGAAGTGTATTAAATTACTACAGAAAATTACAAAAAGGTGGAATAGATATGTAGTAAATATAATACAGATGTAGCTAGGATAAGATAACGAACCAAAATAAGCCATGCACTGACGCCAATCTCTTGATTTATCTCATCCTGCAAAAAAAACCCGGATTTTTTTCACACTTTGAGGGCACTTCGACACTGCTATTTATATTAATTGGATTTAATGGTATAGAAAACAGAGAGTTAATTTGAGGGCCCTACGGCCTACAAACACTGGTTTTCTATAGCTCATAATTAGCTTTGCATATTTACATCTGAGTTTACCACAATGAGTTGTGTTGTGGGTAAACTAGGTACTTTTGTTGATTATGATTAACAATAAGTCATTGAACAAAATAGGTAGTTAAATACTGACTGATCAAAAGTCAGTAGACCGTGTCCCAACAAAACAAACCACATCACTAATTTGCTGCAGCGCCACGGACATTTTCACAGTGGTCACGTTTCCATTGGCCCACTGCCAGTTCGCCCCGGTGGTATTGGTCACAACTGGGCGTCTGGGAAAAGATTTACTTGCCCCAACATGTTTTTTTGGACTGAAAGCTCGATAGATTGTAAATACAAACATATATCTGATGTTTTATGTCGAGTAACGATAGCAAAAAAAAAATCGATTTTTTAAAAGAATTCTAACTAAAATTAACGTTTTATATGTAGTATCTTTTATTATCTTTTAATGTTTTTGAATTTATTCTGTATTTTCATTGAAAAAGCATTTTAAAATGAAAAGAAAACACGACATAAAACTTCAATTTGATATTTAGGTATCTATATTCATAGGGAAAAATATAAAACTGCAAACGCGTCTCCCTTTAGTTAAGTGGCGTTTGAGTTTACTGCAATGTGTTCAGTCACTGAGGTACAGCTAAGTAAGAGTAAAAACTTATTTTCGTGAACTCGAATGCGTTCAAAACTGATTTATGAGTTGACGAAATTTTTTAATTTTCGTCAGTAATGGAGCGATTACAGCTCGGGCGTAAAATTCCAGCGTAAAATTCCATCGCAAAATTGATTACATAAAAGTGGATGATGATACAGGTCTGCAATTTTTCATGGAATTTTACGCCAGCTGAAGAAAAATCAATTCTACGCTATGTCATTGCATGCAATCACCTGGCGTAGAATTGACTTTTCTTCAGCTGGCGTAAAATTCCAGCGTAAAATAGAAATTTTTGAATTTCCACAATCAAATTGCAGTGACTGTGCATGATGACTCTCGGACACAATGAAGGTATTGATAAACATATTCTCCATGAAAAATTGCAGACCTGTATCATCATCCACTTTTATGTAATCAATTTTGCGATGGAATTTTACGCTGGAATTTTACGCCCGAGCTGTTTCGTAGCATAAACAAGTGCGTGCAGCGGCATTACGAACTGAGACGCCCAAAAAAACGTGTGAGGCCAATTAAATTTCGTCCCTGGTATTTATGTGCTGCTTCAGTAGCTCTTCGTAGAGGTCATGCTCTACTCTGTTGCTTTTTGAGATCGGGATTGTAAGTGTCAAAAGGAAGAGAGGTAATACAGAAAACATGATGTTTTTGTTGAGTTTTTTGACGCAATAGCAGTAGGAATATCGAAGTGTATGCCGCGGTCGGTTTCAAACTTTGTTACGTTTTTCAAGTATTATAAGTAAATAATATAGTACGTTAAATAAATATGTTTACGTTTGCTCTGAAAAAAAGTATCTATAAAATTACTCACGATTACATATACTTTTTACTAAGTAAATACTCAAGTACAGAAAACGTATTTAGGAAGCATAGAAGGGAAAAAGGGAGAAAAAGCAAAAAAGAATAATTTTTAACCAAAATTTATAGCTGAAAATAGGCAAAAGCGCTGAAGAACTAGTGAATTTGGAGGTGAAAGTGGCCAAAAAGTATAAAATTAGTGATTTTGAGTGGGAAATGGGACAAACTTTCTCAAAAATACTCAGTTTTACATTTTCCAGCGGAAACAGTATTTTACTCACGTTTACTCATTCATGAGTAGAAAATATTTAATTTACGTTTTCTGTACTCTGTACGGGGTGAGTAAAAAAGAAATACTTTACATAAACATGGAAATAGGTTTGGTTCTTTTAACAACTTTGCGTGCGAGTTTAGAAGAAGATTGAAACTGCCTGAACGTAATAAGGCACTTTTTCCTGAAAAAAATAGAAACCAAATAAAGGTTAGACAGCTTACCTATTTTACCTATAGTTTGTGGCAAATTAAGTGATCTAGGTAATGCATTTTCAGGCACATGAAAATTGAGAAATGTGGGAGTTTGATCTGCGTTCTTATTCGTTTTCGCTGTACGTCCATTAGACATTTTGCAGACATTTGGCTTATGTAGGTATTTATGCAATTCGATCAGATTTAAGGCTATACAAAGTAGTGTCACGGTCTTTTGATGAGTGAAGTCACTACTGAAAAATTGTGCACCGAATTCGCTGATATTTTGTGCCTAAAATTCGGAATTAATTTTATTTCGCAAATTTAAAATACTGTGATAATAAATACGTCATGTACATTGCATACATGATGTACATCATTCCAGACGGGGCGTATTTCGATCGGGGGGGGGTATTAGAGGGGGTATTTATTCATAGTGGATATTTTGAGGGGGGGGGCATTTCGGGGGGGGGGGGGTAGTATTTCAAGGAAATATTGCTATATTGCTTCATTTATATACAAACGTGATGTGACGTTATTTACCCGCCTAAGCCGTAAAATGGCGTCTGTTGCACACCCGTTCACCCACGTCACGCGACATAAATTACCGACCTTGAAAATTAATAAACACATTTCATTTGTCCATCATATAACTTGTGCATCAAAAATCGATGCACAAATCAAGTTACCCCGATCCGATAGGAATCTGCCAGGAAACTTTATTTCGTTTCAAAGGAACGGTTCGAGGTTTTTGCCACGGAACAAATTTTTGCCATGGTGCTTGTAACTTGATTTGGGATGGGCGCACGTGACGACTTGGCCCACGTCCAAGCTACGCAAGAGATTTGACCCACTTCCAAGACCCAGCGAATTTCCCAATTTTTTCACCCAAAATAGCTCAAATTAGCTCCATTTTGCCAATTTTAACCAATATAACCGCTATTTTCGTCTATAAAATTTCGTTATATACCTATTTATAGCCTATTTTATCCATATTTATTGCGATGTCAAAATTTTTGGCCGTCTGCGAATAAGGCCGTTTGGCTATAAGGGACATCTCTAGGGCTCGAACTCGACTCGACTCTTGATTCGAGTGTAAAACAGGGTACCGACTCGACTCGTCTGACTTGACCGGAAAAATATGGCCCAAACTCGAGACTCGAGGTTTTTGCCTGACTCGACTCGAAATTTTGGCAAATTTCGAGTCAGGGTTTCCATTGAATAATCTCCTCAAATATCATTTTGATATGAAATTTTAAACCTATTTTTCAAAAATTTTGCGTGCAAGCGCGCATTTCCACACCACATGTGTGATATATTGTGGATTGGCTTGGCATATGTTTTGAATGGTGTTAAAACTCAAATTTTGTATTGTCATACAATTCTACATAATGTGCATGTGCACACCAGGGGGCAGTCCCAAGCCCTGTAAAGTGTAAAGTAAAGTGTCAAATGTAAAGTCAAATGCAAAGTAAAGTGTCAATCAAAACAAAAAAGAAAAGATTTTATTACTGAACATTGCATGACAATTGACACTTTACTTTGCATTTGACTTTACATTTGACACTTTACTTTACACTTTACAGGGCTTGGGATTGGCACCAGTTTAGCACCAGATTTTGGTAAACTCATAAATCAGCTTCGATAAAACGCATTTGAGTTTACTGAAATAAGTTTTTGTTAATCCCCATCAACTGCAGTTGACAGATACATCATTATGGTAAATTCAAATGCGTTCAAAGCCAATTTATGAGTTTACTAAAATCTGACAGTAAACTAGCATGTGCAGCGCCACATGTGAAACAGACACACACCACCTCAAATGCATTGCACAATGTTAGCACTAATTCAAAAAAAATGTTGTAAAAGATTTTCCATCCCTAGGCCAATTTTATTTTTGTAACTTTATTTGTAGCAACATGAGTGTTAAAAAGTTCTATTTTTGCTAAATCTTGATATTTAAATGAACTGTTGGCATTTAGACTCCATTAAGTGTGTGTGAAAACATTGGTAGAGAAACCAGTATCAAAAATTACTGCAAGGGTCATACCAAAAAGTAACGCATCCGACTCGACTCGAGACTCGAGATTTTTGCCTGACTCGACTCGATATTTCACTAGCTCGCCCGACTCGACTCGCCGACTCGACCGGAAAAAATTTGAGGTTGCGACTCGAACTCGAGTTTGAGAAAAATCGAGTTTCGAGCCCTAGACATCTCCGTTCCGAACATTATTTCGAAATATATTGTTTTTCGTGAAAATATTTGGGCGCGTGCCAATTTGGTTTCCGCTAAAAGGTCCTTTTTCTGTTTTTACTAAGGAAACCGGCGCCATGGAACGGGACTCGTCTAAAAATTTATCAAGTTGCGTCAAGGAACACCCGGTGAGCTTCTTTGCCGTCGGAAACTGTTTCGCACTGTTCTCTTCTATCATTTCTTGTTTTGGCACTGTCCCAAAAATCGCGGGTGAAAAATGGTACACGTGAAACATGATAGCTAGGCGATTAGGTTTCAGTGGGTAGTGCCAAATGTTCGCCTCAGGCTAGATAAATAATAGCTAGGGTACTCCCCCAACCGCCCCCCATTGGAGACCCCCCGCCGCAACTACAAAGCAGGCACGCAAAAAACATGTCTCAAAAAATCATCCATTCCATTGCTATCCCTCAATCGTGACACATCCCAAACACAGGAACAAGTGAGTAGCTCCATGCAGCTACCAAATATCGATGATACGCAGTCGCAGTCACACTCGTTCCAAGCAAGTCCGGAATTTGTCTGCCGCATGAATTATGTCCGTTTTGGAAATGTCACCATGGAACCAGGACCGGCGGATTGTGATAAGCTGTTCAGATTTTGTGGCAGTGCAAAATCGAATGATCCTCGCAGTTTTCGGTTTCTGGTAATTTGATGTTTTTATGCTCCAAGGACGTACGCAGGGGGGGACTGGGGGCGGCCGCCCCCCCCCGTTCCCAGGCCGGTCATAAATGTTTGCCTGGAATGGCACTTTTGTGAAGCGATTTTGTAGGTGTACTCGGTGGACCGCAAAGTATGCGCCCAAAATTATTTATGTCTTAGTCGATAACGCGCGAACAGGACACTTACGTATTCATGTTGACAAAAAAAAAGAAAAACATTTCAAAAAGAAAAAGGCGGAGTCACGTACAAGTGACGATTGTTTTTTCCTGAAACTTTTTTCTTTTTTGTTGGAACAATTTTTATTTTATTTACGATGACGTCATGATGGAGTGTTTCCTTCATAAAAATGCATAGCGTGCGGGCGCCGAGTATTCTTTGAAAATTTTCTGTGCGCAAGCGCGTAAACCCCACCCCGTTGTTTAATTTCAGGAGTCCAAACAGCATTATAAAAGTGCCCAACGTGGTCATAGTAACTATATATAGGTCGATATAATAGATATGTACCTATATAGTATACGTTGGCGCCAGCGCCAACGCCAATACTGCCATCGCCTACAAATGGCGCCAGCGCCATGGCTCCATTTCTTTACTATAAGGCCAAATTTTAGGGGGGGGGGGGCGCCGCCCCCCCGTTCGCCGGGCTCCGTATACAATCCACCCCCGCCCCCCCCCCCGCTCAAAAATCCTGGCTACGTCCCTAGATGCGATTTACTATCTATCTGAACCCCCGGAGGGGTCCAAATCCACTAAACCTCTGAGTACCCATACAATGTTTTTTTCAGATGAGATTACGTCGAATGGAAAGGCCCGAACAAACTTCAATGTCCAGTGATCGCCAAATCCACGATTTTTCCATTCCACTGGCCGGCGTATCAGAACTTCATGTTTGTTTTTATGTTTAGACTTCATCAAAAATCGTAGTAAAAAACTGTATCCGCGTGGTGTATACCCGGTGTATAAATCTGTTTATAAATATACCCATTAATATCTATCAAAAATTTATGCAAATAGCGTGTAAAATGTAAACTTCATGTAAAGTATAAAAAGTAAAAAAAAATTACTGGGAATTAAACATTTTCAGGACATTTTACAATTTACATGATGCATTACATTTTACATGACATATCCAGTGAGTGCCACCCAGGCTAATCCTTGTTGTGACAGCTAACCATAAATCCATTGAACATAAGTATCCAGAAACTTACATACCCCTTTCAGCACCACATATCACACTCGAAAAACTGTGCCGCACTTAATTTGATACCAAAAGTGGAGTTGGCGAAGGAAATTCAATGTCGCCTTAATTTGCCTACTGCGGTTGCATCTAGTCGCAAAGAGTTTTTCCACCCAGATGCGGCACATCCCTGCCATAGGTGAGTTGAGGTCAAGTGAAAAGTTGAAATAAAGCTGAAATTAGAAGAAAAACGATTTTGAGGTGAGAGGTAAAAAGTGAAAGGAATGGTGAATGTATTAAAAGTGACAGTTTCTTAGCGCTTTTCACTGCTCAAAAGCTTTTTACTTCTCCACTTGCGGGATTGGCACGTTGGAGCAGTCCCGTATCCTGTAAGGATTAAAGTGAAGTGTCAGATGTCATGCAAAATGTCAACAGTTTGTCAATTTTCAAATGGCAAAATGCCAAAATTCCAGTAATAAAATAGTTTATTTTTTATTGTAATTAACATTTTGCATGGCATTTGGCAAATTTGTATAACATTTTGCATGACGTTTGGAACTTTACACTTGACAGAGTGTGGGACAGCCACCTGGTGCCAGTTCCGCAAAATGAGAAGTGAAATGGCAAAGGCGAAGTAAAAGCGCAAAGGCGAAGTGAAACGGCAAGTGAAATGGCGAAAGTGAAGAGAAATTACTTCTTTTTTCCTTCGCCTTTGCCAATTCACTTGCCGTTCACTTGCCTTTGCCATTTCACTTCTCACTTCTCATTTTGCGGAACTGGCCCCTGGTGTTATTCATCACCCATACATCTCCCATTTGCAGATCGATCGTAATTTCGCTGGAACCCCCGGAAACCGTGGAAGATGCGCTTATGATGCGCGAAAATTTGTATTGCGTTGCGTCCGCCATCCGACGCAGTTTTGCGTCGAGTCACCGCGTCCTTTTCCCATCGTTCGGTTTGTTAATATGGTGCGATTTACCGACGGAATTTACCGGATGGTGATGTTTTTGTAGGGATATGGGGTTGAAATTTTTTTTTCAACCGCCTTGATTTTTAAAAAATTTGTTTAAAAAATCGAGAGCCTTATATGCTTAAAAAATGTTTTCTTTTATGGAGCGGTTTTTTCAAAGTTTTCAAATGCTGTTATGAGTCAACATATACAGGCAAGGACGTAGCCAGGGGGGGGCGCCCCCCACTTCCCGGGTCGGACAATAAAATATGCCCGAAATGGCACTTGATAAAAGCGATTTTGTCGGCAGTTCGGAAAAAATTTGCGCGCAAGCGCGCATTTCGGCACCATACAGTATATTTTAGTCATACCCGTGGCTTAGGACCAAAAAAGCACTCAAAATGTGCCCCTGTCGCTGCAAATGTAAACACCTTCCCGGTTACGCCCGGCACCCTATTTTTGATCTTACTTGTGACTAGTGATGGAATGGCGCCCTTTAATGGCGCCAAAGGGCGCCAGCGCCATGGCGCCATTGGCGCTTGGCGCCCTTTTCTGTGGCGCCATCTGGCGCCCGGCGCCATTATTTCGAATGGCGCCCTTGGCGTTTGGCGCCATTTTCGCTGGCGCCAATTTGGCGCCCGGCGCCATTGTTTTGGATGGCGCCGGAAATGGCGCCAAGAAGCAGTGATAAACGGTTATAATTTTCCATATTAAACTGCTTTTTCTGCTGAATGATATCATTTAGGTGATATCTAGCACACTCACCTTTGTAATTTTTTTGCCAGCATTGCAAGTTTGGGTTCATGATGTTTGATTTACATCAGATAAACTGAAAATTTTCAAAAAAGACCCACAATTGGAAAAGTGTCAATAAAAATAATTTTTCAAGCCCTTACATCATTCATTACCTATTCACAACACACTGTATTTCTTAGAAATACCCTCGGGGGATTATTTTACCCTCGGGGAGAAATACCCTCGCTCAGATATGGGGGTATTTTGAGGGGGTTTATGGGAGGAAACCTGGTAGTTGCATTAGGAAGTTACAGGAATTATTCTTACGTAGTCAGACCCCACAGAAATGATTCTTTTGTCAGACTTTTTTGAGGGGGAACTATGCAAGGGGAGTAATTACTCAAGTATATACAGTATGTCTATAGATGCTTATGCATCTCTGTTATGGTTGAATTTTTCTGCATCTGACTGTCTAAGTATGTGACAAGCAACGAATAGATACCTAATATAATTTCACGGAAGAATAGACCCCTCTCGAATAAGCCACTTTGAATAAACCTTTCTAAATTTGCTGACAATATAATAAACCCCCTGGGGATATTTCCAGGAAATGATGTATTTTATACTTATGATAAGATGAGTTTGCGGCTTGAGTCACCGTCAGAAAAATGGTGTAGCACGTTGCTCATCTGTAAATGCCCCCGAGATGATATACAGGCAGAAATCGAGAATTTTCGTGTTGGCGCCATTTTGGCACCTGGCGCCATTGTTTCTGGCGCCCTTTGGCGCCCGGCGCCATATTTTCAGATGGCGCCTGGCGCCATTTTCGCTGGCGCCCTTTGGCGCCCGGCGCCAATTTTTTGAATGGCGCCATTGGCGCCTGGCGCCATTTTTCCTGGCGCTTTTCCATCACTACTTGTGACACCCTATCTCCAGTTCTAGGGCGCGCCAGAAGCTTAAACTTGGGGGAGGTATTGGTGCAACCGCCCCCTACTTCGCATGATTTTGGGGGGTCGCGGCCACCCCTCTCAGGGTGGGTCGCCCTAAGTGCAATTTTTTTTGGCTTTTATGGTGTCCCACCGCAGGTCCGGCACCCGCTGATTTCTGAGCTGTTGGAGGGGTAAAAACCCAAAATTTTGGGGATGTGTTACCAACACCACTCCCCTACTATACACTATTCAATAATGTGAGATAAATGTGAAAAATTTCTAAAAAATTCTATTATTCTCTAAAAAACACCATTCCCCAATAGATGGATGACAAAAAATTCACTTTTTGGAACTTTTTTATTAGACACTTGAAGAGCTGGTTTACAATACTTTAAAGGGAACGGTTTGATGTTTAAAGTTATGTAAAGAACCATACCTCTAAAATGCATGCATTGCAAAATTTACTTGGGGGAATGTTCAAAGTGTAAATTTTGTAATTTTTTGTTCCTGCAATGATGTCATTATGATGTCATAAAGTTCACCCTAAGTAAATTTTGCAATGCAGGCATTTTATAGGTATGGTTCTTTACATAACTTTAAACATCAATCCCTTCCCTTTAAAGTATTGTAAACCATCTCTTCAAGTGTATAATAAAAAAGTTCCAAAAAGTGAATTTTTGTCATCCATCTATTGTGGAGTGGTGTTTTTTTAGAGAATAAGCAAATTTTTGGGAAATTTTTCACATTTATCTCACATTATTGAATAGTGTATAGTACAGGAGTGGTGTTGGTAACGGGTCAGACTCTATGCATTTTTACCCGCTTTTGCATGGTTACCCGGCGTGCATTTTTCGCTGCCCGGTGTGCATGGAGGGGCGGCCGCCATGCACACAGGGCAGCGAAAAATGCACGCCGGGTAACCATGCACAGCGGGTAAAAATGCACAGCAGCACAGGCTCGTTGGTAACACAACCCCAAAATTTTAGATTTTTACCCCTCCCACAGCTCAGAAATCAGCGGGTGCCGGACCTGCTGTGGGACACCAAAAAAGCCAAATAAAAGTTTACACTTAGGGCGACCCACCCTGAGAGGGGTCGCCGCGACCTCTCCAATTCATGCGAAGTAGAGGGGGGTTGCGCCAATATCTCCCCCAAGTTTCAGCCTCTGGGGCACCCTAGAACTGGGGATAGGATGTAAGAAGTAAAATCAAAAAATGGATGCCGGACGTGACCGGGAAGGTGTTTATGTAAAATACATACAATTACAAGTACAGCATTATTTCGCGCCAATGCAAACGCCAATGGCGCCATGGCGTCGCGCCTACGGCTATGCCTACTCTGATTATTTTCCCTGGCAAAAAAACGACGTAGGCTGGCCATGTTAACCCACTCGCCATTTAGACTCGGCTGTCATGTAATTCTACCCGCTTATCATGTAGCGGCGCTTCTGTGTTGATGTTTTTGTTCTTGTCACTTGATAAAGTGAACATATTCCTTGAATCAAGACAAAATATGGTGAGAAATGTCCTTACTCATCATATTTTGACTTTATTCAAGGAATATCTTTACTTGTGACAAGTGAGAAAAAGCGTCAGAAATTGTAAATTTTTGGTGTTTTTGTGACGTTTCACTCTATAAAGTGCTGAACACATTTGAGTACCGTCAAATATGATAAGTCATTACTCATCATATTTGACTTTTTTCAGATGTGTTCAGCACTTTACAAAGTGAAAAGTGAAAAAACTTCATGGCCTGCGGATAGAATTACATGACAGCTGGATCTACATGGCCATCAGGTTTACATCGTCGCCGCAGGGACGTATCCAGGATTTTTGAGCGGGGGGGGGGCTGCTTGTTTACGGGGGCTGGCGAACGGGGGGGGGGGGGCTCAGCCCCCCCCTAAAATTGTTCCCTATATAGGGACGGAAAGGCGTTTTGGCGCTCGCGCCATACAACAGCGCCACGCCATGGCGCTATTGGCGTTGGCGCCAGCGCCATGAACCGCTTTATATGTATGTGAATTTGCATACATATACAGCGAAATTCTCAAAAATGTGTTCATTTCAAAGGATTTTAGTTTAAAGGGGCCGATCCACTGAAAATACAATGCATTGGGAAGAAATTGCGCGCTTGCGCGCAAAATTTTTAAGAAACATCGAAAAAATATACTTGAAAAGTCGGTTTTCTTTTTCGGTCTCACCCCGGGAAGGGGGGGGGCTGCAGCCCCCTCCCGCCCCCCCCCCGGGATACGTCCTTGCGTCGCCGGCACAGGCCCGAAAAACAAGGACGTACGCAGGGGGGGGGGGGGGCGGGGGGGGGGGCGGCCGCCCCCCCGTTTGCCAGGAGTGGCACTTTCCTAAAGCGATTTTCTAAGCACTTTCAAAATGTTTTGCGCGCGAGCGCAAATCCCCAGCCCATTGTTTAATGTGTATTTTCAGGAGCCTAAAAAGCATCATAAAAGTGTCCAACATGGTCTTAGTCCTATTTATATATGGGTCTAAATCGGTACCTATAGAGTATACGTTGGCGCCAGCGCCAACGCCAATACTGCCATGGCGCTGGCGCCTACAAATGGCGCCAGCGCCATGGCTCCATTCCTTTACTATAGGGCCAAATTTCGCCGGGCTCCGTAAACAATCCGCCCCCCCCCGCTCAAAAATCCTGCGTACGTCCCTGCCGAAAAACCCTCAAATTTATTTAACTTCTCCATTTAACCCCCCCCCCCGCCCCCGCAGTTGCCGTCTCAATCTCCGAAGCTCAAAAATGGCTCCCAGTAGGATTGCCACCACATCTGGACCCTGTAATCGAGAGACAACTGAATTACGACCACTTTAAATCGCTTCCCGTCGGCAGAAAAGCCAATATCGATGTGCCCGGGGATGTTAAAAGGACTGTGTGTGTGAGGAAAGTCGCTTTGGGCGTCTGGGGGTGGCGCTTAGAAAGGGGGTGCCTTTTAGAGGAAGATAGTAGGGTGTGTTTGGGGGGTGTCGTTTTGCACTTTTGAGATTGTGGCACTGTGGCGATTTGAAGCTGGTGGGTATACGATAGAAGAAATTGCACCGATCGTGAGAACCGTGTGATATTTGAATGTTATGAGTAGGGTTCAAACGGGATCCAGCACGAATCCTGCAATTTTTTTGGTAGTTTCGCTCCCGATCCCGAAAATTGATCCCGATCCAACTACGAACCGGAAAATTTTCAAATCCCGATACCGATAAAATTACCCTAATCCCCATCTCAGAATTTTTTTGCCGAATTTGCTAAATGACTTTTTTTCACTGACAAGTGTGAACAGAAACCTCCGGTGTGCATTATATGGCACTTCTCAACTCTGGCATCCAAGTGTGTTTTAGTTGGGATGGAAAAACACGTTGTTTTTTTCTCAACGTTCCCGTTTTAAAGACAACGTTTGAAACACGTCATAAATATGTCATTGGCACGCTGCCAGCGTGAACGACGCGGGCAATTTGAAAAGTGGCTGGAGTATATTTATTATTCAATATATTTACCACAAAATAAATTTGTAGATAAATATCTATGTAAAAAAATTCATGTATTTTCAGCCGGTGGAGTATGGCGCTGCCGAAGTATCTAAGCGTCTGCGCAAAATTTCCACAGATCTGGATAAATGCAGACACCATCTCTCTGCTGAACACATGAACGCGCTGTATGATTTTACTCAGCATGCCGACAGGTCACTTGGTGGATTGGGTTTGCTAGATTTGTGACCTGTGTAGGCTGAGAAAGGGTATGAGCAATGTTCAAAATCACGGATTAAGGTGGTACTTTTTCTAATCCCCGGTCGGGATCTCAAGAACCTCAGAAAGCCTACGCAACTCCAGTTATGTGAGGTCAAAATTTTGGTGATTGGGACAGTTTCAATGGTGCACGAGTGATAATAAATGTGATCACGTACGTAATGCAGTCACATGACGCGTGAACTGACCTTTATAAACAATTTAAGTGTCGCTTTGGCACAATTTCCATTTTTCACTGTCTTATATCACTGGGGGTCTTATAAATATTTTTGGACCCCTACGGGAGTTCATAGTTATAGCCAGACCGTAAACAAATCGCTTCTCCGTAGCTAAACAATGAAAAACAGATGCCTGCCTGGGAAAATAGATGGAGCGTGTGGGGGAACCCCCCCCCCACACCACCCCTACTAGACCCCCATGTCACTTACCACTTTTCTTGTCACTTAATCACTTGCGGAATTGGGCAACAGTTCATGCTTTAGTTTATTCAAATAACCCCATTTATCAGAATCATGGAACTCATCAAAGGCTTGAAGAAGGGACCCAGCGCCAGTCCATCACACAGTCGGATTTCCGTTTCACCACAAATATCGCCGAGGGAATCACCTGAAAAATTGGGCAGTGTGGAAATTGACCCTGGTGCTTTTATTTTTATTTTTTTTTTTTTTATTTTTTTTTCCAATGAACGTTTTCAAAAATTCTCAGATTGCTTGATTGTAGAGAATGATTGCAAAGATCAATTGAAGCTGCTGGCAATGTGCCAATTTTGTGGATTTACACCGGAAATTCGAAGTGATGATGATTTTACTGGGAAACATTTTTTGGTCCTGGCTCATTTGCTGAATAAACATCCGGCTGAATACGTCACTTATTTCATGAAATAGTGCTTAAATTTTCTGATGCCTTTTTTTTATTTTTTTGATGCTACATTTGTTATGTTTTGGGCATTTTGTTGCATTCTTCATATTTCTAAATAGATTCTAAAATTCTAAATAGCTAGTTATTGTGTTATGTGCTATGCATATTTTCATATTAAGCGGTGTTCACACGGCTTTGCTGTGATGACAAGAAATAATGAAAAAGTTTCATGTGTGAAGTGAAAAGTTCCATCATATACACGAGAAGAAGCGCTTATGTTTTGCACGCTACGCAGGTGTACTAACATGGTAAAGTTTATATTATTAGTAGCTCTCACTGGAGAGTTTATAGACATTTGGAAAAAAATGTTTCATTGTCGGTGGAAATTTTGCCATTGACAACAAAAAAATTTCTTCTAAAGATTCATCCTCCAACGTGAGATAATAATTACCTATATGAAGTTTGGCATGTAATACATTTGAGTAAATAGTGTGTATTTTACCTATACATTTCTGCTTTTTCTCGCAAATAAGGAACTTTTCACGACACATGGATATTTTTCATTTTTTCAAATTTTTTCTTGTCGTCATGGCGAAGTTCTGTGAACGCTGCTTAGAATTGTCAGTAGGAAAAGAAATTTTATGGTAGGTATGTAGATTTCGCTGGAAAGTGTGCTGGGTGCAGTTAAAGGCCCTGTAAAGTGTAAAGTGTCAAATGCATAGTCCAATGTAAACTCAAGTCAATTGTGTATCCTATTCTTTTTTGTATCCATATCTTATGTTTTTGTGGCCAAAGCTTACGTTTCCACAAGATTTGGGTATGCAATAGACACTTAACTTTACATTTGACACTTTGCATGACAATTGACACTGTGACAATTGACACTTTACTTTGCATTTGACTTTACATTTGACACTTTACTTTACACTTTACATGGCTTGGGACTGCCCCCTGTAGTCAATTGTCTATAGTGCCTTAACTTGTCAGACATCCTGTTGTATTTCATTACAAATCGTTATGGGTTTCTTTGCATTTTTATTTCATATACATTTTCTGTACGTTTTTTTTGCTTTTTTCAGATATGTTGCATTTTCTGTTGAATTTTATTTTGAATAAAATTCCTTTATTCCATTGCACATTTTAGCAGAGACGTAGTGATTTTGATGATGCCTTTAATGCATTTGAAAATAATATTTTATCAGATAATAGATTTGCACTTTGTGATTTGATGCTGGAACGAACACTTAAATCATATAAACTGCGAATGCTGTCAGTGTCAAAATAAATAAGTTCAACAAATATTGACTCTGCATTCACCAACTCACAATTCAAATTTCCAAAACTGATAAATTGATTATAAACATTTTAGTTCACTGGAATTGTGGATCTGTCGACTACTATTAGGTAGTTTAGAAGGTTAAAAGGTTCGTTATGGTAAATTTCAATGGGTTCATAGCAGAGTTGTCAGCCTACGATATTTCGGCTGTCCTCTGTTTAATGCCAACAAAAAGTGCATACTGTATCGATATATTGCATTCATTATTATGCTGCAAGTCTTGCTTTAAACCACGAGATGATGCAATTGAAAAGAAATACATAAAAGGTAAATTGCTACAAAAATCTGCTTACAATGCAAACAAATGCAATGGCCTTAAAAGAAATTTTCATTTACATTTGCGACATATCAGCCCAAGAAAACAAAATAAACAAGAAAAATCGCTAGAACATAGTGGCCAAAATGTTGAAATTTTTGCTCATCGGCCTATCTTTCTCAGCTTACATGGTGGAAGTTCGATGCAAGAATACATGCGTCAGATTCGGAAAACGTGGTAGTCACGGTTGGTTGTCGAGTGTTCGTATTTCCTCAAAATAAACCTGAGGGGTTTATTTTTGCGCCGGGAAAATTTGATGGGGATTTATTCAATGGGGGGTTTATACGAGGGGGTAATTATTTCGTAAAAATTTCGTGAAATTTCACATACTCGGATGTCGTAAAATTTCACCCGTGAAACACTATAGAACGGCAGCCTCCAATAGAACGGCAGCCTCCCATGGAACGGAAGGTGAAAAAGTTGGCCAAAAATATACGTAGAATGGCGGCATGGCGCTCTTCTATTACAAGAAATACAGTATTTCTTTGTCTTTGACACGCGAGCACCGAGCAGTACACATAGCCGCACACACTTTCACAAAAAAAAGAAGAAATATATTCAAAAGAAAAAGGCGGAGTCGCATAAAAGCGACGAATGTTTTTTTAACGATGACCTCATGGTGGAGTGTTTTGCTCAGAAGAATGCATAGCGAAGTATACCAATCTTAATTCAGTGGACAGCGACCCAGACGGCATGCAGTCGAGCGGATATGCCCCCAACAAAGTCGGCTACTTCGAGGTGCCAGTCCCAGACCCTGTAAAACGTCCTGTAAAATGTAAAATGTCATGCAAAGTGTCAAAAGTCATGTAAAATGCCTTGCAAAATGGCAACTCGGTTGCCATTTTGCAGGGAATTTTACATGACTTTTGACACTTTGCATGACATTTTACATTTTACAGGGTCTGGGACTGCCCCCTGGACGCACCCGATGGGGCGATTCAATGCTTCAAAGTGCCATATTTGAAAGGTACCTGCAGCGAGATGCTCAAGCGCTACAAAGAAGCTAAAGGCAGGTATTCATGTTGCCAGGTGAGTTTTATGTATTCAACTATATGATTAATACAGGTAAGAACCGGTTACCGTATTTCTTCTAATAAAACGGTTTACTTCCAATAGAACGGCACAGCCAATAGAAGGGTATGTTTTCGCAAGTTTTTACACTCACGAGAACCATAGAACTACAGCCTACAAAAGAACGGCACATCAAGATCGCGCATGCGTTAAATGGGCACGCTGCCAACGTCAACTACGCGTGCAAGGTCACTAGAGTATAGTACGTCGTCACCACGGCGCAGGTGCGCGACACCGGGATAATCGTGCCCAGTTGGAAATGCGTCAACCTGAAATTCGTCGACCCGTCCAAGTGCGCGTCCGACTGCTTCCCCACCACCACCGACTACGAGCCGGACAGCGCGCTAACCGTCGCATCGATTGGCAGAAAATTGCGACTTTTGAAGTGAATTACCTAATTGGGTAGGGCATTTGAGTTGACTGGAATGAGTTTTTTACCCCATGCTCCCGTCAACGCCGAATTCTGGTGAACTCAAATGCAATTTAAAGTTAATTTGTGATATTATAATTTTTTGGTTTACTGGAAGTAAACTATTTGTAGTTTGTGCAGTGGCGTTGTTTTTCCGTCGTGCTTTTTGCTGAACTGCGTGCAATTTATGTTTCATATTTACACGTTTATCAGCGAAATATTTACGATTATGTCAGAAAAATAACAGAAATTATTCTAGCCAGACTTTGAATTCATTTGAAACAGCGAAATGCGTCGCATATGTGAAGTTATTTCAATTTCACAACATTTTCAAACGCAAACTGAATACTTGAATAACGAAAATAAGTACGAATGGTTCATTCGCTCCCAAAAGAACGGTTCTTTTTTTTAACAAACGAAGCTACTGTATACTCGGCGGACCGCAAAGTATGCGCCCAAAATTTTTTATGTCTTGGTCGATAACGCGCGAGCTGGATACTTATGTACGCACTTTCCCAAAAAGAAAAATAATTTTAAAAAAATTGATAAATGTTTTTTTCCCGTCATGTTTTTTCTTTTTTTGCTAGAATTATTTTTATTTTATTAATGATGACGTCATGATGGAGTGTTTCATTCAGAAAAATGCATATCATGCGGTCCACCGAGTATAACGGGTACCCGGTTTTGTCAAAAATCTCTACGGTTCCCTATGCAAGTCTGCATGGGTGGAGTAGCTGCCTTTCGCTTTGGCGCCATGATTTCGATTGTTTGCTCAATTTTGCCTGACATTCCGATGGATTCTGAATTTGGTGCCAGGTCCCGTTCCCAGACTTGTGAAGTCATGCAGAGCGTCAGAAGTAGTGATAGCAAAATCGCCAGGACATTGGCGCCAAGCGCCATGGCGCTACCGCCAAGCACCAGCGTCAGGCATTTTGTTCCTGGCGCCAGGCAAAAATAGCGCCAAGCGCCTAAATGCGATGGCGCTTTTTATGGGTGCGGCGCCAGAGCAAAATGGCGCCAAGCGCCAGAAGCGCCAGCGCCATGGCTTAGGCTTAGGGGTTGTTTCGAGGGAATACAGTATTTATATATCTTTTCTATCCCAGATCATACTCAGCTACCGTATTTCCTTTACATACCCCCCCCTCAAAATGGACACTATGAATTTATTAGCCCCCGCTCGAAATACCCCCCCCCCTAAATTGACTGTAAACAGAACGTTCACGACAAAAGCTACTGTTTGTGATCCGGAAGATGCATAACAGACGTTAAAAGCAATGACTGTTTTACATTATAACCTGTATTACACCATCTACATACATATGTGAGTCTAACTACCGTATTTCCTCGAAATACCCCCACCCCCCCTCTCGAGACCACTATGAAACAATCACCCCCCCCCCCCAGATTGAGTGTAAAGAGAACGTACATGACAAATACTGCAGTTTGTGTTCTGTGTAGTGCAGAACACACGTTAAAACAATGTCGTAATCACGTTAGAACAGTTTTTTTGCCATCTACGTACTACTATTAGTCTACAGGAGTCTATACATGTCAGTTATTGATGCATTTTTCTACCCCAGCGCACATCACAAACCACGATTTTGTACTAGGATTTGAAAAAATTTCTGGCGAAATAATAACCCCCCCTCTCGAATCCACATGAAACAATCACCCCCGGGGGGTATTTCGAGGAAATACGGTGTATACTCTTATACATGGTGCTTTTTGTTGCATTTTTCGACGTCAGCGTACGTTACAAACAACATTTTAGTACTGAGACATCACAAAATTTCTGGCGAAATAATAAGCCCCCCCCCTCAAAATTCTTAAAATACTCTGAAACACTCACCCCCGGGGGTGTTTCGAGGAAATACGGTATCTAAATATTTATGTTATGCAAGAATTCTGGCTAGTTGCACTTTATCCCCATATCACAGTGCTTAGTCTTTTGTAAAAAAAAACAATTTTGTTGAATTTATTACTTAGACTGGACGTGGGACCTCACTATGGCTTAAGTTAGCTTAAGTACAAACTACTTTGCTTCTTTTCATAGACTGTGATTGAATGAAAAACGGTAAATACTTTATGCTTTATCCAATGCATGCCATCCGCCAATTGACTCAGTAAATAATTTTCACACACAAAATAGATAGGTACATTCAGCACAAAAATCACAAATTTACCTGCAACTGAAAATTAAAAGTAGCCAAAACAATTTGAAGAAAAAAAATAGACAAAAACGACAGAAAAGTTCCAGAAAAGAGTGAAGGGATCCACACTTTCGAGTGTTCAGCAAAAGCTAAAATTGTACATATATTTCAAGTGAATATCAATACTACTATTGATGAAGACTGCCGAAAAATTCACACAATATATTTATTCTGTAGATGCAGATCCATGTTATAAATATTCTTTCCAGGAAAGGGAATTGAAAATGAAAATGAAACTGTTGTCACTTGACAATGTCACTGAGTTGAACCCTTCAAACCACTTATAACCTATCTTGGCACTTGTCTCAATGTAATCAGCCCCAGGGCGAGTGATGCAAAAAGCGCCATGGCGCTTTTCTAGCTCTTACCGTCAGACGCCATTGAAGAACAGCGCCAAGCACCAATGGCGCCAGCGCCATAAATATTACCGAATATTTGCCTGACATTGTATTTATCTATATCATAAACTTTTACTGGGATTACTGTCATTTTAGTTTAGCTGCTCACTGATTAAGCATTCATGTCGCACTCACTTTAATTTAAATAACTTTAATTTCTCCAAATAAATTCAATTTCTGTAGTGAGTTCAATCAACTACTACAATTGGACCTGTACCTCCACAAAGACATAACTTCTTTAAATTTTTTGTTTATGCAATTACCGTGGGGGCAGGGGTCTCCTAGGGGGGGGGGGGGGGGCTGGGGGGGGCTGTCCCCCCCCAAACCGCCAGCTATGTATCTATCCCGGAGGCCGCTCAGCTATCTATCTACCCCGAAACGAATTTTTTGGCTACTACCCCCAAAGACCCCCCCCCAATCGTTCAGCTATGAATCTATCTGGAGTGGTTTTTGAGAAATTTTGCCCCAATTTTCGCTCAAAATCGCCAATTTTCGCACCTTCTTATAGTTTTTCACCTTCAAAATTGTGCTCTCCGGCTATATGCATGGTTATATGCCTGTTTTTAGCCATTTTAAACCTACTTTTGACCACTTTTAACCGATTATTAGCGATTTTTTTCCCATTTCAGCCTTCTATGCACTGAAAAAGCCTATATATTTTGCCCCCGCGAGCCCCGCCCGAGCCCCCCCCCCAGAAAAATTTTTCAGCTACCTATCTATCCCTCCAGAGGAGCGATTTGCTATCTATCCAGCCCCCGCGAAGGCTAAAATCTTGGAGACCCCTGGTTGGCGGTAGTGTCACTTTACAAGGTGCAAAACTTGACCTGCGGTATCGAATTGTTTCTTTCCATTGTGACGTTAAAAAGGCCCGTCCTTATCTATTTATATCCAATAACAAACCATCATATCCAACGAAACGTACTAAATATTTACAATCTATCAATATTTAGAAGCTACAGACAGGGAAGGATCAAGGTGCAATTTTTTAGCATAAATAAAAGTATAAATAAATAAATTGAAAAGTCACTGTGGAAAAATCAGCTTGGAATAAACACGTTTTCCTGACCAGGTAGCAGTCCCGCACTCTGTAAAGTTTAAAGCCAAGTGTCAAATGTCACTCATACAACTTTGTCAATTGTTACGTAAAGCGGCAAAAGCTTAGTAATAAAATCTTATTTTTCAAATGTTTATTGACATTTTACATTAAATTCAACACTTTACACTGTGCGGAGCTGACACCAGGAAATCATACAAGATAGAAGGCAGCTTTAACAAATTTTACTCACAAGTATTCACAGACAGGACGCAAAGTTTATGCCAATGGAATAAAAAATTTTTTCCAACCAAATTAAATTTCAAACACAAGAACCAAGAACGAGAAATCATGTATTTATCGGACTTATTCAATCCTGCCCCAAGTAAATCGTTTTATTTTCAGAGATATATAGAGCGGCGAAATTATGCCACAAAGTTCACACAAAGAACATATGAATTCAGCGCGCTGAATGTGTCTAAAATATAGCTTTTAAAGCAGAAATTTAGCAAATAGATAGCCCTGCGCAAAAAATCAGACAGGTAAACACACGAAGCTCTACAATAAAAAAAGGCAGGTGCCAATTCTGCCAAGTAGACAAGTGTAAGGAAAAGTGACAAGTGGGAAGTAAATTATATCATGTGGAATCAAGTGAACATTGTAAGCAGAGATAATTTTAATTTACAAGTCTAATACCACTATTGACATTACCTGTCATTTCACTTGTCACAGATACTTGTCCACCAGCAAATTTGGCCTCAAATTCAGTTCCAGTTTGATACTAGGATAAGTGCATCAAAAATGACAATTGAATGAATAAGCTAATTACAAATGCATACCCATAAATGAATTTTCACGGACCTACATTATGTATTCAGTTTCAATTCAATCGGGAACTTTGCCAGTAACAATAAATAATACAAATTTGGCCACATTACACAAACTTATCAGACAATCTAATCTAATTCAAGCGATAAGGAAGCGGCATATATTTATATATTATAAATGAGTAAATATAAATAGGTACAGTGCATGAACTTTTCATCCATTTTTAACAGTATTTGCTGATAAAGAACAAACAGCATGACACTTTAAAATCACTTCACCACAAATGCGAACAAAATATCGTCATTTCTCAAAACCAGACCCAACACATCACAACTGACAACTGAATTCTGCAAGTGTACAAGTGAGAAAAAGTGGTAAATAATAGATAAATAAAGGTATAAATGGTAGGTCAAGTAGCGTTAGGAATATTACTTTTCGATATCGATATACCATATTTTTCTGGAAACTCGATATCCATATGAACCCACGCTATCGATATTCAACAGGAATAAATGGTCGATATCCGATACGAAAGAAAATTCAACATTCTATATCTTTCCAAAATTTTGGATACAGACATTCGATATGAAAAAATAAGTGACCAAGTAGCATCACTCACAATTTGACCTGTCACTTTACCTATACCACTTACCACTTACCCCGTCACTTCTCCACTTGCCAAATAGACTCCTTCAACACCCCAGCACACTTAATTAAACAAGGGCGCGTTAATCGGCGGCGGCGCGGCGCCCGCATTATTCGCCGCTGGTGGCGCCGCGTTCGCATTCGCCGGCGCCGGGGAAGTGGGCGGAGCTTCGGGCGCCGCCGCGGCGGCAGCTGCAGTTGCGGCGGCGCTGCGATTCGACGAGCCGGCGGCGTAAGGGCCGGCTAAATTGTAGGCGGCGCCGCCGCGCTGCCCACTCGTGGAGGAGGAGCTTGACGATGTGATCGTCGTGGCGCCTTGGATTGGTAGGGCGGATGGGTAGGGTTTGGTAGGGTTACGGTAAACAATAAACGGTATTCTAAACGGTACGCTATGGTAAATTCAAAAACTGCGGTAAACGGTACGGTACCGCAAATTTCCGGTACGGTACCGTAAATAGGGTTCAAACGGGACCGCGGTCCCGGTACATGGTTCGGCAAAAAGTCGGGACTGGGGCGGTCCCGGTCCCGACACTCCAGTCCCGGTCCCGACAATTGAAAAAGGCCAGTCCCGGTCCCGGTCCCGGTCCCGACCACCCAGTCCCGGTCCCGGTCCCAACAATTGAAAAAGGCCAGTCCCGGTCCCGGTCCCGACCACCCAGTCCCGGTCCCGGTCCCGGAATTTTTCAGCGGTCCCGATAAGAAAAATTGACCAGACTGGATGCAAATTTTGCCTTTTAAATACTTGTAAAATTCCAAAAAAATTCGCGCCAGTAGGCGCATTCTCATTCCGTCGACGAATTTTTGACGTTTTTTTGGGGGAGTTCCAAACATTCTCATTCATGTTCGACATCAGAGAAGGCTGAAAAAATTTATTTTCCTTCAGAAATCACTGCGCCAGCTTATGTATCAATACTAACTGTCACAAAATTTTGTGCATTATGTCCTTTTTTGTGACTCAATTGAATTTTGTGACTTTTATTATATTTTTGATGACAATTTTGATTGAATGAAGTGTGAAAATCGTATGAAACTTCTGAAAATATGCATTCAAATGGTTTTCGGTCCCGATAGGGCTCAAACGGGGGCTGTGGTCCTGGTACCTGGTTCGGCAAATTCTGGTCCCGGTCCGGAAGCTCCAGTCCCGGTCCCGGTCCCGACAATTGAAAAATGCCAGTCCCGGTCCCGGTCCCGACCACCTAGTCCCGGTCCCGATAAGAAAAATTTCTGGTCCCGGTCCCGGTCCGAAAAACTGGTCCCGTTTGAACCCTAACCGTAAATCCAGCCACCCTACGCCCGAACAAACCTCCGCCATGGCCGAAATTCTGCACAATCTCGGTGACGAGCGCGGGGTGACTCTGCAGCATGACTTGCCACCCGCTGGTGGTGGTCACGTCCCGAGCGTTGGCCAATATGAACTCGACGGCGCGCTCGCGCAGCCGGGGCGCCGAGTGCACGTCGGACAGGATGAGCATTTGGCACGCGTTTTCCACCGCTAGTTCGTCTGGGGGGTGCGGCGTGAGTTGTGTGGGGGGTTGGCGGCGGGGGGTGCGACTTGGCTCGGATTGAATTTTTAATTGGAAGTGAGACAAACTTGATGATTTGATTTTTACGATTGTTAAAATTAGATGATTGATTTGAATGAATTCACATTTTGATATACTTTTAATTGAATATTCCTTTGGCAACTGAGAAAGATTGAACAACGCCAATAGGTGAGTGTATTATTGACGCATTTACCTATTAGCATCATTATCATGAATCGATTACAGAAAAACATTAACCTAATTTAGTCGTCTGTTTTGATTTAAAAATTCCACGTTTTTGGATGAAATATATGGATAGGATAAAACTTAAAAAATGTGAACCTTTTAGTGCCTTCTCGCAGTGCTGTTTCAGATCACTCAAGGAATATTTATCTGCAGCGATCAATAGTTCACCAGCCATTTCGTTCAGACCACGCGGACACCTGAAGCAAACAAATTGAAGTTGATTTAGATGATTAAGGTATGATAAAGACCATTGTGCTGCGATAGAGATAATCAAAATGCTATACAAATAACTAGCTATATAACGTGACGACTAGGGATGACCAGCGCTTTTTATCAACAGCTTTTTTAAAAAGTCGCTTCATCAAATTATGGTAACACCTTGAACAAACAAAACAAATTCAGTACAATTACACTCCACTTGGACCGTTTTTGAAAAAAATCAGCATTTAAAAAAAAATTGAAAAAAATCCACCCCACCCACCTTCCACTATAAATAAAACAGAGCATCTCATAGACCACATCAGCATCCAAATCGTGGATCTCCATTTTGCCCGTCTTGGACTCGTCGGTGTCGTGCGACAGCATCGCGTTGAGCACCTCGGAGCGCGCCGCCAAAATCGCCCGGTGCACCGGCATCTCCCGCCCGCCAGCCTGAAAGTAGGGCGCCGGGGAGGTGCAGGGTTCAAACGGGATTGACTTTTCGGGATTGGTATTTTGTATTTTCGGGATCGGGAATTGGGGTAACGGCATCGGGATTAGGGTCACGGGTCGGGATTAGGGTCACGGGTCGGGATAAGGGTTCAAACGGGATTGAGTTTTCAGGATCGGGATTGGTTTTTTGAGATTTCGGGATCGGGATCGGGATTGGCCGGGATTGGGGTCACGGGATCGGGATCGGGATTGTGGTATTGGGATAGAGCTTTTGGCCAATGTTCTGGCGTTCACAGTTGTTCATAAAGGTCTCAAAACACTGTTGGATGTCAGAAAAGTGGCATAAAATGAACGCTGGGGGTTTGCGTTCACATTTTTGCATGCAAAAACGTCATTTTTTCACTTTTGATAATTTCCACTAATTTTTCCGGGATCGGGATCCCGGACTTTGGAGTTTCTCTGGATCGGGATCGGGACTGCTAAATCCCAGAATTTCACGGGATCCGGGATCGGGATCCCGTTTGAACCCTAGTCGGGATCTGAATATTGGCCAAAGTAATGGTATGCAGAGTCATTTTTCACTTTTTAATTGTTTGCTCTAAATTTTCTGAGATCGGGATTCCGATTGGGGGTGCTTTTCGGGATAAGGATTTTCATATTTTGGGATCGGGATTGGGGTTTCGGAATCGGGATCCTGACCGCTGAATCCAGGAAATTGTCGGGATTCGAACTGGATATTTTTTAGTGTTTTTACCCCTTTTATAATTTTTATCCCTACAGCTATAAAAACCCAATATATTGAATTGACTCCCTCCGGGAGAATTGTTAAAGCAATAGCTTGCGAAGCCTAACTCAAACAGAAGGAAAAGCGCAAAAACATTTCGTAAGCTGCATCATAATTTACCATCTCGCTAATTTTCACCAAGGCAAATCAAATCACATGTCAAACCAAATTTCACACAAACAGCACCTTTGATGTGCCGAAAACGCACCCGAATGACAAAATCGGAAAAGGCGCCATCGTTACGCAACAGCTTCATGTAGTCGTCAATGAGTTGCGCGTCCGAATTTGGAGGCTGCTACGAACGAATATTTTTTTTACAAAAATGCCAATTTTAAAAAATTGCGAAAATATATAAAAAATTGCAACCCACGGACGCATTGTCATCTTGGCAAGTTGTCACCGTTTCCACGGCGACGTCGATTTCCACGCTGACAACTATCACGTCCTGCGAATTTAGCACGCAATTGACTCTTTTAGACAGAAGAAAGATCAGTCGCCGACAATAAACTGTCACAATACTTACATAGATGTTGACAGGAATTCCCGTTGGGTGACCTCCCAAATAGACCACCTATCTATCTATCTATCTATCTATCTTGGAGGCAGCTCACGCAAAATGGCGAATTGCGTCACATTTTTGTCCGATTTTACATTCAAAATTTACCCCAATTAGACATTTCACACAACGTTTTACACTTTGACAATCGACGAATTTCTCGACTACCCCCAGTAAGTAAACTGCACAATAATAAAATACCCCCCCCCCAACCTGTGGCAAAATCTGTGGAAAAAGCACGTCCCTCTTAATATAGGACACGTAATCGGAATGGGACGGATTTGGATGTATGCGCATCTCGATCTCTTTGGCCTCTGCGTTGCGCAGCGTGAAGCGCGACTTGAAGCCGATCTTGCCCAACTTGGTGGAGCAGTTGGTGGACGCGCCGCCGCTGCTGCCCGTGCCGCTGCCCGCCGTCGGGTTGCCCGACGTTGAGAGACCGTTCGTGCCCGCGCCTGAGAGTGTGGTTTGTTTTGATGGGGGTGGTTGAAAGAAAATTGAGGTGATTTTGAGACGACGTAATTTAATATTTAAATTTAAAAAAATTTAGATTTAATATTTCAAAAGTAACAGAAAATCTCTCAAAAATATTTTTTGGGGTAAGATTGCGCTATTTCGCTGCCATCAAAAATCATAATTACCAGGATTTAAAGTAGAAATGTGTAACATGGTCTTTGCACTAATCAATTTAACAAAATTCCCACCGAATTTATCATACGGTCCCTGAACATGCGCGATCGCTAAAGCTGCACATGCGCAGCTAAACATGGTTTTCACAGAAGAACACAGACACTTTGCACGAAAAATCGATACCCACCCAAGGGCATTCACTAACCCAGATGGCGATTTTGTGGACTAAAGTGACAAATTTCAAAGTAAAGTGTTGTTCAGAAAGTTTCAGATAACAAGTTCTCTTCAAAATGTGATGTGAACACTGTGGGATTTTGAAATTGTATCCGAAATGTCACCTTTTAGGATACAAAATAGCACCATGAACGAAAACAGAACACGAAAACAGGCAAAAAAATCTTTAAAAAGTTAGAATAAAAAATAAATTAAATATTCTTCCATAAACGAACCGCTTTGCCCTCCATTATTTGATCCGGACGCGGGCGACGCGACCCGATTCAAACACAGGAACACAAAATCCTGGAAACAGTCGTTGAAATGAAGTTCCGATAGGGGTCAATGCCGCAACTTAAGAAGTAAAAAAATGTTTAAGTGGGAAGTAAAAAGTTGAAATAAAAGTACATTTTTAGGTGAGAAGTGAAATGTGAATGGGAATTCAGTTCTCATTAACAATTGACATTTCTTTCAACTTTATACTTAGGTATTTATAAATTGTTTTTGTTTACCTATCCACTCGCGGAATTGGCAACATAACAAAAGATATCCTCTTCACCCCACAGTAAATATCACTCTCATAATTTTATTTCATAATTCAGAAAACGCGGATCAATGAAATTGCTACAAACCTTGTTATTTTCTCCATTTCCTTTAGGGTAGATTTTAACGGACCAAGTCAACGTTTCGTCACCCTTATTAAGATGCACGAAATTCTCCAAATATTCCTGATAACAATGTGAAAAGTTTTTCACTGTCCAGTTGTGGGTCACTTTCTGCGAGGCGGGAAATTTTCAAATAGAATTGATGTGAATTGACATTTAGACGAACGATTTGTGTCGGGCGAGAGTAAAATTGAGAAATACCGTATTCCCTCGAAATACCCCCGGGGGGTTTATTTTTTCAGAGTGAGAATTTTGAGGGGGGGTTAAACGAGGGGGGGTATTTCGAGGGGGGGGGGTTTATTTCGCCAGAAATTTTTTGAAAAACCAAGTACTAAATTGTCATCTGAAACGTACGCAGACGTCGAAAATGCAACAAAAATCGCCATTTATAAGACTCTAAAGACTTGTATAAGTGTGTAGACGTATAATCACTGTTCTCACATAACAGAGTCATCGTTTTTAACGTGTGTTTTGCATTACCCAGATGCCTTTGTCATTTACGTTCTCTATACACTAAATTTGGGGGGGGGATTTCGAGGGGGGGTTTATAAGTTCATTGTGTCCATTTTGAGGGGGGTATTTCGAGGGGGGTATTTCGAAGGGGGGGGTATTTCGAGGAAATACGGTAGTGTTTTTAACCAAATACAGCGCTAGATTTACTCCCAAGAAGACCTATTTAATCGTAATTTAATTTTATCTTAAACGGTAAAATCGGTGTCACTTGCGAGTAAATATTTACCATAAGTTCCGTGAAATTCAGATGCAAATAAAAAATTGGTTTTGAGTACGCTCATTTTGATAAAAATTTGCAAATTTTCGCCTCCAAACATACTTATTCGTGTACATTACTTCCTAATTCAAGTACTTGACGCTGATGTAATGATCTATTTACTTTTAGCGAATTTTCACCCTTTTTAGTGCCTTACCACATTCATACTTTCTGCACCCTGAAAAGAGAAACAGGTGCACACCACGGGGTCCGAACCTACAACACAAAATCATACCTGACACCTGCATTAACCCCAAGACCCCCAAATCAAAAAACACCCTCAAACCCTACAACCTACCTCAACCTTAATCTCAGTCTGAGAGCTATTATTGGCCGTATAACTGGAACTGGTAGCGTGGGCGGAGCTTTCCCCCGGCTCGCAGGCCGCATTTGCGGGGGGCAGCATGGCTACGTGCCAAAATGGGCGGAGTTTAGGTAATATGGAATGATATGATGAGAGATGCTGTTGGTTGGAGGGAGAATTGAGGTGCTTGGGGGCACCTGAGGGCGGGGAAGGGGTTGGGGAGATTTTTTTGGAGTATTTTTTGGCGGTTGAGAGATGATATCGACTGACAGTACGGCACGATGTAAATTGTAAAACAGATGTAACCCGTAGAACTTTCTGCGGCTTTTTACGGAACACTTAACACTTGACAAAGTTGTCTGACACCTTTCAGGCGCGGCAGCGATCCCTGATAATATTGTAATTCTCGCGAAATTTCCGAAACTGATGAATCTGTTGAGAAAAAAACAATTTGAGCTCATCAGAATGAACAATTTTCGTTTCCGTCAACACTAGTTGACGGACATGTCATTACGGTAAACTCAAAGCTGACTTATCAGTTTCCAAAATTTCGCCCGCAAACTACTGTGCGCAAACCAAAAAACTTGCCCAAATGCGTGAAAAATTTCTATTGTCTACATTTCTGGCGCGTAGAACGCGTAGTTGTAATTTTCCTACTTCGGCATCAGTCCCGCTCGCTACCAGGTGCACTACAAATCAATAATTGACAAGTTACGCACTTGGCAAAGTGCCAAATTCCAAGTGTTAGGTTGACACTTGACTCGTCTCAAATTCGTGACTTTAAACACCCGCACCATGGTTTATAGATTGAGGTGAAAACAGAAACCAGAAATAATTGAATTCAACTCACAATTTTTGTACAGAAAGTGTAATGAAGTAAAGATGTACAGGTGAGAATTTCTCACTAATGAGAATGTCAACATTTTTCACAACATCCAGCAAATTTGATCGAATATTCATTTCATTTCATTTTTTCAATGACATTTCAACGTTTCACAATAAATTGTTAGAACGCGATTTTTGATTCACAGATAATTAATTAATTTCGTGTAATCCTAAATGAGGGAATAATATGATAGCGAGAAACTAAAAATGAAAATGGGCACTCATAAATACCGAGAAAAAATCCTAAACGGAAATTTATCGAAATTATCTTGACAATCAGGAACAATAAAACTGGACTGTGATAAAAAAACTTCTAGAAATCACGCCATATTTATCGGTGATTATGTATGACAAATAGCAAAGGAAACCTGGATCTATTGAATGGCACCGAAACTTTACGGTCTAAATACTTCTCAGCTTTAAAGTTTCAGAAAATATTATTGCAAAAGTGCTGTCACGTGACAGAAAGTTCAAAATTCCCAGCAAAATGTTTGACAAGTAATGGATAATATTCTAAAGTTTTTTATCACTTGACAATAGTTTGAAATTTTGTTCACAAGGGTTCAGCAGAATTAATCAGTTGACTTGACAGTTCACAGAATGAATTACAGTATACGAGCGTAAATGCAATAACCAATGTCAAGAATAAATTATCAATATGTCTAGCATTTAATAAATCTGTCGGAGATTTGTATTTGAAAAATAAAAGAGTATAAAAAAAGATTTTTTATATTTTTCCCAGGATGTTCGCAGGGGATTTGATTATATTATTTTTGTGGGTATATTTTCTGTATTTAAAAAAAAAATATCAGAGAATATAAAAAATTAGATGTATATTTACTTACAAATGTCTTTCTGGTCTTTCTCAGATACATTTAATTACATTTTCTACTTGACATAGGTCCTGAATTCTTATTCAATTGCATGTTCTCAAAAAAATCCATTTTTCAATGCCTAAATATTTACGTTGCTATGGGCCCACACACGCTAGTTGACATCGACACCAATTGTCAACTGGAGTCGTTTCCGATACAAAGGTTGCTGACGAGCAGACGAACGACGTTCAAACGCAAGCTTTGAATTGGGAACGGAACCAGTTGACATTTGGTGTCGATGTCAACTAGCGTGTGCGGGGCCAACGCAACGATATACCGTTCATATTTTATGCAGATGGGTGTTCGATTTAGTTAAGTAGTAGTAACTCTATGGGCCCACACACGCTAGTTGACATCGACACCAAATGTCAATTGGTGCCGATCCCGATTCAAAGCTCGCTGATGAGCCGACGAACGACATTCCAACGCAAGCTTTGTATTGGGAACGGAACCAGTTGACATTTGGTGTCGATGTCAACTAGCGTGTGTGGGGCCTATAGGCCCTGCGCACACCAGTTTTCACACGAAATTTGAAAAACTCATAAAAGAGCTTTAAACGTGTTTGAGTTTTCCACAATGAGTCATTTTTAATCTCCGTCAACTGTAGTTGACGGCCACCTCATTGTAGAAAACTGAAATGCGTTCTAAGCTGATTTGTGAGTTTTCAAAATTTAGTGTGACAACTAGTGTGCGCAGGCACATAAGTTACTCACTACCTTGGTAGTTTCAAAATTCAAGATACCGAGATTTAACCTTAAAAAATACGCGATATTTTGGATAAAATACGATTCCCCGTTTTCGCGGACAAATCGACATTGTTTCAAAATCATCAGAAATTCCGCACGAAAAATCGCTGCATGCAACCCTAGGTAATATGTGGACGAAAAAAAACACTGTTTAATTGGCAAAGGGCGTAGACGCAAAATGGAATTGCCACAGCCAAAATCGCACCCCACCTAGCTGAAACTGTGATTCAGTACAAAATATACCGTATATCCTCGAATAAGGCCCCCTCTTGTGAGTGTAAGGAAAGATAACTCCCTCCTCGAATAACCCCCCCTCAAAAACTTCTGACGAAAAAAATAACTTCCCGGGGGACTTATTCGAGGATATACGGTATTCACCTATTTAGTAATGTATTCTGTATAAATATTCACGTAACTCAAATATCATTAATATCACTGTAACTAGTCGAAACCTAAGTTACGTAAACTTGTGTCACATTTTATCAATTCTGATAAGTTTGGATGCTATGCGAATGCATAAATTACCATTTAATTTTCTATACATATTTCTGACATGAACTAAATATTTGCGAGAATCAAACAAACGCAATGCTCAGTCAAGCAGCAAAAATGGGTGCAATTTTTTTTAGCAGAACTCTTTACCTAATTTTAAAAATAGTCCCACCCAATGCATTTTCACACAATTTGGGTGAAATGTCGAAAGCGATTTCCACGCGAAAATTTCATCTTTTTCACGTCGGAATTTGCTGCAGTGTAAAAATAAAATATGGAAACCTGATGGAAAATTTTTTGCAATTTGTGCCGGTACAGCGCCAACTACACAGTTACCCAACGAATTCACTGCTAAATTTTATACCTCGAATTACCCCCCCCCCCGGTCACAAACAATAGGTGAATGATTTTGATGTATTCCAAAACTTTTCACAAAAATTTGGTGATAAAATAGTACTGTGTGCACAAATTCCGTGACTTTTTACATGAAGACACTGTAGCATACTGTATTTATTTACAGTATTCACACAATTAAACACCCCTTTTGTTGCCGTAAGAACATTATATAATATCCCCCGCACTGGATGAACGTAAATACGCAAGCACTCGGGCTAATTCGATAAATTAAAAGCCAAAAAATCATAATATAGGCATTTCCGTGCGCGCTGAATGAGGAAAAACGTGTAACAAAAAAAACGTAGTTTTGATAAAATGAGCAACCCAGTGAAAGATCCGAAAAAATCGTAAATACAGACTTACGAAATGGATAGAACGCGGCGAGATAGTTTTTTATGGGCCCCCACACACTGGATGTCAACTGAATTCGTGTCAACTAAATGTCAACTGAATTTAAGTGATACTGTGATTTCAACTTATCTATCTGAAAGAGCATAGTTAATTTTACATCATGACACTTCATTTTCATTGTTCCTGTTAAGTGTGATGCTTTTTACAAACGTCTTGTTTTATTCAATTGACACTGAGTTGACGCGAATTTGTGATGTCAACTAGTGTGTGTGGGCCTATCTTACGGATAATTACTGAAAAACGTTTGAGAACACTAATGGGGCTTCTAGTTTTGCAATTGGGAATTGGATATGGCGCTGGCTTTAGTTGGGACGATATTAATTTTCAATGTCGATATTATTTTATGAAATTCGATATCGATATCGGTTCGGACAATCGATATCGATATTCATTTTTTTTCCAACATTTTGGATACCGATATTCAACATGAAAAAAGTGTTACGCATGAAAGAAAGTTGACAAATTTGTATGGCATTTGACATGACATTTGACAATTTACAGGGCGCGGCACCCCAATTAGCAACACCAAAGCCCCACACAAAAAACTGTAAAGAATAAATGAACAGTGAATAATTAATGCACCAGCCACTACACAACTGAATATAGTGCAGCAAAAGGAAGGTATATTTTAGTGACTAATAAATTTAAATGTGATTGACATAATACAAAGAGTGATTCAATTTGCACGCGCCAAATTACAAAAATACCGGTCGAAAGTCGAAACCAGTCTAAACCATCGACACCAAATGTCAACTGGTTCCGTTCCTAATTCAACGATTATGTTTGAACGTCGTTCGTCCACTCGTCAGCAAGCTTTGAATCGGGACCGGCACCAGTTGACATTTGGTGTTGATGTCAACTAGCGTGTGAGCCCATAGAGGCATTTCCCGGGTATTAGAATTACGCGTGCAAATCGATTTCCCAATTCCGTCAATCACAAATACATAAATACATGAGGGAGACATTTTAATGATTGCTCGATATAATTGAAGCTATTTTTTTTGCACAGTACCATCAAAATAAATACAAGTAGCCACCGAAAAACATGAACATTCGTGAAACGTAAATCACGGTATTTAAAAAGAATAAATCGAATAATACGCAATAAATTGGATTTCTGCTGCAAAGTACCTCGTTTTTTATCGCGGGGAAATCTGTCAAAAACTGCACACCGTGTAAATTGAAGAAAAACGACTGGTGAAACGCATCACAAGGTTAGGTTAGATAGGCATTTTAATCACAAAAAAAACTTTTTTAGATGTGTACACACAATTCTTAAAACGTGTAGACACTTTTGAAAAAAAAGATACATAGATCGGCTACAGTAAAACGATACAAACTGGAAACAAAAAAATTTATTTTCGTTCTTTTTGGTCTGCCATTTTTATGTTATTTACTTAAACGTAACTGACACACAAGTTGATATAATTTACCTAACTTGAAGCTTAAAGGTAAGAACGAAGGCAGTCAAGTTGAGACAATTTGACAACGATGATTTAAAAAAAAATTGAATGCTGATACCACCCACTGGTTTCTGCGCACACTTCATTGGATGGAAAAACGTTCTTTTTCAACGATAGCGGTTTTTAAAATACAACAGTTTTTACAAAAGCTCCAAAATATGGATAGCTATATGAGCTACCTATAGACACCAACAATGTCGGCTGTCGTTTAAAAAACGCCTTCGATGTTTGATTGAGTTTTCATAAAAATAAAAGTTCTACTTTAAAAAACGGTTGAAAAACGGCGGTCATCATCAGTTCATAGCACGTATTCAAATACATTTTGAATGGAAATACATGCCAGACAACTGTGTTTTACGAGCTGTCAAATTCATGTCATTTTCCCCGATACAAGTGACTCATAAGTGACAGGTACTTTTTGTGTTCCGAAATTCATCTAGTTCACAAGTTCACAAATTTACTGCCACTTGGTTTACGACTTAATAAATTTTACATTTCACTCGCCGGTTTGAATATTTGCCCAGTCAACAATTTCACCAGAAGGTGGAATAGCATGCAAAAGAAACAACACCCCAAATTCACGTATTTAACTGAATACAAAAAATACTTACATAGACACGTACATATTACCTGGTATATTAGATGCGAATACATGTTTCCCACAAATACAGAAATATGTATTCGTCCCTAAGATTAATCTTACATAACCAAAAAAAAATCAATATCGATGCAAAAATAGCCGAGAAATATTTGAGTTTTGACTTTTTAACATTCGCAGTTATATTTAAATACACGAGCCCACACCATCTAACTAGAAATGAAATCAATGGGTAAGTTAAGCAATGAAACTCCAACATAATTACATAATTGACTAAGTTCTTATGCAAGAAATACTCGACCAGTAATAATCATGACCTAAAAAGTTCATCGGTATTTTTTTCTGGGTATTTTCAACTAAATCACGATTTGGATACTTATCTATCATTACGAAAAACACACGTTGCAATTTAGCAAGAACTAATATGATTTACCACCTAAAAAATAACTCGTTTCACTAAAGATATATTTTTTTTTGTAGAATTTTCGCTATGGGAAAACCTACCATACTTGTATGATCCATTGAGAGTAAATATAAAGAAACTAAAAAAAACATAAATAGAAAAAGCCATATAACACATTTTGAGTGGAAAAAATTGCACAAATGCAGTGCAGCAACGTTTGCAAAAAATTTACAAATATAAATTTCCAAGAAAATCGTGCCAGGTGCAACTGAATGTGTAGCGAAAATTGTCAAAAGCTTGGAATCGACCATCATCTGACGATTATATCCCACAAAATGAGCATTCAACTAAAAAAATATTTTTTTATAAAAAAACATGACACATTTGAACAAACATCAGTATCGCATACCCACCAGTAAATAAAAAAAGACACCAGACCTAAGAATTGCGAATAAATATTTACAACACACGCCCACCTAAAAGCCTGCGCGTAGTCACGCCAACCAGCAGTGCTAGTAGCCGCGGCGCTACAAGCGCCTCTCTTGCTGCCTTGGCTGCGCGTACTGGCCGTTGCCACCGCCGCCGCCGTTGTACCTGTGCAGCGCGGCGGCCGATCTGTGCGTCCGCCCGAAAACGCGCGACCGCTCGAACACCAGCGTGTTGGTGCCGCCGTGCTGCGGCTGCGGCTGCGACTGGTGTTGTTGTTGTTGCGGCAACTGCGGCTGCTCGGCCGCGTGGTAGACCGCCTAAGAGGGAGGGGACAGTTAAAAAAAAATGTTATTAAAAAAATAAAAAACACTTTTTTGAATTTTGAGTTCTGTTTGCGCGAACTCTAGAGTTTGTGCTGTCACTCTGCGCCAGGGGTCTCCAGGATTTTGGCCCCCGCGGGGGCTGGATAGATAGCAAATCGCTCCTCCCGATGGATAGATAGCTGAAAAAATTTTCTGGGGGGGGGCTTGGGGGGGCAAAATATATAGGCTTTTTCAGTGCATAGAAAACCGAAAGAGGTAAAAATCGCTAATAATCAGTTAAAAGTGGCCAAAAGTAGGTTTAAAATGGCTAAAAACAGGCATATAACCATGCATATAGCCGGAGAGCACGATTTTGAAGGTGACAAACTATAAAAAGGTGAAAAAATTAGTGATTTTGAGCGAAAAGTGGGGCAAAATTTCTCAAAACCACTCCAGATAGATAGATAGCTGAGCGATTTAGGGGGGGGGGTGAAATTCCGAAATTAGCTGTCAAGCGCCCGCAGGGCATTTGCAACATTACTCACCAATTTAACACAGAAAATTACCATCATAAAACACATATCCCCTCTTCAAAACCCCTACCAAACCAAAACTTTTTTTAAACCCACCGGCGCGGCGTGATGGTGATAGCCGCGCTTGTGCGAACGTCTGGCCGCGTAATGCGTCGTTGGCGCGCCGCCATAAACATGCCCGTGGCCGTGGTGCGCGTATCCGTAAGTGGCGCGGCGGCGCGGCGGCCCCCTGTCGCGCCAGTTGCCGCCGCCGCTGCCGTGCGACCAGCTGCAGTTGGCCGCTGCCGCGCCCGGCGTGCTGCTAGAGCTGCTGCCGCCGCCGCTGGCCGTCGTCAGGGCGCAGGTGCTCGTCGCAGCGCTCGGCCACGACGCGCTGTTTTTGCATCGAGGTAGTTTAGCAGGCATTGAGGCATTGAGCGGCAGACACTTGTTTTCAACCAACATTTAGAGAACTTCTGAATCAGCTTCGAACACATTTTAGTTTACCGAAAGGATCGTTCATGCCCGTCAACTGTAGTTGACAGCCAACTCATTCCCGTCAACTCACACGCGTTCAAAGCTGACTTGAGTTTCAAAATATCGGTTCAGAACTGGTGTGTGTAGTGCAATGTGTACGTACTGGATTGTTTTCACCAGGGGTCTCCAGGATTTTGGCCCTCGCGGGGGCTGGATAGATAGCAAATCGCTCCTCCGGAGGGATAGATAGCTGGAAAATTTTTCTGGGGGGGGGCTGGGGGGGGCTTGGGGGGGCTGGCGGGGGCACAATATATAGGCTTTTTCGAGGTTAAGAAGGCAGAAAGGGGAAAAAATCGCTAATAATCAGTTGAAAGTAGCCAGAAGTAGGTATAAAATGGCTAAAAATAGGTATATAACCATGTGTATAGCCGGAAAGCACGATTTTGAAGGTGACAACTATAAAAAAGGTGCGAAAATTGGTGATTTTGAGCGAAAATTGGGGGAAAATTTCTCTAAAACCACTCCAGATAGATAGATAGCTGAGCGATTTGGGGGGGGGGTCTTTGGGGGTAGTAGTA
>OZ038458.1:21124461-21137283 GCA_964036195.1 Sphaerolaimus hirsutus
TGTCAATGAAAGTTAGGTACATTAATTTTATAGATTAATAGATTATGCATCGTATACAAATGTATACAGAATAGTTTTGACCTCATGAAAACTTGCGTCATATCAAATCTAAATGAATCAAAATTAAACAAAAATCTCGATCGCAGCCGGGTGACGATACGCTGGCGGCGTGCCAAGTTAACGAGTCGAATTTTTTACCCCTGTCGGAGATTTTGCCCAGTGGAGCTGCTGCGTCGGCCACAACCAGGTTAGAATGCAGTTCCCTTATGCGAACTAGTTGACAGCGGAAAATTTCAGGCCTTTTTAAGCATTTCGGTTTGATACTTCTAAAAGTGCATTTTTGAAAATATTTGTTTTACCAGCATGGGGATTCTACTTTCTACTTTCTAAGTACTTTCTACAAATATTTATAAAAATTATCATAATGGCCAAACAAATGGGTCTTTAAACAGCATTTTTTTTGCGAAATTTAGGTTGTCAAGATGGTGAAAACCAGGGGTCTCCTAGGGGGGGGGCTGCCCCCCCCCAAATCGGCCAGCTATCTATCTATCCCGGAGGCCGCTCAGCTATCTATCTATCCCGAGGCAAATTTTTTGGCTACTACCCCCAAAGACCCCGCCCCAATTTTCGCTCAAAATCACCAATTTTCGCACCTTTTTTATAGTTGTCACCTTCAAAATCGTGCTTTCCGGCTATACACATGGTTATATACTATTTTTAGCCATTTTATACCTACTTCTGGCTACTTTCAACTGATTATTAGCGATTTTTTCCCCTTTCTGCCTTCTTAACCTCGAAAAAGCCTATATATTGTGCCCCCGCCAGCCCCCCCAAGCCCCCCCCCCCAGCCCCCCCCGCCCCCCAGAAAATTTTTCCAGCTATCTATCCAGCCCCCGCGAGGGCCAAAATCCTGGAGACCCCTGGTGAAAACAAACCAGTACGTACACATTGCACTACACACACCAGTTCTGAACCGATATTTTGAAACTCAAGTCAGCTTTGAACGCGTGTGAGTTGACGGGAATGAGTTGGCTGTCAACTACAGTTGACGGGCATGAACGATCCTTTCGGTAAACTAAAATGTGTTCGAAGCTGATTCAGGAGTTCTCTAAATGTTGGTTGAAAACAAGTGTCTGCCGCTCAATGCCTCAATGCCTGCTAAACTACCTCGATGCAAAAACAGCGCGTCGTGGCCGAGCGCTGCGACGAGCACCTGCGCCCTGACGACGGCCAGCGGCGGCGGCAGCAGCTCTAGCAGCACGCCGGGCGCGGCGGCGGCCAACTGCAGCTGGTCGCACGGCAGCGGCGGCGGCAACTGGCGCGACAGGGGGCCGCCGCGCCGCCGCGCCACTTACGGATACGCGCATCACGGCCACGGGCACGTTTATGGCGGCGCGCCAACGACGCATTACGCGGCGAGACGGTCGCACAAACGCGGCTATCACCATCACGCCGCACCGGTGGGTTTAAAAAAATAAATTACGTTTTTCTGGTGGTGGATGCGACCACATTCTAGAGGCGCACAGTGATCAACAAGTTTAAACAAAGTTTTTACTTGGTCCGGCTGAAAAGTCCCCGGGCAGTGCTCGCCATTCGCGCTAGGGGTAAGCTATGGTCATAAAATTTTGACAGGTTAATATATCAGGTGTTTGAGTTTTCACCTAAAATTTAACCCCTCTAGCTCCACCCACTGCGGAACTGTGGAGGATACAATTTCAGTCATTTTGTTCTGATGCACACATGGTGCTCTAGCTCAATGCTGCTTTAAGTTGTTATCATGGAAATTTGGCTACTGTAAGCCAGTGTGTTGGCAATGTGCCAGCACTAACCAACAATAGCTATGATATCATAAGCCTAGTCCAGATTGTCATTACTGTCACTACCCTCACTAGCAAATTCATCAAGCTGCCTCTACGGTTGGTTAATACAGGTGAATACAGGATGCATTTTGCATGCACACTGCTGTTGAACACAGGTAATGTGTCCACTACAGATTAGTAATGAAACATAGGGAAATTTTATACACATAATTCATTTACTGCACATTTCAAAACAACATTAAAATCACAGCAATACAACATGATCTCAGATGATCACCAAAACACCCATCACAGTTCCCACGTTTCTTGCACATCACCCTGATCTGCATATCAATTTTACCTTAATAGCAATGATGTTGATGAAAGTGTTGAATACTATCAGCACACTGCCAACACACTGGCTTACAGTAGCCAAATTTCCATGATCACAACTTAAAGCAGCATGGAGCTGGAGCACCATGTGTACATCAGTACAAAATGACTGAAATTGTAACCCCCACAGTTCCGCAGTGGGAGGAGCTAGAGGGGTGAAATTTTAGGTAAAAACTGAAAACACCTGATATATTAACGTGTTAAATTTTTATGACCGTAACTTACCCCTAGCGCGAATGTCGAGCACTGCCCGGGGACTTTTCAGCCGGACCATGTAGAAAAATCATTTTAAAAACCTGTCCCCTCCCTCTTAGGCGGTCTACCACGCGGCCGAGCAGCCGCAGGCGCCGCAACAACAACAACCACACCAGTCGCAGCCGCAGCACGGCGGCACCAACACGCTGGTGTTCGAGCGGTCACGCGTTTTCGGCCGGACGCACAGATCAGCCGCCGCGCTGCACAGGTACAACGGCGGCGGCGGCGGTAACAACGGCCAGTACGCGCAGCCAAGGCAACAAGAGCGGCGTTTGTAGCGCCGCAGCTACTAGCACTGCTGGTTGGCGTGGCTACGCGCCGGCTTTTAGGTGGACGTGTGTTGTAAATATTTATTCGCAATTCTTAGGCTTGGTGTCTTTTTTTATTTACTGGTGGGTATGCGATACTGATTTTTGTTTAAATGTGTCATGTTTTTTTTATAAAAGAAATATTATTTTAGTTGAATGCTCATTTTGTGGGATATAATCGTCAGATGATGGTCGATTCCAAGCTTTTTGACAATTTTCGCTACACATTCAGTTGCACCTGGCACGATTTTCTTGGAAATTTATATTTGTAAATTTTTTTGCAAACGTTGCTGCACCGCATTTGTGCAATTTTTTCCACTCAAAATGTGTTATGTGGCTTTTTCTATTTATGTTTTTTTTGTTTCTTTATATTTACTCTCAATGGATCATACAAGTATGGTAGATTTTCCCATAGCGAAAATTCTACAAAAAAAAATAATTTTTTTGTGAAACTAGTTTTTTTAGGTGGTAAAGAATATAAGCTCTTGCTAAATTGCAAGTTGTGTTTTTTAGCAATGGTAGATAAGTATCCAAATCATGATTTAGTTGAAAATACCCAGAAAAAAATACCGATGAACTTTTTAGGTCATGATTATTACTGGTCGAATATTTTTTGCATAAGAACTTAGTCAATTATGTAAAGATGTTGGAGTTTCATTGCTTAACTTACCCATTGATTTCATTTATAGTTAGATGGTGTGGGCTCGTGTATTTAAATATAAATGCGAATGTTAAAAAGTCAAAACTCAAATATTTCTCGGCTATTTTTGCATCGATATTGATTTTTTTAAGGTTATGTAAGATTAATCTTAGGGACGAATACATATTTCTGTATTTGTGGGGAACATGTATTCGCATCTAATATACCAGGTAATATGTACGTGTCTATGTAAGTATTTGTTGTATTTAGGTAAATACGTGAATTTGGGGTGTTGTTTCTTTTGCATGCTATTCCACCTTCTGGTGAAATTGTTGACTGGGCAAATATTCAAACCGGCGAGTGAAATGTAAAATTTATTAAGTCGTGAACCAAGTGGCAGTAAGTTTGTGAACTTGTGAACTAGATGAATTTCGGGACACAAAAAGTACTTGTCACTTATGAGTCACTTGTATCGGGAAAAATGACATGAATTTGACAGCTCGTAAAACACAGTTGTCTGGCATGTATTTCCATTCAAAATGTATTTGAATACGTGCTATGAACTGATGATGACCGCCGTTTTTCAACCGTTTTTTAAAGTAGAACTTTTATTTTTATGAAAACTCAATCAAACATTGAAGGCGTTTTTTAAACAACAGCCGACATTGTTGGTGTCTATAGGTAGCTCATATAGCTATCCATATTTTGGAGCTTTTGTAAAAACTGTTGTATTTTAAAAAACGGGATCGTTGAAAAAGAACATTTTCCATCCAATGAAGTGTGCGCAGAAACCAGTGGGTGGTATCAGCATTCAATTTTTTTAAATCATCGTTATCAAATTGTCTCAACTTGACTGCCTTCGTTCTTACTTTTAAGCTTCAAGTTAGGTAAATTATATCAAGTTGTGTGTCAGTTACGTTTAAGTAAATAACATAAAAATGGCAGACCAAAAAGAACGAAAATAAATTTTTTGTTTCCAGTTTGTATCGTTTTACTGTAGCCGATCTATGTATCTTTTTTTTCAAAAGTGTCTACACGTTTTAAGAATTGTGTGTACACATCTAAAAAAGTTTTTTTGTGTGATTAAAATGCCTATCTAACCTTGTGATGCGTTTCACCAGTCGTTTTTCTTCAATTTACACGGTGTGCAGTTTTTGACAGATTTCCCCGCGATAAAAAACGAGGTACTTTGCAGCAGAAATCCAATTTATTGCGTATTATTCGATTTATTCTTTTTTAAATACCGTGATTTACGTTTCACGAATGTTCCTGTTTTTCGGTGGCTACTTGTATTTATTATGATGGTACTGTGCAAAAAAAAATAGCTTCAATTATATCGAGCAATCATTAAAATGTCTCCCTTATGTATTTATGTATTTGTGATTGACGGAATTGGGAAATCGATCTGCACGCGTAATTCTGATACCCGGGAAATGCCTCTATGGGCCCACACTCGCTAGTTGACATCAACACCAACTGTCAACTGGTGCCGATCCCGATTCAAAGCTTGCTGACGATTGGACGAACGACGTTCAAACGCAATCGTTGAATTGGGAACTGAACCAGTTGACATTTGGTGTAGATGGTGTCGACTGGTTTCCATGTCAATTCACATTTGAGTTGACTTGTTGTACGTCGTTTGTCAAGCGCACGTTCGGCAATGTCGAAAAGGAATTAATATTGGCGTGTGCATTCTATTCTAAGTAAACTACTCACTTCTCAAATGTTTGTTTTTACTTTATTTAAATGTGACATTTATTAATCAGCATGCAGAAACTTGATGAGCCAAGGAGGTAAAAAATTAAATAGGGTATTTTTGTTATTTTGAGCGTGCAAATTGAATCACTCTTTGTATTATGTCAATCACATTTAAATTTATTAGTCACTAAAATATACCTTCCTTTTGCTGCACTATATTCAGTTGTGTAGTGGCTGGTGCATTAATTATTCACTGTTTATTTATTCTTTACAGTTTTTTGTGTGGGGCTTTGGTGTTGCTAATTGGGGTGCCGCGCCCTGTAAATTGTCAAATGTCATGTCAAATGCCATACAAATTTGTCAACTTTCATGCTGAACACATTTTTCATGTTGAAAATCGGTATCCAAAATGTTTGGAAAAAAATTAATATCGATATCGATTGTCCATATCGATATCGATATCGAATTTCATGAAAAAATATCGATATTGAAAAGTCATATCGTCCCAACTAAAGCTAGCGCCATATCCAATTCCCAATTGCAAAACTAGAAGCCCCATTTGTGTTCTCAAACTTTTTTCAGTAATTATCCGTAAGATAGGCCCACACACACTAGTTGACATCACAAATTCGCGTCAACTCAGTGTCAATTGAATAAAACAAGACGTTTGTAAAAAGCATCACACTTAACAGGAACAATGAAAATGAAGTGTCATGATGTAAAATTAACTATGCTCTTTCAGATAGATAAGTTGAAATCACAGTATCACTTAAATTCAGTTGACATTTAGTTGACACGAATTCAGTTGACATCCAGTGTGTGGGGGCCCATAAAAAACTATCTCGCCGCGTTCTATCCATTTCGTAAGTCTGTATTTACGATTTTTTCGGATCTTTCACTGGGTTGCTCATTTTATCAAAACTACGTTGTTTTTTTTGTTACACGTTTTTCCTCATTCAGCGCGCACGGAAATGCCTATATTATGATTTTTTGGCTTTTAATTTATCGAATTAGCCCGAGTGCTTGCGTATTTACGTTCATCAGTGCGGGGGATATTATGTAATGTTCTTACGGCAGCAAAATGGGTATTAAGGGGTTTTTAATTGTGCGAATACTGTAGATAAATACAGTATGCTACAGTGTCTTCATGTGAAAAGTCACGGAATGTGTGCACACAGTACTATTTTATCACCAAATTTTTGTGAAAAGTTTTCAAATAATTACATCAAAATCATTGACCTATTGTTTGTGACCGTGTGGGGGGGGTAATTCGAGGTGATTAAATTTAGTAGTTAAATTCGTAGAGTGACGGTGTAGCTGGCGCTGTAGCGGCACAAATTGCAAAAAATTTCCATCCCATCAGTTTTCCATATTTTATTTTTACACTGCAGCAAATTCCGACGTGAAAAAGATGAAATTTTCGCGTGGAAATTGCTTTCGTTCGAAAATCGACATTTCACCCAATTGGGACTATTTTTCAAATTAGGTAAAGAGTTCTGCTAAAAAAATTGCACCCATTTTTGCTGCTTGACTGAGCATTGCGTTTGTTTGATTGCAAATTTCTCGCAAATATTTAGTTCATGTCAGAAATATGTATAGAAAATTAAATGGTAATTTATGCATTCGCATAGCATCCAAACTTATCAGAATTGATAAAATGTGACACAAGTTTACGTAACTTAGGTTTCGACTAGTTACAGTGATATTAATGATATTTGAGTTACGTGAATATTTATATAGAATACATTACTAAATAGGTGAATACCGTATATCCTCGAATAAGTCCCGGGAAGTTATTTTTTTCGTCAGAAGTTTTTGAGGGGGAGTTATCTTATTTGCGGGGGAGTCACTCACAAGAGGGGGGACTTATTCGAGAATATACGGTATATTTTGTACTGAATCACAGTTTCAGCTAGGTGGGGTGCGATTTTGGCTGTGGCAATTCAATTTTGCGTCTACGCCCTTTGCCAATTAAACAGTTTTTTTTCGTCCGCATATTTACTAGGGTTGCATGCAGCGATTTTTCGTGCGGAATTTCTGATGATTTTGAAACATTGTCGATTTGTCCGCGAAAACGGGGAATCGTATTTTATCCAAAATATCGAGTATTTTTTAAGGTCAAATCTCGGTATCTTGAATTTTGAAACTGCCTAGGTAGTGAGTAACTTTAGAGTTACTACTACTTAACTAAATCGAACATCCATCTGCATAAAATATGAACGGTATATTGTTGCATAGCAACGTAAATAGTTAGGCATTGAAAAATGGATAATTTTGAGAAAATACAATTGAATAGGAGAAAAAATTGCTAACGGCTGATTTCCAACTTGTGTAAAATGTCAAAGTCGGGAATAAAATTTATGGCTGTTTCAGGTTTCATCTGACCTGAAACAGCCGGGGGTGACCCGACCCCATCATCAGAGATGAAGTCACCCCCTAAAAACACCTAATTCAGGAATTTTCAAGTAGAAAATGTAATTAAATGTATCTGATAAAGACCAGAAAGAAATTTGTAAGTAAATATAAATACATCTAAAAAATTTTGTTCTCTGATATTTAAAAAAATATCAAAATATACCCATATAATTAAATCCCCTGCGAAAATCCTAGGAAAATATAAAAAATATATTTTTATAGCCTCTTATTTTTCAAATACAAATCTCACACAGATTTATTAAATGCTAGACATATTGATAATTTATTCATGGCATTGGTTATTGCATTTACGCTCGTATACTGTAATTCTTCTGTGAACTGTCAAGTCAACTGATTAATTCCTCTCAACCCTTGTGAACAAAATTTCAAACCATTGTCAAGTGATAAAAAACTTTCGAATAGTATCCATTACTTGTCAAACATTGTGCTGTGAATTTGGAACTTTCTCTGTGAAATTTGTCACTTGACAGCACTTTTGCAAAGATATTTTTTGAAACTTTAAAGCTGAGAAGTATTTAGACCGTAAAGTTTCGGTGCCATTCAATAGATCCAGGTTTCCTTTGCTATTTGTCATACATAATCACCGATAAATATGGCGTGATTTCTAGAAGTTTTTTTATCACAGTCCAGTTTTATTGTTCCTGATTGTCAAGATAATTTCGATAAATTTCCGTTTAGGATTTTTTGTCGGTATTTATGAGTGCCCATTTTCATTTTTAGTTTCTCGCTATCATATCCCTCATTTAGGATTACACGAAATTAATTAATTATCTGTGAATCAAAAATCGCGTTCTAACAATTTATTGTGAAACGTTGAAATGTCATTGAAAAAATGAAATGAAATGAATATTCGATCAAATTTGCTGGATGTTGTGAAAAATGTTGACTTTCTCATTAGTGAGAAATTCTCACCTGTACATCTTTACTTCATTACACTTTCTGTACAAAAATTGTGAGCTGAATTCGATTATTTCTGGTTTCTGTTTTAACCTAAATGTAAAAACCATGGTGCGGGTGTTTTAAGTCACGAATTTGAGACAAGTCAAATGTCAACCTAACACCTGGAATTTGGCACTTTGCCAAGTGCGTAACTTGTCAATTATTGATTTGTCGTGCTCCTGGTAGCGTGCGGGACTGGTGCCGAAGTAGGAAAATTACAACTACGCGTTCTACGCGCCAGAAATGTAGACAAGTTTGCGGGCGAAATTTTGGAAACTGATAGGTCAGCTTTGAGTTTACTGTAATGACATGTCCGTCAACTAGTGTTGACGGAAACGAAAATTGTTCATTCTGATGAGCTCAAATTGTTTTTTTTTCAACAGATTCATCACTTTCGGAATTTTCGCGAGAGTCACAATATTTTCAGGGACCGCTGCCGCGCCTGATAAGTGTCAGACAACTTTGTAAAGTGAGTGTTCCGTAAAAAGCCGCAGAAAGTTCTACGGGTTACATCTGTTATACAATTTACATCGTGCCATACTGTCCTTCCATCTCATCTCTCACCGCCAAAAAATGCTCTTAGATAATCACCCCCCAAACCCCCCCCTACCCTCAGGTGCCTCCAAGCACCTCAATTCTCCCTCCAACCAATCAGCATCTCCGATCATATCATTCCATATTACCTAAACTCCGCCCATTTTGGCACGTAGCCATGCTGCCCCCCGCAAATGCGGCCTGCGAGCCGGGGGAAAGCTCCGCCCACGCGACCAGTTCCAGTTATACGGCCAATAATAGCTCTCAGACTGAGATTAAGGTTGAGGTAGGTTGTAGGGTTTGAGGGGGGTTTTGATGTTAATGCAGGTGTCAGGTATGATTTTGTGTTGTAGGTTCGGACCCCGTGGTGTGCACATGTTTTACTTTTCAGGGTGCAGAAAGTATGAATGTGGGAAGGCACTAAAAAGGGTGAAAAGTCGCAAAAAGTAAACAGATTATTATATCAGCCTCAAGTACTTGAATTAGGAAGTAATGTACACGAATAAGTATGTTTGAAGGCGAAAATTTGCAAATTTTTATCAAAATGAGCGTACTCAAAACCAATTTTTTATTCGCATCTGAGTTTCACGAAAATTATGGTAAATATTTACTCGCAAGTGACACCGATTTTACCGTTAAAGATTAAATTCTTGGGAGTAAATCTAGCGCTGTATTTGGTTAAAAACACTATTTGTCAATTTTACTCTCGCCCGACACAAATCGTTCGTCTAAATGTCAATTCACTCAATTCTATTTGAAAAATTCCCGCCTCGCAGAAAGTGACCCACAACTGGACAGTGAAAAACTTTTCACATTGTTATCAGGAATATTTGGAGAATTTCGTGCATCTTAATAAGGGTGACGAAACGTTGACTTGGTCCGTTAAAATCTACCCTAAAGGAAATGGAGAAAATAACAAGGTTTGTAGCAATTTATTTGATCCGCGTTTTCTAAATTATGAAATAAAATTATGAGAGTGATATTTACTGTGGGGTAAAGAGGATATTTGTTATGTTGCCAAAACAAAAACAATTTATAAATACCCAAGCATAAAGTTGAAAGAAATGTTAATTGTTAATGAGACGTGAATTCCCATTCACATTTCACTTCTCACCTAAAAATGTACTTTTCTTTTAACTTCTTTTTTTCCCATTTTAACATTTTTTTACTTCTTAACTTGCGGCATTGACCCCTATCGGAACTTCATTTCAACGACTGTTTCCAGGATTTTGTGTTCCTGTGTTTGAATCGGGTCGCGTCGCCCGCGTCCGGATCAAATAATGGAGGGCAAAGTGGTAAGTTTATGGAAGAAAATTTAATTTATTTTTTATTCTAATTTTTAAAAGATTTTTTGCCTGTTTTCGTGTTCTTTTTTCGTTCTTGGTGCTATTTTGTATCCGGTGCTAAAAAGTAACATTTCGGATACAATTTCAAAATCCCACAGTGTTCACATCACATTTTGAAGAGAACTTGTTATCTGAAACTTTCTGAACAACACTTTACTTTGAAATTTGTCACTTTAGTCCACAAAATCGCCATCTGGGTTAGTGAATGCCCTTGGGTGGGTATCGATTTTTCGTGCAAAGTGTCTGTGTTCTTCTGTGAAAACCATGTTTAGCTGCGCATGTGCAGCTTTAGCGATCGCGCATGTTCAGGGACCGTATGATAAATTCGGTGGGAATTTTGTTAAATTGATTAGTGCAAAGACCATGTTACACATTTCTACTTTAAATCCTGGTAATTATGATTTTTGATGGCAGCGAAATAGCGCAATCTTACCCCAAAAAATATTTTTGAGAGATTTTCTGTTACTTTTGAAATATTAAATCTAAATTTTTTTAAATTTAAATATTAAATTACGTCGTCTCAAAATCACCTCAATTTTCTTTCAACCACCCCCATCAAAACAAACCACACCCTCAGGCGCGGGCACGAACGGTCTCTCAACGTCGGGCAACCCGACGGCGGGCAGCGGCACGGGCGGCAGCGGCGCCGCCTCCACCAACTGCTCCACCAAGTTGGGCAAGATCGGCTTCAAGTCGCGCTTCACGCTGCGCAACGCAGAGGCCAAAGAGATTGAGATGCGCATACATCCAAATCCGTCTCATTCCGATTACGTGTCCTATATCAAGAGGGACGTGCTTTTTCCACAGATTTTGCCACAGGTTTGGGGGGGGGGGGTTATTTTATTATTGTGCAGTTTACTTACTGGGGGGCTGGTCGCAAAATTCATAGATTGTGAAATTCTAAATCTGCAGGACGTGATAGTGGTCAGCGTGGAAATCGACGTCGCCGTGGAAACGGTGACAACTTGTCAAGATGACAACGCGTCCGTGGGTTGCAATTTTTTATTTATTTTAGCAATTTTTTTAAAATGGACACTTTTGTAAAAAATATATTCGTTCGTAGCAGCCTCCAAATTCGGACGCGCAACTCATCGACGACTACATGAAGCTGTTGCGTAACGATGGCGCCTTTTCCGATTTCGTCATTCGGGTGCGTTTTCGGCACTTTTTAAAGACGCTGTTTGTGTGAAATTTGGTTTGACATGTGATTTGATTTGCCTTGGTGAAAATAAACGAGCTGGTAAATTCTGATGCAGTTTACGAAATGTTTTTGCGCTTTTCCTTCGGTTTGCGTTAGGCCTCGCAAGCTATTGCTTTAACAATTCTCCCGGGGGGAGTCAATTCAATATATTGGGTTTTTAAAGCTGTAGGGATAAAAATTATAAAAGGGATAAAAAACTAAAAAAATATCCAATTCGAATCCCGACCATTTCGAGGATTCAGCAGTCCCGATCCCGATTCCGAAACCCCAATCCCGATCCCGAAATATGGAAATCATTATCCCGAAAATTTGCAAATCCTGATCCCAAAAAGCACCCCCAATCGGAATCCCGATCTCAGAAAATTTAGAGCAAACAATTAAAAAATGAAAAATTCCTCTGTATACCATGTCTTTGGCCAATATTCAGATCCCGACCCGTGACCCTAATCCCGATCCCGTTACCCCAATTCCCGATCCCCAAAATACCAATCCCGAAAAGTCAATCCCGTTTGAACCCTGCACCTCCCCGGCGCCCTACTTTCAGGCTGGCGGGCGGGAGATGCCGGTGCACCGGGCGATTTTGGCGGCGCGCTCCGAGGTGCTCAACGCGATGCTGTCGCACGACACCGACGAGTCCAAGACGGGCAAAATGGAGATCCACGATTTGGATGCTGATGTCGTCTATGAAATGCTGTGTTTTATTTATAGTGGAAGGTGGGTGGAGGTGGATTTTTTCAATTTTTTTTTTAATGCTGATTCTTTCAAAAACGGTCCAAGTGGAGAGTAATTGTACTGAATTTGTTTTGATTGTTCAAGGTGCTACCATAATTTGATGAAGCGACTTTTTTTAAAAGCTGTTGAAAAAAAGCGCTGGTCATCTTTAGTCGTCACGTTATATAGCTAGTTATTTGTATAGCATTTCAATTATTTCTATCACAACTTGAATTTGTTTGCTTCAGGTGTCCGCGTGGTCTGAACGAAATGGCTGGCGAATTATTGATCGCTGCAGATAAATATTCCTTGAGTGATCTGAAACAGCACTGCGAGAAGGCACTAAAAGGTTGACATTTTTTAAGTTTTATCCTATCCATATATTTCATCCAAAAACGTGGAATTTTTAAATCAAAACAGACGACTAAATTAGGTGAATGTTTTTCTGTAATCGATTCATGATAATGATGCTAATAGGTAAATGTGTCAAAAATACACTCACCTATTGGCGTTGTTCAATCTTTCTCAGTTGCCAATTCAGGGGTCTCGAATGGGGGGGGTT
>OZ038458.1:21137483-21208643 GCA_964036195.1 Sphaerolaimus hirsutus
CAGTGTTTTGAGACCTTTATGAACAACTGTGAATGCCAGAAAAATGGCCAAAATCTATATCCCTAGAACCCAATCCCGATCCCGGAAAAATGCCTATCCCAATCCCGATCCCGATCCCGTGACCCCAATCCCGGCCAATCCCGATCCCGATCCCGAAATCTCAAATTACCAATCCCGATCCCGATCCCGAAACCCCAATCCCGATCCCGAAATCTCAAAAAGTGAATCCCGATCCCGATCCCGAAAAGTCAATCCCGTTTGAACCCTAGGTAGTAGCCAAAAAGTTTGCCTCGGGATAGATAGATAGCTGAGCGGCCTCCGGGATAGATAGCTGAGCGGCCTCCGGGCAGCCCCCCCCCAGCCCCCCCCCCCTAGGAGACCCCTGGTTTTCACCATCTTGACAACCTAAATTTCGCAAAAAAAATGCTGTTTAAAGACCCATTTGTTTGGCCATTATGATAATTTTTATAAATATTTGTAGAAAGTACTTAGAAAGTAGAAAGTAGAATCCCCATGCTGGTAAAACAAATATTTTCAAAAATGCACTTTTAGAAGTATCAAACCGAAATGCTTAAAAGAGAATCACCAGGCCTGAAATTTTCCGCTGTCAACTAGTTCGCATAAGGGAACTGCATTCTAACCTGGTTGTGGCCGACGCAGCAGCTCCACTGGGCAAAATCTCCGACAGGGGTAAAAAATTCGACTCGTTAACTTGGCACGCCACCAGCGTATCGTCACCCGGCTGCGATCGAGATTTTTGTTTAATTTTGATTCATTTAGATTTGATATGACGCAAGTTTTCATGAGGTCAAAACTATTCTGTATACATTTGTATACGATGCATAATCTATTAATCTATAAAATTAATGTAACTTTCATTTGACATTTTTATTTACTCGGGGGAATATACCAGGGGTCTCTAATGGGGTTTTGGGGGGGGGATTAGTTTGTTTTACAGAAAAATTAATACTCATAAAATTTTGTGTATTAACTCCGCGGAGAGCTGGGGCCAGTTCCGCAAAATGCGAATTGAGAAGTGAAATGGCAAAGGCGACGTAAAAGCGCAAAGACGGAGTTAAACGGCAAGTGAATTGGCAAAGGCGAAGTAAAAAATAAAGAAAATAAAAAGTAATTTCTCTTCGCTTTTGCCATTTCACTTGCCGTTTCACTTCGCCTTTGCGCTTTCACTTCGCCTTTGCCATTTCACTTCTCACATTGCGTAACTGGCACCAGTTCACATGCGCACGTGCTTGTCGCGAACGCCGTGAATATGTACGTACCATGTAAATGCATGTAATGCATGCGCAGCGGGCCGCCCACGGAGTGAGTGATCCTACTTTAACATATTGTGGAATCTCCCAAGAAGCATGGTGATCTTAACATAATGTGGAATCTCACATGCCCAAAGGTGAATTTCACATGCCCGGAGGTGAATTTCACATGTCCGAAGGTGAATCTCACATGCCCAGCGTGAATCTCACATGCCAAGCATGAAAAAAGCTTGAAATAGTTATCAGTGATTGATCCTTATAAATCTATCTGTCTGCCTGTATCTGCCTGAAATACCCCCGTCGTTTAACCCCCATCAAAATTCTCACTCTGAAAACCCCTGGGGGTATTTTAAGAAAACACAGTACCATATTTCCTCGAAATACCCCATCCCCCTCGAAATACCCCCGTCTCAAAATACTCCCCCTCAAAATGGCCACTATGAATTTATAAACCCCCCCTCGCAGGGGTCTCCAGGATTTTGGCCCTCGCAGGGGCTGGATAGATAGCAAATCGCTCCTCCGGAGGAATAGATAGGTGGAAATTTTTCTGGGGGGGAAGCTGGGGGGGGGGGGCTTGGGGGGGGGCTGGCGGGGGGCACAATATATAGGCTTTTTCAAGGTTTTTAAAGCAGAAAGGTGAAAAAATCGCTAATAATCAGTTAAAAGTAGCCGAAAGTAGGTATAAAATGGCTAAAAATAGTATATAACCATGTACCGTATTTCCTCGAAATACCCCCCTCAAAATAAGCACTATGAATTTGTGGTCTGGGAAATGCACAACAGATGTTCAAAACACTTACTGTGTTATGTTAGAACATCGTTTATACCATCTACATCCTTATATGAGGTTGTAAAAACTTTTAAATGGTGGTTATTGTTGCATTTTTCACGTTTTTCTCTCAAAATTTTCACTCTGAAAAATAACGCCCCAGGGGGTAATTCGAGGAAATCCGGTATATAGACGGAAAGCAAAAGACGATGAAAAACTATAAAAAGGTGTGAAAATTAGTGATTCCAGATTCCAAAAACCACTCCAGATGCCAGTTCCACAAGTGGAAAAGTTATGAGTTTAAAGTTAAGAGTTGAGTAAAATGACAAATGGCAAGTTAAGAGTAAAGTTAAATGATAAATGATGAGTTAAGAGACAAGAGTAAAGTTAAATGACAAATGATTAGTTAGGATATGAGATTAAAGTTAAGAGTCAAGCAAGTGTATCCAAATTTTATTTTTTGTATCCAAATCTTATGTTTTTGTATCCAAATCGTATGTCAAAAATACGATTTTGAATACACTTCCTTGACTTTACTTTTATCTCTTAACTAATCATTTGTCATTTAACTTTACTCTTGTCTCTTAACTCATCATTTATTTTTTAACTTTACTCTTAACTTGCCATTTTACTCAACTCTTAACTTTTCCACTTGCGGAACTGGCCCCAGATAGATAGATAGATAGCTGAGCGATTTGGGGGGGGGGTCTTTGGGATGTAGCCAAAACGTTTGCCTCGGGATAGATAGATAGCTGAGCGGCCTCCGGGATAGATAGATAGCTGGCCGATTGGGGGGGGGGGGGGCAGCCCCCCCTAGGAGAACCCTGCCCCCTCGAAATACCCCCGCTCCCAAATTGCGTGTACAGAGAACGTACATGACAAAACTGCGGTTTGTGATTCAGGCAATGCAAAACACACGTTAAAAACAATGAATTGTTGCATTAAAACAGTGTTTATGCCATCAACATACTTATAGAAGTCCATAGACTCTTATATATAGCGGTTATTGTTGCATTTTTCACATCTGTGTATGTTACAGGTGACAATTTGGTAGTGGAATTTCAAAAAAATTCTGGTGAAATAATAAGCCCACCCACGAAATACCCCCCTCGTTTAACCTCACCCCCTCAAAATTCTCTCTCTGAAACAATCACCCCCAGGGGGGGGGGGTATTTCAAGAAAGTACGGTAGTTACCTTTGCGATCAATTGAACTCAGTAGATTTTATAATCTGCAGTCGTTTACTTATTTTTGTCAAAAATCTATTTTTGTTAGAAATTTACTTGTTATTGGCATTTTTGCATTTCTTGCATTGAATTTTTACGTTGAATGTTTGTTGTACTTAAACTTATTCTCACCTTTTTATTAATGTGTTGTGTATTTACTGATGTACAACTGTGTGCTCTTAATGCTTGCATCTAATGAAATCAATTTTTATGTTATGGTTTTATCATACAAAGCTGCGACAAAATGCTGGCATGGGCTGGGCTGGCATGAAAGATTCACGTTTGCCATGGGGTTTAAACAGTCTGGCAGTGTTTTCTGGCAGTGTCTAGACCCATGGAAACCGGGTCTCCCAGTGTGCATTAACAAATGTGACATCTGAATATAATGCAAAATATCATTAACAATAATGATTTATTAATGTGTTGTGTATTTACTGATGTACAACTGTGTGCTCTTAATGCTTGCATCTAATGAAATCAATTTTTATGTTATGGTTTTATCATACAAAGCTGCGACAAAATGCTGGCATGGGTCGGGCATGAAAGATTCACGTTTGGCCGTGGGGTTTAAACAGTCTCAGGGCCGTATCCAGGGGGGGTGCGGGGGGCTGCAGCCCCCCCCCCCCCCTCCCGGAGCGAGACCAGAACGTGACCGGAAAATTCGACTTTTTCAACGTCAGCGTAAAAAATTTTGCGCGCAAGCGCGCATTCTTCACCAGAAATACGGTATTATCATTCGATTTGCTCCATGTGGCCACAAATCGTTGTAAGTACACTCAATGTTGTGTTTTTGCTGTTTTGTATGTATATTTACATACAGATACCGCATTCCATGGCGCTGATGCCAACGCCAATGGCGCCATGGCGTGGCGCCTACTGATGGCGCCAGCGCCATGGCGCCATTCCGCCACTATGTAGCTAAAATTTTAGGGGGGGGGGCTGAGCCCCCCCCCTCGCTGGCCTCCGTAAACAAGCAGCCCCCCCGGCTAAAAAATCCTGGATACGTCCCTGAACAGTCTGGCAGTGTCTAATCCCATGGAAACCGGGTCTCCCACTCCCAGTGTGCATTAACAAATGTGACATCTGAATATAATGCAATATATCATTAACAATAATGATGTATTGCAGGATAGCCTGAAAAGATGAAAACATAATGGTAGCATGGTAACCAACCAGACAGCAACATGTAAAACCCCCAACATGACAAGTGCTCATGTGCCTATCTTCATTTGCATACATTCAACATAAATGGATAACTGTTAGATGTCTAGTATTCCTTTGGATAAGCAAATATTCAGCTAAACTAGACACACAACATGAGCAATGCAAAATTAAGCCTGATCATATTGGCAATAAATTTCTACACAAATTTAGCTGATAAGTGCCCATGTTCACACATATCGGGACTCAAAATTGTTGAATTTGATGGATATTGCTGGTTGTTTGACCCGGCAAATAAAATAACTGTTTCTGATGCTATTAGCAGTGGTAAAAATTTTGTCATTTAAAAAAGAATGTTTAGGGCAACTAAATGTCCCAAGTTTTCAAACTTCCAGGTGAGTACAGGTGTGGCCAATCAAAAAGCTACAAACTGGCAGTTTTTCGCAAGCAAAATGTCAGATTAGAACTGGCTCAAAGTTTTGTGCAGGTAATTGCCCTGATCATCTTAATTCAATGAAAACCCTGTCAGCAACTCATAACCAGCATTAATCTGACAATTGTGAAACAGAGTGCAGGGGTAACAGAAGACATCCAACTGCTGGTGGGACTACAATATGACACAGCCACTGGGCAATGGGGTTGGGCAGCTGGGGCCGGGCAAAGTGACCCAGTGCCAGTACCCAATGCAGATTTGGTGATGTGGATGGGTGGAAATGACAGTGCAGCAGCACAAATGATGCACAATGCAGCGCTGCATCTGCAATCTGGGCAACTGATTTCAACAGATTCATCTGCCATGCTGCACCAACTGTGGCAGATAAGTATGTTAGCATTGGATTTCCATGGGATAGTAAAGTGCTCCAAATCTAAGCTCAGCAAACAGTGGATTGTTTGTTGCTAACTGCTATAGCTGTGGTTGAGGGCTCACCCTAAACAGCTACCTATCAATAACACAGCCAGTTGTCAATCATGCCTTGGGACAGGCAGGGGTCTCCTAGGGGGGGGGGGGCTGGGGGGGGCTGCCCCCCCCCAAATCGGCCAGCTATCTATCTATCCCGGAGGCTGCTCAGCTATCTATCTATCCCGAGGCAAAATTTTTGGCTACTACCCCCAAAGACCCCTCCCCAAATCGCTCAGCTATCTATCTATCTGGAGTGGTTTTTGAGAAATTTTGCCCCAATTTTCGCTCAAAATCACCAATTTTTGCACCTTTTTATAGTTTTTCACCTTCAAAATCGTGCTTTCCAGCTATATACATGGTTATATACCTATTTTTAGCCATTTTATACCTACTTTTGGCTACTTTTAAGTGATTCTTAGCGATTTTTACCCCTTTCTGCCTTCTTAACCTTGAAAAAGCCTATATATTGTGCCCCCGCCAGCCCCCCCCCAGAAAAATTTTTCAGCTATCTATCCCTCCGGAGGAGCAATTTGCTATCTATCCAGCCCCCGCGAAGGCCAAAATACTGGAGACCCCTGGGGACAGGGGTATGCCAATTTATGCAAAGATTCTGATATTTGCAACTTATAAAAGACATATTGAATGATGCACACCCCCAAAAAGTTACAACTCTCTTTACCCCAAAAAGAAATTCACCGTTTCCCTTAATGAGTCCCTGCCAGCAGAAAATCCTAGAGACCCTAAGATACCATTTTTACCTTTGTTCATTGTAAATATAAAAATATCCATCTGCAAGAAAACAATCATGTCAGAAATTTTCCCCTACAACAGGACAAACAATGGTGCACATAACATGTGAAAAAAATGTCGCAGTAGTGAGCAAAAACACTACATCAAAAAAATTAAACGCACAGACAGAAAAAGAAGCAAATCTACACAAGTGTTTTAGACTTCTTCATCAGCAATCAGGTATGGGGTTTGAATAGGTTTAGGTTTTCTAGGGTTTGGACTGAATCTGGTCTGAACGGTTAAAGACTGAAAAGTCTACCTAATGGTAAGGGTTGTTAGAATTGACATCGGGATCTTGCTCAAACCTTATTGATCAAATATAGGGTTTGGATGGAGTTGGGTTTTGTAGTGTTGTGATAAGGGATGGAAAACATGCTTTTAAAAAACAGTTTTTTCTCCTCAAAAAAGTTGTTTTTAAACCATTTTTTTCAAAAGCTCTGAGATATGGTCCCAGCTCCCATTCAACATGTACGATTATATCAGACAAGTGACAGTACTCTGTTATGCTAAACACAGCCAATGGCTATGGAGCCATGGAAAAGCATTATAAGTGGTAACTTCCGTTAAAAATGTCCTTTATCCGTCGACTTGTTATGTATATCACCTTTTGTTAAATGTTCATGTCTTCAAGTGAATTTAAAAAAAACAGCCATTGCCAGTTGTGATACGGATCAGCATTAATTTTGGGGGAAGGGGTCAGGACTGAAAAATCTAATGGTTAGGGTTATTAGATTCTGCTCAAACCTTTTCAGGAGCTGCAGCAGTTACAATGACTGATGATGATACTCCGATGTGCATTGTGCACAGTGAATTCAGGCAAGTTGATATCGACTTACAACATTCATAAAATTTATGACTAATGAAATCTGCAGACACTCTAATGAAGGAACACTGAGATCTGAGTTCTGTTATATCACAGGAAGCAAAATATCTGAACCATCAGGTCTGTTTGGGGTAAACTACGATTCAATGTCTATAAGATATTTTTTCAACACGTTTTTAGAGAACAACATATTGCCCTATCCTAGACTTATCCTCACTCACCTTTACAACAGCTACTCTGTAATTTAAATACATAGCAATAATTTTCCATTGTGATTGGTATGAGCTATTTTCTTAACTTCTAACAAATTTCAATCGATATACATTATAGATACTGCTAACATCTACATTATAGATAATACTATAGTCTGTTTTCTAAATCTATAGAAAAAGTATATCCACCAATTTGGCACACTGTACATGCCATTAGACAAGGATAAAATTGAAAACCCTCTGCTATACAAAACAGAATGTGTCCCATTGACAATGGCTGCTGGCAGCAATACAGCCACACTGGAATACAATAATCCAGCAATGGCCAGTGGAAATTTCACCCAAGGCACATTGGCACACATAAAATGCATTAATGGAACACACATGCCAAACCGCCAAACTCAGCTGCAAGTAGCTTGTGGCTCAAATGCACAGTGGATTGGCTGGGATCCAACTGTGCATGTTTGTGCATTAAACACCAGTGAGTTTAATTACACTCAGGGATTGAGTAGCTTTGGATAACTGAGTGACATTTATATTCACAGAAATGCATGTAAACCAAACTTATAATATGTCATGCATTTATATTTACAGAAATGCAAAAAATAATCAAATTAGGATGTATCAGAGGTATTCGTTTGTTCCCATAATCCCCGAAAACTCAATCCAAAACCAGATCCCAAAAGTTTGACAAGCCAATCCAGATCCCAATCCCGGAATCCTGATCCCAATTTCGAAAACCAAAAAAAACAAAACAATCCCGATCCTAATAAGTCAATCCCATTTCAAGCCTAATCGACCCCCCCCCCCCCCCAACTGTGCAGGAGTGTGGCTAACGTCAATATCCCAAGTATGGCAGGAATGGTCACCCTGGTTTGGTGGGAAGATATTGTCAAGCAATGCGCTGACCATTGCAAATCCTGCAAATGGCCAAAAAGTGCATGCACTGCGCCATGGGAAATATGTTTGGTATATAATGCGTATGTTTCACATTGTGATTATTGCTCGGATGCCAGGCGCCAAAAGTGATAAGGAATGACAAATGAAATTCTAATCACCTTTCTTTTAAGCTTGTTTGTCACCTATTTCATCACATGGCCTTCAACTTTTGTTTACTTGGCAGGGTGCCAAATTTCAGATACTCTACTAAAAATGCATTCCTATTCTGTTCCATGCTGTTTTTTAACCCATGTTCACAGCTGGAATATTAAAAAATGTTGAAAGTTCTATAGGTGATGAGTTCATAAAAATTAATGTTTAGATGAAATTATCACTTGTCCTGCTATCTCATGGTTCCACAGCCATCATAAATATGTCACCATCCAGAAAGTCATGACTAGAGTTGGCATACGTTTTTTAATCAGATTTTTGAAATTGCAGCACCAGATCAGATTTTAAAAAAAACTGCAAGCAAAGTTTTTAGTACTTATGCAGTAGGTAAAATGCCAAAACATCACAGGCAAGCTTCCAGTTTCACGCATGATATAACTAGGGTGTCAACCAAATTTTTTTAACGGAAACGGAAAATTTTTTGCACTTGCCGGAAAACGGAAACGGAAAAATATTTGCACTTGCCGGAAAACGGAACGGAAAAATTTGCCTGCGGTAAGCAGAAAACTGAAAGAATTTTGCTGCGGAAAAGCGGAAACGGAAAAATTTGTGCAATTGCCGGAAAACGGGAAACTGAAACTGTAAAATGTTTGCACTTGCCGGAAAACGGAAAAAAAGCCTGCGGAAACGGAAAACGGAAATTTGACACCCTAGATATAACTGGGTTTCTTGTTTTGATGGTTTTTGCAGCAAATATGGCTGTGTAACATTCTTTTCTGTATGTTTTTAGCGAGTATTTTAAGCTGTCGATGATTGGGGTATACATAACTGGATATCAATTTATATGGCTTTTAGTTTCATCCATATCCCCCAGAGTTAATTTCAAAGTGGAATTAGGACTAATCTTGACTCCAGCAATTTTTTTATCAATTCTGTTGAAAAAAATCGATTTAAAAAGGGGGTAGCTTTAAAAATAGATTTTTACTAACCTAGTCATGACAATACATCATGTGCAGCTTTATATGCTTCCACAACACCCCAGTATTAGGCAGAAATGTATAAGTGAGTTTGAGCCAGGAAGCTCAAACTCACTTTTTACATCCTTACCTAATCATGTGTATTTAAATTAGTCACCTTTATATTGCCGCAAATTTTTTTTGAAAATTTCAACCATGAACCTACACCATTCAAAATGAATAATAAACTTTGTCCAGCTGGTTACGGCAATGTGTACAAAATTGACATTGCAACACATTATGTGAACACAACTGCACAACAAATTCCAACAGCACTTCAAAGGCTTCAAGCTTCAGCTGCAATGATAGATGGAAATATTCTTGTATGTGGTGGTAGGGCATCATACCAGGGGACAGCAGTGAGTACATGCTTCAAGTCAGTGCATTTTTTTTCTACTCACTTCAGATTTTCCTTGACAAATTTTGTTTTTAAGTGTTTCTAAACAATCCCATTTGAACCTTTCTTACTAAATTCAGGTACAGCACAACAACTGAAATCGCCACATCAACAAGCTCACTCCCACTAGCAGTAGCTGAAGGTGCAATGTGTACTTACGATGGAAGAGTTTTCTATGTTGGTGGTAATGGAGAAGGATACCAGTCAGGTTTGTCAGTATATGTTGTTTTGAATGAATGTGGTATTAGGTCAGTTTTCCATCATTTGAGCTCTTGGGTGGGGAGGGGGGTTGCGGGGGGGGGGGGTTGAAGGGGGGGGGGGGTTGAAGGGGGGGTTACCCCTACTACCCCCCAAATCTATCTATCTGAAGCGATTTTTTAAAATTTAATCCCAATTTTACTCAAAGTTGCTATTTTCATACCTTTTTTAAGTTTTTACCTTCAAATTAACTAAAACATGTTCCTATTGCCTATTTTCAGCTATTTTTGTACTATACATGTCCATATATCTATTTTTAGCTTTTTTCACCTATTTTAGCGATTTTCCCTTTTTCTACCTTCTACACCTTGAAAAAGCCTATATATCGAACCACTGAACCACCACTCCCCCAAAAAAATTCAGCTATCTATCCATCTGGAGAAGCGATTTGCTACCTATCCATCTGGAGAAGCGATTTGCTATCTATCCATCTGGAGAAGCGATTTGCTATCTATACAAACCACCGGAGTGTCAAAATCTGGAATACCCCCGTTCAAACGGCCCTGTGCCATTACGTATGTAAACCCATCACGCATGTAGACCTGGCACATATTTAATTATATCCGGCTTGCTGAAAATAGGCAATCAAACACATGCTTAGTGATTTTGAAGGTGAAAATCTATATTTAAAAGTATAAAAATTAGCGATTTTTGGGCTAAAATTACTCCAAAGCGCTCCAGATAGTTAGAGAGCTAGGCAATTTGCCTCTGGGGGGGGGGGTGTTCAGGGGAAAGTAGCCAGAAAATTGGCCTCTGGGATAGATAGATAGCTAGGCAGTTTGGGGTGGGTTTACTCGCTCCCTTTCTTACCCCTGCAGGTATGATGTGTCCATAATGGGTCTACATGCATATGGGGTTACATGCGTATTAGGCTTGACCCGTTCAAACTATTTAAATGGCAATTGAAGTTTCATTTCAAAAGTGCAATGGCATCAAATCCATACAAATACACATTTATGGTGGCCAGCACACTATTTGACACATGTGTGTCAACTGGGCTACGTCAACACCAGATTTCAGATCATGAGTCGCGGGGCAATTCTTAAATGCACATGCTGCAAGGTTGAAAAACAAATATTGCATTGGAAGATCGCACTGCGACACGTGAAGCCGAAATACAAGTTGACGAAGACCAGTTGACACATGTGTGTCAACTTTACAGCTGTATACTCGACGGATGCAACTTTCAACGCGTGGACCACCGAAGCATCGCTTCAGCAGGCGAGGGGTTATCTAGAAACTTGCACAGAGTACCATGGAAAAATGTATGTGTGCGGCGGATATGACGGCGCGGGTGCATCCACGGCATCCTGCGAAAGGTGCGCCACCTAAACTTGAGTGTGAACTGAAAATCAAATTAACCCAGAAAAACGTTTCAAAATCACTGGTTCATATGCTCAATTGCCTATTTTCAGCTATTTCGGGTTATAAATGTGCATGTGTGAAGCGATTTTTCTCCCTTTTGTTCATTCCGCACGTTGAAAAAGCAGCTAATATCTTGAACCTCTAGAAAAAAAATTCAGCTATCCATCCCTCCGGAGTAGCTATTTACTATCATTCTAAACCGCACAGGGGTCCAAATCTACAAGACCCCTGCCAATAGCAAATGGGGGTAGCGTTTTGCCCCCCCCCCCCCCGAGCACGTGTTTATATCTCAGGAACTAATGAAAAATGTTGAAATTTTGATATATTGTAGTTTCAGGTCAGGGCCAATTACAAGTCAGAGGAAATTTTTCTATGACCCCCCTGACTGGAGATAGGGTGGGTCTAAAAAAAGTGGCCATTTTTGGGTGTTGCCCAGAACATGCAAACTTTGCACATTAATAACTCGGCTATTTCTGAGCCGATTTGGATCGTTTAACACTTAAAGTGATCGGGACAACATTTGAGTAGCTGTGTTAGTGATGTCTAAATTCAGTATGTCAATTAGACCCGTTTGGTTAACACGAAAAAAATTTTTTTCTGAACAGGCTATCATATACCGGGTGGCCCACGTCAGGCGCACGGTTTTGATTGGCGCCCAACACATCAATTTTGAATGAAAACTGCTCGAATTTGGTATGGGGGTAAATAAATGTGCCCCATTTGTTGTGTTAAGTGCACGGTTTCATGTCGCAAGATTTCGTGTCAGAATGTGAAAGAGTTTCATATTTACGTTTTTGAATGTGTCCCATTGTAGATGGTTCTGTGGAGTGGCGTTGTTTTGCATATGATGTGATAAATGTGAAAATATAGTTATATTCATGTGTGTGCTTAACATACTAAATAAGGTACATTTATCTACTGTCATGCCAAATTTGGACTATTTTTTTGGATAATTGGTGCTTTGGTAGACGATTGCCTGACATGCGCCATGCTCAAACACGTATTAAACTTTTCTTCACGTTCCGACATGAATTTTTGTGATGTGGAACCGTGCACTTTACACAACAAATGGGGTACATTTATCTACCCCCATACCAAATTTGAGCAGTTTTCATTCAAAATTGACGTGTTGGGAGTAGGGATGGAAAAAAGCGCTTTTTTTTAATGGCCCCGCTTTTTTTTTTAAAGCGCTTTTTTTTTAAAAACGCGCTTTTTTCGCTTTTTTTCAAAAAATGTCAAGACGTTACCTAAAAAGCTCCCAAATATGGTCTTGAGTCAATATATACAGGCATATCAGACAAGTGGCAGTACTTGTGATGATATATAGCCATAGAATGGCTGTGTAATCATCTGATAGCATTATAAGTGCTGATTTCTGCCAAAAAAAATCCAATTTACTGTTGACTCATGATGTCTATCGCCGTTTTTGAATGTTCCTTGACTGCAAGTGATGTAAGGCATGGAATAGTGCTTAAATTTGGCTATAAAAGAACGCTAATACATGACAGTGATGTTTCACACTGTAGAAAAGTGGAAGCATATTGGCTGGATATTATTTACTACACTGACATATCTCCTCAACTTATTATTACTAGAAGCAATGCCACTAAAATGCAATAAAACCAATTAATACAACCACCAATGGCAATTTGCATGTGAAATTATGCGCTTGCGCACAAAAAAATTGCAAAATACCTAGCGCATGAGTACAAAAATCTTTGCCAGCGCTTTTTTTTAAAAAAAGCGCTGGGACCCTTGTGCTTTTTTTTTAAAAAAGCGGCGTTTTTTTTAAAAAAAAGCACTTAAAAAAAGCGCTTGCCATCCCTAGTTGGGAGCCAATTGAAACCGTGTGCCTGACGTGGGCCACCCTATACTTTAGACAATGAGAATTCATATTTAAAAAAAGAGTTCAATATATCTTTCCAATCAAAAGTTATAGCGCTTCAAACTTTTCCCTCCCATCCACATAAAAAAACCACATGAAGAATGATGCGTGCAACTCCAAAACTCCATATCCCAACTATTTCTCTGCCGATTTTTACCAATGAGCACTTAAAATTATCAGAATAATATGGAGATGTCATTTTCATTCAGTCTATTTGTATGCATTTTCATTATGATTATTTCATTCAAAAGTGTGCATTATTTTCTTGTATGGCAAATTTGATAAAATATACAGATAATCTGGGAATAAAAATGAAATCTCCATGTCATTCTGATAATTTAAGTGTCCATTGGTGGTAAACAGCTGAGAAATGGTCGAGATATGGAGTTTTGAATTTACACACATCGTTCTTCATGTGGTTATTTATGTAGATGGGAGAAAAAAAGTTTGAAGCCCTATAACTTTTGATTGGAACGAGATATTGAACTTATTTCTGTTTATATAAATTCTCTTGTGTAACATATATGATAGCATGTTCAGAGAAATTTATTTTTCGTGTTGAGAACCAGGTCAAATCGGCATACGGAATTTAGACATCACTAACACAACTACAAAAATGGAATCTGCAGGTTGTCCCGATCATTTCAAGTGTTAAAAGACCCAAATCGACTCAGAAATAGCTGAGTTATTGATGCGCAAAGTTTGCGCATCAATAACGGAATGTTCTTGGCAACACCCAAAAATTTCGCACATGACCACCTTTTTATATACCCACACTATCTCCAGTCAAAGGGTTTGTAGACAAATTTCCTTGGACTTGTAATTAGCCCCGACCTGAGAATATATCTCCAAATTTCGACATTTTTCACCAAGCGGTTCCTGAGATATAAACACCCGAAATGAGGCGGACCCCACCCGCTGAAAATGCTACCCCCGATTACAGCTAGGCCTCTGCTCCCTGTTAATGTCAATTCCGCAGCAGATTGAATACCACCCCAATACAGCTTCGACGGGTCCGCTTGGACATACACTGGCAACATGCCAACTGCCAGGTGCCAATTTCAAAAGTGGATAAGCAACGTCAAAAGTGCTATAAGTATGCTATAAGTCGCAAGTCACAAAAAAAAATTATGCGATAAGTAATTTCGATTGCAACTCGTATGCTTGTCACCTAGGGGACAGTCCCGCATCCTGTAAAGTGAAAATGCGCTGCGCAAACTAGTATACCACCGACATTTGGGAAACTCATAAATCTGTTTTAAACTGATTTGAGTTCGCCAGAATAAGGATTCTGTCAACTACTGTTGACTGTGATCAAAAATCATTCATTCTGGTAAACACAAATGTGTTCAAAACAGATTTGCTAGTTTCTTGACGGTGTGTACTAGTGTGCGCAGCCAAAAAGTGTGAAATGTCCTGTAAAGTGAAAAACGACAAGATTTTATCACTGAACACTGACATTTCACACGACATTTGACACTTTACAGGGTGCCGGACTGCCACCCCACTTAGCACTTTTCTAATCGCTTACCCACTCTGGAAATCGGCGCCAGGGTTGGGTGCAGTATGGCGGTCCTGGGCGACACCCTGTACACCATGGGCGGGCACGACCCCAACTGGCTCGCAGAGGTCCTTGTATTCAACGAAACGGATGCACAGTGGCGCCCTCTAGCGGGCGCGGCGCTCGCCCAGGCGTCTACGCACATGACCAACGTGGGCGTGTGGTGAAATGGCGGTGTGACGAAATGGGAGCGATTTTTTATTTGGGATGGCATTGATATTGAGCACTTTGTCGAGTGGTATGATTAAGTGTGAGAGAAAAGAGATATGCGCAAAATTGTTGGTCGATCGTGAGACATTCATCTGGTATTTATTTGTTAGGGATACTCTACCTATTTGCCACTGAGAAGTCAAAAAACAGCTGTAACCTAGGTTTTCATTACTTAATGTTTCCATTGTGCCCACACACACTAGTTTTCACCGTGACTTCGTGGGAAAACTGAATTTTTTTTCAAATGCAAATGAATGAACACGGGTGAATGATTTCATTTTATTTAAATTATAATTTTAATTAATAAAAGTTAATATTTGAAAATTTCAAAACTAAAACACATATAGCATACAATAAGAGTAGGCTGAATGTCGCCATGTCGCCATTTCAGTTTTCACATCGGTCACGGTGAAAACTAGTGTGTGTAGGGCCATTACGACACTCAAAACATTTTTTTCTTCAGAGAATCTATGTACAACCCATGTGTTTATGTCTTTTGAACGTGTGTCAAGCTTCTCGTGATTTTTAGGATGGGTAACTTAGGGTTGGAAAAAAAACGTTTTTTTTTAACTCGATGTTTTTTTTTAAAAAAAAACGTTTTTTTTTAAAAAAAAACGTTTTTTTTTAATAAAAAACGTTTTTTTTTAAAAGCTCCCAGATATGATCTTGTGTCAACATATATTGGTATATCAGACAGTGGCAATACCCTGTGATGTTATATATGACCATATAATGTATGTGGAGCCATGGGATAGCATTATAAGTGGTGATTTGTGTCAAAAATATCCATTTTTTGTCGACATATCGTTCATATATCGCCTTATAGTCGAATGTTCGTGACTTCAGGTAAAGTTTGGCACAGAATAGTGATCAAACAAGGTTATAAAACGAGGTTGTTACTTTGGGAGTGATGTTACACACTGTGGAGGTACATGGAAGCACATTACCTCAATATTATATACTACAGCAACATATGACGGCTTATTAACCCATGGTAGCATATATAAATGGATACTTTGATACTAAAGATGCCACAAAACCAATGAAAACAACCACCAATGTCAATTTGTGTGTGAAATTGCGCGCTTGCGCGCAAAAATTTTGCAAAATACCTAGTGCTTAGTACTAAAAATTTCGGTCGATGTTTTTTTTTAAAAAAAAACATTTCGGACGTCATGTTTTTTTTTAAAAAAAAACGTTTTTTTTTAATAAAAAACGTTTAAAAAAAAACATCGGCCAACCCTAGGGTAACTACTCATGAAAATACATAAAACATGTCAAAAAAAAATCTACCTATTGCATTTTTATAGATTTTTAATAAGTTTATAGAGAAAGTTCGTGCCGTCTCTATATTGCTTGTTGCGTAAAACCTTTGATGTTGTTTTGTGTGAAAATGTGAAGTGTAACGAGGTGGTTATTGCACCTGATTTTCCGCCGAATATGCTTAGATGTTCTTAAAGCTATGTTTTGTTCAATTTTCAGAAAATATTCTGTATATCACGTAATTGCTTAAATCGATATTGATTAACATTTTAGGGGAACGCTTCTTTATATATTCGATTTCAACCTAATCTGAACAATAATTTTAGCATTAAATGTTCCCTTGCTTCATGTTTCAAGTACTTTTGTCTATTTAATTTAGGCCTTCTGCATTATTTCGCGCTTACCGTATTTCTTCTAACAGAATAGAACGGCACCTCCAATAGAACGGGAGGTAGAAATTACGTTGGAAGAGTGCCAAAACACAAAAATATTAGAAAAGTAGTGGTGAGAACATCCAAGGTGTTCAGAACTATGCCTCAGGGTTGTTTTCACGATTGGTTAGGTTTGAATTGATGCTCTGATATTAAAATGTTCAAATGTTTCGTGTTTAAAAAACCATGATCAAATGCAAAATGTGTGAAAAATATTGGTGAAAAATAGAAAGACAGCCTCCAATTGAACGGCACCTCCAATAGAACGGCAGGTAAAAAAGTTGACGAAACAATAGAACGGCGCTCTCTTATTAGAAGAAATACGGTATTATCGGTTGAAACAATCCTCTTAAAAAATAAATTTGAAAAAAATGTGCCACAGAAAAAACACTCAATCGGAATCGCCATTCCGGTTCTACCGGAATCGCCATTCCGATCCCCACAATAAAAGATCCCCACTTCACAGACGCGTCCACAGACACTGCAAATATTTAGAAATATTACCGGCAAAAAATATTTGCCCTTTTACATGACTTTTTGTATGGCGTGGGGCTGGCATCGGGTCAGGTATAATAAACCCCAAAGGCTACATATACCCTACTTTATAATGACAATGACAATTTGACAATGTCAACTGGGTCGACTGGTTTCCATTCACATTTTAGTTGATGGCTTGCCGAACAACGTTCAAAATCCTTTCCCACATAGGGCCCCCACACGCTAGTTGACATCGATACCAAATGTCAACTGGTGCCGATCCCGATTCAAAGCTTACTGACGATCCGACGAATAATGTTTAAACGCAAGCTTTGAATTGGGAACGGAACCAGTTGACATTTGGTCTCGATGTCAACTAGCGTGTGTGGGGCCATAACCGCGTGGACCCTTGAAAATCGTCTTACTAAATCGCCAACTAAAATCTGAACTGACATGAAAACCAGTTGACACCCAGTTGGCGCAGCGCCAAACTAAACAGCCAACCGACCTCAACAGCACAATTCGCCGCGGCAGCGGCAGTGGGCGGAGCCAATCTCTTGCTGCTAGCGGGCCGCGCCAGCACGCTGCTGTAGGTCGGCCTGCCGTCGCCGCCGCTGCCCGCGCTCGTGTCCAACGAGGCGGCCGCCGGCGGCGAGGGCGACGTCACGCAGCTCGACCTGTCCGCCGCCGCCGCGGCGGCTCCCGTCGACGATGTCGACGACTTTGGCGGGGAATCGACGCATTCCTGCGGGTTTTGGGGGTTTTGGGAGGATGTGGTGGATGTTTGAGTAGGGCAGGGTGGGTTTAGGGAGATGAGGCATTGCGAATGGTACCATGCATTTTCTTGTTGATAATGGGCGGTGGAAATTTGGAAAAAATTATCAAATATCGACATCAACAGTCGAGTTACAGTATCGAATGTATCGATTTAGGCTGCATATTGGATACTTCACTACAAAACTGATTATAAAAACATTCAACATCGAGAATCGATATCGAAAAGTCACATATAGCACAAATCCGTGTGCAGGTAAATAACATAAAAAACATAAAAATGACAATAACCTAATAAATAAGCAAAATAGTCGCCGCGTACGAACTTTTGAAGTGGGGTTTATATTTATCATAACCAGGCAGCCGCATCACTCTACCACACACAGAAAAAAAACACAATCCTCCAACACACCAAAAAAACCCACCCAAAACTCCGCCCCCTTTCTCACCGCAGCAAGGCTTCCCTTGGCGCCGCAGCTGCCGCCGCTGCTGCCCGACGTCAACGTGCTGCTGTTGCTGCTCTGACGCGGCTTGCGCAGCGCCTCGGCGTAGGTGACGCGCGACGCGGGCGACCCGCCGCCCGACGCGTCCAGCGACGAGGGCGGCGGCGGCGACGACTGCGGCCAGCTGTCCGCGCCGTTCGACGACGATTGGTCGGCCGGGGTCTGGGCGGGGGGGGTTTGGGATTTGAAGGGGATTGGAGAAATTTGAGATATTTTTCGAGATTTGAAGAGAACCTTCGAAATTATGTTTATGTCGATTTTGTGGATGACCGGTAGTTTTTTAACGGTTAAAAAACACAGGCATCGAAAACATTTTTTTTAAACGGCATCAAAATTTTGAGTACTAAGCACTAGATATCTTGCAAAAAAAATTATTTTAATGAAGCGCCATGACAAAGACGCTTTTACATCACTAGTCTCATAAAAACTACGGTGAACGTTGATAGCGATCGTCAAGCAAAACCCGAAATTAGCAAAAATCCACCACCCAAAACCAACCCCATTCTCCAAACCAGACTGCACCTCAAACACATCCTCCACATTGTCGCACTCGATCCCACCTCCAAGTTCCCCGATCTCCACCTGCCTCCCATCGAGTCCATCGTGTTCCCCTCCCCCGTGGTCCAGCTCAACTTGGGCCTCGTGCTCGACGACGTAGTCATCGACCTGGTCGTATATGTCATCGACATCGACTTCGCCCTCGTCGGGCGTGCCGGTGGTCGTTGTTGCCGGGGTGAAAAGGCCGGCCGCGGCTAGGGAGGGCGGCTGCGCCGAAAACGGTACGGCGTTTGAGAATTTAGGTAAGCGCAAGGACGTATCCAGGGGGGGCGGGGGGGCTGCAGCCCCCCCCCCCCGCTCCCGGTGTGAGACCAAAAATATCGCGGGAAATGCGACTTCTACTATACATTTTTCACGCTTTGTGCAAAAATTTTGCGCGCAAGCGCGCATTCACCCCCGCAAATGTATATTTATCAGTGGATCGGTCACCTTAGGCACAAATCCCCAAAATTTCTGTCAAAAATGTGCCCGTCGGCGTATATGTACGTATATTTACATACATATACAGTGGTTTCAGGCACTGGCGCCAGCGCCAATGACGCCATGGCGTGGCGCCTACAAATGGCGCCAGCGCCATGGCGCTATTTCGTCACTATATGGGCAAAATTTTAGGGGGGGGGGGGGCTGAGCCCCCCCCCCGCTCGCCGGGCTCCGTAAACAAGCAGCCCCCCCGCTCAAAAATCCTGGATACGTCCCTGGGTAAGCGGTACGGTAAACGCTGTAGAGGGTACGGTAAATTTTTGAGGAAGATAAAACGGTAAAAAACGCGGTGGCGTGAAGTTCGCGGTGGGTGACGGTAAATTCGTGCACGTAAATATTTCGGGAACCCAGCGCAGGTTTTGTCACTTTCTCAACATTTTTATTTTATTTAAAAAAAACCCACCTGCGTGACAACCGCAGCATCGACGTGGGCGGCGCCGTCGGGCATCAAAGCGAGCGGCGGCGCGGCGCCGGCGCACTTCTCCCGCTGCAGCGAGTCGTACAGCTGCGAGCAGAAACTTCGTATTTAAAATACACATGGACATAGAGCATGCAAGCATGAGGCCGGATAGTTTTGCATAGGCAAATCAAGCTATGCAGAATCATATCTGTTCAGAATCATGAAACATTGCAGTCTAAAGCGACGTTGCATTTTATGACCGCCAAATTACCAGTTTGCTGAAAATCACATCGATGTAAAATAAAAACATGCAATTTCCCAAGCCGGTCATCAAACCCCAACCAACAAGCCGATCAAAACAACAAACAATACCACCAAATACATCATAAAATAGAAACCACCGACCATTTGAGCGAACCACTGCTGCACCGGACCGCAGTGAATCGCGTCGGCCGGCGGCAGCACTTTCCCGCCGCCCGGCGCCGCGGCCACGTCGTTCAGCCGCTCCACCAATCTATGCGCGTCGAAAACCAGCCGCGCGGCAGTTGCGTTCGCGCCGCCGCGGTATGACAGGCCCATGGACGCGAGCAGGGCTGCGGGGGGTTAATCGGGGGTTTACCGTACGGTCCTTACCGTATTCACCGTACCGGTAGTTATCGGTAAGTGGTGAGGCGTTTACCGATGTTTCCGTGACTGGGCGCATTTTAAGATACTGTATGAAGTTTTCTGCCTACTATACCCGACCAACATAAATCGAACTCTTGGAAACTCCTGCGACCAAATTAGTTTAGATGTAAAGACGTCGGCACATGAATTAGGTGCGAGCCCATTTCGAAAAACAAAAACCACCCAGCCATACCACCCCATCAAAACACTCAACCCCCTCAAAACCCCCCGCAACCCACCAAAATGCGGCTGCGTCTGTCTCTGCGTTGGCTCAGTGCCAGCAGCCCCGAAAGCGCCCTGCTGACCGGAGGGCTGGACGCACAGCTGGGCGAACATGCGGCCCGCGTGCGACAGCGACCGGTACGAGTGAAGGCGCTCGCGTAGGGTGTCCCGGTACTCGATTACGGCGTCCGTTATGCGGATTATCCGACCCAGTATGCTGTGAAGGGGGGGGGGGTTGATTGGGGGGTTTGTTTTTGTGTATGTGTGTCGTTATAGAGCATAGTTAAGTTTATTTCTTGACACTTGATTTTCATTGATTCTGTTTAGTGTAATTTTTTGCTGTTATTTAGTTGACATTCAGTTGACACGAAATTGCGTTGTCAACTATTGTGCGTGGCGAAATGATCACTTTGTTTCTCCCAAAAATTTTATGCCCCTTTCATATCGCACTCAGTTCCTTGCATTTTGAAAATTGTGTAAAATCGTAATTGGCAATATCCGTGCATCTTACCAATCTTACCGCATATTCAAATGAAAATTAGATCGTTTTACACTGCTCTCTGCGTGGGAAAATCCGGGAAAATATTGCAGCGAGTTTTATGCGTCGTTTTTCAAGGTCATTTAGTGATCAAAATTATGCGCTTGATTCGAAGTCATCCGAATTAATATATTAATAAAATACAACCAACAAAGTGAAGAAAATTGTATCTAATTTTGGGAATTTGATAATAATTTAAAATAATAGTTCAATCGATAAATCAAAAAAATTTGATCACGAGCCGATTTTTACACAAAATTGATGCCTTATTTTTTCAAACAAAAAACTTTGAAACACTTTCAAGTGGACATTTTATGAACATTTAAAGGGCAATAAAAATTGAAAAAAACATACTGTCAACTCAAGTAGGTAAATAGTTTTACGTCACAGAACTTGAATAGTTCACAGAACGTTTTATGAACATTTGGAAATTCCGCGGCGTTCACTCCCATATTCCATTAGGCTAATTCAGCAAGTTGAGAACTGACAAAAAGTGTCAACTGATAAGTAATGTGATGAGCTCAAATCGGAAACTTAATGATAAGAATTTGAAAAATTCGGATTGTATACGGAGCCCGGCGAACGGGGGGGGGGGGCGGCGCCCCCCCCCCTAAAATTTTACCTCTGTAGTAGGGGAATGGCGCCATGGCGCTGGCGCCATTCGTAGGCGCCACGCCATGGCGTCACTGGCGTTGTCATTGGCGCCAAAACAGCAGTATACGTCTGTAATTTACAGGCATTTACAGCGACATGGACACGAATTGAGTCCATTTTCACTGGCTTTGTGGCCGCGGTGATCGGTAATCCGAAAATACATGTTGTGAAGGGTAAATGCGCGCTTGCGCGCAAAAATTTTTCAAACTGTCGGCAAAATCGTCCTCTGAAAGCGCCATTTCTGGCACATGTTTTGGTCCGGCCCGGGAAGGGGGGGGGGCGGCCGCCCCCCCCCCCGCCCCTCCCCCTGGCTACGTCCTTGAACACTACTTTTCTACGGAATTTAGAGATTTTTTTGGGAAAACTCACGATTCAGCTTTGGACGCATTTGAGTTGACCGGAATGAGTTCTTTTTAATCACCATCAACATTAGTTGACAGAATCGCATTCTGACACACTCACAGCCGTTCAAAGCTGATTGTTTATTTTTTATTCGAAATTTCAGTAGGAAATAGTGTGTAGGGGCTTTGCTAACAGCTTTCAACCAAAATAGCTAGCGAAACAAAGTGTAGCAAAAAAGTGTCGGAAAAAAGCGTGCGGTCAACGCAACTTTAATGTGCCCACACACTAGTTTTCACCGTGACTTCGATGAAAACTGAAAATTTTTCAAACGCAATTTATTCAACATGGTTAAATGATTACATTTAATTTAAATTTGAATTTAGATTAATGAGTTTAAATTTGAAAATTTGAAAACTAAAACACATATAACATACAATGCGAGTAGGCTGGATGTCGCCATGTGGCCATTTCAGTTTTCACACATGTCACGGTTAAACTAGTGTGTGTAGGGCCAATGTCACTTTATCCAACACTTACTGCTTTTCCGAATGTCTATTCACCCAGAACACTACATAAAACCAACAATTAAAAAATGCTATTTTTCGTCCAAATTCCAGTCAAAAATCAGCCCCCATCACTACCTAAAACGTGAAATGAACATTCCAGCCGGCTGAAACTGAACAGAGTCCCAGTGCACTCAAATGTGTATTGATTGTACGTACACAGGAATAAAAATACAGGGTATAATGTACTAATTTGGAGTACCGTATTTCTTCTTATAGGAGCGCCGTTCTATTTTTCTCGTCTGCATTTTTTACCTGTCGTTTTATCGGAGGCTGCCGCTCTTTTTTCGCCAATTTTTCACACAATTTTCAATTTTTTTGTTTATTTGTTTTTTATTTTGATGAAACTCAAGTAACATTTGAAAATCTGGGCATCAAATCTCCCAAAGCGCTTCAAATTTTTGTTTTGAACTGTGTACGTTTTTTCCATCCATTATGGCATATTTTTGTATGTTGGCACTCGTCCAACATAATTTCTATCCGCCATTCTATTCGAGGTTGCCGTTCTATTTTACAGTTTTCCATTCTATGAATAAAAAGAACTCCAAGCCTGCTGTTCTATCGGTGCCCTTCTATTCGAGGTATGCCGTTTTATTAGAAGAAATATGGTAGTTCGGTATGTACATAAGCAGCTGCGCAGTTGAGTAAACACAGTTGCTAACCAACGAGATGTTGGAGCGAAAACTAGAAATTGATATATTTGAATTTTAATCGATTTTTTGGCCCAGTTCTCACGTTTTCATTGTATTTAATCGAGTTGACAAGGCGGAAACTCAGTTTTGTGAATCGGAATAATTTCTACGGACATAAAAATCGCATTTTTTTAAAACGACCATTTTACATCATTAAATCAGCCGTTTAAAACCAATTATACGCGCATCTTCATGGCTCTGAATTCTAATACGCAATTTTCCTAATTTTTAAAGATCGGTAATTAAATTTCCTAAATTTTATGCACATTTTTTTGAAAATTCTTGGCCTACACACCCACACACAGAAACATGTGACACGGGGAAATATTTACGTGTACATAAAAATTTATTGGTAAATATACCATTATCGAGGATTTAGTTGAGTAATTTATTAAAATTGACTGTACAATTAAATTAAATATGTTACAGTGCAAAACGATTTCTTTGAAGTCGCGTCGACAAACAAATAAATATGTACACACTACCATATATATTTTTTTCTCTTTTGTCGGTGTCAAATTTATTTTATAGACAAAAACATTTTTGGGACTATTCGCAACGACATTGCGTTACTTTTCTACATCGATATTCTATTTAAAAAAAAACAATTTTACATCTACACACGAAAAATATTGCCAGTGGTAGAGCAATTCATCAAAAAAACGAAGAACAAAAAAAATTGCACACCCCCATACGGAAGACGAACAAAACCGCCACTTGGCACATGATATTTTGCACATGCATGGAACATCTCTCAAGCCATGATTGATAGACCGACCGACTGTAGTAATGTTATACACTTGTCAAAGTGTATTCACTAGTGTTGGAATAGCGCCATGGCGTTCACAAATGACGCCATTTTTCACTGGCGCCAAGGCGCCATTTGGACCATACTCATTAGTTGAACTCAAAATTCGTGTCAACTAGATTCAACTTAATTTCCGTGTGATAGTGTATAGTTATATAGTTTATATCGTGACACTTGATTTTCGGTGTTTCTGTTAAGTGTGATCTTTGAATTTCTTGGTGTTATTTAATTCACATTCAGTTGATACGAAATTGCGATGTCAACTAGAGTGTGTGGGCACATTTTGGTACATCCAGCTGGTACACCACCGAAATTTGGGGAACTCATAAATCTGTATTGAACACACTTGAGTTGACCAGAATGAACGATATTTGATCGCCGTCAACAGTGGTTGATCAGAGTTTCCCCAATTTTGATGTGCTAGTGTGCGGCGCTTTCGCCATTTTTCTTTACCTGGCGAAATGGACGCGCTAGTGATTGAAATGGCCCTAGACACACTAGTTGACATGGACACTAAATGTCAACTGGTTCCGTTCCCAATTCAAAGCTTGCGTTTGAACGTCGGGGCTCGTCAGCAAGCTTTGAATCGGGATCGGAACCAGTTGACATTTGATGTCGATGTCAACTAGTGTGTCTAGGGCCATTTCAATCACTATCGCACTCCACAGCAGGTGTCACGCGACATCGCGGTACGTACAGTGTGTAAAAATTCACGCCCGACATTTTCTATTGTTTAGAGACTGACTGCTTCCAAACTGATAGATTTCTAAAAACATAATATGCAGTTGCAAAAAAGTTATCGAAAATCTTCGCAAAGTCCACCGGAAAAATATTTTTTTTGAGTGGTGGATTTATGTTGTCATTCGAATTCTTTTTCGGAAAATCATTTAGAAAATTTAGTCAAAGAACCAGTCAATTTAGTATGTTATGCATATATCAAGAACCATTTAATATGTTATGCATATATCAAGAGGGAAAGTTTTTCAAGGGGGGTTATACATCCCACTCGCCCAACAAGGGGGTAATTCAAGGGGGACAGTTTTTCAAGGTGGGCACCTATTCAAGAATTTACGGGTTGGCGTCTTAGGTCTTAGCGGACGATAACTGCATTTTCCGTACGCCACAGCCATTTTGGAAAAATTTGTGTACACATTTGTGTGTGAAACGCGGCAGGTAACCAGCTCAAAAAACTGACAGTTGACAAAAAAAATTCGGACGCGAAACGACAAATCAAATTGCGCCGCCCAAAAACAGCTGTCGGGCGCAACTGCGGAATGCGAAGCGTGATATATTCTATTTATGGCACTACACACACTTGGTGTCAACTGGTTTCCATGTCAATTCAAATTTTAGTTGACAGGTCGTAGAACAATTGTCAAGTGCTCAGCAGCAACGTGAACAAGGAACATCACTCGGCGAACACGTCACCAACAACTAAAATCTGAATAAACGGAAACCAGTCGCAATTACGGTCGACCCAGTTGACACTCAATGCAATTGTCAACTAGTGTGTGTATGGCCTATGTTAAATAAAAGAAGCAAGTAATTGTTTCCCATTGTTTCAAAAATGCATCCAAGACATTTTCAATGTAGTTCGGCAGGGAATTTGTTGCCATGGCAGTGACTAGGCAACCGATTAATTTGCATGCGTTAAAGAATTTCTCACTAAATAGATAAATAAAGTATGAGCGGCACCTTAAATAGGAAATCGAAGTTTATTTATTACAGTGCTTTGTTGTTTTACGGAGGCGGTATACGCGCACACTTAGAACAAACAGATATAAAAGCATATATCTTTAGAAAATATGAAGATAATAATGACTACCTGATAATAACGGTAAATTTCCGTTGTCTATTCAGCAGTGAATAGAAGCAAGCACTAAATAAACGTATTGCGGGACATAAAAATTGTCATAAAACGAACACCATCCAGTGGGATTTGGATCTTTTTTTGTGGGTGGGATTTGGGATCGGTTGTAGCGCCGGAAAAGCGCCAAAAGCGAGAAGTATGCGAAGGACTAATGGTAATTATACAATACTTAACAAAATCCATGCCACAATTTCCAATTCATTGCGCCCTTCACTACTCCCCCCGCAAAAAAAATTTGTTTGACGCCGCACATAAACCACCACCCCCCAAAGACACCAAATTAAAAATCAAATCGCAACCCCCCCCCCAACCCCAATCACCCCCAAAACCTCCACAAACCTGCCATCATCCCTCCACATTCTAGCCGCTCCACAGTCATCCGTAGTCAACACAGCTGGCAGCAAAGTTCCATAGGCGTAGGTAAACGCGTCGCGCACCTTGAACATGCCGTAGCTGGACCGGCCGATGTCGTTGCCCGACTGCAGGGGGTCCTCGATGCACAGCACGGAGCAGGGACCCCCCGTGCGCGAGACTAGCTGTTGTTTGGGCACGAACGCACCCCCGGAGGAGACCTGTGGGGGGGGAGGGGGTGAGTGTGAAGGGTAGGGATGGAAAGCAATGTTTTTAAAGGGGCCGTGGGTTTTTTTAAACAACGTTTTTTTTAAATAAAGCGGTTTTTTACAAAGCTACGAAATGGTTGGTATAACAGATACGCAGGGGTTTAGTAGGGGGGGGGGGGTTGGGGGGATGTCACCCAAATTTGTTGGCAAATTTTTTGGCTACTATCCCCTAACCCCCCCCCCCCCAAATCGTCCAGCTATCTATCTATTTGGAGGGATTTCAAAAAAAAATTTAGCCAATTTTCGCTCAAAATCGCTAATTTTCGTACCTTTTTATAGTTTTTCGCCTCCAAAATCGCTCGTTCATGTTCATTATCGGCAATTTTGGTAATATATGTGCTTGCATACTTATTTTTAGCCATTTTCACCTACTTTTAGCGATTTTTCCCCCTTTTCTTCCTTCTATACCTCGGAAAGCCCTATATATTGAACCCCCCCCTCCAAAAAAAATTTTCCTATATATTTCCAGCTATCTATCCCTCCGGAGGAGCGATTTGCTATCTACATATATGAACCCCCGCGGGGGTCGAAATCTACAAAACCCCTGCAGATACGTGGCAGTACATAATAATGCAGCGCTGGTCAATGTAGCTGAACCATTGCTGGGGGTAAATTAATGAACCCCGGCACCCCCAACGAAAAATTCTCCCCCCAAACAAACAAAAACAAAAAAAACTCACCCTAATCCCCACTCTGACATAATTAAACTTCTTTCCATAAAACTCCAAAAACTCCAAAAGCACCAGCGCCAGATTATCCGCCCACTCGGGGGGCCGTCTCGGCGCAAAATGTTGCAAAAATCGCACGGCCATCAAAATCAGCGAATAACTGCTCACGCCGCCGGTGAAAACTTCGTTCAAGTCGCGCTGCAGTAAAAATTGCTTCAGAACGTAGACGAGCGGCCGCAGCGGGCGCCATTCGTCGAGGAAACGCTGCGAAATTTCAGATTTTGTTTACCAGGGGGCAGTGCCAGACCCTTTGAAATGTCAAATGTAATGTCAAATGTTATGTCAAATGTAATGAAAAAGGTCAAATGTAATGCAAAGTGTCAAAAGGCATGTAAAATTACCTGGAAAATGGCAAAGCTCAATCCATCCCAATTTCCCACCAAAAAAACCCCACTCCAAAAAAGACCCACCAAAATCATATTAGCCGAATTAACTACCAGCTTCATATTAAAACTAATATCCACTCTAATATCGGTCTCCAAATCGACAATCTTGATAATGGGCACCGAAGCCTTGTCCAAAACTTTGATGGACGACTTGTGGGCGATGCCGGTGGCCTGCAGATTGGGTTAAAAAATAAATTTGTCATGGTGGGTGAATGAAATTTTGGTTCAGCCTTCAACCTTCAGCCAAAGTCGAAAATTGAACTCTATGTGGAGATAATGTCATGTCTGAACATTCAGGCAAAATGAGATACAGTTTGATGAAGTCTATTATTTACCATCTCACCTGGCAAATGGGAATTTCGTTACCAAGGGTTGAATTTCTCACAGAAATTTTTTTCTGAAGTCAGCAGAAACATTTCTATCAGTTTTCACTGTACGCCAATAAATGCACGGATTGCATCATGTTATAGGGCATGAAAGCCAAGTCGATTTTAAAAAATCAACAAAAAATCAATTAAATTTTTACAGATCCCCACCTGCAGATACTCGGCCAACTCGCGCAGCGGCAACGAGTCCCGGTCGGGCCACGTGCCCAACACCACCACGTCGATGTCGCTGCGAAGGGGGGGGGGGTTGATCGAGGGTGAAGGGTCGCTTTGAGCGAGTGGTAACGTTTGAGTTTGAAAGTGATGTAGGGTTGGCTTAGATTGGTAGAGATTCTTTGAACTTTTCGGCGTGCCCGATTTTTTTGGGTTAAATCGTCGGTTTTATTATCAAAACAGTCGATTTCGTAAAAGTCTACCTTTTTCATCGGCATCGCCAACCATTTTTTCCTGGATTTCATACTACGTGAGCTTTTTTCCTTTATGTTCTAATTTTTTTAATATTGTGACAACCCTAGTTCGAAAGTTAAGATTTGAAAGTGTTTTTATAAAAAAGTCTTCAATAATCTTGATAGTCTTCACTGCAATGTTCCATACGCAATATTCAGACCATATTTATAAGGCCGCCCCACATCTTGAATTCAAACATTCCCAATTCCGATTTCAATAATTTACAATTGCTTTGATCATGACATAAAAAACCCACTAATTGACAATTATTTTCGTTCAAAATAAATTCATCAATCTTACGATCAATCGACTATTAAAAAAGACTAATTCGATCAGACAGCGCCGAATAAATTACAATTTTCACATCGACTACACGTGATTTACCGCATTTTCACGTGCAAACGTCATTTCATTGTCCCCGTTTTAGCGTCATTTTTTGCCGAATGCGCAGGAGAAAATGCGACGTTTTTTCCGGCTGCAAAAGCGCCACATTAAATTGGGTCGCGCGAAAAATAACATACATCGAAAATTGAAAAAAAGTAAAAAACGTCTGCGCTGAGTTTCAAACTAGTTGCTAAGTATGTGTAGTAAGCCAATGGCGCTACGCACGCTAGTTGAAACCGCGTGTCAACTGGTTTTCATGTCAATTCAGAGTTTAGTTAACTAAATGGACATGTTGCAACTTTTTCCGATTCTTTTCAGTTGACTAAATGCAGCATGTGCTTTTGAAGATTAGAAATCGTCCGGTCAACTAAAATCTGAATTGACATGTAAACCAGTTAAAACTAGTGTGCGTAGCGCTAAAACCTTGCGACACATCCGAACGCATAGTGCAAGTGGATAATCATATAAAAATGTAGGTACACATAGCGTATTTACATAAGCACATATAAAGTATTGCCGTGTGTACTTATTTTACGCGCAGACACAAAAATGGCACGCAAAAAAAACATCTTGTCGCCGCAACGGAATTCAGTCGTTACCCCAAGCGAGTCTTTTTGTTCCCCCTATAGCAGTAATTCCAACCACAATGAAATGAATTTTCCGAAATTGATAGACGTCTATTAGGGCTACGATTTTTTAAAGTCTGCCATAAAAACCGTAATGGCGCTAAGAATGTGCGCTAAAATCGACAAAACATAGAAGTTGTATACTTAGCGGACCGCAAAGTATGCGTCCTAAAGTACTTATGTCTTAGTCGATAACGCGCGAGCAGGATACTTATGTATGCACTTTCGCAAGAAAAAGTAAAACGTCTCATTTTTAGCAGTGAAAAAAATATATAAAAATATATTTTCATTTTGTTTGCATTTTCCCAGAGATGTTAAATTAATTTTTCTTTCTGAGATTATACTTAAGCAATTCAATTCAAAAATCACATTGTTTGAATACTAATCGCCTTGCGTAAAATTGAAACAAAACCAACCTTGTGGGCAAAAAAATTCCCGTCCGAAAGCTGCCAAAATAATCGACATCAGTGACGGAGTTTCCCAAAAATTCCATAATTTTGGTTTTCAGCTGATCGAAAACCACGTGTCGTATCAAAAATTCTTCTTGCGTCGGCTCAATCCAGTCAACAAAATCGCAGATTTCCTCGTGCAAACTGTGAGAAATTGATTTAATTGGAACAACAATTAAATTGGGTGCTGTTTCATGCTGTCTGTAAATACTGTGCTATAAATTGCCCTTATTTTTATGTCCAGTTTTCAGGCTAACGGTCAAATATGTGGATTGGAAACGGACTTAACAAATGCTTTATGTGATAAAATGTCTTGTGACTGGATACTTTACATGGAAATCCACCTTATCCTATTCGAAATCAGTTTTAAGATTTTCTTTTTCAAGACACTGCTTTCAATGTAGAAAAAAAACAGCATAAAACATCAATAAAAATAACAAAACAAAACACAATTTCCATCCCGGAAACCCAATCAAAATCGAAACAAACCCCATCAATCCCGGACTATACAACATGCAATCGCCATTTAATCCGAATATAGAATCCGGTCGAACTGCAGTTGGCCGCAAAACGGGACCATTAAAATTTGGCTGCCAGCCAATAGGGGGGAATATTTCGAGGGAACTGGTCACAGTTGATGTTACTGCCGGTAATTGAGAATGTGCCTGAAGGGAAAATAACAATTTGTGGAAAATTGTGTCGTGAATGGATTTCAGAAACGCTGAAACACGTTACAAAAGTTGACAAATGTCAGTTAACGCACGGAAAAAATTCATCGACGCGTTTCAGCGGTTCAAATGAAGTCACAAACAATTTGGCCCTACACACACTAGTTGAAAAACGACACCAAATGGCAACGGCGGGTTCCGATCCCAATTCAAAGCTTGCTGACGAGCCAAAGAACCACATTCAAATGCAAAAGTGTTGAATCAAATCGCAGATAAAGCTGTCAGTGTTGGAAAAATACTGCGGCATGCGCAATGTAAATACAGGACCGACATGAAGTATATGCGCATATTTACAATAACTTCTCAACAACCTTTGAATTGGGATCAGAACCAGTTGACATTTGGTGTCGTTTCGTTGTCAACTAGACCTTCACCTGAGTAGCGGCCGGGGGCAAGCCGGCCGTGCCGGCCCTGTGCGCCTCGGCCGCCGGCTGCGCGGCCATGTGCAAACTGCTCACGCTCGTGGGTCGACTTCTGGTCGGCCACGAGGCGGGCGGCGGCGGCACTTGCCGCTGCGACGACACCTGCCGCCGGCACAGCGAGTTGTATAGGACCGAAGTGGCCAGGTCCGACCAGCTGGCCGGGGTTGGAGGTGTTTTGTGAGTTGCCAGGTGCAGTTGGTAGATGCGTCTGAGGGGGGGGGGGGGGTTCAGTAGGGGGTGGCATGTTATTTTTAAACTTTTTTTGAATTGCAGTGGTTTTGTAAAATGGTCATCAAAAACAAAATTTAGCCAGAAATTCACAAGGTATTTAACATTTTCTTAATACGCAAGCGCATTTTATGTATAAATTACGAATAGAGTTGATTCCATTGGTTTCAAGTTTTCAGTGTCACACCATCCACTTCTGCCGTCCCTTTAGAACTCCAAACACCTACCTCTTAATAGTCCAAGGCATGCCGCCATTGAATCTAGTCAAGGCCAATCTGGTCCGATTAAATCCGTAGGTGCAGGCGCGGTTCCGTTCCGCACGCCGTTCCGCAATGTTTTCCGCATCGCGTAAAAACGACATCAGAGAGTCGTCGTTTAAGGCGTCCTGTTCTTTGTGCCGCGCCGACACGCCCGGCTGCGAGGGGTTTTGTGTTTTGGAATGGATTAATTGATTTAAAAAAATTATTTTAAGGTTGAATTCTAGAATTAATTTTCGGACGCATTTTCAAGTATCGACATCGAAAATATGAAACTAAAAATCGCACACAAACCCAATCACAAAAAGACAAACTCATATAAAAAATACCCCCCCCCCAACCAACCACATTAACCTGGGCACCCCTGCCCACCCCCTTCCCATCAGCACTCTTCCCCACAACACCGGCACCCAAAGTCGGCTGCTGCAGCGGCGGCGCCGCATTGCCGCCGAGCGCCAGCGCAGTGTGCGGCCTGGCGCCAGACCGATTTGACGAGTCGTCGGCGCCAAAAGTCGACGCTGGCGCCGAACTGGTGCCCACGGCGCTCGATGAAGCTGTGGAAGTTTTGTCGCCGCCACCCGCGCCGCGGCCCGGCCACACGCCGCTGTCCGCCGCTGAGGGGGGGGGGGGATTTTTGGAAGAGTGCCAAGGGGGTTGTTTGAGGGAGGTTGCCGTGGACGGACTTTATCAGATGGGGGGGGGGGATTTCACCTACTCTTGACGTCGAAAAAATCTTTTATTATGGTAAACCCGAAAAAAGTTTTTAAACGCTTTTTTCATCACCAACCCGGTTGGAATAAATCAATCTTTTTCAAAACCTTGATTTTCAGATAGCTTTTTTAAATTGATTTTCAAATCAGTTGAAAAAATCAAGTGTCATTAACCCCCCCCCCCCTCACAGCTAGTAGCGGCGGATCTCAGATCATCGTCGTCCAGCTCGGAGGGATTGGCGCCGGGCAGATGCAAGGCGGCCAGGGCGCACCGGTCCCACGACTCCACCGCGGAGCACACTTGCTCCGGTTGGTACCTAAGTCGGGTTTTTTTAAACAATTTAATTTTTTTAACGATCGGATCTAAAAAAATATTTAAAAAATTATCATAGTGTTTATTTAGTTGGTGCGCTCTTGTTCAGTGTAGTTTTTCTTGGCATGTGCGTGCACACTCAACGAATACATTTATTTGGCGGGCTTGTTTTTGTAGTTTTCCATGCTATCCCATGTGTCCACATTAATTATGCTTCCAAAATAGACATCATAAAACATAATGTGAAACCTCCTATACATTTACAGTTTTGAAGACAAGTAAAGTTCTAAATCAAGATAACCATCACTTCCAGGTCTACTGATATCACTTGACTTAACCTTATAAAATACATGAAGTGAGAATTGAAAAGTTTCAAGAGACAAAAACTTTTAACTGTTATTTCAGCTCTCACTTATAAATTTATTTCTTATTTTAACTTTTTACTTCTATGTTGTTCTGTTTTTACTTCTCAACTTTGCATAATTTGCACCAAATCGGCCAAAATCGATTACAATTCTAAAAAATTTTCTAAAAACTCACCAAGCTATTCTGGGATCCATGAATCAGCATAAAATCCTTGTCAAAAAATGTTCATCATGTAAAAAAAGCGTTTTTATCCAGAAAAAGTGTGTAATGTAGTCTGCAGGAAGGTAGTAAATAGATAATTATGGAGAATAAATATAATGATGATAGAAGTTTTGATTACGACTTGAATTTGGGAAATGCTCGGCGGCGGCAACTGAGGTCCGATACCCTGAAAAAATCAATTTTTAATTTAATTTGAGTTGTGAAAGTTGAGGCTGAACAGCAATCAATGCCGCATCCGGCAAAGTGTAATTAATAGACAGATTTTAGACAAATTCTAAAATGCACTGTCAAGTGAAAAGTGACAGATGTGCAACAAACAGTTTTCCCGTATTTTGAAACTTCGGGAAGAGATTTTATCAGCAGTGGAAAGTTTTTTTCAGTCAGACGGGACATTTCATTGTGTCAGAAAATTGTAAGCTTCCAAATTCGGAAATGTTCCATTTGATTGACAGTTTTATTATCGACTTTCGGCGTGGAAAAGGTTTCGGCTTAAGTGAATCCCGACCCGGGTGCCGTCTATAATCAGATTTCGATGTCAAAAAGCTGAGTACTCGAAAAATCTGGAACGAATTATTGTCACGCCGCTTCGCAAACACTCAAAACTTGGACAGGTGCCAACATCTAAAAAAGGTTAATAAGAATAAAAACAAATTAACACAAAACGACGAAACTTCCAGAAGCAGATAGGCGAATACACAATGGGCTAAAGGAAAACTAACTTCATCACTGCTATTATAGTTCAAACTAATTTTTATGCTCATAAAAATTGGCAACGCGCCAACGTATTGTCAACGTCGGGCTTCGTGCCAAACAAAAAGTAGATGCTACCGTGGAGATGTCCAAAAAGTTTTGACCCGAACAAGTATAGGATACATGTTGGTTTATAGCAGAGAACAGAAAAGATATTCGGTATTCGCAATTCGAATTTTATCGGCAACACAACCACCAAAGAAATTTATATTCAGGGTCGTTTACACGGTTTCGTGTGCAGACAAAAAAGTTAAGCGAGAAAGTTCCATAATTCCGGAAAAACGTTCCATATCTGCGGGAAAAGCCAGTGAAGTATACTCACTAGTCCACTTTATTTACACACATGCCAATTTGCATATAATTTGAGCCTGTCGTTCAAGACTTATAAGCATTTGAAGACAAATTTCAGTTGTCGGTTCGGTTTCAAAACGAAGACCGAACCGACAACCAAAGTTCATTTTCAAATGCCTATAATTCTTGAACGAAATGCTCAAATTATCTGCAAATTGGCATATGTGTATACTTAACTAGTGAGCACACTTAACCGCCTTTTCTTGCAGATATGGCACTTAATTCCAGAATTATGGAACTTATTCACCAAACTTTTTTGTCGGCACACGAAAGCGTGTAAACGCTGCTTTTCGAAATTAGTGAAGCGTGAACCTTCTGTGGATTGACAAAATGCGTCCAATGCAAAGATAATGAAATGGTGCCGTTCGCGCTTTTTTTCTCCTTGGCGCCAGCGCCATATTGTGCCTACGCACACTACTAAATACATTTGAGTTTATCGGAATGAATAATTTTGTATCGCCATCAACTGGAATTAACGGACACATCATTCCAGTTAACTTGAATATGTTCAGAACACATTTATCAGCTTTAGAAATTTCGTTTGTTAACTAGCGTGTAAATGTACGGGAATTCTGAACAGCGCCATAGCACAATTCCATCGCAGGCGCGTGTTTCAAACATCGGCCAAAACGGGCTTTTTTTTTCGACCCCATTTTTCGGATATTTTTTCTGTTTTTCACCTCATTTACCACTTTCCGGCTCAACTTTATTTTTTCTGTTTCAGCCAAACTGGTAAACGTGTGCGCAGGTTTTTCAATTATTTATACCTACCGTATTTCCTCGAAATAACCCCCCAGATTGAGTGTAAAGAGAACGTACATGCCAAATACTGCAGTTTGTGTTCTGCGTAGTGCAGAACACACGTTAAAACAATGTCGGAATCACGTTGGAACAGTGTTTATACCATCTGTGTACTAATATTAGTCTACATAACCTTATAAATGGCGGTTTTTGTTGTATTTTTCGACGTCTGCGTACGTTTCAGACGACAATTTCGTACTGGGATTTGAAAAATTTTCTTGTGAAATAATAACCCACCCCCCCTAGAAATACCCCCCCCTCGTTTGACCCCCCCCCCCCTCTCGGGACCACTATGAAACAATCACACCCCGGGGGGTATTTCGAGGAAATACGGTATGTGAATTTTTTCTGCTTTTTTTCCTTTTTTTCCCAGTAAAATTTCTGCAATTTTTCGCCATCCGAATTCAGTTTTCCGTTTTCCGGCATTACCTATCTTTTTCAGTTTTCCATTTTCGGCCAGTACAAAATCCTTCCGTTTTCCGTAAAAAATTTGTTTCGACACCGTAACTGCAACAGGCCGGGCATCGCCATCCATGACAGGCTCACAAAACACAGTTGTGAATGCGTATTTACTTTTACTCAAAAAGTACGCATACTCGAGTACTGAGTAAATAAGCATACGCATACTTTGAAAAAAGTATCTGTACTCATCTGTATGCTTACTTTTTGAGTGTACTCGAATATAGTAGAATAATTTTTGTGAGTACAGAAAGAGAATTTTTTCATTCGAGAACCCTCCTTTTCATAAATAATACTTATTTATAGAAAAAAAACACCTTTTTGTTGTCCAGGGTAAACATTCAGAATTCTTTTTCCACAAAAGAAGTGAATTTTACTCTCTTTCACGCATTCCTTGGAAAAATACTCGCATTTACGTTTTCTGGGAAACAGTATTTTACTCTCGTTTACTCGCGAGTAAAAGTAAGTATTTTTTACTTTACGCTTTCTGAACTCGGGGGGGGGGGGGGGTGAGTAAAAACAAAATACTTTACGCATACGCATACTTTGAAAAAGTTCGGTACTTTTAACAAAGTTTCACAACCGTCACAAAAGCGTGTCATGGAAAATCTCAGTCGCGAACCTCAAGCACAGTCAGATTGAGTTCTCCTATGCTGACCAGTGACAAACGAAAGAAAGAAAGTGGAGCATTTTTGATTGACGCGATTGAGCTATTCCTCCAAACAGTTATCCGGCGTCACGTTTCTAAAACACCGTTCATATCGCCCCCGGGATGGGTCATCGAATCATGATAGATATCATATTTGGGAGACAAATGCCAGGGCCAAATGAAAGTGACAAATGAAGAGCCAAGGGTAGGGTTGGGAATTCAAAATTTTCGGGTTCGGGTATCGGGTCCTAAAAATTTTGGGTCGGGTATCGGGTATTGTTTCCAAAAATTTTGCGGGTATCGGGTCGTGTTTTCAGGTCAAATGTCGGGTATTGGGTAATAGAATTGTCGGGTATCGGGTAATAGATTGTGGGTATTGGGTAATGAAATTATCTGGCATTGGATTGAACAACAAAAATACAGCATGGTGTAGTGTATAGAAATATCACAAGGTGTATAACTAAGTGCAAATACACATGGAGACACAGCAGTTTATCCAAAAAAATCTTCCTGCTCAAGAAAAAAGCAGGACCATTGAATTGTGATAAAAACATATCTCAGTTTGTTGTGGGGTACAATTACAGGTGGCTGAAGTCCCTAAAAGTAGTGAAACATATTTTTGGTGGATTCCGATTGGCACATGATGTTATCTCAACATTGCTGAAACTGCACTGAAAAATATCTGAAACCATTGCACTGTGAACCTTAAGGAAATGTGTTTCAATGATTCTTAGTAATCATTTCCAGTTGTAGCAATTGAGCTTAATGATCTGTTTTTTTTTTGGAAAGTGAGTGATGGTTACACCTGTTGGGGCATATGTCATGTTATGGCTGCTGAGGCCCCAAGAATGGTGTAACATATTTTGTGTAGGTTTCATTTTTGCCCACGGTTTTAACCTCAGTATGTTTGCGTAAAACCAGTGGCAAACAAATTTCCAAAAAAGTTCAAAAGTGCTTGAAACATCTTAGTTAATGGTGGCAATATTACAGTGGCCTTCACAGGATGCCAATAAAGTGCAACTGTTTGCACACTCAGGATATGAATTCTCATTACCTGATGACAAAACAGTTGCAAACTTAACTGTGCGGACATTCTGCAGTTGAACAAACAATTTTTTCTCAGTCCATCTGGCACCCAGTCAGACTGTCTACCTCACTGAACCAGTGCAACTGAACACACTCTGAGGAGAAAACTGGAATCAAGTGCACCCAGGACCCAGATAGCTGGCAGCCATTTTGGCCAAGGGAAAAGCATCTTTCTGAATTGTCTTCAATTGAATCAAAATTTTCAAATGTGAATAAAACATGCAGTACATAATAAAATTAGATCCGAATTTATTGAAACAAACCAATTAGAAGAGTCTATATTACAACTGCACCAAACAACCGGAAGTTGTATTCAGAGCACTTCAAAACTGCTTGAAAGATTCAACTGTGGGAAAATTTTGCGGATATTTTTGGGTATTGAGTGTGGGTTCTGGTTTTGAGGTCGGGTATCGGGTTCAGATTCGGGTAGTAGAGTCGGGTTCGGATATCGCGTTTCGGTCCCAAAAAGTGTGCGGGTATCGGGTTCAGGTCGGGTCGGGTCGGGTTCCCAACCCTAGCCAGGGGCAACAGCGATTGAGCATAAGTCACGCATTTTTATCACTACCGTAATCAAGGACGTATCCAGGGGGGGGGGGCGGGGGGGGCTGCAGCCCCCCCCCCTTCCCGGGGTTTGACCTAAAAAGTCCCAGAAATTGCAACTTTTCCTACATATTTTTCGATCTTCCTTAAAAATTTTCGCGCAAGCGCGCAATTTCTTCCTAATGCATCGCCTTTTTAGCGGATCGGTCCCTGTAAACCAATATTTTTGAAAATGAACACATTTTTGCAACTTTCGCTGAATATGTATGCATATTTACATACATATAAAGCGGTTCCTGGCGCTGGCGCCAACGCCAATAACACCATGGCGTGGCGAATTTGTATGGCGCTAGCGCCAAAACGCCTTTCCGTCCCTATACTGGGAAAAATTTTAGGGGGGGGGGGGCTGAGCCCCCCCCGTTCGCCGGCCCCCGTAAACAAGCAGCCCCCCCCGCTCAAAAATCCTGGATACGTCCCTGACCGTAATGGCCCTGGACACCAGAGTTGTTAAAAGTATTGAACTTTAAAAAAAGTAAATGTAAAGTAATTTTATTTTACTCACACATGAGTACAGAAAACCTAAAGTATTTTATTTTACTTTTACACTGTGTACAATACGTTTTTCTAGAGAATACGTAAAAATGAGTTTTTCAATGGAAAACATAAAAATGGTATTTTTCTCATAGAGAACTTAAAAGTGAGTACTGTATTTCCTCGAATTACCCCTGGGGGTTTATTTTTGAGAGAGAAAATTTTGAGAGAAAAACGTGAAAAATGCAACAATAACCAACATTTATAAGTTTTTACAGCCTTATATAAGGATGTAGATAGTATAAACAATGTTCTAACGTAACACAGTAAGTGTTTTGAACGTCTGTTATGCATTTCCTGGACCACAAATTCATAGTGCCCATTTCGAGGAGGGGTATTTCGAGGAAATACGGTATTTTACTCACAAAAATAACTTAAAACTTTGTGTTTTTTCAATTTTTTTTCTGAAATACATCAAAGATGTGTGTTTTTCTCTCCTGATAAGTATTTCTTAGGAAAATGTCTTATGTTTGTAACTTTCTGTCTGGCAAAATGACATTTTCTGTCTCTTTAAAGTGTTTTCTGTACTCGCATACTTTCAAAAAGTATGCGAGTATGTGAGTACCGGTATTTTTTTGGGAGGAAACGTAAACGTACTTACGCAGTACGCGAGTATACGACTATACGTATTTATCGAGTAGGTAAACGTAAATACGTTTTAACAACTATGCTGTGCACACTAGTTTCACACGATATTTCGAAAACTCATAAATGAGCTTTAAATGTGTTTGAGTTTTCCACAATGTGTCATTTTTCATCTCTGTCAACTGCAGTTGAGTGCCACCTCATTGTAGAAACGACATGTTATTCACTCCAAAGTAACACCATTTTGTACGGTGGCATTATCAACTCCAAAATGGTGCCATTTTTATGGAATGGCGATGTCAGCTCCAAATCGGCACCAAAATGACTCTGAAACAGAACCATTTTTGTGAAGTGGCACTGTCTACACCAACTGCTATTTTTATGGAGTGATGCCATCTACTCTAAAATGGCAAAAATTTTATTGAGTGGTTCTATCCACTACAAAACAGCACCATTTTTATGGATTTGGGGCCAGTTCCGCAAGTGGAAAAGTTAAGAGTTAAAACTTAAGAGTTGAGTAAAATGACAAATGACAAGTTATGAGTAAAGTTAAGAGTTAAAAGTTGAGTAAAACGACAAATGATTTTACTCAACTCTTAACTTTAACTTTACTCTTAACCTATCTTTTATCATTTTACTCAACTCTTAAGTTTTAACTCTTAACTTTTCCACTTGCGGAACCGGCACCAGAGCTATCGATTCCTAAATGGCACCATTTTTATACATTGGCAATCAAAAAATACCGGTACTCAATTACTCGCGTCCTTTTTGAAAGTACGCGAGTACAGAAAACTTAATTGAGAACATTTTTGAGTGCATAAAAAGCAAAAAATCACTCGCACGAATATAAACGGCTGGAAATTTAGCGTAAAATAACAGCGGAAATGTTAGAATTCGCGATAGGTAGGGACGTAGGGATAGCGACGACTCTCGCTTTCACCTATACTCATTTTTACGGTTTCGTACGTAAAAAACTAAAGTAGCACCCTCTACTTTACGGCCGGGTTTACTTTACGGCCGGACCATCCCCCCATTTTTATACATTGGCAATCATATGTAGGTAACTGGTAGGATTTAAAAGTGAAAGTCTTGGCCCCTATCATCATTCCCCACTTTCAAATACCTACTGTACATCACTACACTGTTTTAGTCAAAATAGGATGGCAAACATGGCTTATTGCCAATTCCATTGGGTGATACTGGCAACAGCACTAATCAAACTGATTTTCATGGTGTCGCTTTCAACCTCTGCCCTCGGTGATGTTTAATTTGCAATTAGATTTTACTTGACAGTTTTCTTTAAGGTGGATAGGTATACCTATGTTCTGGGGAAATAATAAACCTCCTCGAAATACCCCCCCCCCCCCTCCGGAATGATGTACATCATGTATGCAATGTACATGATGTATTTCTTACTACTAATTTGCATTGCAACTACATTTATACGCTCATTTGCGTACAGATGTACATCTATAGCCCCAATATAACCTATTTTCTCACATTTATTACCGTTTTTGTATACGAAAAGCGTATTCTCTACTATGAATTTCACGAAAATTTCTGACGAAATAATAACCCCCCTCGAATAAACCCCCCCTCGAATTCACCCCCTCAAATTTTGCTGGGGAAATAATAAACCCCCATGGGGGTATTTCGAGGTAATACGGTAAATTAATTGTATTTACCATGTAGCTCACAGAATCGTAAAATGTGTGTGATTATATGTGTGATGCCCATTTAATTTTTTAAATTAATTTCCAATTCTGTCTTCAATTAAACAAGCCATTTAACAGATGGACAAAAGCATTGCAAATCACCAAAAGGTGCCCCAGTGTTGCAGTATGCTGGCTGGTGCTGGGCCATTTTGACAGGAACAAGTGAGACATTTCCCAACCTGACCATTGCTGGCTTGGGGCAGGATTTATTGAATCAAAGTGGCATCATGGCTGCCAATGTGCAGCTAGCGGCACCCCTGGAATATGAAATCATGACCACATTGTTCAACTTTCTAATGAATGTGAGATTTCCATGAAAGGATTGTATTTGTGAAGTAATTTAATCTGTGGATATGATTATGGGTACAATTGTCTGATTACCAATCACCCATCTTTATTTCGATGCAATTGTTCAGCTACCTTGAATCATAACATACAATAAAAAATATATTTTTTCATTCACAGTATGCAGCAACAGCACACAGAGTTGGTCTTATCTTTGACAGCACAAATTCAATGTTGCATTGGCAAGGTGCCAAAAGTAATTGGACCAGTCCAAGCACAGCTGATTGGGTGAATGCTACCACATTTTCTGCAGAAAATCCATATGGAGTTATAAGTAATGGGGCAATAGTGCCTGACTCTGGTATGCCAGCTGTGCCAATCATTGTGCAATATAGTGAGTATTTTTGATGCTTTAGGAAAATATTGACCATATTCATGCCATGATAGAAGTCTTTTGTGATTATGAAGGTTACCTATACCTTCCCCTGAAAAAAATTAATTGACATCTGCATCATTCACACAGGGCCTGCCAAATGGAATGTAGTGTGCCACCCAGAAAAATATGCACTTGGGGAGATCATCCAGTCTGACATACCTGTCTGCAACCAGATTGAATGTGAAAGAAAGTGCTACCACAGTGGCTTCTGTCTTTCATTCACTTTTAATGAAAATGTGAATCTGTGCACAATGCATGGGTCAGTTAAAAAAGAAAAACTCAACATAACAAAAGGAGAGAAAATGATTCTCTGCATTGGAAAACCAACATTCAAGGGTACTCAAATTATGTCCTTCAAGATTCATCATAAACAATGTCAACAGTAAATTTCAAATGCAGAATGTCCAGCACCTAACTGTTCTGCAGACCAACATGAGTACATAGTATATAAAGGCCCAGGAATAACACCCAGGTCAGAAAAATAGATTTTGAACAGATAGGTAAATGGATAAATTATAGCTGCATAATTGTTTAACTGAATGTTGTAAATATTCACAACTCTTCTGAAGTGTTTGAAAGAATGAACTGTGGGAAATTTTTGCAGACCTTTTTTGGTATTGAGTGCGGGTTCAGCTACCATTGGTGTCAGGTATCGTGTTCAGGGTTTGGGTAATAGAGTTGCGTTCGGGTATCGGTTTTCAGTTCCAAAATGTATGCAGGTATCGGGTCAGCTTCCCGATCCCAACCTTCGATGACAGTTCTGCATGCTATTATGCATGAATGCCAAGATACATATTGACACATTTTTTTGGATACCTACACATGTTCTTATCATGCCATCGCAGCGGATTTTATAGCGCTGGTGCCCAGTTGCGAATGCAATGCCCAGTGGGTTACTGGATACGTGGTTTATGGATACGAGTTAGCAGAACTTCTGCGACATGTCAATCTGATGGCAGCTGGGACATGGACATATGCAACACAGGAGATACCTGCGTTACGGTTGCATCCAGTGAGTAAACTTTGTGAAACTTGCTTTTAGAAGATAATATTTATATTTACAACGAAAATTAAACGATTTGCAGCCCGGTGTCGAGCAGTGTATTCGTGTGGCGCGACTTATTTCTTGCCACCAAGCTATAATGTGAGTCGGGTAACAGAGTTGTTAAAAGTACTGAACTTTTTAGAAAGTAAACGTAAACGTAAAGTACTTATTTTTTACTCACAGTTGAGTACAGAAAACGTAAAGTATTTATTTTTTACTTTTACTCATGAGTAAATGTGAGTAAGTTAATAATTTTGTTCCCAGAAAACGTAAAAAATTTGGGTATTAGAAACGTGGGCATTTTTGAGAAATTTTGCCACATCTTTCGCTTAAAATCACAAATTTTTGAACTTTTTGCCACAATTTTCGCTTAAAATCACTAATGTTTGAACTATTTCACCATCAAATTCACAAGTTATTGTTTTTGCCCATTTTATGCTATTTTGTCCCCATTTTTTTTAGCATTTCTCTCCTTTTTATGCCTTGAAAAAGCCTAAAAAAGCCTGTTTGAAATACGTTTTCTGTACTCGCGTACTTTCAAAAAGTGTAAGTTTTCTGTACTCGTGACTTGTGAGCAGGGTTGGTTTTATAAAAATTCATTTTAGTAAAATTGTATAAAAATTGTATAAAAATTTTATTTTATTTTAATTTTATTCTTGTTTCATTTTATTTTATTTTATTTTATTCCCAAAAGTCATTAATAAAATAAAATGACACCATTTTACAAAATTTTTACAAAAATTGTACAAAAATTGTACAAAAAATCTAAATCATGCATGCAAGGCCAGACAAATGTTATAATTAGACCTGTACATGAAAAACCTGTGGCAAATTTTTCCATTATCTTTTAAAAGTTGCATGCAGTAGGTATTGTTAGCTAGCTGCAAGTGTAAAGTTACAATTATTGTCAGTAGGACTACTGGAGTGTGCTGGGCACATTTGTAAAATGTCATGCAAAGTGTCAATTGTCATGCAAAATATCAAGTGTCATGACAAATTTCAAGCAAAGTGGCAATTGTTATGACAAATGTCATGCAAAGTGTAAATTGTGTATCCGTATCTTGTGTTTTTGTATCCATGGTGTCTCTTGTATCCAAATCTTATGTTTTTGTTTCCAAATGTTCACATAAGATTTGGATTCAACAACAACATAATTTGGATACAAAACATAATATTTAAAAATAACCCATAAGATTTGGATACAATTTGCTTGACAATTGACAATTTAGTTTATATTTGTCATGCCAATTGACAGTTTACTTTACATTTGTCATGACAATTGACACTTTCCATGACATATTACGTGACGTTTGACACCTTACAAACTTTGGGACTGTTCCCAGATTTATGAATAAACAGGTAAAGACTCAAGCAATGATATAAAATTTTACAAAAAAATATGAATTTATATACAATTTTACAAAAATACGAATTTTTATACAATTTTACAAAAATTTTACAAAAATTCGAATTTCTATACAATTTTTATTTTTATTCTAAAATTTTCCATTTTATTTTATTTTATTTTATTCTTAAATTTTCCATTTTATTTTTATTTTATTTTTATTTTTTTCCGAGATTTTGCCAACCCTGCTCGTGAGTAAGTGAGTACCGGTATTTTTTCGGGAGGAAACGTAAACATATTTACGCAGTATAAAAAAAATACTCGAGCATCCGTATTTATCGAGTAAACGTAATTATTTACGTTTGAACTAACAACCATGCAATAGAACAAAGGGATGGATATCTAGTAAAATATGGCAGGCTTCTTTAGAAATTGCACCATGCCAACAAAACCTGGGGGCAATCCCAGACCCTGCAAAGTATACAGTAGAGTGTCAAATGTTATGTAAAATGTCGATCAAAACAAACAAAAAAAAACAAAGATTTTATTACTGAACATTGCATGATAATTGACACAATTGACAATTTACATTAGTCATTGCAACTGACACTTTGCATAACATTTTACAAGACATTTGACCAGGGGCCAGTTCCGCAAGTTAAAAGTAGAGAAAAAATTGGGGGGTAGAGTAAAATGGCAAATGGCATGTAAAGAGTAGAGTAAAAATTGAAGGGTGGAGAAAAATTTGAAGAGTAAAGTAAAAAAGCAGAGTAAAAATTGAAAAGTAGAGTAAAAAATAAAAAGTAAAGTAAAAAGTAGAGTAAAAAGTAGAGTAAAAGGATAAATTGAAAATAATGATAAAATTAATTTAAAAAATGGATTCGCATCTAGATAGTATAGTTTCCAATGGGGACCCCGCGGAATTTGAGCAGAATGTACCGTTTTTCCAGTTGCGTTGCAACTTTGAAACCAATAATGTATTTCACACGGATGTATCCAAAAAATATTGCTCAAAAAGAAAAAAAAACGCCGTAAAGTTTTAAAAAATGGCCGTGCGCGGACAGCAGATTCCGCAACGTAATCCGCTTTTTTATTTTTTTTCCCAATTTTATCATTATTTTCAATTTATTCTCTACTCTACTTTTTACTCTACCTTTTACTTTACTTTTTACTTAACTTTTTATTTTCCTTTTCAATTTTTAATTTACTTTTTACTTTACTCTACTTTTTACTCTCCTCTTCAATTTTTACTTTACTCTTCAATTTTTACTCTACTCTCCAATTTTCACTCTCTACTTTTAATTTGCGGAACTGACCCCAGGGGTCTCCATTGGGGGGGGGGGGGTTACCCCCCCCCCCAACTGCCCAGCTATCTTTCAATCCCGGAGGCAAAATTTACCCCCTAATACCCCCCCAAAGCGCTCAGCTATCTACCTATCTGGAGCGATTTTTGAGAAATGATACACTAATTTTTCCCCCAAAATCACTCTTTTTCATACCATTTTATAGATTTTCACCTCCAAACTCACTAGTTCTTGTTCCTATTAACCTATTTTCAGCTATTTTACACCTACTTTTAGAGATTTTTCTCCCTTTTTATGCCTTCTACACCATGAAAAAGCCTATACATATATCGAACCCAGCAACCAGAGTTGGAAAAACGTATTTACGTTTACCCGAAATACCCGGTTATTCGGGTATTTATACTTACGTTTACGTTTACGTTTTCCAAAAATACCATTACGTTTTGCTACGTTTTCCTCACCAAAATACCCGGGTACTGGGGAAAACGTAAAAAAAAAACTTGTGATCATTCACACATGCACATGTTCAAATGGGCCGCACCACCTTCTGCAGCCAACAATATTCTTGTGTTTTTTGCATAAACGTAAATATTTAACATAAGCGTAAAAAGTGACTGCACGCTTGCACTTACACATGGAATACTGGGTCGATATTCATAAATGTTGTTTGTTTGTGTAGCCTTGTCGCTATAATTTTTTGGTGATGAATTCTGACGACGCACTTGCAATAACTGTGCAAAGCACACGTTTTGAAACTGGCAGGGCGAGTGCAAGCTCTGGCGCCAATCCCAGACTCTGTAAGATGCCCTGTAAAATGTAAATATTCATGCAAATGTCAAAACTTATGTAAAATGCTCAGCAAAATGGCAAAGATTTGCCACCTTCCAGGGCATTTTCCATGACTTGAGACACTTTGCATGTCATTTGACATTTTCAAGGCATTTTACAGGGTCTGGGACTCCCCCAGAATCACCAGCGTAGTTGGATTTCGCCACACTTAAAACATAAAGTGGTGCAGATGGAGCGATTTACCCATCTAAAGGTGAAAATAATGGTATTTTCTAAAGCAGAATGGCAAATACTGTGTGTAAGTAAAAATTTTACGTTTACGTTTCTTTTTACGTATTCCTTGGTATTTTAAAAATACCTTACGTTTTAGTATTTATACTTTTGATTTGGAAAAGGTATTTACGTTTACGTTTACGTTTTCCAAAAATACCAGTATTTGCACAACTCTGCCAGCAACCCCCCCCCCCAAAAAAAAACCCCAATTTTTTTCCGGCTATCTATCCAACCCCCCGGAGGGTCAAAGTCTAGGTGACCCCTGCATTTGACACTTCACAGGGTCTGGGATTTGCACCTGTGACACAATCAACAATCTATCACAACTGAACGCCATACAATTTTGAATCACTTTTCAGGTACCTAGCTATTATGGAAGGTACCCACTGGGGTCAAAGGTTTCCTTAACGTGCTCAGCCGGCATTCACATGCATCTGCCGTGTAACTCAGCAAAAGTATACCCGGTAGCTGAGTGTTCGTAAGAAATATCTCTTCACTCGAAATATCTGGGTTTTTTATTTGCCATTTGAGCTTCATAAATATTTTGTGTATCTTTCTCAGATTGTCTGTGGCACTGAGTAAATGAGTAAATTAAAGTACAGTATCAGTTAGCCAAAAAATATGCCAAAGTAAACTGTTCAGTGTCCCTTAGTAGGGTGTCAAATTTCCGTTTTCGATTTTCCGCTTTCCGCACGCAATTTTTTTCCGTTCCGTTCCGTTTTGCACTTGCCGTTTCCCGGCAAGTGAAAAAATTTTTCGGTTTCCATTTTCCGGCAAGTGCAAATTTTTTTCCATTTCCGCTTTTCCGTAGGCAAAATTCTTTCCATTTTCCGCAGGCAATTTTTTTCCGTTTTCCGTTCCGTTTTCCGGCAAGTCCAAATATTTGTCCGTTTCCGTTTTCTGGATAGTGCAAAAAATTTCCGTTTCCGTTTTCCGTAAAAATTTTTTGTTGACACCCTATCCCATAGGGCCATTTCACTACACATTTGTGAGGTTTCCACATGCAAATTTTTCAAAATAATTCCCATAAAATATGTACTGAAATAAGAATGGTGTCCGCAGATGGGGTACAAAATTTTGTGTGCTTTTCTATTGTAAAATTTCCTGTACTTACAATTTCTAGTATTTTGAATGTCTTTAGTAAGCCAGAATTGTAAATTTCCTGAATTCCTCTCTAGTAAACCAGAGTTAACTGAATTTTTACTTTTTCCAACAATATTTCATGTGATAGTTTTCATTTGAGTTTCATCCTACATAAAGTGAAAGGCAATTTTGAATCAAGTTCTGATTACGTATTCAATATCATTGGGAATAGTTACATTGTAAAAAAATAGGACAGAATCATTCAGAAAATCACCACTTCCATTAAAAAAATGAAAAGTAACAACTACACCGAGCCGTCACACAAGACGCGATACGTGGCCCACTTTGGCCAGCTCGTGTGGGCGCGCCAAGCCCTGGACCAAAATGTCGGTTCCAGGCACTCGAGTAGAATTGGCTACTATCCAGAAAACAACCCCCCCTACGGGGATGGACGGAAACTACAGTGAACAATTCATCTTCACGACGCTGTGCCAGCCAATGCTGCACATGATCGCGCATGTGTGCGAGTGGCAGTCCAACTGGGGCATGGCGGACACAAACATCTACGTGTGCTTGATCAGCCTGGTGCTGTCCTGCCTGCTAACGTACCAAACAAGGCCCAGCGCCATCGAGGACGCGTCAACCTGGGTGCGCAACCTGGAGTACCAAATCTGGGCGTACTTCAGGTGGGTGCCATACGTGACGGCCCTGCAACCAGTGGAATGGTTGTGTTCAAACCTGTGCCGCTTCTGCGATCTTGACGACATCCGCGCTGCTTACTTGCTTGGGTGCCAAAGAGATGGCGTCCACTTGTCGCACCTATTTGATGCAATTGTGACCCGAGAATTGGTCAAGGCTATGAGCTTGAATGAACCGTTGTTTCATTTGCTAAACCCCTTGCAATTGTTGCGACTTTTATCAACAATATACCCCCCCATCAATTCAGGCTAGCGGGGGGAGTGGGGCTGGCCAAGGCAGCTGCCCGCGCTGAGGCGCGCAGGAGGCTGGAGGCCGACCTGGTCATGCCTGCCGTCAGGGGCATCTGGCTGATAGACTTTGACGAATTTTTGCGCCGCATTTGCAAAACTAGGAGGAGACTCTGTAGTGAGTTATACTCCTTATGAATTGCCTCAAAAAGAGGGTTGTTTTAACCCAGTGAAAACAGGAAATTCGACTGAATTCGAATTGAATTGATGACGTACAACTCAGAAAATCATACAGAATTTTTCCAAGGCGCCGCGGTGTGCAGAACTTTAGGCGGTGGTGATTTTGGCTCGTTTGTGAATTTTTTTGTTTGTTTTACGAACTGCATTTGGTTTGTGGCTTTAAATTTTTTGAGCATTTTACCGCCCATGTTTCGGGTATGCTGTTTTATCAGGTACGGTTGGTACACCGATTGTGTTGGTGCCTCAAAGAAATATCATTTTTTTCTTTAAACATTCTGTACTTAGTGTTAAAAGTACACGGTGCTCTTTTGATTTCACATGTGTGATGCATTGATTGGATTTAATGTTTTTTTTGTGGTCATATTCTTGGCTCATGTCAAATTGCCAGTAAACATGTTAAAACTGTCAACCAGGGGATTCGCTATTGCCATTTTCTTATGCGTGAACTGCGCCCAAGCGGTGACCCAAATGACTGGATCTGGAGGTGGATAAACAATTTTGACAATTTTGTATTCATCAATGGTGACAGGCGCTGCGTTAGCTTGTAAATTGACAGTGAAAAATGCTGTCACATGATCGGAAAATACAATTGAAAAAAAGATAACAGTGCTCTACCAAAATGTGAGAGCAATGCGCGGAAATTTTAACGTGCTACGAGAACTGGCCAATCGGAACAGTTTTGACGTTATTTGTCTCTGCAAAGCTCAATGTCTATCGGATGTCGATGCACCAACATTGAAAAATTACGATTGGTTTCTACGCATAAAATCTGACCCAAAAAACGGGTGGTTTGTTGATGTACATCCGCAAAGACTGGAGGGGTGAATATGTCTCACCCCCCAAACATGATGATCATATCATGACTGTCCACTTAAAGGGGCAATCTAGCCGCTTTGTGGTTACATTGATTTATCTTGAAAACAACGGAAAAGCCAGTCGATCTCCTTCGATCGTTTACCTGAACTGATTGATTTTGACATTGATATCCAATGTTCTAGCAAAACGCAGGCAAAAGGACATCGAAACCCCTTTTGGTTGGTGATTTTTACGGCCACATTGGCGCCGGAAAGTGGGGCATTAAAGGAAACACTACTGCCACAAATGTCAATGGCAGATTGATCACTGAGTGGTTCAAGCACACATCGCTGCAATTACTGAACCGGCATATGGATGGCTTATGGACATTCACCAGAAGCAACTGCAGATCAATAATTGATCTAGCATTCCTCAACAGCTGGAAATTGACTTTTGTATATGGATGTGTAGATGATGATTCGACATTGAGTCCACTATCTAGAGATCATCATGCTCTGAGCGTGTGCATAAATTGGCCTGAAGGTTTAGTAAAACAACAGGCTACCAAGCGCCAGACTACAGTGCAGAAACTGGAAGATTTGCATAAATTATCAGATGTTTTTGCAAATAATCCGGTAGAGGATGGCCTGAGCCACTCCGGTCTGATAGACTCTATTCACAAGGGAGTCAACTGCATTAAGGGCTCAAAAAGTGCAAATGGAAAATTTGGGCATGAAAAATTCAATGATTATGAATTGAAACTTATGCGCAGGGTAAATACAGTGCAACGCCATGTTAAGAGAAACACTGGCAACAAAACAGCCATTCTTGACCTGCAACTGTGCAGGCTCCAACTGCGCAAATACCGCGCAGCGAAATTCGAAGAAAAAGAATTGTCGTTTATTGCGACTTTGCAGCACAATTGCAGCACTGCCGTTAAGAACTTTTACCATCAAATGCATGGTATGAAAGACATCTCACAGAAGAGATTTGCCCTAGAAAACGAGAATGGTCTCATATGCACTGAGATTGAAATAAAGCAAGAACTGGAATGGGCATGGGGTATAGTTATGTCTCCAAACCCCGGTGTGTTGGCAATGGATGCATGCACATGGTTTGGTGGGGACATTATCTCCAACTCGACAAAAATGGAATTACTAGAACCGATCACAGCGACTGAAATTAGATCAGAGTTAAAACAATTCAAAAAGAACAAATCGGCTGGCACAACGGCCATCTCACACAAGGTGTTAAAAATAATCGATCAAAGCCGCATGACGTGTTTGGCCAAGATTTTCAATGATTGGTTAAATGGCGGCAAAATCAACGCAGACAAAAAAGTCTGTAAGATGGTGCTGCTCCATAAAAAAGGCAACACCATGGATGTGCGGAATTATTGCACATTAGGAATCGGGTGCAATATAGTGAAACAAAAGGGGAAGCTGATTACTTGCTTTGTTGATGCTGTCAAAGCATTTGACAGAGTGAATAGGAAAAAATTGTGGGCAAAAATGGGACATTTTGGATTCCCAGCCAAATTTGTTCAGGCAATTTCAAACACTTATGATAACCAAAAGTGCATCATGACTTTTGGCAATTATGAAAGCGACAAATTGGATTATCCAATTGGATTACGGCAGGGTTGCTGCTGGTCACCAATGGGATTTATAATTTATCTTGCTGACCTATGTCTCCATTTCGAGGTGGTGGATGTGGGAGCCCGATTTGGGGGACACAAAGTGCCAGCGCTTTTTTCGCTGATGACATTTGCTTCTTGAGTAACATGGAGGCAGAATCACAGAGAATTTTGGACATTTCACAAACTGGAGTTGGAATTGGCACGTGGCGATAAATGTGACGAAAAGCTTTGTGCCAAAAAAGTGGGACAAAAAGCCATCCCATCTAGAAAATGGCGGCTAGGAAAAACTCACCAAAAGGAGGATATGTTTATCTCCGGAACATATACGGTGAAATATCTCAGCATGACAATTACCAGCGCAAGAGATACTTTTGAAGAACATCATAAGCAATCGGTCACTAAGGCCGATCGCCGGGCGACTCTTGCTTTGAAATCAGCCAAACAGACCGACACACAAGTTTGGTGTATAGATTTTGTATGGAAAAAGTACATTGAGAGTGCGGTGTGCTATGGGTTGAATTGACTCAGTTAGTGTCAATTGACAAAGCTTTTTTGAAAGCAGTTAAATTGAGTTTGTCTCTGCCAAAAACGACATACAGTGATGCATTGTGTGCTGACCGTGGCAAAATGGATGGATAAAGAAATACAGAGAATTGATAATTAGGCTCATATTCGCATATTTACTTATTTGCACTATTTTACTTTTCATGCACTATATTTATTTACCACGCAAAATATCAAATTGTATTTCCTGCACTATATTATTTACCCATGGAGAATATTCGATTAGGAAAGTGCTCTATAAGTTATTGATAGGTTTATGTGGAATGTTTAGGTTAAAAGGTCAAATATGTTATTATTAGGTGTATTAATATAAAATTAGGCTCATTCAGCTCGCCGTAATTTTCTGATCATGATTATACATACATTTGCATAGTTTACTTGCAGTTTACAAAAGTCAAATCTTGTAAATATTTACGTGCTGCGTAATTATCTAGGCCAGCATCCTAATAGAGAAATGGTGCCCTGCGGGCAACTAGCATTTACTTTACAAAGCCCTTCGCATAGGTATAATTGTCATAACCCTGTTCACAACTATTTATATTTACTTAATAATTATAATACCTTGCTCAATTGAATATATTATAAACTCTGCTCAATTACAATACCTATTTACCTCAAATAAGTCCCAATTTGCTAGACTATTCAACATACGTTTCCAGGAAGTGATTATTATTATCATGTTGAATATACCTTATTCTATTTACGTCATTAGGAACATTTGCACTACTATTTACAGTTTCAAACCCTAATTTATTAGTTCCAATGTGCGTCAATGTTTTCTGACAAATTGAAGCAAATTAGTAAATCGGCCGAGTTTGCCGACTTCGCGCCTCAAGATTAATAGTTTTTCCATTAGCCCAATTTGTACCTGGTATTTCTTTACCATAATTATTTGAATGTATGCACGCGCAGTATAAGGCAACTGTTTCGGCTAGATGTGTTTATTTGTTGCATTTATGTCTTATTTGTGCATTTGTATTAGGAAATTACTGTAGCTGTTTTTCTATACGTGATTTCCGTGTCTTAGCTACTTTGAGAGTTTTTACTTCAGTCTGCGGACCCCAAGCTTCTGAACGAAAATAAGCTAGCGATAGAAACTTCGACTAGGAAGCTCGCTAGGCTTTGCGCTTTTATATGTGGCTGTATCTGATCAAATAAAGTACCTGAAACAATATTGAACCCCTTTCAACACGCAACTACGAAATAAACTCAACTTGGCTGTCGACAAGTGGACGTTCGGCTACAACAGGAAATCAACCACTCTAAAGGCCGTTTCTCACTACGGTCTTGGAGCTGCTGGATTCGGTGGTAGAAGACGCTGACTTCGGTGGCTTCATCACATGGCGCAGCGAGCAGGGTGATTGCATGACATTGTGCTATCACCAAGCCGGAACGGACATTGTGCGGCAGTTGGCAGAACTTCAAAAGTCCTGCTGAACATCAATTGGCCTTGGCTGAGCGTTGGCTGTTGATTTGCAGACAGCATTGTGCCAAAGTCACGGCACTCCTGTCTACATCCTGGGAGCGGTTCTACGCTCACGCGCGGAGGACACTGGAGTTCTGACAAGCCTGTCAGGATTTCAGGCAGCTTTCACCAGTGTTCTAGCAAGGTGCTAGACGCTGGGCGGCACCGGCATTTGACAAGGAGTCATTGTCGGACGGTGGTCAAACTTTTGCTGGACGCTCCTGGACATCCGGACGCCAGTGACCGCTCGCACGTCCTTCCTATGCCAAGGGAGGGTGACCTGACGGAGACAGGATCGCCACAGAGCCACGCTAGTCAAAGGGCTGTTTTTTGGGCATTCGCGGAGGTCCCTCGCTCCACTGGGTAAGAGTGGACTCATACCTCGGAAGTGCAAAAGTAGGGGTATCAGTGTACAAAGGGCTGTAGCTGACAGAGGGCTGTAGCTGACAGAGAGTGGATTTGAAAACCAAGTATTAGGATACTTGGTAGCGTGTAGGGGCTTTGCGGAGCTCCCATCAAAGATACACGCTGTGCCTGCTCGGTACCATCAGATCAGACAGCACAAAAGTGCCAGAAATTCTGCATTGCACAGGCGCAATTGCAGAGCAGTGTACAGAAACACTGCCCAGAATCAGAAAGTGCACCAGAGTGCACAGAAACGTGTCACAGGCGACACGGCAAGCGCAGCACTGCGCACAGCGGCACAGGAGCCGCTCAGGAAAGCAAGTGGCCGGCGTGGTCACAAGGCACACAGGAGTGCCAGAAAGAGCGCCAGAGCGCTCAGGAAAAGTGTGTACGGACCCTCTTTGGGCGCACACTGCTGGGCAAATAAATTGTTTATTGTCCAGGTGGATTTGACCGGTGTGTTGAAGTCAACGCGTGTAAACAATCACGTCAGGGGCTTTAGGAACACATCTGGTGCCAGTGCAGTAAAGGTCAACGCATGAGAACACGTCAGGGGCCTGTAGGACTGCATTGGTATTGTGCGTGGCACAACAAATCCGTGGTGCACAGAGCACTGCACAGAAAGACGCAGAGAAGCGTCACAAGCGTCACAGGCGACGCACTATAAAGAGAAACAGTGAAGGAAAATTCATCAGCAAAAATGGTTTCGCCAACAGGTCACATCAGAAAGACCCTGGGGCCAGCAAAGCACAGGGTGGAAAGTAGATTGGCAAGAGAATTTGCCAAGTATGACCTGGAGCTATTTGCGGAAGCATCAAAGGAAGATAAGAGAACAGAGATGAGAAGAGTGATTGCAACTATCAAACAGGAGGGTGCAAAATTGGAAAGTGCAATGACTGCAGTGAGAACTCAATTTGACGCATGGAGGGACATCGTCAAGGACATTGACGAACCCGACCAGTTGGAACAAGAACAGAAGATATACCAAGACTCATATGAGGAATATGCAAATATGTCAGACTTGGTGACACAGAAAATGGCAGCCATGAATGTATACATCGAAGAGTTGCAAGACATGATCCAGCAACAGAGCGGAAATACCATGTATGAAGTCAATACAGCATTCATACAGCAGATGGCTGCCCAGATGGCTCTGACAGCTCAGGGAGCTGCTCCGGGGGCCAGTTCAACCAATGCAACCACAGCAAAGAGCGTCAAATTACAGAAACTGGAAGTGGAACAGTTTACTGGGGAAATTGTCAAATTTCGATCATGGTGGCAAATGTTCGAATCCCACATTCACAATCGGACAGATTTGGAGGACATTTCCAAGTTTTCATACTTGAGGAGCTTGCTGAAAGGCTCAGCATTTGGCATGATCAGTGGATTGAGTGTGACCGCAGAGAATTATGCACCCGCAATTGCAATGCTCAAGAAGAGATATGACCAGCCAGTTGTGGTCAGAAACACGCTGATGAGTAATATCATGAAGTTGCGACAGGCCAGGAATACCTGTCAGGATATGAGAATTTTGTTTGATGCAATTGAAAGGCTGCTCCAGCAGTTGGAGTCACTGGGTGAATCAGTGGAACATCCAATGCTGTTGAGCCAGCTGCAACAGAAAGTGCCACCCAAGGTTCTCAGAGAAATCCAGAAGGAACAGGGAACTGAGGAAGCCTTGACGGTGGAAAATTTCAGAAAGCTGTTTGGCAAGCAGCTAGCGCTCAGTGAGGCTGTACAGCACGCACAGCAAACTGAGGCACCAGTTCAGCAATCGCGCCAAGGGTTTGGGAATAATCCCCGCGCACAGCAATTCAATAATCGGTTTCAAGGCAATGGGAACCGATTCAGAGGGCCAGAGAACCCAAGGACCAGCACAGGGAGCATGTCTGTGATCCAGAATGGACAGAGTGCACCACAGGCTGGATTCAGGAATCCTGGGAGGCCGTGTGTGTTCTGCAATGACACACAGCAATTACACTTTAATGATAAGTGTCCAAAGTTCAAAACTGCCAGAGAAAGGAGAGTGGTTTTGTCAAAAGCAGAGCGATGCCTGAGATGCCTGCAGAAAGGACATTACATGAATCAATGTCAATTTACGAGAAATTGTTTCTATTGCAAATCCAATAGGCACCACACTGTGGTGTGCCCAGAGAAATTTGGTGACAATGGCAATGGAAACGCTGGACGGCAAATTCCAGCGTTCAGAGCGAATGGTCAACAGAATGGCCAGCAATCAGCAAACAGTGGCAGAAAGTCTGTGCCGACGGTCGGTCGACCAGCACAGAGCCAACAGAGAAAGGCCACAGTGAATTGTGTCACTGTGGAAGAAGCTGGACCAGAAATGGTAGAGACAGAAACCATATCCAGCACAGTGGTTACAGAACCAAATACAAAGCAACAGAATACGTCAGTGAACCTGTCAGTAAACAGGAATATGTCAATGTTAATGACAGCCAGAACCGTGATTGAGGCTTCAGAAATGGATACAGAGATGGAGCCTGAACAGCCACCACTACAGATTCAAGCGTTCTTGGACACAGGATCCCAAGGAACGTACATGTCAGAGAAAGTGGCCAAGAAACTCAATTTGAAGAGTACAGGTGAACATCACATCCAGGTGTACACATTCGGAAATGAAAAGCCGCACTATAAAGTAGTACAGCAAGTGGAATTCAGAATGCGACTCAGGAATGGCCAGAAAGTTGATATGGTGGCTGATGTGGTCCCGACGTTGACCACAGAACAAATCAAAGTGCCTGTATCAGAACAGGACGAAAAGTACCTGCAGAAGTACTTCCCGGATGAGAGTTACTTTGCAGACAGAATTCCCAAGGAAAAAGGGACAGAGTGCAAGTTCAAGCCAGACATTATAGTAGGCTTGAATTATTTTTGGGACTTGATGTCCAGAAACACCAGCACCACCAGACTTCCGTCAGGATTGTATGTCATTCCATCAGAATTGGGATTGCTGATGGGAGGTGGGCAGCTGACGAGCAACAGAAATCAATGGACCACGGATGGTGCATATCCGGTGGTGGTCAACACAATTGTGCATCAAATTCAGAGAGAAAAGTGGTACGAGGAAGCACCGTTGTCAATTTCTCCTGTACCAAATGTCAAAGACATGGATAGACTGGATACCATTGGCATAATGGATCAGCCAGACCTCGTCGAGGATGATGAGGCCATAAAGCAATTCAATGAGAGTGTACAGGGAAACCCAGATGGACGATACTCTGTAAAGTTCATGTACAAACCGAATTTGCATGAACTCCCAGATAACAAAGCAATGGCGTTCAAGAGGTTCAGGTACCTCACCAACAGGCTCAAGAGAGACCCAGAATTACTGGAGAAAATTCAGACAATCATGAAAACGCAAGAGGAGCAAGGAGTGATTGAGAAAGTTCAAGAGGATATTATGGATGGCAGAAAGTTCCATATATTGCCTCATCAACCAGTGATAACGCCAGAGAAAACTACCACAAAGGTCAGAGAGGTATATGATGCCTCAGCGAAACCGCCAGGCATGCCAAGCTTGAATGAGTGCATGTACCGCGGTCCAGTGATACTACCACAGCTGGTAGGGATGCTGATGCGATTCCGGTTGCATGGAATCGCCCTGGTCGCAGACATAGAGAAAGCGTTTCTGCAGATTAGTCTGCAGGACAGTGACAGAGATGTGACAAGATTTCTGTGGTACAAGGATCCCACGAAACCATCCATGGAGGACAACATTCAGATTTACAGATTTGCCAGAGTACCATTTGGTATAATCTGCAGCCCAGCGCTGCTGGCGCTGACAGTCAGATACCACCTGAATCAAGCTGGCACAAAAAATGCAAAATTGATCGATGAAAATCTGTATGTGGATAATTTGATCCTCAGTGTGGACACAGAGCAGAAAGCAATCGAATTGTACCAGGAATCCAAAGTGCTGTTCACAGAGGCACAGATGAATCTGAGAGAATGGAACAGCAACAATAAGAGCTTTACTTGGCAATTGGCAGAGTCAGATGTGGCCAAGGAAATTGTCACAACAGTCCTAGGAATGAAATGGGACACAGAAAGCGACCAGATGTGGCTGAAAACGCCAAAAACAGTCCAGCAATCACAATTATCAGAAACTGACCAGAAAATCAAACTTCCCACGAAAAGGACAGTTGCAAAGGTGACTGCGGGATGTTTTGATCCAATGGGACTCGTCAGTCCTGTCCTACTGCCAGCAAAGAGATTTTTGCAAACGTTATGGCATTCAGGACCAAGTGCCAAAGAGTGGGATTCACCCCTGTCTGAGGAACAGACAGCAATTTGGCAGCAATTAGAGACGGAATTGCTTAAGGTTGGACAGATCAAGTTCAACAGAAATCTGAATTATCAGAGTGGTGCAGATGCACAACTGCACATTTTCGTCGATGCCTCAGCAATGGCATACAGCGCAGCGGCATACATATGCCAGAAAACGGAAAATGACAGCGGCACGTCAAGCCTGCTGTACTCCAGATTGAGACTAGCTCCAAAGAAACCAGAAGTGACAATTCCACGGCTGGAATTGTTAGCGATGTTGATCGGCAGCAGAATGTCAAAGTTTATTCACAAAGAGCTCAAGGACGTCAAATTCAGTCAAACAGTTGTATGGTCAGATTCAACCTGTTGTCTGAAGTGGCTAACAACAGCGAAGCCAGTGGCATGTTTTGTCAAGAACAGATTGGATGAAATCAGGAAAATTCAGAGTGAGACAGAGAACATGCACATCAGACACATCGCAGGACTGGAGAACCCAGCTGACATGGCCACAAGAGGCATGAATATGTCAGAGTTGGAAAGCAGTAACCTGTGGTGGAAGGGGCCAGAATGGCTAATGACTGGAGAATGGCCAGAGCCGAAAGTGGAGCCAGTCACGCCAGAAGTAATGGCAGAAATCAAGAAAGAAGAGCTCAAGTTCCCGAAAGCCAGTCCAATTTACCTGGGCGCCACACAGCGAGTGGTCAGTGACCCAGATGCCAGCAATGTGCAAGCTGATGAAAGCAAGCAAAGCAACCCATTGGGAATTGAGATTCAGAGATTCTCATCACTGACAAAGTTACTGGATGCAACAGTATACGTGATGAGATTTGTGCGACAGATGCACAAAAAGCGCAGCAAAAATGACAGTCAGAATGGATTGTCAGAAATCATGAAAAGTATCTGTGGTACAATAAAACCACAGGGAATTATCAGTATTGAAGAGAGAGAGATTGCGTTGAAATACTGGATCAAAGTGACGCAACAGAATCATTACAAAGGAGTGGCAGAGATTCTGGCAACAGGCCACAACAAAGGCAGCCAGGATGGCAAGAAAGCAGCTGCAGACCAGCAGTTGATCAAATGGCTCAATGTGCAAATGCATCAGGATGGAATCCTGAAGTGCCACGGCAGAATGGAGCATACAGACCCACAGGAGGTCACAGTGCCACTCATACTGTTGCCAGCAACGGCTACAGTGACTCAGCTGATCGTCAGAGACCAGCATGAGAAGTTGATGCACGCAGGAGTGCAACATACATTGGCAGCGATCAGACAAAAGTACTGGATTACACAGGGCAGACGGGTGATCTACAATGTGACGAGAACCTGCCCAACCTGTAAGAAATTGGGAGCGAAGCCGTACCAGCTTCCACCAATGCCAGATTTACCAGAAACCAGAGTTCAGAGAGCCAGACCGTTCCAGTACACGGGCTTGGATTATTTGGGACCAGTTTGGTACAAAGTGGACAAAGATCACAGGAAAATGTGGATCTGTTTGTTCACATGTATGGTGACACGTGCAGTTCACCTGGAAAGTGTGCTGGACATGACAGCACAGGAATTCCTGAACGCAGTCAGGAGATTCATCGCCAGGCGCGGAAAGCCTGAGGCAGTGATTTCAGACAATGCGACGCAATTCAAATTGACAGAGAAAGTGCTCAGCACAAGCACTGACAAGGCCATTAATACTGGGAAAGAATGGTCAGAGATGGTCAAAAGTGGAGCAGTACAGACTTACTGCTCACAGCAACAAATTCAGTGGAACATGACTACTCCTATGGCACCATGGCAGGGAGGAGTCTATGAGAGAATGGTGGGCATCACCAAGAAACATTTCAAGGCAGCTGTGGGGCACAGAATGTTAACCCTGCAAGAATTGTTGACACTTCTGCCAGAAGTCGAGGCAGTGATCAACAGCAGGCCAATCTCTTACGTCTATGGTGATGTAAAGAGCCTCAGGGTGCTGACGCCAAAGGACTTCCTGACAGGGGAAGGTCAGATTGGAGCACCACAGTTTGATGCAGACAAAGATGGAGAATTCGTGCCCAGAATGGATAACGCAGCGAAACTGCAGAAATATTGGGAGACAACCCAGCAAACTTTGGATAAGTTCTGGGACTTGTGGCATCAAGAGTATATCCCGAGCTTGAGGGAAAGAACTCAGGTGACGCACAAACATGGCAGATTGACAGCGACTCAAGAACCCAAAGTGAATGAAGTTGTGCTGATTTATGAAGAAAACATGCCCAGAGGTGCATGGAGGATGGGTCGCATCGAGCAGTTAGAGCCCAGCAAAGATGGACAGATTCGCTCAGCAAAAGTCAGAACTGCCAACAGAAATGTGGTCAGTAGACCACTCAATCAATTGTATCCGTTGGAAATCAATTCAAAGACAATGGATATCCCAGAGACAGCAGTGACAGTCAAAGTGGATCTACTGGACCCAGCAATTGTCCAGAAACATGTCAGAAATCAGAGCTCGAACAGAAACTCTGTACAAAACCCTGCTCAGAGGAACTCAGCATCGGATAGAGTCCTGAGAAGTGCAACAGGGAAAGCCACAGCAACCACCAGCAGTCTGGTGATTGGAATGCTGTGCATGGTGTTGATGCTGACAGGCATGTCAGAGTCAGCAACGCTGAGAGAAGCCGGCAAGGCTTACAGCGAAGTATTTTCTAGAACATACGTTCTAGAAACCTCGACAGTAAGGCCACCATCATTGGCAGCGCATCATGGATTGCCGCCTTTGCCTTCAGAATGGCCACCAAAATCTGTCAGAGAAATGCAGACTTATGAGAGATTCAAGGATGCAATCAAAGATCATCCTGTGGAACAGGTGATCAGCTCACAAAGCCAGAAGTATCAAATTTGTACCAGTGGGAGGCATGGACATGCGCTTACAGTTCCTGAAGAAGTGCAGTGCCATATCCCACCAAGGAATTTTGTCAAGGCAATGAAAGTTACACTTTACGCACAGAGACAGATTCCACAGAAAGAGAAAGCATACAGATGCTACATCAGAATCAAAGAAATCATCACACACACCAGTTTCTGGGGAGCGAAAGGCATTACAGGCAATTTTGAGAAATACCAGCAAGTTGGCGTGGTAGCCTGTAACTATGCAAGAATTCACAAGATGTTCAGAGGAACACCTTTGGTGGAAATGGAGCCCAGAGTGTGGACAACCAATCAAACCTTGAAAGTGGAATATTCATGGTGTTGCCATGACAAAGAGAATGTCGTCAGTAACTTCTACATGGAAGAAGGAACCGTGGCTTCACTTGATGGAAAGACTGTAATCAGCGACTTGCAAGATTTCAGCCAGTGCAGAGCCATGATGGGACATTGCAGAGACCACAATTATGGAATCACAGTGTGGGATACAGAGAACTTCAAGCATCAATGTGCATATGAGAGAATTGGCAGATTCAAGTCAGAGATATCTGGCCAGACAATTATTGTGTCAAAGTTGCAAGCAGCATACTCCCACAGCAACAAGACAAAGAGACCAATTGGTTCAGAATGTGTTCCGGGAGACACATACTACACCGATCAAGGAGGTGTATTCATCCAGTTTGACAGAAGAGAAGATGTGCCTGTAGAATGGGCAATGCCAGGAAAGATAGTGGAGGCAAGAGAGTCGACAATCAGTGGAACATTGTATGCCAGATTGGACGACAGAAACTCCAAGTTTCAGTTCCTGCAACATGTAGTCAGAGAGATGACTCAGGCACAATTTGCGATTGTATGGCATCAACTATGTCAACTTCGCAAGAACCAGCTGGATATGTTGACTCAGCTTTTCCGCATCGATCCAACATTAGGGATTCGAGCCATGCTGGGAAGACAGGATGTTCATGCAGAATGGGCTGGAGAAGCAATTATGTTTTGGGAATGCAAGGAAGTGCAGCCATACATAATTTATCAAACGGGAAAAGTGGGAGAGACATGCTACAAATACACACCAATGAGATTGGACAAAGACGGGCCCTTGTGGTTCAAGAGCCCAGGCAGCAGAGACTTGGTGGAGAAATCACCAGAAGAGGACTGCAGCCACACCACACCGCACCTGTACAGAAATGAGCATGGACAGTGGAAGTCCGCACATGGAATGGTGCATGTCACAGAGACGCCAATTGAAATGACATGGAAGGGACAGTGGCAGGCCTTCACGTTTGACGCGCCTCACCTGTTCACCAACATTGTCAACAGAGCGACCAATTTCATGGACGTCAGAGGCCAGATTCAGAGACTACAAAATTTGGAGCATGTGCAGAACCAATTAATCGATTACACGGCAGATATGTCATTGGATCCCAGAGTGATCAGAAATTCAATAGAAGGCATTGGAGCTGGAATTGGACAGACAGCAGCAGGAATCGGCAAGGCGTATGGTCATTATATATCTGGAGTGTCAAAAGGGTACACCAACTTTATGGGAGGAATGCTGAAAGGACCCTTTCAAGTGATCATCAACACAATCGCAATGCTGCTGGGAATCACAATCTTGGTAGCTGGAATTGTAGCTGCAGGATACCTGTGGTACAATTGGAGAATTGCCACAGGTAAACCAGTGATTCCACCATGCGTATACACATGCATATGGAAATGCATAGTGTGTCCATTCAAGTGCATATGGCTATGCTTCAGAGCCATCAGATACACTATCAAGAAGTCAACTCAGAGAGAGACCAATTACCCACAGAGGAAAGTGCGCAAGACAGAGTTGAGACCAGCAATCAAAAGGAGAGCCAGATCCAACTCAACACAGTCCGTCAGATTTGCCAGGAGAACAGAAACAGAGGACAGAATGGCAAAGTCACTATCAGCATACGTTCAGCCAGATGAAAGTTCAGCTGATGAGGGACAAGTCAGAGCCAGGAACAGAGACAGTGTTCACATGCCCGATATCCGCAAATTCACCTCACGCGAACGCGCAGGAAGCGACACGGGCAACTACCTGCTTCATCATCAGGCTAGGTCGGCGTTGGCATCACCAGCAACCGGACCTGCAACTTCACGCACGCCCACGACTTCGCGCACGACCACGTTCACCACCGAGGCAACTGTGGAAACGCCACTTATCACTTTGGCGCCCACCACCACCAGCATGTGACGTTGCTGCAACAACGGGGTGCAGCAACTCTTCCGCCCGGAGTGTGCTGACCGTGGCAAAATGGATGGATAAAGAAATACAGAGAATTGATAATTAGGCTCATATTCGCATATTTACTTATTTGCACTATTTTACTTTTCATGCACTATATTTATTTACCACGCAAAATATCAAATTGTATTTCCTGCACTATATTATTTACCCATGGAGAATATTCGATTAGGAAAGTGCTCTATAAGTTATTGATAGGTTTATGTGGAATGTTTAGGTTAAAAGGTCAAATATGTTATTATTAGGTGTATTAATATAAAATTAGGCTCATTCAGCTCGCCGTAATTTTCTGATCATGATTATACATACATTTGCATAGTTTACTTGCAGTTTACAAAAGTCAAATCTTGTAAATATTTACGTGCTGCGTAATTATCTAGGCCAGCGTCCTAATAGAGAAATGGTGCCCTGCGGGCAACTAGCATTTACTTTACAAAGCCCTTCGCATAGGTATAATTGTCATAACCCTGTTCACAACTATTTATATTTACTTAATAATTATAATACCTTGCTCAATTGAATATATTATAAACTCTGCTCAATTACAATACCTATTTACCTCAAATAAGTCCCAATTTGCTAGACTATTCAACATACGTTTCCAGGAAGTGATTATTATTATCATGTTGAATATACCTTATTCTATTTACGTCATTAGGAACATTTGCACTACTATTTACAGTTTCAAACCCTAATTTATTAGTTCCAATGTGCGTCAATGTTTTCTGACAAATTGAAGCAAATTAGTAAATCGGCCGAGTTTGCCGACTTCGCGCCTCAAGATTAATAGTTTTTCCATTAGCCCAATTTGTACCTGGTATTTCTTTACCATAATTATTTGAATGTATGCACGCGCAGTATAAGGCAACTGTTTCGGCTAGATGTGTTTATTTGTTGCATTTATGTCTTATTTGTGCATTTGTATTAGGAAATTACTGTAGCTGTTTTTCTATACGTGATTTCCGTGTCTTAGCTACTTTGAGAGTTTTTACTTCAGTCTGCGGACCCCAAGCTTCTGAACGAAAATAAGCTAGCGATAGAAACTTCGACTAGGAAGCTCGCTAGGCTTTGCGCTTTTATATGTGGCTGTATCTGATCAAATAAAGTACCTGAAACAATATTGAACCCCTTTCAACACGCAACTACGAAATAAACTCAACTTGGCTGTCGACAAGTGGACGTTTGGCTACAACGGGAAATCAACCACTCTAAAGGCCGTTTCTCACTACGGTCTTGGAGCTGCTGGATTCGGTGGTAGAAGACGCTGACTTCGGTGGCTTCATCACACATTGTGGCACGATTTGGGTTCAATTCGACCCTTGAATAGAATAAAAACACACACAATGATGTATTGTGGGTACTTAAACCACTTGAAAAATGGTTTAACAAAGGATGCATACATATTCCTGCGCGAAAATCTGCCCAGGCGCGTAAACGTTACGGGTCGTGTCCTGATGGGTCATGCATTCCGGATCACGCCGCGATTTACGGTGAATTTTATGGAATTGAGTTTGCAAATTTGCTGAATATGAAGAAATTTTGGATGAAAAAGCTCATCCGCCTGCGCTGTATGAAGCGCCAACAGGTAGCACTAAAGGAGTGGAAAAGTTTGTCACTAAGGGTGGTCAATTTATCTGAAACACTTAGATTGAGGAATTACCACCATGCACATGCGCGCTGGCTTCAGGCCCGGTATAATATGCTGAAAATACCGGATGGAGTTCGCTGCATGGACTGTAATAAAACCGAGGGTGGTTCGTTGCTTTCAGCAAAACACATGCTGTTGTTATGCACATCACATCGACATGAGGTCAATCGCCTCATGGAGAGACAGTGGCCAAAATGTCACTGCTGCAGTCCCTGCATGGACACCACCACAGCCAAATTACACTGGCTGACAGCTGATGAAAGATGTCACCAATATCGAGAGGTGATATCACAATACATATCAAAGAGAATAAACCACTGTGCATGGCAGTGTATGCACACACAGAAATGTGCTAAGGCCCCAACTTAAAAGGGCCTACTGAGTGTGTATACTCAAACTGAATCGACGCTTCTACACCATGCCGTCTGCTCGACACATTGACACTCCTTGCGGACTACGGTGGACTTTGTCCCGTGATTTATAGTATAATTTTTTATGTACATTTTTTCTTGCATGTGTGTGATAACGGTACAATAGCTTTAATATTAGGATCTGATGAGATTCATGTATAATGGCACTTCATTAGCAGTCTCATACAAAATCGGAGCAAATGGAAATAAACTAAACTAACGTCGTGTCCTCTGTAGTGATGTTAAAGGCATCGGGAAAAATGGTACCGCACCGCACCGGCACATCTCCCATCGCATGAGAAGGGTACCTGGGACCTCGGGGCACCACCCAAAAATGGCACCACACCGCATCAGTGCCATTCTGAAAAAATTGGCACCGGCACCGAAGGGCATCGGCCGGTTGCTGGTGCTAGCACCGAAAGGCACCGCACCGGGTCAAAAAGTTTCTGAAAGTGTTTGCTCCAAATTTGGCTGCATATTTACATCTGCTAGGAGTTGGATTCTCCTGTCGTTGAATGAACGCTTCGTATTTAGTGCTATAGCAATGATTTAAAAGCCTTTTTAGCCCAAACGATTTGCGTATGACCTGAAAAGCAGCGAAAAATTTAATTTTAATGAAAAATTCATTACTTTACACACAATTGACAATGCAATGACACCCAGCAAAGCGTTTCCACTGCACAATGTGCATGTTACTTTGTCACAAGCCCATGGGTAATAAAAAATGATCAATGTACGCAGCTCTGTTCGATTAACGAATGGCTGCCGAGCCGCTGAGTTCATTTTCAGTGGCCATACTCCTTTCCGACATGTTGAAATGATCCGGCTAGGGATGGCCAAGGTTTTTTCAAAGGTTTTTTTTAAATAAAAACGTTTTATTTATATAAAAAACCCCGACCATCACAACCGTTTTTTTTAAACCTTGGCCAAAATTTTTAGTACGAAGCACTAGGTATTTTGCAATTTTTTTGCGAGCAAGTGCGCAATTTCACCTGTACTTTACCATTTGTGGTGGTTTTCATTGGTTTAGAGGCATTTTTATTGTAGAAGCTTCCATTTGTTTGTGCTATATCTCATAATAAGCCACAATGTGCTAGTGCAGTATATAATATACAGCCAATGTACCCCTACACACTTGTGCAGTGTGAAACACCACTGCCAATGTGTTAGCCTGCTCTTATATCCTTATTGAGGCACTTTTCCATACCCAACTTCATTTGAAGTCACGAATGTTCGACAAAAAGCAATATCCACAATAAGGCGACATAAAACAGATATTTTTGACAGAAATCATCACTTAACATGCTATCCCATGACACTACAGCCATTCTATGGCTACCATATTTGCTTGAATAGTTGGGGGTGCACTGATACGCACATCGGCCCGATACACACATTTGCCCGTTTTTTTCACTTGACACTTTTTTAAGTGATTTTCAGATATGAGTGAAGTTAAACACGCTGCGCAATGACATTAGTGAACTTTTTTCACTTCACTCATATCTGAAAATCACTTGAAAATGTGTCAAGTGAAAAACAGTGAAGAATGGCTATTTTTCACTGTTTTTTTCACTTGACACATTTTCAAGTGATTTTCAGATATGAGTGAAGTGAAAAAAGTACACTAATGTCATTGCGCAACTTTTTTCACTTTACTCATATCTGAAAATCAGTTGAAAAAGTGTCAAGTGAACAAAACGGGCAAATGTGCATATAGGGCAGATGTGCGTATCAGGCCTGCCCCGAATAGTTCCCCCCCCTTGAATAATTCCCCCTCTCGAATAATCCCCCCTGTAAGACCAGTGAGGAAATAATAATTCCCCCCCCCCCTCGAATAATCCCCCCTTTTAAAATTTGATTAACTTGTTAGACCTAATTTTAACAAAAATGGCTCGTTATTGTGTTTATAGAACATATTTTGTGAACTGAGTTGATGGAAACATGCTTGAGAATTTTGACGAAAAAATTAATTCCCCCCCCCTCGAATAATCCCCCCTTTTAAAATTTGATTAACTTGTTAGACCTAATTTTAACAAAAATGGCTCGTTATTGTGTTTATAGAACATATTTTGTGAACTGAGTTGATGGAAACATGCTTGAGAATTTTGACGAAATAATAATTACCCCCCTTGAAAAATTACCCCCCTTGAATAGTTCCCCCCTCCAAAATGTCTGACGAAATAATAATCCCCCAGGGGGATTATTCAAGCAAATACGGTATATATTTATAACATCACAAAGTACTGCCACCTGTCTGATTTACCTGTATATGTTGACTCTAGTGATGTAAAGACACCGGGGCACCGGTGCCCCGGTGCTGGGCACCGAAAGGCACCAGCACCGGTGCTGGTGCGGTGCCATTGCAATCTTCAGGGGTGCCATGCCGGTGCCGGTGCCATTTTTTTCAGAATAGCACCGGTGCCGGTGCGGTGCCATTTTTTTGCCGGTGCCAAAGGTGCTAGCACCAGGGCCAAAGTAAAAGGCACCGGGAAAGGCACCGGCCAAGGCTTCATGTGCTGTGCAATTTTGTCCATAGTATGTGCTTATTCATATTTCAAAAAACAGCGATATATTTACCCAACCGTTTTGCCTATTTTGTCACCCTTCCATCAAATAAAAATACCTACTGTGAAATCCATTATACCCGATACGTGATCTGAGGAGCGAATCTAAAATTTTGTTGTATTTTAAATCATTTTTATATTTTATATTTATCTTACTTTTTTGTTCAAAATTTGTTGTCAGTTTATGACAGAGATAGTTCCATTCTCTGTACAGCAACGACTCCGATCAGTAGACAATAGTGGTTATGGACATTGTAGTGAATTAAATATTTTATCTTTCATTTGTAATCATTGTAATTGCTTGATAAAAGTGATTGCCACACATTCTGATCATTTTAAGTGCTCAACCATCAAAATCGGTTGAAAATTCATGGAAATATGCACTTCCAAAGGCGAGACCACAGAGAAACTGCCCGATATTTACTTCAGAAATTCCAGCCCGGTGCGGTGCCTTTCGGTGCTAGCACCGGCAACCCGCCGGTGCCATTCGGTGCCGGTGCCATTTTTTCCAAAAGGCACCGGTGCCGGTGCGGTGCGGTGCCATTTTCTGGCCGGTGCCCCAGGGTGCCAGGTGCCCTTTTCATGCGTTGGCAAAGGTGCCGGTGCGGTGCGGTGCCATTTATTCCGGTGCCTTTAACATCACTAGTGACTCATGACCATATCTGGGAGCTTTTGAGGAAAAAACGGTTTTATTTTAAAATAAAACCCTGTTTTTGAAAAAAAAAACGATTTTTTAATAAAAAACACTCGTTGAAAAGAAACGTTTTTCGGCCATCCCTAGCCAGCTCGAAATCTATTTTTATATTTGTAAATGCTTTCACCCATCACAAAAAACCCATAAAAAAAAAAAAAAATTGCGTCACTTTTTAAATGTGCATGCGCACGTCACGGGTAGGAACAGATTTTGGACCCAGCTTGAAACCCTGCCGGTGCACCACTTTTTCTGGCTGGTGCTAGCACCAAAAGGCACCAGCAAAAATTGGCACCGCACCGGCACCGGTGCTCGTTTGAAAAAAGGGCACCGACACCGGGGTGGCACCTCTGAAAATTGCAAAGGCACCGCACCAGCACCGGTGCCTCTCGGTGCCCCGGTGCCTTCACATCACTACCTCTGACCGGAAGAAATTTGGAATGCTCTTCCATTTTTCAAACATATTATTGTATTATACAGACAATTACAACTAGTGATGTGAAAGCTCCATGGCGCTGGCGCCTGGCGCTAGCGCCAAAGCAAAAAGCGCCATGGCGCTTTTGGCGCTTGGCGCTACTTTCCAGTGGCGCCATTGGCGCTTGGCGCTCCCATTTTTTAAAGCGCCAAAAAAGCGCCAGAGAGTGATAATTGCGCCACGGTGTTCCTGTGCCTTATTGCCTATTTTCAGCAATTTTTGGCCATGTAAAATGTTTGTAATTATTTTACATAGGTATTTTACTCTGATATGTAATTTAGCTATTTTTACCCTGTTATCTCACAGTTTGCACTTTAAACCTTGAAATATCCAATAGATTGAAACACTGCAACCCCCAATCCCCAGACAATCTTTCAAATTCCACCACTTCATAGAGGAAATTTGCTATCTATTTGAACCAGTCTTAGTTACACTTGTGTGTTGAGCAAGAAAACTTATTGATTTCCATTATTTGACCATTTTTGTGTTTTTGGAGGCAATACAAGTTATTGAAAGTGAAGAAAATAGGTAGTATACTCCAGCGACATTACACCTTACAATGAAATCTACCATATCCCATCTGAATAAAAGAACTAACATAACATTTTTTTCATCATATTTATCAAATTGCTTTGATAAATATGATGAAAAAAATGTTATGTTAGTTCTTTCATTCAGATGGGATATGGTAGATTTCATTGTAAGGTGTAATGTCGCTGAAGTATACTTTGTATCGCCTGTATCATTTAAGGCAATATCATTTTGGGCGCTGGCGCTATTGGCGCTTGGCGCCATGGCCCCCTGGCGCCTTTGGCGCTTGGCGCTAAGGTCCAGAAAAGCGCCATGGCGCTTTTGGCGCTTGGCGCCATTTTGCTGTGGCGCCATTGGCGCTTGGCGCTAGATCCGGAAAAGCGCCATGGCGCTTTTGGCGCTTGGCGCCAAAAGTCTGGCGCTTTTTACATCACTAATTACAACACGTTAAATACTGTAATTCTAGAAACACTTTACCAGACATCAGTTACAGCAACCTGTTCATCATATTACGGCTATTGGTATACATACATATCTGGTGTTGGCAGCGTGTACTTTTTGCATGGGAACTGTCACTGATTTTACTGTATACAAATAATGTCCCACAATATCTAAAAATATAATGGTTACCTGGAACCAGTTCCGCATGTATTTTACCTTTAAATTTATAATTGACACCTTTATTAACTTCTTATTTATTATTCCATTTTACTTTACTTACAACTACCAACTTTGCCACTTGCGGAACTGGCTCCAGTCACTTTTACCACATCTGTTGGATAATTTATACATCCTAACTTATGTAGCAAGAACTAGGGTGTCAAATTTCCGTTTTCCGTTTCCCGCAGGCAAATTTTTTCCGTTTTCGGTTCCGTTTTCTGGCCACTTTTTTTCCGTTTCCACTTTTCCGGTGCATATTCCGTTTTCAAGCTAAATTTTAAGTTTTTCCACCTTTTTTCCATTTTCCATCTCAATTTCCAGTTTTTTCTGCCTTTTTTCCGTTTTCCGCCTCAATTGTTCATTTGTCCACCTCATTTTACCTTTTTCTGGCTCAACTTTGTGTTTTCTGATCCAGCCAAACTGGTGAACATTCATGCAGGTTGTCAATTATGTAACTTTTTTCTGTTTCCAGCAAAATTTCTGCAAATTTTTTCCACTTCCAGCAAAATTTCAACAAATTTTATCTGTTTTCCAGCAAAATTTCAGCAAATTTTTCCATTTTAGTGCAAATTTCATTTTTCTGTTTCCGTTTTTCCAGCCCCTTTCTCCGTTTTCCGGCCGCTGAAATTTTTTTTTTCCATTTCTGTTTTCCGCAAAGTGCAAATTTTTTTCCATTTTCCGTTCCGTTTTCCAGCCGCTGAAAATTTTTTCCGTTTCGTTTTCCGTTTTCCATAAAAATTTTTTTGACACCCTAGCAAGAACCCTACTAAAACCTGTGTGCCCTAGCTTTAAAATACTGTATTTGATTGAATAATCCCCCTGGGGGATTTTTTTCATCAGACTTTTTACGGGGGGGGGGGGGAATTATTCGAGGGGAGGAATTATTATTTTGTTAAAACTTTATATTTCTATCGAGTAATTTCATGAAAAATGCTTTATTCACCAAAAATCGTGAAATCTTCAAATTGGACACAAAACAACTTGATCAAGGGTCAACTTGTCATAAGGGGTTTTTATTTGAGGGAGGAATTATTTTTCCCCTCAAGGTCTAACAGGGGGAGTTATTCAAGTGGGATTTTTCAAGCAAATACGGTAATTTTAAACATTCCAGAGATTTTTCCAATCAAATGTGTGATTCACATGTCATCGACTTTGTGCCACCCGCCCGCCCTCAGCGGTGAGCAGGGACGTAGCCAGGAT
>OZ038458.1:21208843-21763547 GCA_964036195.1 Sphaerolaimus hirsutus
ATTAAAAATATTGACATGTAATGTCTCAATTTATTTTTATTGCACATGTCGATTTTTCATGTTTTTTTTCTTAAAAATGTACCATCTCGCTCATCGAGTTTTAACAGTTATCGAATTTCAGAAAGTAAATATAGCGGTTCTATTTCACGCGCATACACAGAATATTCCATAGCACAGGCAAAAGACATATTTTTATGAACACGCCATTGACCCCCAAAAATCCAATATGGTGAAAAGCCTATAACTGGCCGTCTGTTGCACACCCAGTGACTCACGCCACGCCTTATGCAATATTTATTGCGATGCAAGAACACTGCTTGCATCGCAATTAGTGATGGAAAAGCGCCATGGCGCTGGCGCCTGGCGCTAGCGCCAAAGCAAAAAGCGCCATGGCGCTTTTGGCGCTTGGCGCTAAAACGCTCTGGCGCCATTGGCGCTTGGCGCTGAGGTTTGAGAAAGCGCCATGGCGCTTTTGGCGCTTGGCGCCATTTTCTGGTAACGCTATTGGCGCCTGGCGCCAGCATTTTAAATGGCGCCAAAAAAGCGCCAACCATGAAAATATAAAATTGTGTTGATGCAGTGAAATCCACACTCAAGTTGATCAATTTGAGGACAAATGATATGTTTTTGTTCGCTCAACAAAACGCACGTTTGTTGTACCTACCTTTTTCTTTTATAACTTTATAAGCCTGAACTTATAAACATTGATAAATAACTACGAAAAGTTTGAACTACTACGATTGGAAGAAAATGGCATTTTATACTTTGCTTCAAATTCTTTCTTGTAGTCTAAATCAGGATTAACCACGCCACCAACCCCCAATGCTACAGCTATCCATCTGTCCCCGGGGCCGCTCAGTTATCTATCTATCGTGAGGCAAAATTTTATGCTAGGTACTATCCCTCGACCCCCCGTTCCCCATCAAATCGACCAGCTTTGTATCTATCCAGAGCGATTTTTGAATAGAAATTTTGCCCCCATTTTCACAAAGAAAATGACCGATTTTCATACTTTTTCGTTTTTCACCTTCAAAATCACCATCGTTCATGTGAATTATCACCTGTTTTCAACCGTCTATGGCTACCTACCGTATTACCTCGAAATACCCCCATGGGGGTTTATTATTTCGCCAGCAAAATTTGAGGGGGGTTAATTCGAGGGGGGGTTTATTCGAGGGTTTTTTTTATTATTTCGTCAGAAATTTTCGTAAGGATCGTAGTACATAGTAGGCATTTGCGTACCCAAAATAGGTAATAAATGTGTCCAAACAGGATATATTTGAACATAAAAACGTAGATAGCTATACAAACTACTCTATGTATAGCTGCAATGCAAATTAACAATAATATACATCATGTACATTGTGTACATGATGTATTGATTATGTACATGACGTACATCATTCCTAAGGGGGGGGGGGGGTATTTCGAGGGGGGGGTTATTATTTCCCCAGCCCATTTTGAGGGGGGTTAATTCGAGGGGGGTTAATTCAAGGGGGGGATAATTCGAGGAAATACGGTATATAAATATGTCCTTTAAAAAACTCCACCTTTTAGCTGTGTGAGAAACAACGAACTCCCCATTGAAAGCTCCCCAGTCATGATGAGTGAAAAATACATCTCTGGGGATTTAAACAATTTATAAAAATTGTAGGTGTTGTTTAACTGGCAAAAGTACAATGGTTTGACTACGAACTCGGCGGTACGTTGCCCACAACTAGCACTCATCTTGTACTATCAAATTCCAGAACAAATTTTTTGGCGCTGGCGCTATTGGCGCTTGGCGCCATTAACCTCTGGCGCCATTGGCGCTTGGCGCTGAGGTTCAGAAAAGCGCCATGGCGCTTTTGGCGCTTGGCGCCATTTTGCTCTGGCGCCATTGGCGCTTGACGCCGTGGTTAGAAAAGCGCCATGGCGCTTTTGGCGCTTGGCGCCAAAAGCCTGGCGCTTTTTGCATCACTAATCGCAATAAATAAAAGGAAATATCAAACACATTCCCATGGCCCAACAGATGCCCCAATAATGTAATTATATGTTTTGTATGGAGGACTACATCATCCCACGTTATAAAAGTCGGGTCGAAGTAGTCCTCTGGGTGAAGTAGTCCTCGAGGGCTATATCAACCCAGGGGGTAAGAAGTCCATGGGGGGATAGGGTACGTAAGCCCTCAGCGGTGAGCAGGGACGTAGCCAGGATTTTTGAGCGGGGGCGGCGCCCACCCCCCCTGAAATTTTACCCCTGTAGTAGGGGAATGGCGCCATGGCGCTGGCGCCATTTGTAGGCGCCACTGGCGTCGGCATTGGCACCAAAACAGCAGTATGCGTCTGCATTTTACAGGCGTATAGAGCGACATGGACAGGAACTGAGTCGATTTTCACTGGCTTTGAGGCCGCGGAGACCGATCAGACGAAAATATATGTTGTGAAAGGAAAATGCGCGCTTGCGCGCAAATTTCTTTCAAACTGTCAACAAAATCGTCTTGTGAAAGTGCTATTTCTGGCACATTTTTTGGTCCGGCCCGTGCCCCCCCTGGCTACGTCCTTGGCGGTGAGGAACGCCACGCCCATCAGTTTTCACAATACACTGTTCAAAGATTTGTGATTTTTTCAGCATTTGCGACTGTGCATGCAAATGCAAGCAAAAATAGATGTGATAAATATTTCAAATGCGATATTTTTTGTAAGCCAGAATAAGCCGATGGCATTTAATAAATTGCTTAACGAAATATCGTATATTTCTGTGTTTGAAACCCTCGATTTATTCTCCGCGTAGATTCTCCGCTAAATTTCGCATGATCAAAACGTATAAAAATGTAACGATAAACTGCGCCAAATTATTTTTTGGAAAACCACAGCGCAGGATTTATTCAAACAACTCACAGTTGATATCAATTCATCAAAAATACTGCATTCGCGAACACACTGTATTTCCATCCGCTTCAAGCAGGAACTAGACCACAGAAATAGAAAAAATACCAATATGAAACGGCTTTTTTCATACGATTTCACATATTTAACGCAACCATGCAACTTAGCAAATTTAACAGAAAAACTCAAGTCGAGTAGAAAATTAATTCTATCATATATTCGTTAACGAAACAAATCAAATAACGACAAAATCGACAAGTAGTCAACAATTTGAATTTCACACTGGATACCAGAGTTGCGAAAACGTATTTACGTTTACCCGAAATACCCGGTTATTCGGGTATTTATACTTACGTTTACGTTTACGCTTTCCAAAAATACCGTTACGTTTTGTTACGTTTTCCTGGCACAATTACCCGGGTACCAGAGAAAACGTAAAAATATGCTACACAGAACCATATTGTTTGACAAATGTAGTGTATTATGATGAGTTCAACATGTTCTAATGTTGAAGAGTTTGAATTCCGCAATTGGAGAACTCAAACACCAATTTGCAAGTGAAAAGTAAAGAGTTGAAGGAAAGTATTTTTGTGAGGGCGAACTGCAATGCGAATAAAAAGTCGAAACATTTTTAGTGTTTTCTCATGACTAGGGTGTCAAATTTCTGTTTTCCGTTTCCGTTTTCCGCAGGCAAATTTTTTCCGTTTTCCGTTCCGTTTTCCGGCTGCTGAATCTTTTTTTCTGTTTTCCGTTCCGTTTTCCGGCCACCCTTTTTTCTGTTTCCGTTTTTCCGGCTCATTTTCCGTTTTCCGGCTAAATTTTCAGTTTTTCCGCCTTTTTTCCGTTTTCCGGCTCAATTTCCAGTTTTTCCACCTTTTTTCCATTTTCCGCCTCAATTTTCTGTTTTTTCGCCTCATTTTACCTTTTTTGGCTCAACTTTCTGTTTTCTGTTCCAGCCAAACTGGGAAAAAATTCATGCCGATTGTCAATTACGTAAATTTTTTATGTTCCCAGCAAAAATTAGTCACTTCCAGAAAAATTTCAGCAAATTTTATATGTTTTCTGGCAAAATTTCAGCAAATTTTGCCATTTCCATGCAAATTTCATTTTACCGTTTCCGTTTTTCCGCCCCCTTTTTCCGTTTTCCAGCCACTGAAATTTTTTTTCCGTTTCCGTTTTCCGCCAAGTGCAAATTTTTTTCCGTTTTCCGTTCCGTTTTCCGGCCGCTGAAATTTGTTTTCCGTTTTCGTTTCCGTTTTCCGTACAAATTTTTTTTTGACACCCTACTCATGACTGACCATTTGTCTTTTAACTCGCCATTTCACTTAAAAATGTACTTTTCTTTAAATTTTTACTTACCATTCAACTTGCCATTACTTCTCACTCATAATTTTTGTTAGTTCTCCTGTTACGGAATTGGCACCTTATGGCCCTACACCCAGTAGTTGACAACGACGCAAAATGTCAACTTCAATCCCAATTCAATATCACGATCCCATCATTCTAAATATATAAAAAATACAGGTATTTAAGCAGAGAAAATGTTGATGGAGATCATATGAACATCCATAATGTTGTAAAAAACATTGTGTTTTTGTATTCTCTGATAGCGTAAGCACTTAATGTAATTTACATTTACGTTTTATTTTACGTTTTCCCCGGTATTTTAAAAATACCTTACGTTTTAGTATTTATACTTTTGATTTGGAAAAGGTATTTACGTTTACGTTTACGTTTTCCAAAAATACCAGTATTTGTACAACTCTGCTGGATACATCACAGATTATTTTCCGGCCGTTGTCACCGATTCAGCAACATACAACCTGTGAAAAAATATTTAACGCAAGCACACCCCATGTGTTCATTCAGCTCTAGGGCGTATCCAGAAAATAAGTTTTGCGGGAGGCTCATCGTATCCTAAAGGGCTGTTCACAGGATTTTTATGATGACAACTGAAGCACTGAAAAGTGCAATGTCAAGTGAAAAGTTTTAAAATCGTCTGAAAATTTGGTGAAGTGTAGTTATACTTCGGTGCACACGCATGCACAAAATTTCTCAAAAAATCGCTTCAGGTAGATAGCTGTTCGATTTTTTTTTTTTGGGGGGGGGGGTGTACGAGGAAAGTAGCCAAAAAATATGCCTAGGGATAGATAGATAGCTGAGCGGCTTCCGGGAAGGGCAGGTAGCTGGAGCTTTTGGGGGTAACCCCCCCCCCCCTAAAACGACCCTGTGCCGGTACACATCTAAACCCGTTACACATCTAGACAGAGTCTGCGGGTGAACAGTGATTATCTAAATGCCGGATCGATAAACGTCATCGAACATAGCTCATTATTCAGGGGTGCTGGCAGCATGCATTGTTTCCATTGTCGGCGCGCCCGAATTTCGTTGGATGATTGTGATATTAGTAGACACGCCCGCTATGGAGTGGGGGGTAAACACAAAGGCATAAAGGTCGATGTCTCAGTGTTTGCCGCCCACTGAAGATCAGGTGTGTCAAATAATACGCTAATCTCTGAAAACTAGATGCGTGATGGGTAGAATTAGATGGGTGGCGTTTTAGATGTGTAATGGGTTTAGATGTGTACTAGGCCTCAAGTCCCTCAAACTACTCCCCCAAACCAGCCACCTGCCCACGCTGCGACTGGCTGCCTCCAAAGCGTGCTGCGCGTGCGAGTGCACCTCCCTGGCGGCCAAAAACGGCGCCAACATGCCGTCGCGGTCGGACAAAGTCGGCCACTTGATTTGACGCGACAATTCTTCCAGCGGCAGCTCTGGGGGGGGGGTTGTAGGGTTTTTGAGGGTGTGTAGGGCGGGGTTTGGGGGATGTAGGTCATTTGAGTGGTGAAAATGTCCTTTTGTTGGTTAAGTAGACATTAGGCAAAAGTTGAAAAAACTTGATGTTTTTACGACTTAATGTTCCATTACGTTTTTGAAGTGTATAGGCGTAATTTAAAGGATTTTGAAGTGGCTCCCACATTTAGAAGGGTCTCGAAGAGCATACACACAATTATGTCCTGCACAAATCTTTACTTAAAATACCTCAAGCAAATTTTCAACCAAACGTACACTGGAACAAAACGGGCAACCGACAAAAACAACTAAAGATCTAATAAACACACAATCAAACATCTAAAAAAGACAAAAAGTAAAAACAATCCCAAACCAACCAGGCTCCCTATTTTTCCTTCTCTGCCCATTTTCAAGTTCCCTTTTCTGTTTCATGGTGGCCAAAAGTGCCTCCTGTTTTTGTTTCTGCTGTTGGTATTTGTAAGGCCGGAATTAGAGCTCAGCGTCGATTCGACGTGAAATGATGACGTGAAATGACGTCGTGAAATTAATTACACGAGTGTGGATCATGCTACGGGTCTACAATTTTCTAAGGATAATATATGAATCAATACCTTAATCGTGTCCAATACTGAGTGTTATCAGCCACAACTAGAGCGAATTGAAAAATTCAATTTTTATCATTTCACGTCATCATCATTTCACGTCACAGTGTCAGGGAACAACTTGACATTTCACGTCAGACTATTGCAAGCAGCAGTCTGACGTGAAATGTCAAGTTGTTCCCTGACACTGTGACGTGAAATGATGATGACGTGAAATGATAAAAATTGAATTTTTCAATTCGCTCTAGTTGTGGCTGATAACAGAGTTGTTAAATTACCGGTATTTTTGGAAAGTGTAAGTGTAAGTGTAAATACACTTTCCAAATTTTGAGTATGGATACCAAAAGTGTAAGGTATTTTAAAAATACCAAGGAAAGTGTAAAAAAAGTGTAAGTGTAAAATTTTTTTTTAGAAAGAGCTCTCACTGTTGAAGCATTAGAAAACACCGCTGTTCTCACCTTTAGATCAATTTATTTATCATTTTCATGCATTATTTCACATTTTACAGCCTTTTATGAAAATTTCAGCCTGTAACAAATACGGTAGTGGTATGAAGTTCCCTAATAATGGCAGTTGGTTGATATTTTACTGATTGAGCAATGTGAGACACACTGTTTAAATGCAAGAATGGACATGCAGCAAATGTCAATGCAAAAGTTGACTTTGTGTCCACCTGGTGAACTTCCATTGATCTTGTCCTTTTTACAAAAGTATGATGAAACTGCAAAATACCATGAGTACTGATCAAAGGTTGTAGATAAAAGGCTAGTTTGTACATTTGCCATATTTTCTACATTCAATGCATTTTTTGTACATGACATTTTATGGTTTCTCAAGAGCATAAAACAGGGCCATCTGAAAGAAAAAAATACACTTTCTGTACCCGGGTATTTTGCCCAGGAAAGTGTAAAAAAAGTGTATGGGTATTTTATGAAAGTGTAAGTGTAAGTGTAAATATAAATACCCATTTACCCGGGTATTTTGGGTAAGTGTAAATACACTTTCGCAACTCTGGCTGATAACACTCAGTATTGGACACGATTAAGGTATTGATTCATATATTATCCTTAGAAAATTGTAGACCCGTAGCATGATCCACACTCGTGTAATTAATTTCACGACGTCATTTCACGTCGAATCGACGCTGAGCTCTAATTCCCGCTTCATAGTCGCCAACGGCGCGATTCAGTACGTCGATTTGCATGCTCATTTGACGCAAACAACGCGCTACTGAACGGCTGTGGGGGGGGGGGTAATTAAAATATGATTGGGCTGTAATGAGTAAATAAAAAAATGAGCTGTAAATAAATTGGTGCGAGAGTAATAAATGTAGTATCACTGTCAGAATAAAAAAGAACTCTGGGGGCAGTCCGCACCCTGTAAAGTTTGAGGACAAGTGTCAAACAGCATGTAAGCTGTTATATTAATTCGTCAAATGTCATGTAAAATGTCGTACAAATATGTTCAATTTAAATGTTTTTATTAAAAAAACCCTTAAAAACCCTTCGCCATCCCTAGTTTCATGACATGACAAAACATGACGAAAAAAGCAAAAAACTCACTCTTCACCGATCTCCAAAAGCGGGGGCTCTTTTTCAGTGGGCAACTGCACCAATTGCAGTTCGGCTAGAAGCACGTTGATCAGATGCGAATTTTTAATAGTGACCGGTAACGATGGCAAACCCTCCAAAAAAAAGTATTTAAATTTTTAAGTGTTTTTTCCGAAATGAATTTTTGAATTTTTGAATTTTTCCTGAAATGAATTTTCGAATTTCGAATTTAATTTTCGAATTTTTGAATTTTCGAATCTTTTTTGGCAATTTTCGGAAATTTTTTGGCTATTTTTCGAATTTTTTCAAATAATTTTCGAATTTTTTTGTAAAAATATTGAATCTGAAGTTTTAAATGAAGAATTTGGACTGTTTTGGAAGTGGGTATACTCGGCAGATGTGATACTCTACAAATAGATATGATTTATGTCTTCAGCTGGCAGACAGCCAACTGAAAACTTGTGAACTGACTCCCCACTCCACTCCACTTCATCCCAACTCTGAAGTCTGAACCGGTTCAGTAAGTTCACTGCCAACTGCGGTTATGACGTCATGATGGAGTGTTACCTCCAGAAAAATGTACAGTGTAATGTTGCCTGAGTATAGCGCACTGAGCGTACTCAGTGCATACAGTGCTAACTTCACAAGATACAGGTAAATACTTCTCAAACCACTCTTCTTTGATAATATCTTTGATCACATCTCTTTTATACTCCAGTAACATTACACCCTGCACGCGTGGTTCCCGCTGGAAGCGTGCCAAATTTTTTTTTATGCATGTGATTTTTATTAAAAGTTGAAAGAATTCATCTCAGTTATAATGTGATACGTTAACTTAATCACAACAAGGATTTTTTCATATTTTATACAAAAATAGCAGGCTTGATGATAATTGGCACACTTCCAACGTGAGACATAAATCAGTACGTTGGCAGAGTATCATGTTCACCAAAGTATACTTATAAATATGTGCAGTTCCTATGGGCCATCCCAGACACCTGTAAAATGCTCTGTGAAATGTCAAATGTTATGCAAAGTGTCTAAAGTCATGGAAATGCTGTGGAAAATTGCAAATATGTTAACCATTTTCCCGGGCATTTTCATAACTTTTGACACTTGCATGACATTCCACATTTTACAGGGCATTTTACATTTCAACGTTTTTGGACATTTTTTTTTGTTTTGTTTCGCTTTTTCATACGCACCGCGTACCAATTGACAGTTTATTGAGCACGTTGAACTTAAGAGTTTGTTTTGTTGCCTTGAATTCCCTGAAAAATTCGAAAAGTATTTTTGAATTTTTGAATTTTCGAATTTTTGAATTTTTTGAAAAATAAATCGATTTTTAAGTGTTTTTTCTAGGGGTGAAATAAAAATTCGAAAATTATGAAAAAATTCGAAAATTCGAAAATGTTTTCGAATTTTCGAATCTTTTTTTGCCATCGTTACCCTGGGGGTACTATGCTAGGTTTCAAAAACATTCAACAGTTTTTTTTGGCTTGCATTCAACAGTTTTTATGTTGTGCGTGATGCCACTGATTGTCATTCCGTGGTGCGCACATTTTTCAATTGAATTAGCTGCGCGCCTGCGCGCTGGGAACCTCGCACGCTGGCATTTGGCGCCATTTTTTCTTGCTCTTTTCCATTGCTTATTACAAAAAGCCATAGATACAATGTTAAAAAAGTGTAAAACCATGTGTACCGTGTATAACACCCCCTTGACCTAACACCCGGGTGTTATACAAGTTTTGAAAAAGATGGCTGAAAATCGCTCCAATTTTGTATAACACCCGGGTGTTATAAACAGAGAAATACGGTAGTGAGTTTGGAGGTGAAAATCTATGAAATGGTATGAAAAAGAGTGATTTTGGGGGGAAAATTATCATTTCTCAAAAATCGCTCAAAATGATCAGTGTATCATTTCTCAAAAATCGCTCCAGATAGGTAGATAGCTGAGCGCTTTGGGGGGGGGGGGGGGGTTTAGGGGGTAGTAGCCCAAAATTTTGCCTCCGGGATTGATAGATAGCTGGGCAGTTTGGGGGGGGGGGGTAACCCCCCCCCCCCCCCGCAAATGAAAAATAGAGAGTGGAAATTGGAGAGTAGAGTAAAAATTGAAGAGTAAAGTAAAAATTGAAAAGGAGAGTAAAAAGTAGAGTAAAGTAAAAAGTAAATCAAAAATTGAAAAGGAGAGTAAAAAATAAAAAGTTAAGTAAAAAGTAAAGTAGAAGGTAGAGTAAAAAGTAGAGTAGAGGAATAAATTGAAAATAACGATAAAATTGAAAAAAAAGAGAAAGAAAAAGCGAAACACGTTGCGGAATATGCTGTCCGCGCACGGCCATTTTTCAAAACTATACGGCGATTTTTTTTCTTTTTGAGCAATATTTTTTGGATACATCAGTGTGAAATACATTATTGGTTTCAAAGTTGCAACGGAACTGGAAAAACAGTACATTCTGCTCAAATTCCTCGGGGTCCCCATTGGAAACTATACTACCGTATATCCTTGAATAAGACCCCCCCCCTTGAATAATACCCCCCCTTGAATAACACCCCCCTGTTGGCCAGGTGAGGAAAAAATAACGCCCCCCTTGAATAACTCCCCCCTCTTGAATAAGTCCCCCTCTGGGTAAAACGATCGATGAGCAACACACGAAAATGAAAACGAGACAAACAGAAAAATAAAGCTATGTCTGGGCTGATTCAACGAATGGGGTTTGGTGTGTGAAACGAAAAATACAAAAGAATGTTAGCCTATGATATTTTTTAGGTTTAGATGATTGAACACAAATGTTGTTCGGATGGATACGTTGTTTTGTTAGTGTTGAACTGGTCATTTTCTGCATTAGATGTGTTGGCGGGATGCATACAAACAATGAATAAAGTGAAAGTTTTCCTGGAAGTTCTGAGGAAAAAATAACTCCCCCCCTTGAATAGTACCCCCCCTTGAATAACTCCCCCCTCCAAAACCTCTGACGAAATAATAATGCCCCTGGGGTCTTATTCAAGGATATACGGTATCTAGATGCGAATCCATTTTTTTCTTTTTTTAAATTTTATCATTATTTTCAATTTATCATTTTACTCTATTTTTACTCTACTTTTTACTCTACTTTTCAATTTTTAGTCTGCTTTTTTACTTTACTCTTCAAATTTTTCTCCACCCTTCAATTTTTACTCTACTCTTTACTTGCCATTTGCCGTTTTACTCTACTCCCAGTTTTTACTCTACTTTTAAATTGCGGAACTGGCCCCTGGTCAAATGTCTTGTAAAATGTTATGCAAAGTGTCAGTTGTAATGACTAATGTAAATTGTCAATTGTGTCAATTGTCATGCAATGTTCAGTAATAAAATCTTTGTTTTTTGTTTGTTTTGATCGACATTTTACATAACATTTGACACTCTACTGTATACTTTACAGGGTCTGGGATTGCCCCCAGGTTTTGATGGCATGGTGCAATTTCTAAAGAAGCCTGCCATATTTTACTAGATATCCCTTTGTGATCCCATTATGAAAAAATTCGAAAATTCGAAAATGTTTTCGAATTTTCGAATCTTTTTTTGCCATCGTTAGTGACCGGTAGCTCTTCGAACATGTTCTCGTAGGTCAGTCCGCGCGATTTCACACTGAAATAAATGTTTTTAGTTGACGGATTTTTTGACGGGGGAGTTATTCAAGGTGGGGGTATTTTTTCAGGACACGTTCACATGGTAGAGTTATTCACTGGGGGACCCCCCGAATGATAGCTCAGTCGAAAAATTCTCCAAGGCATAGAGCTGACAAATCAAATTTTGCATAATTCACTAGCCATGTAATTAGATACAAAAATTGCACCAAGCTATGTAAGATAAAAAGTGCACCAAGGCTTTTTGGGCTGGCGCAAGGGTGCTAGCAAAATTTGGCGACATAAATCATAGTCAAGTCACGCCAAGTAGAGCTCCACACCGTAAAATATGACGTCACTTCACTAGGGACCACTGACGTATCCAGGATTTTTGAGCGGGGGGGGCTGCCTGTTTACGTAGCCCGGCGAACGGGGGGGGGGGGCTCAGCCCCCCCCCCAAAATTTTACCCATGTGGTAGCGGAATGACGTCATGGCGCTGCGCCATTCGTAGGAGCAACACCATTGCACTATTAGCGTTGGCGTTGGCAACAGAAATCGCTAATATGTATGTAAATATACATACGTATAGAGCAAAAAACACGCCAATTAGTGTATAAAATAGTGAAGTGAGAGTACGGGGACCGATTTACCAACAATACATCTGCAGAAAGGGCAAATGCACGCTTGCGCGCAAACTTTTTTACATTACACCTCCTAAAGTGGTACCAGAAATTGCATTTTCACCTATTTTTTCATGTCTCACCCGGGAACGGGGGGGCTGCAGCCCCCCCCCCCGCCCCCCCTGGATACGTCATTGCTAGGGACGATGTCCTTACAACGACTCTGCTTTGTTTGTTTTTCAGTTTTTCTATAAAAAGAACTATTTTAAAACAACCACTGGAAAAATCAGACGTTCAAAACCGCCACTGCCTAAAAGCCTAAGAGCCCTGCAACTGAGCTGCCCCTGGAGAGTCTTCACGGGGTCGTACACGAGCACGATGTTGTCCTTGATGGTGTACTGGTACAGGTGCAAGTCCTCCACGAGTTGCTTGTTGGAGCACGCGCCGAATGGGTGCGATTCGTAGAAGCCCACCTGTTTCCCGTAGAAGCCCACCTGGCTTTTTTCCAGACCCCATTTTTCGGTAATTTTTCTGTTTTTCACCTCATTTTCCACTTTCCGGCTCAACTTTATGTTTTCTGTTTCAGCCAATATTTGTAGTAATTCAATCAAATGGCCCTACACACGCTAGTTTTCACCGTGACTGATTGTGAAAACTGAAATGACGAGATGGCGACATTCAACCTACTCTTATTGTATGCTATACGTGTTTTAGTTTTGAAATTTTCAAAGTTTAACTTTCATCAATTTCAATTCAAATTTAAAATTAATAAAGTACCTCAACCGTGTTGATTAATTTGCATTATAAAAAATTTCAGTGTTCACACGAAGTCACGGTGAAAACTAGTGTGTGTAGGCACAATACTACCCTGGTAAACGTGTGTGCAGGTTTTTCAATTATTTATACCTAGGTATGTGAATTTTTTCTGCTTCCAGCAAAATTTCTGCAATTTTTCGCCATCCGAATTCAGTTTCCCGTTTTCCGGCATTACCTACCTTTTTCCGTTTTCCATTTTCGGCCAGTACAAAATTCTTCTGTTTCCGTTTCCCGTAAAAAAATTTGCTTCGACACCGTAACTGCGGGAGGATCCCATAAAACATACAAGCCAATGAAACATTTTGTATCATTACATACGCCCATGCGCCCATGAAACAGTTTGTATTTTTACACACGCTAATGTGCCCGTGAAACATGCCGGTTTGCCCATGAAACATACATACACTCACGCGGTGTCACAGCAATGCATGAGTGCCGCAATGCAATCGCTTCCACACTTTTCCAACAGAAAAATTCCATCATATCTATCCCCTTTTTAAAGTGTCATATTTTGTCACTATTGGAACATTTGGAACTTTACACTCAAGATTCAGAATTTTATGATAGTCATTCATTTTTTGATATCGACTTACATAAGTAGACGCTTCATTTTTTGGCAAATACGACGCAATACGACGGTGTTTGTGACGCACGCACATACATTGCTATAACACCGCGTGCGTGTATGTTTCATGGGCAAACCGGCGTGTTTCATGGGTGCATGGGCGTGTGTAATGATACAAAATGTTTCATGGGCTTGTATGTCTCAGGTATAGTGATGTAAAAGCGCCATGGCGCTGGCGCCTGGCGCTAGCGCCAAACCAAAAAGCGCCATGGCGCTTTTGGCGCTTGGCGCTTTTTTGCAGAGTTGTTAAAATACTGGTATTTTTGGAAAGTGTAAGTGTAAGTGTAAATACACTTTCCAACTTTTGAGTATGGATACAAAAAGTGTAAGGTATTTTAAAAATACCTAGGAAAGTGTAAAAAAATTTTTAGAGGAGCTCTCACTGTTGAGCATTAGAAAACACCACTGTTTTCACCTTTAGATCAATTTATTTGTCATTTTCATGCATTATTTCACATTTTACTGCCTTTTATGAAACATTTTAGACTGTGACAAATACTGTAGTGGTATGAAGTTCCCTAATAATGGCACTTTTCAGTGTTGATATTTTACTGATTAAGCAATGCGATACAGACTGTTTAAATGCAAGAATGGACATGCAGCAAATGTCAATGCAAAAGCCAATTGACTTTGTGTCCAGCTGGTGAATTTCCATTGATCTTGTCCTTTTTACAAAAGTATGATGAAACTGTAGAATACCATGAGTACTGATCAAAGGATGGAGATCAAAGGCTAGTTTGTACATTTGCCATATTTTCTACATTCAATGCAGTACATGACCCTATTTTATGCTTTCTCAAAAGCATAAAACAGGGCCATCTGAAAGAGAAAAATACACTTTATGTACCCGGGTATTTTGCTCAGGAAAGTGTAAAAAAAGTGTATGGGTATTTTCTGAAAGTGTAAGTGTAAGTGTAAATATAAATACCCATTTACCCGGGTATTTCGGGTAAGTGTAAATACACTTTCGCAACTCTGCTTTTTTGCAGTGGCGCCATTGGCGCTTGGCGCTCACACTTTAAAAAGCGCCAAAAAAGCGCCATACAATCTGTGTACGATTTCGATAGGTGGCATCAAAAATGCCATCAAAATATGAGATGAATGTTTTTTTGTCCCATCCAATTTTTCCATCACCCAACAATTATGGTTCACACATCCAAATTTCATAATTTTAATATAAATAGCACAACTTCACTTGCTTTAAAAGAGTAACCTACAGAGACTTTTTGCATTCAGAATAAAACTACCTATATATTTAGCATGCTGAATGTACACGTTAAAACAATCTATCTATCATATCACAACTAGGTATTTTTCCCCACGGTAACCCTCCGCCACAAACGATCCAGCTATCATCTATCCCCTAAGCGATTTTTGAGATATGTTGTCCCAATTTGAGGATATACGGCACTTGCAAGTAATGCACTTGCGAGTAATTTTTTTGCACTAATTTTCACGCAGTTTCATTCATCAAGTAGAGGAACAGCTTTGTGTATTGAGCGTCCAGTTCGATCCATATACAACGTGCCATGTAACTTTTAACACTGATGTACATGGCTAATTGTAAATCGGACGAGAAATTTTTGGCGCTGGCGCTATTGGCGCTTGGCGCCATTGTCCTCTGGCGCCATTGGCGCTTGGCGCTACGGTCTGGAAAAGCGCCATGGCGCTTTTGGCGCTTGGCGCTAAAATGGTTTGGCGCCATTGGCGCTTGGCGCCGCAATGTGAAAAGCGCCATGGCGCCTTTGGCGCTTGGCGCCAAAACTCTGGCGCTTTTCACAGCACTACTCAGGTAGCACTCTCCGTAACTGCGATAGGCCGGGCAGCGCCATCCATGACAGGCTCAAAAAAGCGTGTCATGGAAAGTCTCAGTCGCGAACCTCACGCCAGAGTTGTGAAAACGTATTTACGTTTACCCAAAATACCCGGTTATTCGGGTATTTATACTTACGTTTACGTTTACGCTTTCCAAAAATACCGTTACGTTTTGTTACATTTTCCTGGCACAATTACCCGGGTACCAGAGAAAACGTAAAAATATGCTACACAGAACCATATTGTTTGACAAATGTAGTGTATTATGATGAGTTCAACATGTTCTAATGTTGAAGAGTTTGAATTCCGCAATTGGAGAACTCAAACACCAATTTGCAAGTGAAAAGTAAAAAGTTGAAGGAAAGTATTTTTGTGAGGGAGAACTGCAATGCGAATAAAAAGTCGAAACATTTTTAGTGTTTTCTCATGACAGACCATTTGTCTTTTAACTCGCCATTTCACTTAAAAATTTACTTTTCTTTAAATTTTTACTTACCATTCAACTTGCCATTACTTCTCACTCATAATTTTTGTTAGTTCTCCTGTTACGGAATTGGCACCTTATGGCCCTACACCCAGTAGTTGACAACGACGCTAAATGTCAACTCCAATCCCAATTCAATATCACGATCCCATCATTCTAAATATATATAAAATACAGGTATTTAAGCAGAGAAAATGTTGATGGAGATCATATGAACATACATAATGTTGTAAAAAACATTGTGTTTTTGTATTCTCTGATAGCGTAAGCACTTAATGTAATTTTTACGTTTACGTTTTATTTTACGTTTTCCCCGGTATTTTAAAAATACCTTACGTTTTAATATTTATACTTTTGATTTGGAAAAGGTATTTACGTTTACGTTTACGTTTTCCAAAAATACCAGTATTTGTACAACTCTGCCTCACGCACAGTCAAATTGCGTTCTCCTATGCTGACCAGTGACAAACGAAGGAAAGAAAGTGTAGCATTCTTGATTGACGTGAGCGAGCTATTCCTCCAAACAGTTTCCCGGCGACCATAGCATAAATCGAGGGTGGCATTTTAGGGGGGGGGGGGTCCACCAGACTTTCATGTCATCCCATTCTGTTGTACGTTGGCCGATTTTGTTGCCGTTCGAGTATGTTAGGGTTTGAGGTTGGGGCTACGACCAAATTTTTTTATTTCCTCAAATAATCCCCCAGTCCCGAGATAAGGGGGTCTATAAAAACGTGGTTATTTTGCATGGCCGATCTGGCCGATTGACTTCGGAGCTCAATAACTCGGCCATGCAAAATAACCACGTTTTTATAGACCCCCCTTATCTCGGGACTGGGGTATTATTTGAGGAAATAAAAAAATTTGGTCGTAGCCCCAACCTCAAACCCTAACATACTCGAACGGCAACAAAATCGGCCAACGTACTGTAGGTAGAAATATGGCTAACCAATCATGCGTAAGAACGTAACGACAACTTTGCGCAGACACTCCGACGACTCGAGAACGACCATGTGCGACCGAATGACGACCCGCGGTGCACAGGGAAGTCACAGTGAACGTGCGGTTCGCTGTGCACTGCAAATCCGCCAACGAAGCCGCAGCCCCAGGACGGTACGCCCGAATGGACACTACTGCGGCCATGAATTTATTAATTAATTTCTTTTCCGTTAATTACGTAATTATTTCCCGTGTGATGATAATTTTTCATTTCATGTTTCATTAAGTAAGCTAATTAGGTTACCCGCATTGTTAGTTAATTAAGTGACTACTTCCGTTTTTCTTTTTAAATGCATTTCCTAATATATACTTTCGAATGTTATAAGTTTTAGGTTTTATCAAGTTTACATTTTTGGTCAAAAGGGTGCAGTGTCTGAGAATGGGTTAGAAAGGCTTATGTTTCTAGTTAAGCTAACAGGTGTTGACTCGGTTAAATGCTTAGACGCCCCGATAGATAACATTCAGAAAATTCCCCGACCAAGTGCTTTTTACTTAGGACTAGGTAATGGGTGGAAAAGTGGCAAACGGCAATTATTGTCGGCATGCGACTGCAAGACACATGCAGAGCACCGTTTACAGTGAAGAGCACAGTAGTGCCAATTAATTATTCCCATCACCCAGGGTGATTGGTGAACTCACAAGTGCTAGTGTTTTGTGGCGTGTGTTTAGTCCCAAAGTTTCCAACCCTTACCCGGCAATGCAATAACCTTGAACAACCCCCGCAATGAGCGTTCTTTCTGTGGCCTTGGTCGGGCGCGCTATAAAATATATTTCACCTAAACGGGCGCAGGTTGATAACACGTGTCACACCACCTGCTCTAAATTGTACCGTAACCCCTGAATAGAACCCAGTTTATGACACTCACCTTTGAGATGAATTGCATGTTAATTACGTCCGTGATAATCGCAGTTACTTCAAATCTGGCCTAATTTACGTTTGTACCCCTTTTATCTAAATTAATTATTTTTTCCCGCATTTAATTAATTTACTTGTGCCTTGTACGCTATGTTTACGGTTTTCCAGTGATCATTGAAATTGCCTTAGTAATTCGCTTATTACGGTTAATTGTTGTGTCTCTGATTTAGTATTCATTTCGCTTATGGTAGGTTTTTGGTGATTATAAAACGCGCTGATTTTACATTTTTTCACCCACTAGAGGCTATACGACTCACTTGAGCTATTGTGAAATTGACTCTGACTACATCGCTAAATAAAGTTCCCGTGAAACCAACTTGGTCCCCCTGAAGCATACTAACTGCTTGAATTTTAATTTGAATTTTATTAATTTCGGCTATTTATTAATTACGGCTTTTTAACAATTAATCGAAGTAAACCGCCGGCAGCCGTTACGAAAGGGATTGGTAAGTTGCCGTGTCCGTCCTCAGGAACTGTCAGGACCCCAAGGGGTACTGGCGCCGTTCCTGATTTGCGTGTAAACATCCCCGTACCATAAAACCAATTATTTATTTAATTAAGCACGCAAGTGGAAGCGCAAAGGGACCGGAATTTGCAATTCTCTGCCGCTGCAAAATTCGACGAGTGGCGTATTTATGTGGTAAAAACGGAAAGTAGTAAAATTAGTAAAAACGTAAAATATCTGACAACTGGTAGCGTAGCGAGTGGTTTCCTAAGCAAGCCATAAAGTTTTCTGTCTGGGGCGCCTGATCAACGCCTCTACAAAAAACGGCTTCACGGATAACGAGTCACCCCAAAGGGAATTGGGATCGAGGGGGCCAGCAAGCTTACAAGGGGACACCATAGAACAAGTTTGGCACGCTGCGTTGGAGAAGCAAAAACAAGCACGAAGGCGCGCGCGACAACAGAAGGCTGGGCAAGAAGTGGACGCACAACTTGCTGCAGCTGAGAGTCAAGCAGGAGACAGTGAGTCGAACGATTCGGTTAACCCTGAAACAGAGGCGCCGGAAGCGCTAGAGGAGAGTGAAAGTCAACGCTGGTCTGGACAGACAGCTGAAGACACCCCGGTAATCAGGTTATCAACGGTTGAAGGTGCAGGGCCTGCGCCAGACAGTTTCAGTCAGTGGAAGACGCCAGCTGTACCGGCAGCGGCGCGGCAGCTAACGTCCAGCGCAGAAGCTGAAGAAGCGCCTGGGACAAGCAGACAAGCTGCAGGAAAGGAAGCAGGTAAGACAGGTAAGTGGTCTAAGCTTCGGAGGACACTGGGTTGGAGCGCGGGCAGCTCATCCATATCGCCTGGAGTGCGATCGGGTTCTGAAGTCGGTTCAGACGGATACGTTGGTGACAGCGAGCCTCTAGGGCAGCCGTCGATTCAACGTGATTATCCTGTGATTGCAGCTGAGCTTGGAGCTACTGCAGATCAATTTCCCGTGATTGAAAATACCGTAGAGGAATTATTGGAGACAGCGGCGCAGAGTGGAGACACTTCCCCGGCGCTGCAGTTAAGCCCCCCGAAGAGCACTTCGACGCCGAGAGACGTGTCAGGCAACAGCAGTCGGAATTTATCGAGCGACCAGTCGAGATCACAGAGCGCAACTGCAAAGGCTAGACGCCAGTTAATTAAGACCGAATTTTCAAGTAACCCCCCCGTGATAATTATTAACAGTCCCGCTAGCAGAATGACAAACAATGGCGCGAACCAGACGGCGGCTCCGGCGCTGGAAGACAGGTACGCAAAGGTCACTAATGCGGACTTAATCTACCAAGCTACCATAATGGATCTGGACCCGGTGCAAACAACGCCAACCTGTGCACAATGGACACCTAAAAAGGCATGTGCAGCTGCGAAGAAATGGGCAAACATGATGAGTCAGGCGAGACCGGTTGGTGCTTTCTCACAGAATGGTGGTGAACCAGGGGACTTGCGTATGGTGACACTAATTAAAATGGCTATGAATTTATGGGGAAGTGACCCAGCCGCCGAGGTACCTAGGGTGGAACATTTTCTGCAGGAATTCGAAGCGCACCACAGCGTACATGGCGACGATATAGTGGACCTGACGACTGCGTACCAGCAGCATAATCAAGCCGTACAAAATCAGAATGCGACGCTGGGAGGAAATTCACCGGCCAGTGGCCAGCAGCCGATAGTGCTGACCAATGGTCAAGCAGCGCCCCTACAGTCATCAACGGCACCAGCGGCGCCCCCGTCGGCAGCTGGAACGAACCAGGTGAGAACTGTTACGCAGCGACGCGCTCGATCCCATTCGCCAGCATCCTCCAGGAGCTCGTCGGCTACATCTGAAGTGGCGCGGCCCACAGACCTGGGACAAAATTGGCAATTAGAGCAAAGTAATGCGGCAGTCATCACAGCCTTAGCACAACAATGTGGATATTTTCGCGGCAAGCCAAATGAGGGTTTCAGGGACTGGAGAAGGAGCTGGGACACGGTATGTGATGCGCTGCGCATAAAATTACAGGAGCGGAAGCCGCTGGTGAAATTGTTCCTGAAGGGCAGTGCCAGAGCCATTTTCAACACGCGGTACAGAGAATTGCGCGACCTGAATTACAAGGACATGATGCAGGCACTGGAGAAGTTCTATGAAAACCCAAATGACAAACATCATGCACAGAGAGAGATTTTTGAAACGCGACAGGGCGCAGATGAGTCGGTACTGGAATGGGCGGTACGTTTGGAAAAGTTGATCAAACGCGCCTATCCAGGCATGGGTCATGAAAAACGAGGTGACACATGCATGATAAAATTTCATGGAGGGCTGAGAAATGAAATTCGGCGCAATGTACCTGTCACGGCGTCTATCACTTGGAAAGAGATGGTTGACAACGCACGCGCACAAGAGAGCTTTCTGGAAGCAGAACAGAGCCAGAATAAGGGAGAAAAATCCAAACAGGATGTGGTTGCCAGCGCTACAGACAAGGTAATGGACAGGTTGATGGCGCTAAACATGCCCGCCATGGCTGGACTGCCGTCCCAGGCCGACAAGACGTTAGAAACAATGGAACAGAAAATGACCGAGAGTGTTGCCAAATTCGACTCTGTGCACCAAGAGATAGCGAAGAAATTAGCGCAACTGGGCGCGTTGGAAGGTAAACTTTTGGGATTGAATAGGGACCCCCCTAAATTGCCCCCACGAAAATTTGACAAAGGATGTTGGGAATGTGGCTCTGAAGAGCATATCAGATATGAGTGCCCCAAACTAACCCCAGAACAAAGGGAACAGTATTTCAAAAGGAGCCGCGGCGGCGGAGCATCCAGAGGAAATGGACGTGGGCGCGGCGGAGGACAACGTGGTGGCTATCAGGGAAATAATCAAGCCCAAGCGATGCAGCCAGGTATGGTGCCCATGCAATACGCATATCCGCAGTGGCAACCAGCGCAGCCGATGCCTGTACAACCAGCGCAGACGGTACAGAGGGCTGGCGATATGAACATGCAACCGCAAATGATGGCTTATCAAACGCCGCCAGCTAACTGGATGGCTATGGGACCGGATGGGCGCATGCAACAATATAACATGCAACCGGTACAGGTAAGTAACCCACACGTAGAGTCGCTGAACCCCACGCGAGTGTCCAGTACGACTGGAATGACCATGCATGTGCGCGAAGATGATCGCTGCATGATGATACGTCCCGTTAATAAATTAATCCCTGTGATGCAAGGCCTGGAATTAGAGGATGAGGAACCTGACGAACTGGTTCCAGAGTCACCCGAAGAGCAGCAGCGCACTACTGGAATGCATGTGCTCGCGCAGGAGCGGGAATTCTGGATCAAACCATGGGCATACATGCGAACTGAAAAAGGTTACCTGTTTCGAACTACCTGGCTGGCCTTTCTACGCAGGATTGGAATGCATGATTTGAGAGAAACGGACTGTACGTTGTGGCCTAATTGCCCTGCAGACGACCACTCGGACACGCTGACTGAGGTGCCCTTGGATGTGCTCATGAACATCAGCCTGGACCCGTTTTTGTATGCCACGCCGGCCGCCCTGCCGCCACGTACTGGCTCCAGCAACCAGGTAGACAGGTATATGGGTTTTCTGTCTACTGAGGAAGGGGTGCGCCCCGCGCCGCGCGCATATTCAGAACCCCCCTACATGCCTCAGGTCGCACAGTCGCTGTTTTTCGTATTGGCAGTTGGGTTAATTATAATGGGATTAGCCTTTTTGCCGGGCGCGGGCGCGACTACCATGCCCTCGTTTCCACTGCTCTGCAGCGACTTGACAGATCACTACGATTTATACACGTACCCCCCTCTACCCAATTGCACGGCTATTGTTGACACTACGGCGTCATTAGAACGGCCACGAAAATTGACACTGACAATCTACAAGCGAAATATGGTAGAATATCGTGCGGCAGCACACAGGTGTGTGGCCTCTACCCGAACGGCAAAGACGTATCAGAACTTCTGGGGCGACGTCACGCTGGAAAAGTTTGATTCTAACCCCCGATCGGTGGGCGCCGCCGAGTGCGAAGGCATGATTAAATATCACAAGTGCAACAATGGGCCCATGACCCCTGTGAGTGATTTGGACAACGCATGGGACACCCAGTACCCCACCAATGTTAGCTACTCAGGACATGGATTATACTGTTGCAAATGGGTGAGTGAAACGACGCCACACTGTGGGCTGTTTCGAGGGGAAGTACAAATGAGATATGGAGCCAACACCATGCAAAGCACGCTGGGTGAGGTTAGCAAGTGCAATTATGAAATGGGTGCATGCACGCTAGAAGACGGCAGCCAATTAACATGGAAACCGAACCCGAAGGCGGAATGCCCTTATGAAAAATGGCGTGAAATGCATGGACGCATTAGACAGGACATCTGGCTAGCCGATGATCATACACTATCACTGTCCTTCAGAGCACATGAAGAGGTTGAATCATGCGGCATTAAATTATGGAAATCGGACCAGGATATTGTAGTGGCGCCATTTGAGAAGGCAGTGATTCGAAGCGTCAGACAAAAACGAGCGCAAGGTCGACCCACGCTGGGAATAGTGAGCGCAGGCCAATTAGCAGCCAGCATGCAGGCGGTATACGAAACAGCAGAACAAACCATGCGCGCACAGGCCGTAGCCACCTGCAAGAATGTGCAACACTTCCAAGAATATGTGCGCCTGGCTATGAGCGAACACGCAACTACGACAGCCCGATGGTACATGAATGATAACGAAATAATTGCCAAACCTGCGCCGGACGGATTTTTGGTTCACAAATGTTTTGCGGTAAAAACATACGAGATCATGAAAGAGAAGAAGTCTCCAGAATGCTACGAAACAGTACCTGTGCAAGTTAGCGTACACGGGCAGAATGTGACGTTGCACATGAATAGGTTGACAAACATTTTGCATTTTCAAGCGATCCCGGGATCATGCACCAATGCGCACAATCGCGTGGTAATGTTAAATGGACAGTGGTACAAATATCTACCGGAAGTAGGCGGCCTGGAACATTTACCTATGTATAACACACACAGTTTCCCGCAGAAATGGCAACAGGAAAAGGTCAAGGATGTGCATCATCAGATTTTTGCCGCCACGACTATGTACAACTTGTCAGAATTATTGCCGACTACCACCCTAAATGACGTGTGGCATGCATATTCAATCGTGCGGCAAATTACGCAGGGGGCGGAGCCGGAGGTGGAATCACACATGCAAAGGCATCGAACCTTGGCAAAATCGGTATTGGCGCTGGGATGGTGGGATTTTGACACCTGGCGCACCTGGCTACAAGTATGGATCTATCTGATATGTGCACTGGTCACCATGCAGTATTTACTAGCCGCGCTCATGGCTGCAGCGCCGGAAACGGCCGTGACTTTGGTGAACAGGGCAAAGGAAAAAATCAAAAGGCGGCCAAAGACAGAAGAAAAGTCCAATATCATTGTCGAATTGGCTGAGGACCGCCCTAGCGAACAGGTAAAGGTAAGAACGGTAATTAACCCGTGCGTGGGAATGCCAAGTGGCGTGCCCGCACTCACGGGCGCGCGTCGTTTTCCCGCTATACAATACAGCATCAACAGAAAATGCGATCTGGAAGAAGAATCGGTGTGCATGATCACTTTCTCGACGGAAGAAAGAGATAACATACATCAAGTAGCCAACCGACGTGAAGAGATCGTGCATGTGTATTACAGCCCATCCATTACCATAACCATCGATGGGAGAGAATATCGAAGATGTCTACTGGACACGGGCGCCATGCGATCATTATGCAACAGAGACGTGCTGATGCGACACAAGGAAAAGGCTACTAAACATGACGAAGTTTCACCTATTGGAGCCCTTAGGTGTGCAGCAGACTCGAAACTTTTGGTATTGGGACAAATGGAAGTACCGGTAACCATGGGAAACCACACCTTCGGGATTGTGTTTCAGGCAGTGAACGGATTAGCTGGTGAAATTCTAATTGGTGCAGATGTCTTACGGCACATGGTAGTAGACCTACCTGCAAGGGAATTACGAATCCCTACGGCTAATGCGATCATTCCTTTTGACAACCCAGACCCGGAAGTGCAGCAGCGCAGAATTTACGCTATTGTGAATGAAAAAATAGAAATTCTGGCTAGACATGAAGCGCTAGTGACGGCGAAATTATCTGCCCCCATGGATGAAAAGTTATTTACGGTCATGGGATTGGATACGGTAGGCGAACGCTGTGGAGTTATGGCTGCTTCAGCGGCGTATGAAACCAGTGCCCCCGTGTTTCAGGTGAGATGTGCAAATGTACGAAATCAGCCCGTAGTGCTACAGGTAGGACAGCGCATTGCGGTGGTCGAACCAGTGGATTGCGTGCTGAAGGTGAAACCTGGAGACCCTCCCGCTGAATGGGTGAAGCAGTGCTATGACAGAGATGTGTGTCGACAGGTTCAAGCGACTGAACCTCCCCCCAAAGTAGCCGAAGACAAATTAGGACCTCCACTGCAAGTTGCATGTCCAGATGGACACGTGATGGAATTTACCGTGCCAGAAACATTGACGGACGAACGCAGAGAGGAACTGAAAAAGGTGATTTTGCAGTACAAAGAAGCTTTTGCCCGACATAAGTACGACATCGGCTACAGCGAATTAGTGGACTACCGGTTGCAATTAGTGGATAAAAAACCAATTGCATGCAGAATGTACCGGTTGAGTCTGGATGATCAGCAATACTTAGAAAATCATTTGAGATGCCTCATCGAGCACGACATCGTGGAACCCAGTACGAGCCCGTATTGTGCCCCCACGTTGGTGGTATCCAAACCGGATGGAGCGAAGCGGATGGTAATTGATTACAGACGCCTGAACGCTGTTTTGCACGCTCCCCAATTCCCATTACCCCGCTTAGATGAAACAGTCGAATCTTTATGTAGCTGCAAGTATTTTTAGCAGTGCTGACATAAATCAAGCTTTCTATAACATTGCTTTGCATCCAGATGATCGACACATCACGTCATTCAGAAATGTTTTTGGACAATTTCAACTGAAACGTTTACCCATGGGATTAAAATGCTCACCTAGTTTAGCGCAGCGCTGTTTTGAATTAGCTATGGCCGGTTTAATACATCGAAATGTGTTACTATACATCGACGATTTACTAATTTATAGTGCAACCTGGGAAACCCATTTATATGACATAGGACAGGTGTTAGAAAGATTAATTAGAAATAATTTCAAAATTAGTCCAAAAAAGTGTTTTTTCGCACGCGTCACAGCTGTACGTTTTCTAGGATTTATGATTGGACGTGACGGCGTGTGCGTACCGGACGACAAACGACACATAATTCAGGACTGGCCGGTACCCACTACCGTAAAAGAGGTCAAGGGTTTTCTGGGAGCTATCGGTTTTTTCAGACGCATGATTCACAGATGTGCCGAATTAGCTGTACCTTTGTCAAATCTCACGCGTACGGGACCACGAGAAAATTATAATAGCGACACCCCAGTAGATTTGACATCGAAACCCAAGGCACTGGAGGCTTTTCATAAGCTCAAGGAAACATTGTTAGGAAGCCCATGTTTGCAATTTCCCGACCCTAAACGCATGTTCATAATTATCACAGACGCCTCTAAAATTGCCGTTGCAGGCGTACTGGCACAACGAGCAGAGGACGAGAAAATACTACATGCATGTGCCTTTTACAGCCGGAAGTTAGGTGCAACCCAAAGCAAATGGCCAGCAATTTCACTGGAAGCGTGTGCAATCTACGAAAGTATACGTAACTGGCATTGTTATTTGGCGGGGCGGCCCTTTGAAGTTTGGACTGACGCCAAGAGTATTTCGTGGGTAAAGAATCCTAATTTAGAGACTACCCCGCACGCCATGTTACACAAGTTCGCGCTAGCAATTACGCCGTACCAAATCACGTTCAAACACTTGAGGGGAAAAAGTAACGAATTGGCAGATGCATTATCTAGAAGACAAGACGCGCCAGTGGTATTCGACGAGAAAAAGGACCTGGATGAGGCTTTTGAGCAGTTCGCACAAGTTACGTGCCGTGAAATCGCTATCCCGCACGATAAGCAGGTTACGGTAGCTGCGGCGAGCAGGGCAGCGTTTCAGCCAATCAGCGAACGAAGCGGCGTAAACGAGGAGGCGGAGTTACTGCGACCAATCAGCGACCGGACGCGCGGGCGAAAAGAGGCGGAGTCACCCGGGCTGCGAGAGCGGCAGCGGAACGCGGAAGCGCCTGGAACCGGAACAATGGCTGGTGGTTCAGGAGCCGGAAATGAAGTTGTTCCGGGTTTGACGAGTGTAAACAAGCGCAGTACGATCATGGCACTACCTCCAATGACCTCGGTTGACAAATTGAAGCGACTACAAGCAGAAGAACCGTACATAGCCACAACCATAGAAGTGTGTCGCGCAGATAATTTTTACAGCGCCGCGCCGTATTTTATTGACCAATACGGTTTGTTATGTCGCCAGGCGGGAACGTCCCAAATACCAGGTATACAATTATACGACCCCGTATGTATTCCGTCGGAATTAGTTCCATTCGTATTAGAATTAGCTCACAATCACCCTACGGCGGGCCATTTAGGAATAATAAAAACATTTGAAAGATTACAGGAATTCGCGTGGTTTCCAGGAATGCGGCCAGAAAGTGCGCGCTGGGTTGCCACCTGCCCTTCGTGCAACGCCAAGAAAGGTCTCAGAGCGGCAATGCGAACTCAAATGGTGTGCCGCCAGGTAGCCAAAAGGCCAGGTGATGTGATAGCGGTAGACGCAATAGGACCTTTACTAACCACGAAACGCAGAAACTGACATGTGTTAGTATTTGTTGATCAGTGCACACGTTTTGGAATTGCTGTGCCCGTTCCCGACATAAAACAAGACACAGTATCATTTGCATTTCTGTTGCACATTTTGCCTATATTTAGTGTGCCGGCCATTATACTCAGTGATAACGCCCCTAGCTTTACCGAGGGCACTTTTGCCAAGCTTCTACAATATTTGAACGCGACCCAACATACATCATTTGCGTACACCCCCAAGAGCAACGGAATGGTGGAACGTAGGAATGGTGTTCTGATGGAAATAGTATCACACTACGTAAATCGTACACATGACGATTGGGACATACATTTAGGCGCCGCTGTACACGCGTACAATACATCGAAACACCCTTCCTTGCAAACCACCCCCTATGCGTTGCTATTTGGCAAGCCTGCTGCGTCCATGTGGGAGCGTATGATCGAGCCTCCCCCTGACAACGAGGCATTGCCCTCATTGCCGCATAAGCGCGCTCTTATAAATGAATTAGGCGCGCGTCTGACCACAGCACGCGAAGCAGCGCACACCGCTTTAGCAAAGGCGCAGCAAAAAGAGCAATTTTACGCCAATCGCCGTGCGCGCCGATTGAATGTGCAACGCGGGCAAGCGGTACGCGTATACACGCCGCGTATTACTCAGTTGACGGGCCCTAGTAAGAAATTCGCGCCTCGCTTTATCGGCCCGTATGAGTGCATTGATTATGCCCACCCATTAGTGACTTTATTCAACAATATTAATAAGAAAATTTATGTAGTTCATGCAGATCGTTGCAAGGCAACCAGTGAATATTTAATCCCCCCTTCTTACAGTGAATTATACGGCGACGGCTAAAATTGATTAATTAGCTGATTAATTAGCCGTTACGACCATCGCCGCCGCGTCAAACAACCCGGAACCAGGTATGACAGGTATGAAGTGTGTGTGAAAGTGTGCGTGTGTTTTTAGGAAGCTCGTGCACCCCTTTTGCCCACGGGCAACTGGACCGCACGAGTTCTTATTACTTTCCCCGTTCATAAAACTTCGCAATTAATTATTTTATCACATATTTATAATTATAATGGCTTCGGCCTCTCGCAAACGCCCATTTGAAGGTGCAGACGCCCCGCCCATTAAATCCAAGGAGACAAATACACATGGTGCCTGCGGCGGCGGAACCATTCCCCCGCGACAACTTTACCGCGCGCAGCAGATGCAAAATGGACCGGAAATCTACCCCAGCAGAGGGAAATTCGAAGGTTGGGTAGATAGGGTGTATATTGACTCGGGCGCCGACGGGCATGTTGAGTATCAGTGCCATGTGAGAATTTCTGAGCAGACGATGGCGATACTCAACGAAAACGAGCAGTGGGTAAATGCGGATGAAGCCTATCCGTATTTTTATTATTCGAATAAGCGGGCCAAGGCGGCTAGGGACAAACGGACCACCCAGCTGGTGGATTTGTGCGCGAGAATTCAGAAACAACACCCCTCGATGTTCCTGCCCCTGGTGCGCCACGGGATGCGTTTCTCGGCGACCGCAATCGCACAAAAAATAGAAAATCCCCGGTACTGGGAGTTTACCGGCGTCGCGATATGGGGTAATCAGACAAAGTGCCCCTTAAACGTTGCCGCCCCCGTGGTCGTGAGTACGCAGGGCACGCGGCGCGTCACTCAAGCGGCACGTACATTGACGCGCGGCGACACTTCCGGCTACCAGCCCTACACGAGCGACTGGAAAACGGCGCGGCTGCGAGCGGCCTTCACGCCGTCGAATTACAAAAATCTGGAACCGCTGGGCGCGGCGGAGCGGGGCGCTGCCGGGCCGGAAAAGTTGGTCATCTTACACAGAGAATATGTAAGTGACAGCAGAGTGGAAAACTTGAGTGCTGGGCAGTTGGGGCTGGCCCACGTCGAATATCACGACCTGAACGATTTGGACGTGTTCGGCGACGAATTCTACGGCCATGCGTACGGGCTGCAGGTCGCCACGGCCGAGGACATCAGTACATCGGGCATCCAGCCAGACACAGAAAACCGAGACCACATGGACTCGTTTCTCAGGTATAAATTGGGCATTTTAGCGGCGGCCCATTGCTATAACGAGTCATTTTTGCGGTTTCGGGCGAAACGCGCAACGGATGTGTGCGCGCATGTGTCCTGGGAACACACGCCGCAGGGCACTGCATGCGATATTATGGTGCGCCGCCCGGACCCAGAAGAATTGCAAGCTGACACTTTCGAAGGACCAGAAGAGCAGCGCGTGCGTTTGCTGGAGCAGGTGAACACGCAGACACAGTTGTTGAACCAGGCGACGCCCATGTCGGTGTTGAGCTTGGTGCTGGCCAGACCGGACGAAGACAAACCAGCGGCGGGCAGCCCCAACCTATCAGTCAGAATTACCAGCGTGGAATCAGAGCCAACCACTACAATGCTGCGTGCGAAGTTGGACATGGCGGCGTCGCAATCAGCACTGCCCCGAACCCTGGAGAGTGGAAGATACATGGTGCGCGGCTCGAACGACTCGCCCAATTACGACCGAACCATGCGGTCGCTGCAAGCCGCCCTGAACAAAGCGCCGGTCGGCTGGGTGCCAAAAGTGGTCCAGGGGTCAAAAGTACTCACCCTGGAGGCGCAAATCCAACTAGCTGTGATATTGAATTTGCGTCTGCTGGATGACGAAACTGACTGGGCGCTCATTAGCCGCGAGGCTAATGAGTTGTACGAATCACTGTTCAGAGGAAAAAACGAACAGATGATTCAGGCCAAATTAGGTGAGTTTCTACCGCAGCAGGGACAGGTAGAAGTTTTAGGAGCCGTGATCACAGCCGTGCGAATGCGCAAACCCCTTTTGATTATGTGTGACTCGCCTTTCGGGTCCGGGAAGACGACCACACAAAATCAACTGGCGTATGTGTGTTCACGCGGCTATAATTATTATAACTCAAGACCCAGGGTGCGCGCGGGCTCCGACTTGCCATCGGACAAGCAGCCGAACGCCAAATATCATTCGACGCTCATCACGTGCACGGTCAACTCGGCGGCCGACGAAGGCGCGCGCAGGGCCCTGACCAATCTGAATAAATTAGGGCAGCGGGATATTTTTGGGGCTTTAGAAGTTTTATTGCGGGAGCGCGCGAAATGGACCGCCATGGCTGATACGCCATTTTCTGAAATGCAAAAACTGGAGGGTTTTGAAGAATTTTTGAAACTAAGAGCGGCATTTCCGGTGCGCGTTTTGAGTCCCATGTGGGAAACTGACCCCACTTATAACGCCACCCCCGCGACCCAATTGCCAACCCTGCACACCCTAGCACAGCGAACCGGCCACAACATCGTCCGCCTCAGCCCCGAATGGACGGCAGCGCTGGAAAAGTACGACGGCGCCAAGAAGGACTACGAACTGGTGGACGAAATCATCAACAACTGCACGGACGACGCCGTCATACGCGCGCAGCTGACCGAACAGGTGCCTTTTCTCACCGCCGACGATGGAGATGAGCAGCCATTCGACGACTTCGAGGCAGGCGTGGCGGGCGCCCGGGCTGGTGAGGCTAGTTTAGCTGATCAGGGATTTTGGGGTAAGGTGCTGCGTAGGGCGCTGTCTAAATATGTCAGGGCTACGGTCAGGCTGCACCGGGTGTTCTTGGAGGTGGTGCAGCCCGGTCAAATCCATGTCACTTTAGACTCCGCCCACGACGCCCGTATAAAAAGTGTGACTGCGTGTGCGGTAATTATTGACGAAGCGTCTTTGGCGTCTGACGCTGCAGTAATTAGCGTGGCTCAGGCGGCTCAGCTCCCAGTGAACGGCATGCTACTTCTATTTGGAGACAGTAAACAATTGACGCGCATGATTCGCGTGCAAGACTGGGTGGAGCCTGTCCTGAAACCCGACCCCACCCTCATTGATAGGCTCACACAATACCAACTATGTCCCGTGGTTCACTTGGAAACAGTGTTCCGCGGGCATCGCCAGCTCATTCAGGCCAACTCTGTGGCGGCGTACAATGGACTGCTACGCGCCTACAACGACACTGCAGCGCACGGCGCCACCATGTTGCCCGCGCCTGGCGACTTCGAGGATGGCGTCATGCTGTCATCGACGCTGGTGCACCAGGGCTGCGAATCGAAAGAAGGCATGTCCATTATCAACAAGAAGGAGCTGCGCATCATCCTGCACCTGTACGACTACCTCGTGGCCACGGTGAAAGAAGATCCCACCCTGCCCTGGGCAGATCTTACCGATCCCGTTAGTTTGTTAATTGTCTGTTTTTATGCGGCGCAGGCGCGCGCCCTAATCAGTCGCCTAGTAGCCCATACAGAACACGACGCGGCTTACTGGGCCACCCGCGTGATCACTGCCGACAAGGCACAGGCCCGTGAAGCGGAAGTGGTCATCGTTTCCTGCGTGCGCGGCAGCCCGCCTACCGACTCCGCCCAGCTGGACGCCGACCCCAAGAAGGCATACGGTAGAGTTGGATTTGTAGCGGAGTTGCCCCGGGGAAACGTAGCCACCTCCCGCGCCAAATGTGTGCGCATCGTGGTGGCCAACGCCGAGACCATGTTGTGGTCAACCTTTTTCCACCGGTTTCTGACGGTCGAGCACAAAGCCGACCGGATTTACTCTTACGAGTCAGGCCAAATTTGGGGAAACGTGTTGGGATTTTGGCCTCCGGAATGGCGCCCGCGGGCCGACTTGAAAGAACTAGTCGGACCAGACAGATACCCGGCCCTCGAAGAAGAACTGCAGGCGGAGTGTTTGTCTGACATTGAAACCGCCACCGCGGGCTCTGACTCCTCCGCAGACGCGCGGGAGGAGGGTGTGCCGGTGTGTGTTGTCGAACCAGTTTACCGCCCTAATGAAGAATATTCCCCCATTAGCAACGACATGGCGGCCATGGCACTGCAGAACGTAGCCGAGCCCCCCTCGCCGCCGCCCGAGCACCACGACGCGGTCGAGGCCATCCCACTGCCACCGGAGGAAGCTCCAGCGCAACAGGTAGAACACCACATGGAAAATGGTAATTGTGAAAATTGATACGAAACAATTTTTGTCAAAAAACCAGTTATCAAAGTTTCAATGTAATAATTCATGCACAACTTTTTGTCATCAGGAGAAACAGACAACTTTGTAACAAAAAACCAGTAGTTAAAAACATACTTGTTAATATTCCATGAAAACAATTAGAAAATCTTGTCGACGATCAATTTTCACACGCACGGACTGCGACATGTCGGTCGAGCAGGTAACTTGAATGTTGATTCCAAACTGCCCATCCAACAGTGGCACGATGCTGCGAAATAACACAGATTAGTAGTCTGATTAATTAGTTTCCAAAATCAAAAAAAAAAAAGAAAAAAAAAAAAAAACTTTTTCTCACATCGAGCCCTGAGCGGGAACCAAAATTTCGAAGTTTCGAGCACAAAAAGCCGGCACGGCAGAAAGCTGATGCCATAATTCAAATGAAGACGAGCCATATTTGCACCCCCAGGGCATGTGACTGCCACAGCCGTCCACCGAAAAATGCAGAGAAGGCATGATTTTTGAATAATCAAAAAACGGCGCAAAACACTTTTTCTGAACATGCCGTTTTTAGCCCGGAGGTAAAAAATTAATGGCTGGTGGGATTGTAGGTAGAAATATGGCTAACCAATCATGCGTAAGAACGTAACGACAACTTTGCGCAGACACTCCGACGACTCGAGAACGACCATGTGCGACCGAATGACGACCCGCGGTGCACAGGGAAGTCACAGTGAACGTGCGGTTCGCTGTGCACTGCAAATCCGCCAACGAAGCCGCAGCCCCAGGACGGTACGCCCGAATGGACACTACTGCGGCCATGAATTTATTAATTAATTTCTTTTCCGTTAATTACGTAATTATTTCCCGTGTGATGATAATTTTTCATTTCATGTTTCATTAAGTAAGCTAATTAGGTTACCCGCATTGTTAGTTAATTAAGTGACTACTTCCGTTTTTCTTTTTAAATGCATTTCCTAATATATACTTTCGAATGTTATAAGTTTTAGGTTTTATCAAGTTTACATTTTTGGTCAAAAGGGTGCAGTGTCTGAGAATGGGTTAGAAAGGCTTATGTTTCTAGTTAAGCTAACAGGTGTTGACTCGGTTAAATGCTTAGACGCCCCGATAGATAACATTCAGAAAATTCCCCGACCAAGTGCTTTTTACTTAGGACTAGGTAATGGGTGGAAAAGTGGCAAACGGCAATTATTGTCGGCATGCGACTGCAAGACACATGCAGAGCACCGTTTACAGTGAAGAGCACAGTAGTGCCAATTAATTATTCCCATCACCCAGGGTGATTGGTGAACTCACAAGTGCTAGTGTTTTGTGGCGTGTGTTTAGTCCCAAAGTTTCCAACCCTTACCCGGCAATGCAATAACCTTGAACAACCCCCGCAATGAGCGTTCTTTCTGTGGCCTTGGTCGGGCGCGCTATAAAATATATTTCACCTAAACGGGCGCAGGTTGATAACACGTGTCACACCACCTGCTCTAAATTGTACCGTAACCCCTGAATAGAACCCAGTTTATGACACTCACCTTTGAGATGAATTGCATGTTAATTACGTCCGTGATAATCGCAGTTACTTCAAATCTGGCCTAATTTACGTTTGTACCCCTTTTATCTAAATTAATTATTTTTTCCCGCATTTAATTAATTTACTTGTGCCTTGTACGCTATGTTTACGGTTTTCCAGTGATCATTGAAATTGCCTTAGTAATTCGCTTATTACGGTTAATTGTTGTGTCTCTGATTTAGTATTCATTTCGCTTATGGTAGGTTTTTGGTGATTATAAAACGCGCTGATTTTACATTTTTTCACCCACTAGAGGCTATACGACTCACTTGAGCTATTGTGAAATTGACTCTGACTACATCGCTAAATAAAGTTCCCGTGAAACCAACTTGGTCCCCCTGAAGCATACTAACTGCTTGAATTTTAATTTGAATTTTATTAATTTCGGCTATTTATTAATTACGGCTTTTTAACAATTAATCGAAGTAAACCGCCGGCAGCCGTTACGAAAGGGATTGGTAAGTTGCCGTGTCCGTCCTCAGGAACTGTCAGGACCCCAAGGGGTACTGGCGCCGTTCCTGATTTGCGTGTAAACATCCCCGTACCATAAAACCAATTATTTATTTAATTAAGCACGCAAGTGGAAGCGCAAAGGGACCGGAATTTGCAATTCTCTGCCGCTGCAAAATTCGACGAGTGGCGTATTTATGTGGTAAAAACGGAAAGTAGTAAAATTAGTAAAAACGTAAAATATCTGACAGTACAACAGAATGCGATGACATGAAAGTCTGGTGGACCCCCCCCCCTAAAATGCCACCCTCGATTTATGCTATGCCGGCGACACGATTCTATATAACTTCCTTCATATCGCCCCCGGGATGGGTCATCGAATCATGATAGATATTATATGTGAAGAGACAAATGCCAGGGGCAAATGAAAGAGACAAATGAAGAGCCAGGGGTAAGGTTGGGAATTCAAAATTTTCGGGTTCGGGTATCGGGTCCTTTTTCTCATAGAGAACTTTAAAGTGAGTACCGTATTTCCTCGAATTACCCCCAGGGGGGGGGGGTTATTTTTTCAGAGTGAAAATTTTGAGAGAAAAACGTGAAAAATGCAACAATAACCACCATTTACCGTATTTCCTGTAAATACCCCCCCCCCTCGAAATACCCCCCCCCCCCTCGTTTACCCCCCCCCCCCTCGGGAGCACTATGAAACAATCACCCCCGGGGGGTATTTCGAGGAAATACGGTATAAGTTTTTACAGCCTTATATAAGGATGTAACGATGTTCTAACGTAACACAGTAAGTGTTTTGAACGTCTGTTATGCATTTCCCGGACCACAAATTCATAGTGCCCATTTTGAGGGGGGTATTTCGAGGGGGGTATTTCGAGGAAATACGGTATTTTACTCACAAAAATAACTTAAAACTTTGTGTTTTTTCAATTTTTTTCTGAAATACATCAAAGATGTGTGTTTTTCTCTCCTGATAAGTATTTCTTAGGAAAATGTCCTATGTTTGTCACTTTCTGTCTGGCAAAATGACATTTTCTGTCTCTTTAAAATGTTTTCTGTACTCGCGTACTTTCAAAAAGTATGCGAGTATGTGAGTCGTCAGGTGCCAACCCTAGTCGCGAACCTCAAGCACAGTCAGATTGAGTTCTCCTATGCTGACCAGTGACTAACGATGGCAAAAAAAGATTCGAAAATTCGAAAACATTTTCGAATTTTCGAATTTTTTCGGAATTTTCGAATTTTTATTTCGCCCCTAGAAAAAACACTTAAAAATCGATTTATTTTTCAAAAAATTCGAAAATTCGAAAATTCGAAAATAGTTTTCGAATTTTTTAGGGAATTCAAGGCAACAAAACACACTGTTAAGTTCAACATGCTAAATAAATCAACAATTGATACGCGGTGCGTATGGAAAAGCGAAACGTAGCAAAAAAAACGTTGAAATGTCATCCACCGCGGAAGAGGCGGACTTCGACACATCCGTTTTTATACTGTATTTTCTCGAAATATCCCCCCCCCCTCAAAATACCCACCCCAAAATTTACACTATCAATTTATATACCCCCCCTCAAAAAACCACCCCCCCACTTTGGTGTATAGAGAACGTAATGCAGTTTGTGATCTGGGAAACACAGAACAGAACACACGTTAAAAACAATGACTGTGTTGTGTAGAACACGGTTTGTACCATCTACATACTTATATAAGTATATAGAGTCTTATAAAAGGCAGTTTTTGTTGCATTTTTTGACATCTGTGTTACCTACAAACAACAATTGAGTACTGGGATTTTGAAAAAATTTCTGGCAAAATAATACACCCCCCTCGAAATACCCACCCTCGTTTAACCCCCCCAAGTTTCCACTCTGAAAAAATAATACGGTATTTAATACCAATTTTGTATTTTATGCTGATATTTTATTTGACACCAATTTTTAAATTGTTGTTTTTATTGCCTTCGCTCTGTTGGTGAATTAAATGTAGCAATGTGTGAATTAAATGAAGAAGCAGCACACTGGTTTGCATAACTCATTCCACCATTTTTAATGCTGATTTATGGTTAAAATAAGGTCATAACAACTGAGCAGAACATGAAGACAGTCCAAATTCTGTGTTCAAAGCTTAAGATTCAGTATTTTTCCAAAAAGATTCGAAAATTATTCGAAAAAATTCGAAAACTAGCCAAAATAACTTGAAAATTGCCAAAAAAGATTCGAAAATTCGAAATTCGAAAATTAAATTCGAAATTCGAAAATTATTTTGAAGAAAAATTCGAAAATTCGAAAATTCATTTCAGAAAAAACACTTAAAAATTTAAATACTTTTTTTTCGACTGTTTGCCATCGTTACCAGTGACACACGAAGGAAGGAAAGTGGAGCATTCTTGATTGACGAGATTGAGCTATTCCTCCAAACAGTTACCCGGCGACACGTTTCTGTAACTCCCTTCATCTCGCCCCCGGGATGGGTCATCGAATCATGATAGATATTATATCTGAAGAGACAAATGTCAGGGGCAAATGAAAGAGACAAATGAAGAGCCAGGGGTAGGGTTGGGAATTCAAAATTTTCGGGTCCTAAAACTTTCGGGTCGGGTATCGGGTATTGGTTCCAAAAAATTTACGGGTATCGGGTTCGGGTATTGAGGTCGGGTATCGGGTCATGTTTTCAGGTCAAAATGTCGGGTATTGGGTAATAGAATTGTCGGGTATCGGGTAATATAGATTGTGGGTATTGGGTAATGAAATTATCTGGCATTCGATTGAACAATAAAAATACAGCATGGTGTAGTGTATCTAAATATCACAAGGTGTATAACTAAGTGCAAATACACATGGAGACACAGCAGTTTATCCAAATAAATGGTCTTGCTCAAGAAAAAAGCAGGACCATTGAATTGTGATAAAAACACATCTCTGTTTGTTGTGGGATACCATTACACCATGGTGGCTGGAGTCCCTAAAAGTAGTGAAACATATTTTTGGTGGATTCCGATTGGCACATGATGTTATCTCAACATGCTTGGGTAAAAATTGCTGAAACCATTGCACTGTGAACCTTAAGGAATGTGTTTCAATGATTCTTAGTAATCATTTTCAGTTGTAGCAATTGAGCTTAATGGATCTGTTGGGTTTTTTTGGAAAGTGAGTGATGGTTACACCTGTTGGGGCATATGTCATGCCATCGCTGCTGAGGCACCAAGAATGGTGTAACATATTTGTTGTAGGTTTCATTTTGACCCACAGTTTTAACCTCAGTATGTTTGGGTAAAACCAGTGGCAAACTAATTTACAAAAAAATTCAAAAGTGCTTGAAACATCTTAGTTAATGGTGGAAATATTACAGTGGCCTTCACAGGATGCCAATAAAGTGCAACTGTTTGCACACTCAGGATATGAATTCTCATTACCTGATGACAAAACAGTTGCAAACTTAACTGTGCGGACATTCTGCAGTTGAACAAACAATTTTTTCTCAGTCCATCTGGCACCCAGTCAGACTGTCTACCTCACTGAACCAGTGCAACTGAACACACTCTGAGGAGAAAACTGGAATCAAGTGCACCCAGATATCTGGCAGCCATTTTGGCCAAGGGAAAAGCAGCTTTCTGAATTGTCTTCAATTGAATCAAATTTTTCAAATGTGAATTAAACATGCAGTACATAAAAAAATTAGATCTGAATTTATTGAAACAAACCAATTAGAAGTGTCTAAATTACAACTGCACCAAACAACCGGAAGTTGTATTCAGAACACTTCAAAACTGCTTGAAAGATTCAACTGTGGGTAAATTTTGCGGATATTTTTGGCCATTGAGTGTGGGTTCTGGTATTGAGGTCGGATATCGGGTTCAGGTTTGGGTAGTAGAGTCGGGTTCAGATATCGGGTTTCGGTCCCAAAAAGTGTGCGGGTATCGGGTTCAGGTTGGGTCGGGTTGGGTTCCCAACCCTAGCCAGGGGCAACAGCAATTGAGCATAAGTCACGCATTTTTATCACTACCGTAATGGCCCTGGGCACCAGAGTTGTTAAAAGTATTGAACTTTTTAAAAAGTAAATGTAAAGTAATTTTATTTTACTCACACATGAGTACAGAAAACCTAAAGTATTTTATTTTACTTTTACACTGTGTAAAATACGTTTTTCTAGAGAATACGTAAAAATGAGTTTTTCAATGGAAAACATAAAAATGGTATTTTTCTCATAGAGAACTTAAAAGTGAGTACTTTATTTCCTCGAATTACCCCTGGGGGTTTATTTTTGAGAGAGAAAATTTTGAGAGAAAAACGTGAAAAATGCAACAATAACCAACATTTATAAGTTTTTACAGCCTTATATAAGGATGTAGATAGTATGAACAATGTTCTAACGTAACACAGTAAGTGTTTTGAACGTCTGTTATGCATTTCCTGGACCACAAATTCATAGTGCCCATTTCGAGGAGGGGTATTTCGAGGAAATACGGTATTTTACTCACAAAAATAACTTAAAACTTTGTGTTTTTTCAATTTTTTTCTGAAATACATCAAAGATGTGTGTTTTTCTCTCCTGATAAGTATTTCTTAGGAAAATGTCTTATGTTTGTCACTTTCTGTCTGGCAAAATAACATTTTCTGTCTCTCTAAAATGTTTTCTGTACTCGCATACTTTCAAAAAGTATGCGAGTATGTGAGTACCGGTATTTTTTTAGGGAGGAAACGTAAACGTACTTACGCAGTACGCGAGTATACGTATTTATTGAGTAGGTAAACGTAAATACGTTTTAACAACTATGCTGTGCACACTAGTTTCACACGATATTTCGAAAACTCATAAATGAGCTTTAAATGTGTTTGAGTTTTCCACAATGTGTCATTTTTCATCTCTGTCAACTGCAGTTGAGTGCCACCTCATTGTAGAAAATACATGTTATTCACTCCAAAGTAACACTATTTTGTACGGTGGCATTATCAACTCCAAAATGGTGCCATTTTTATGGAATGGCGCTGTCAGCTCCAAATCGGCACCAAAATGACTCTGAAACAGAACCATTTTTGTGGAGTGGCACTGTCTACACCAACTGCTATTTTTATGGAGTGATGCCATGTACTCTAAAATGGCAAAAATTTTATTGAGTGGTTCTATCCACTACAAAACAGTACCATTTTTATGGATTTGGGGCCAGTTCCGCAAGTGGAAAAGTTAAGAGTTAAAACTTAAGAGTTGAGTAAAATGACAAATGACAAGTTATGAGTAAAGTTAAGAGTTAAAAGTTGAGTAAAACGACAAATGATTTTACTCAACTCTTAACTTTAACCTTACTCTTAACCTATCTTTTATCATTTTACTCAACTCTTAAGTTTTAACTCTTAACTTTTCCACTTGCGGAACCGGCACCAGAGCTATCGATTCATACATTGGCAATCAAAAAATACCGGTACTCAATTACTCGCGTACTGTTTGAAAGTACGCGAGTACAGAAAACTTAATTGAGAACATTTTTGAGTGCATAAAAAGCAAAAAATCACTCGCACGAATATAAACGGCTGGAAAAATAGCGTAAAATAACAGCGGAAATTTTAGAATTCGCGATGGGTAGGGACGTAGGGATAGCGACGACTCTCGCTTTCACCTATACTCATTTTTACGTTTTCCTATGTAAAAAACTAAAGTAGCACCCTCTACTTTACGGCCGGGTTTACTTTACGGCCGGACCATCCCCCAATTTTTATACATTGGCAATCATATGTAGGTAACTGGTAGGATTTAAAAGTGAAAGTCTTGGCCCCTATCATTATTCCCCACTTTCAAATACCTATTGTACAGCACTACTTTTTTTTAGTCAAAATAGGATGGCAAACATGGCTTATTGCCAATTCCATTGGGTGATACTGGCAACAGCACTAATCAAACTAATTTTCATGGTGTCGCTTTCAACTTCTGCCCTCGGTGATGTTTAATTTGCAATTAGATTTTACTTGACAGTTTTCTATAAGGTGGATATATGTTCTTAATAAATGTAATGAATAAATTGTAATTAATTGTACCGTATTACCTCGAATTATCCCCCCTTGTATTAACCCCACCTCGAATTAACCCCCCCTCAAAATGGGCTGGGGAAATAATAAACCCCCCTCGATTTACCCCCCTCCAGAATGATGTACATCATGTATGCAATGTACATGATGTAAATACTACTAATTTGCATTGCAGCTACATTTATACGCTCATTTGCGTACAGATGTACATCTATAGCCCCAATATAACCTATTTTCTCACATTTATTACCGTTTTTGTATACGAAAAGCGTATTCTCTACTATGAATTTCACGAAAATTTCTGACGAAATAATACCCCCCCCCCCCTCGAATAAACCCCCCCCCCTCGAATTAACCCCCCTTAAATTTTGCTGGCGAAATAATAAACCCCCATGGGGGTATTTCGAGGTAATACGGTAAATTAATTGTATCTACCATGTAGCTCACAGAATCGTAAAATGTGTGTGATTATATGTGTGATGCCCATTTAATTTTTTTAATTAATATCCATTACTGTCTTCAATTAAACAAGCCATTAAACAGATGGACAAAGGCATTGCAAATCACCAAAAGGTGCCCCAGTGTTGCAGTATGCTGGCTGGTGCTGGGCCATTCTGACAGGAACAAGTGAGACATTTCCCAACCTGACCATTGCTGGCTTGAAGCAGGATTTATTGAATCAAAGTGGCATGATGGCTGCCAATGTGCAGCTAGCGGCACCCCTGGAATATGAAATCATGACCACATTGTTCAACTTTCTAATGAATGTGAGATTTCCATGAAAGGATTGTATTTGTAAAGTAATTTTATCTGTGGATATAATTATGGGTACAATTGTCTGATTACCAATCACCCATCTTTATTTCGATGCAATTGTTCAGCTACCTTGAATCATAACATACAATAAAAAATATATTTTTTCATTCACAGTATGCAGCAACAGCACACAGAGTTGGTCTTATCTTTGACAGCACAAATTCAATGTTGCATTGGCAAAGTGCCAAAAGTAATTGGACCAGTCCAAGCACAGCTGATTGGGTGAATGCTACCACATTTTCTGCAGAAAATCCATATGGAGTTATAAGTAATGGGGCAATAGTGCCTGACTCTGGTATGCCAGCTGTGCCAATCATTGTGCAATATAGTGAGTATTTTTGATGCTTTAGGAAAATATTGACCATATTCATGCCATGATAGAAGTCTTTTGTGATTATGAAGGTTACCTATACCTTCCCCTGAAAAAAATTAATTGACATCTGCATCATTCACACAGGGCCTGCCAAATGGAATGTAGTGTGCCACTCAGAAAAATATGCACTTGGGGAGATCATCCAGTCTGACATACCTGTCTGTAACCAGATTGAATGTGAAAGAAAGTGCTACCACAGTGGCTTCTGTCTTTCATTCACTTTTAATGAAAATGTGAATCTGTGCACAATGCATGGGTCAGTTAAAAAAGAAAAACTCAACATAACAAAAGGAGAGAATATGATTCTCTGCATTGGAGAACCAACATTCAAGGGTACTCAAATTATGTCCTTCAATGTCCTTCATAAACAATGTCAACAGTAAATTTTAAATGCAGAATGTCCAGCACCTAAGTGTTCTGCAGACCAACCTGAGTACATAGTATATAAAGGCCCAGGAATAACACCCAGGTCAGAAAAATTGATTTTGAACAGATAGGTAAATGGAAAAGTTATAGCTGCATTAATGAATTAACTGAATGTTGTAAATATTCACAACTCTTCTGAAATGTTTGAAAGATTGAACTGTGGGAAATTTTTGCAGACCTTTTTGGGTATTGAGTGCGGGTTCAGCTACCTATTGGTGTCAGGTATCGTGTTCAGGGTTCGGGTAATAGAGTTGCGTTCGGGTATCGGTTTTCAGTTCCAAAATGTATGCAGATATCGGGTCAGCTTCCCAACCTTCGATGACAGTTCTGCATGCTATTCTACATTTTTGAATGCCAAGATACATATTGACACATTTTTTTGGATATACTCGGCGTACGTGATACTCTGCCCTCGCACTGATTTATGTCTCGTGTTGGAAGCGTGCCAATGATTATAAAATCATGCGATTTCCGTAAAAATATGAAAAAAAATTCATCGATGTGAATATGTTAATAAATAACATTATAACAAAAATCAATTTTGTCATCTTTTTATGAAACTCGGACGCGTTAACCATCGTTGGCACACTTCCAGCGGGAACCACGCGTGCAGGGTGTAAAGTAATCGGAGTATACCTACACACGTTCTTATCATGCCATCGCAGCGGATTTTATAGCGCTGGTGCCCAGTTGCGAATGCAATGCCCAGTGGGCTACTGGATAGGTGGTTTATGGATACGAGTTAGCAGAACTTCTGCGACATGTCAATCTGATGGCAGCTGGGACATGGACATATGCAACACAGGATATACCTGCGTTACGGTTGCATCCGGTGAGTAAACTTTGTGAAACTTGCTTTTAGAAGATAATATTTATATTTATAACGAAAATTCAACGATTTGCAGCCCGGTGTGGACCAGTGTATGTAAATAGGTGTGGCGGGACTTATTTCTTGCCACCAAGCTATAATGTGAGTCGGGTAACAGAGTTGTTAAAAGTACTGCACGTTAAAAGTACTGCAAGTACTTATTTTTTACTCACAGTTGAGTACAGAAAACGTAAAGTATTTATTTTTTACTTTTACTCATGAGTAAATGTGAGTAAGTTAATTAATTTTGTTCCCAGAAAACGTAAACTTTGGGTATTAGAAACGTGGGCATTTTTGAGAAATTTTGCCACAATTTTTGCTTAAAATCACAAATTTTTGAACTTTTTGCCACAATTTTCGCTTAAAATCACCAATGTTTGAACTATTTCACCATCAAATTCACAAGTTATTGTTTTTGCCCATTTTATGCTATTTTGTCCCCATTTTTTAAAGCATTTCTCTCCTTTTTATGCCTTGAAAAAGCCTAAAAAAGCCTGTTTGAAATACGTTTTCTGTACTCGCGTACTTTCAAAAAGTACGTGAGTATATGAGTACCGGTATTTTTTCGGGAGGAAACGTAAACATTTTTACGCAGTATAAAAAGAAAATACTCGAGCATCCGTATTTATCGAGTACCGTATTTCTCCGTGTATACCGCCCGGGCGTTATACAAAACCGAGGCACTTTTCAGCAACCTTTTTTTAAAACTTGTATAACGTCCGGGCGCTAAATCATTGCGAGGGGGGCGTTATACAAGGGAAATTTTCGCTTTACATATTTTGTTCCCTCCCAGCGTGCACCGAATTCAATGGTAAAACGTGCATACCGCGGAACAACTATGCGTGCCGCAAGGCACAACATTCAAATAGTTCAAACCAAGTGGGAGTTTCATTACCACTCAGCTTGATTTGTCATGAAAATATTTCAACTTCGCGTATGTTTTTGAAACCATGCATAGCGCCCCGGGGGCGCTATAAAGCTGTATAACGCCCCGGGCGTTGTGCACGGGGGGGGGGCGCTTTACACGGAGAAATACGGTAAACGTAATTACGTTTGAACTAACAACTATGCAATAGAACAAAGGGATATCTAGTAAAATATGGCAGGCTTCTTTAGAAATTGCACCATGCCATCAAAACCTGGGGGCAATCCCAGACCCTGCAAAGTATACAGTAGAGTGTCAAATGTTATGTAAAATGTCGATAAAAACAAACAAAAAAACAACGATTTTATTACTGAACATTGCATGACAATTGACACAATTGACAATTTACATTAGTCATTACAACTGACACTTTGCATGACATTTTACAAGACATTTGACCAGGGGCCAGTTCCGCACTTTAAAAGTAGAGTAAAAATTGGGGAGTAGAGTAAAACGGCAAATGGCAAGTAAAGAGTAGAGAAAAAATTTTAGGGTGGAGAAAAATTTGAAGAGTAAAGTAAAAAAGCAGAGTAAAAATTGAAAAGTAGAGTAAAAAATAAAAAGTAAAGTAAAAAGTAGAGTAAAAAGTAGAGTAAAAGGATAAATTGAAAATAATGATAAAATTTAAAAAAAGAAAAAAAATGGATTCGCATCTAGATAGTATAGTTTCCAATAGGGACCCCGAGGAATTTGAGCAGAATGTACCGTTTTTCCAGTTCCGTTGCAACTTTGAAACCAATAATGTATTTCACACGGATGTATCCAAAAAAATATTGCTCAAAAAGCAAAAAAAATCGCCGTATACCGTATTTCCTCGAAATACCCCCCCCCTCGAAATACCCCCCCTCAAATTGGGCACTATGGATTTGTGGTCCGGGAAATGCATAACAGACGTTCAAAACACTTACTGTGTTACGTTAGAACATCGTTTATACCATCTACATCCTTATATAAGGCTGTAAAAACTTAAAAATGGTGGTTATTGTTGCATTTTTCACGTTTTTCTCTCAAAATTCTCACTATGAAACAATAAACCCCCGGGGGGTATTTCGAGGAAATACGGTAGTTTTGAAAGATGGCCGTGCGCGGACAGCATATGGGGAGTTTCATTCTAAAAGTGCATATATCCAAGTTTTTCGATTTTTCAAAATCGCATTTCAAAGTTTGACGCTGGCCCGACAGCGCCACGTTTGAGTGTCAATGTTTGCCCGACACTTTTCGGATACCTCAAACATTTTTCTAAATTTTTGATATATATAACCACCAGTGGCCCGTGATCTATATGCGAGTTACAGCCCGTTTCGTCTGACGTGTTCAGAGTTTCATATCGTAAGTGCATAAGCGCCACCTAGTGAAGATGGCGCTTATGCACTTACGATATGAAACTCTGAATTTTTACTCAGAGAACACATAGAAGGAAGAAAAGAAGCAAAATCACATAGAAGGAAGAAAGGTAGAAAAATCGCTTTGAAGTAAGTGAAAAATATCTGAAAATAGGTAAAAAAAACACATGAACTTACGATTGTGGCTATGAAAATCTAAAAAAGGGTATGAAAACTAGCGATTTTGAGTGTAAGTTGGATAAAAATTTCTCAAAAGTCGCTTCAGATAGATAGATAGCTGGGCGATTTCGGGGGGGGGGGATGGGGAGGTTCAGGGGATAGTAGTCAAAAATTTGCCCCCGGGATAGATACCTAGATAGCTGGGCGGTTTGGGGAGTATTCGAGACTCCTGGCGCCAACACGATTTTAGCGCCAAGCGCCAGTGCCATATGTTTTTGATCACATTCTACGTAAGTAGACATGTACAGATGTACCTACCATATTTCTTCAAGTATAACGACATACCTCCAATAGTAGGGCACCTTCACTAGAACGGCAGGTAGAAATTACATTGGGAGAGTGCCAAAACACAAAAAATACATATTAAAAATGAATGGCGAGCACATTCAAAGTGTTCAAATAGCTAAATACCTATACCGAGTGGAGCACATACTTTGTGCAGAATCCTACAATAATTTGATAAATAAAATCTAATAATAAATTTCATAATTCCATATTCCATATTCAAAATGAAACATGATGAAAAAACTATAATTATTGGTTCATTATTCAGATGGATTATGGCAGGTTTCCATACTAAGTGTGATGTCGGCCATAGGGTTCAAAAAGATCATTATTTCATATGTCTTGATATAAAAAAGTATTAAAACAATTAAAATCAGATTTTTTTTCAAAATTGTTCAAAATGGACATTTAGGCAAAAAATGCATATGTAAAGTGTCACATAACATATTGTTATGTCGATTGTGGTCAAGACAGTGGAGTCATGAGATAGCATTATAAACAGTGATTTCTTTCAAAAATAACTATTGTATTTCCTCAAAATACCCCCCTTGAAATACCCCCCCTCAAAATGGACACTATGAACTTATAACCCCCCCCCCCTCGAAATACCCCCCCCCAAATTTAGTGTATAGTAGTGATGTAAAGGCACCGGGGCACCGGTGCCCCGGTGCTGGGCACCGAAGGGCACCAGCACCGGTGCTGGTGCGGTGCCATTGCAATCTTCAGGGGTGCCATGCCGGTGCCGGTGCCATTTTTTTCAGAATAGCACCGGTGCTGGTGCGGTGCGGTGCCATTTTTTTGCCGGTGCCAAAGGTGCTAGCACCGGGCCAAAGTAAAAGGCACCGGGAAAGGCACCGGCCAAGGCTTCATGTGCTGTGCAATTTTGTCCATAGTATGTTATTCATATTTCAAAAAACAGCGATATATTTACCCAACCGTTTTTGCCTTTTTTGTAAACCTCCCATCAAATAAATATACCTACTGTGAAATCCATTATACCCGATACGTGATCTGATGAACGAATCTAAAATTTTGTTGAATTTTAAATCATTTTTATATTTTATATTTATCCTACTTGTTTGTTCAAAATTTGTTGTCAGTTTATGACAGAGATAGTTCCATTCTCTGTACAGCAACGATTCCGATCAGTAGACAATAGTGGCTATGGACATCGCAGTGAATTAAATATTTTATCTTTCATTTGTAATCATTGTAATTGCTTCATAAAAGTGATTGCCACATCATTCTGATCATTTTAAGTGCTCAACCATCAAAATCGGTTGAAAATTCATGGAAATATGCGCTTCCAAAAGTGAGACCACTGAGAAACTGCCCGATATTCACTTCAGAAATTCCAGCCCGGTGCGGTGCCTTTCGGTGCTAGCACCGGCAACCCGCCGGTGCCCTTCGGTGCCGGTGCCATTTTTTCCAAAAGGCACCGGTGCCGGTGCGGTGCGGTGCCATTTTCTGGCCGGTGCCCCAGGGTGCCAGGTGCCCTTTTCATGTGTTGGCAAAGGTGCCGGTGCGGTGCGGTGCCATTTTTCCCGGTGCCTTTAACATCACTAGTGTATAGAGAATGTAAATGACAAAGGCTGCGGTTTGTCATCCGGGCAATGCAGAACACACGTTAAAAACGATGACTCCGTTATTATGTGAGAACAGTGTTTGTACGTCTACACTAGTGATGTGAAAAGCGCCAGAACTTTAGCGCCAAGCGCCAAAAGCGCCATGGCGCTTTTTAATCGATGGCGCCAAGCGCCAATGGCGCCAGAGCAAAATGGCGCCAAGCGCCAAAAGCGCCATGGCGCTTTTCTGGACATGAGCACCAAGCGCCAATGGCGCCAGGAGGCTATAGCGCCAAGCGCCAATGGCGCCAGCGCTAACAAGATTTTCTGTCAATTACGCAGACACGATACACAGTATTTTTGTATAGCTTCTACTATGTCCCAAAACATAAAAATAGCTAAATGAAAGCCAAAAGGCTTTCTTACTTAACAATATGGGCAAGAATGACACCTGGAAGCAATTCCAGGTGCCGGTTCCGCAAGTGGACAAGTTAAGAGTTAAAAGTTAAGAGTTAAAAGTTAAGAGTTGAGTAAAATGACAAATGGCGAGTTAAGAGTAAAGTTAAAGTTTAAGAGAAAAGTTAAAGTTTAAGAGAAATTTTAAAATTTAAGAGTTGAGTTAAAAGTTGAGTTAAATGTTAAGAGTTGAGTTAAAGGTTGAGTTAAATGTTAAGAGTTGAGTTAAAGGTTAAAAGTTGAGTTAAGAGTTAAGAGTTGAGTTAAGAGTTGAGTTAAAGGTTAAAAGGTGAGTTAAAAGTTGATTTAAAAGACAAATGGGGGAAAAATGTAATAAAAAAATTAAAAAAATGAATTCGGATCTTGAGAGCGTTGTATCAATACCAATTTCACATTTTTATTTTTTTTAATTTTTTTATCATCATTTTCCACTTGTCTCTTAACTCTCAACTCTTAACTCAACTCTTAACTCAACTCTTCACTCAACTCTTAACTCAACTCTTAACTCAACTCTTAACTCAACTCTTAACTCTTAACTCAACTTTTAACCTTTAACTCAACTCTTAACATTTAACTCAACCTTTAACTCAACTCTTAACATTTAACTCAACTTTTAACTCAACTCTTAAATTTTAACTCAACTCTTAAACTTTAACTTTTCTCTTAAACTTTAACTTTACTCTTAACTCGCCATTTGTCATTTAACTCAACTCTTAACTTTTAACTCTTAACTTGTCCACTTGCGGAATTGGCCCCAGACCCTGTAAAAGACCCTGTCAAGTGTGAAAGTCCCTGTAAAATGTAAAAAAGGCATGTGAAAGATCTTCTAAAGTGCCAAATGTCATGTAAAATCACCTGTAAAATTTTACATGCCATGTAAAAAGCCCTCTAAAATGTAAAATGTCATGCAAAGTGTCATATTCAGGTTGAACGAAATGCCCTGTAAAATGTAAAATGTAATGTACAGTGTCATATTTAGGTCATGACTTCTGACACTTTGCATAAAATTTAACATTTTACAGGTTCTGGGTCATGGCATCTGCTGACACTTGTGCAGGTGGACAAGTAGAAGAATATGTATGGTAAGAAGAGTTATAGGCTGTAAGAAAATTTATACTTGGCAAATAAATGTTCTAAGTGGTAGGTCATAGACAAGTAAAACTCATATGTATGTTTGTTACTGAAAGTACTTGTCAGTTATGAGTTTAGTTATACCACTTGGTTTACCATGTGAATTTACTTGCCAACTTGCCAGTTATGATCGTTTTACTTGTTCTCTTGTCAGTGTGGCTCTCCATTTTTCAGATTTTTTTACATCTGAATTTTTAGCAGTTATTAACTCTAATAGATATTTCGAAAATAGAATTGCAAAATCCAGTGTTTGCAAATTTTTTGCAAGCCCACTCTTTTGCATTTGATACCCGGGTTGCCTTCATTTATTTTGTCCTAGAATCCACAATTTCATTTTTGAAAAACTATCGGTGGACAAATCAAATGAGAAATAATTTCATCGGTAATGCTCACTTTATGTTTGACTTTATTTGCTTTATATTTTTTCTTTCATCTGTTCAAATGATTATTTATGGTGCGTGAAATTAAGTAACATCTTGCACACTTCATTGGACTGGCATAAGAAAAATAATTCTGTAGTTAAAATACTACCGAGTTTATGCAATTCGCTGTCAGTTATCACATGGAATTGTTGATTCTCTGGCGCTTTTTTGGCGCTTTCAAAAATGCTAGCGCCAAGCGCCAATGGCGCCACCGGAAAATAGCGCCAAGCGCCAAAAGCGCCATGGCGCTTTTCGGAACCACGGCGCCAAGCGCCAATGGTGCCAGAGCATTTTAGCGCCAAGCGCCAAAAGCGCCATGGCGCTTTTCGCTTTGGCGCTAGCGCCAGGCGCCAGCGCCATGGCGCTTTTACATCACTAGTCTACACACTTATAAACGTCTTTAGAGTCTTATAAATGGCTCTTTACGACGACAAATCTGGGATTTCAAAAAATTTCTGGCGAAATAATAAACCCCCCTCGAAATACCCCCTCATTGAACCCCCCCCTCAAAATTCTCACTCTGAAAAAATAAACCCCCCGGGGGTATTTCGAGGAAATACGGTATGTTTATTTCAACTCTGGGGATTAAAAACGTTTTTTTTCAACAAGCCAGGTTTTTAAAATGAGTTTTTTCTTCAAAAAAAGTTGATTTTAAACAATTGTATTTGAATGATTTGAACATTCTTGGCATCCCTTTTCTGTTTATTTTCGTGTCTTGGCACACTCCCAACATTATTTCTACCTGCCATTCTATTAGAGGTGCCGTTCTATAGGAGGTATGCCGTTGTATTAGAAGAAATACAGTATTATATACAACTCCAGTGACTTTACACTTTGTACGCGTGGTTCACGCTGGAAGCGTACCAATGATATTAAGACTTGCTTTGCAAAAGGGCCAAACCTCAGTAGGTACAAAATTCTGACCCTCATTTTTTATCATGGATTCAGAATCTATATACCATAAAAACTCAAAATTTTATTCCATACATGTATCTGGAAATGTCATCCTCCTACTTAAAAAATGATCAAAAATGGTCATTTTTGGGGCTGTTTTTTTAGAAATTCATAACTATTGCTAAACATTATCTATCAATATACCATTTTGAATTCTTATAAAGATAGTTATGAAGATTTATTGGTCTATACACACAAACTTCATCAAATGTTTTTTTCTTACTGAAAATAATGGCTGAAATTTTGAAAATTGCACCAAATTTTCAGTTGTGCATTGAGACCTCTACAATTTTTACAAAAACTGTGCTCAATTACATAGTTAATCATACAGAACATTCTGTGACGTGAACCCAGCAATGAATAAAATAAAATAAAAAATTGAAAAAGTAGGTCTGCACTTTTTTGTCACATCAGTTTGAAACAGCCAGACACCCATATCACCAGCACAGACAATCCCACTCTAAACACTCAGGTGAGGTTTTAGGGAAAAAAGTTTTCATTATAAACTAAGGTTATTTTTTCATGCTCTTTGATTTGTATATCTCCATGTAAAACATAGTGATTTTTCACCCTTTTTCCTCATAAAGCTCGAAAAAACACATATTGAACCCCTGCAACCCCCCTCCAAAAACAACAACTATATACATGATTAGTGATGGGATGGTGCCATTTGAGGGCGCCAAAGTACTCCGCACCATGGCGCCCTTCTACTACTTTTGTTACTTGTGCACCGGGTTTACTTGTGCACCGACACACCCTTGTTTCAAACTGATGTGGCAAAAAAGTGCAGACTAGTGATGGAAAAAGCACCAGGACTTTGGCACCAAGCGTCATGGTGCTTTTCTGAACCCCAGCGCCAAACGCCAATGGCGCCAGAGCAAAATGGAGCCAAAAGCGCCATGGCGCTTTTCTGAACCCCAGCGCCAAACGCCAATGGCGCCAGAGCAAAATGGAGCCAAGCACCAGAAGCGCCATGGCACTTTTTGCTTTGGCGCATGTGCCAAGCGCCAGCGCCAGGCATCTTGTTCCTGGCACCAGGCAAAAATAGCGCCAAGCACCAAAAGCACCATGGCACTTTTTCATTTGGCGCTAGTGCCAGGCGCCAGTGCGATGGTTCTTTTCCATCACTAGTCCGCACTTTTTACAATTGAGCACAGTTTAGCACAGTTTTTATTAAAATTGTAGAGGTCTCAATTCAGAACTGAAAATTTGGCACCATTTTCAAAATTTCAGCCATTATTTTCAGTAAGAAAAAACATTTGATGAAGTTTGTTTGTATACACCAATTAATCTCCATCACTATCTTACAAAGAATCCAAAATGGTATATTGATAGATAATGTTTAGCAAAAGTTATGAATTTCTAAAAAACAGCCCCAAAATGACCGTTTTTGACTTAGATCATCGTTATAAGCAGGAAGATGACATTTCTGGATACATGTATGGTAGAAAATTTGGAGTTTTTATTATGTAGATTCTGAATCCATGATAAAAACGGGGGTCAGAATTTTGAACATACTGAGGTTTGAGCATGTTTAGTTCTTGGGCAAAGCGAGTCTTAAATGAATGTGATTTTCACAAAAATTTAATTGCTATTATAACGTTGTCTGTTAATGTATTCACAGATAAGAGTTTTTCACACTTTACAAAAACGCATGCTTCAATTATTATATCATTGGCAAGCTTCCAACGTGAGACATAAATAAGTGTGCATGCAGAGTATTCAATTAAGACGAGTAGAAAAAATCATTCATGAAAAACGTGGTGGGTATGAATAAGCAGAAAGATAGACGGTATATAAATCAATATGCACAGCAAATATAGACAGGGGACAGGCCAGGTCCAGCACCCAAAAGTTGAGTCGGTTCCGGAGCCTATAACTCATGTTTTAGGGGGGGTAACAATTTGAAATTTTGGGGGAATATACTCTAAACCCCCTTCGACCATACACTGCAGGGGGGCCCCGGCGACTCACCTGAGTGTGGGACGCCGTATAGGTGAATTTTTTTTTGAAAATACATGTTCACACGAGGTCCGTACCCTGTGTTTTTACAGTATAACGGGCTGCTAATTAAAAACTGTTGGGGGGAATTGATCGAAATTTTGAGGGGGTGTACCCCACTATTTTTGGAAGTTTGAGCCTTTTGGTGACCCCCCTGAGAGTGGACTGCTGGAAAAAAACCCTGATATTTTTGAGAATTCACTGTCCAGATTTGGCACTGGACAGCAAAAATAATAATTACATTAGAATGTCCCTTAGAGGACAATGTATACCACTGTAAAATGTGTGTTTAGTAAAGCGAATTTTAAAATAAAAATTTGATCTGGTACCAAAGTGTATTTGACACCCATACACATGTTAAATTTCGATTTAAGTCAAATCTTCTTTACACACTTTAAAAGCTGGTTTATGATGTCCTCTAGGATATGATTAAAGGTAAAAATTCGCGTAAACAACATTGCCCCAAAAATCAACCATAGTGGAGTTTCAATGAGGGTCCCTGTAATGATGTCATCAATGACCTCATTCCAGGAACAAAATTCACCTTGTGGGACAGCTTTTGTGTTGACTAGTGATGTAAAGGCACCGGGGCACCGGTACCCTGGTGCTGGGCACCGAAAGGCACCAGCACCGGTGCTGGTGCGGTGCCATTACAATCTTCAGGGGTGCCCTGTCGGTGCCGGTGCCATTTTTTTCAGAATAGCACCGGTGCCGGTGCGGTGTGGTGCTATATTTTTGCCGGTGCCAAAGGTGCTAGCACCAGGGCCAAAGTAAAAGGCACCGGGAAAGGCACCGGACATGGCTTCATGTGCTGTGCAATTTTGTCCATAGTAAATACGTGCTTTTTCATATTTCAAAATACAGCGATTTATTTACCCAACCCTTTTTTGCCTTTTTTGTAAAATCCCATCAAATAGATCCCGTTTTTGCCTACTGTGAAATCTATTATACCTGAAAGGTTATCTGATGAGCGAATATAACATTTTGTTGAGTTTTAAATCATATTTACCGTATTTCCTTGGGGGGGGGGTGATTGTTTCATAGTGCTCCCGAGAGGGGGGGGGGTTAAACGAGGGGGGGGGGGGTATTTCGAGGGGGGGGGTTATTATTTCACAGGAATTTTTTTGAAATCCTAGTACAAAATCGTCGTTTGTGATGTGCGCTGGGGTAGAAAAATGCATCAATAACTGACGTGTACACCACCTGGGGCAATGTTGTTTACATGAATTTTTACCTTAAATCATATCCTAGATTCCATCAAGATATCATGCTGTCCAGTGCCAAACCTGGACAGTGAATTCTCAAAAATATCATTTTATTTTCCAGCAGTCCACTCTTAAGGGGGTCGCCAGGGGGCTCAAACTTCCATGAAAAGCAGTGGGGGATGTCGTGTACACCCCCTAAAAATTTCGATCAATTCCCCCCAACAGTTTTAGATTGGCAGCCCGTTATACTGTAAAAACACGAGGTGCCGGACCTCGCGTGGACGGCGATTTTTTCAAAAAAATATTCATGTATACGGCGGCCCACACTCAGGTGGGTCGCCGACCATCCTAAGCCCGTATTTAGTAGTTGGGGGGGGGGGGGTTTGAGTATATGCCCTAAAATTTTCGAATCAATCCCCTAACTACAGCTAAAGATATGGTGTCCGGCACCGACTCAGAAATTAGGTGCCGGACCTGGCGTGTCCCCAGTCCCCAGTGTCCCAAAACATAGCTGAATTAATGGCTTTTTTATATTAAAAAAGGATCGCTACAGTTATTACAACTTGGCACTCGTCCAATTTTCAACTTGCGTATTGTACAAACGAAAGTGAAGGGCCCATGATATTCGCCCGCGTCACCGCTAATCGCGCAGAAAGGAATTAAGCGACCAGAACTGGTCGCAAATGACGCCTGAATGCAACATCCTTCCCTCTGCATCATTATGGATATATGCATTTCTTCCGTGAAACATTATGGATATGTTAACTTTCGATATGAAACTTTTATGGATATGTGCACATACGACGTGAAACTCCAAAATTGCACGCGTGCACTTTTGGAAATGAAACTCCATTTTGTATGGGGATTTCGGCATCCTCTTCCCGCCGAATCTGAAGCACGCGTGCACTTTTGGAAATGAAACTTTTTTTTGGAGATATGCACTTATGAAATGAAACTATTGTGGCCCGAGTGTGACTTATGCATTTACGGCGTGAAACTGTTGATTTTCACGTTGGATATGTGTACTTTCGATGTGAAAATCGTGTTTTTTATTTAAATCAGCATGTACGTATCTCGGGAACGAAATGGACTATAACACTCATTTTTTTACCAAAATGGGCAGAATTATACGTGGATGTCGAATCCACAGCTAACTCGATTTTTCTGGATTTGGCGCTTGTGCACTTTTAGAACGGAACTCCCCATATTCCGCAACGTGTTCCGCTTTTTTATTTTTATTTTTTTCTTCAATTTTATCGTTATTTTCTATTTATTCCTCTACTGTACTTATTACTCTACCTTCTACTTTACTTTTTACTTAACTTTTTATTTTTTTACTCTCCTTTTCAATTTTTAATTTACTTTTTACTTTACTCTACTTTTTACTCTCCTTTTCAATTTTTACTTTACTCTTCAATTTTTACTCTACTCTCCAATTTTCACTCTCTACTTTTAATTTGCGGAACTGGCCCCAGGGGTCTCCAATGGGGGGGGGGTTACCCTATCTGGAGCGATTTTTGAGAAATGATACACTAATTTTATAGATTTTCACCTCCAAATTCACTAGTTCTTGTTCCTATTAACCTATTTTCAGCTATTTTACACCTACTTTTAGAGATTTTTCTCCCTTTTTCTGCCTTCTACACCATGAAAAAGCCTACCTATACATATATCGAACCCCGCAACCCCCCCCCCCCCTCGAAAAAAACCCTCAATTTTTTCCGGCTATCTATCCAACCCCCCGGAGGGTCAAAATCTAGGAGACCCCTGCATTTGACACTTCACAGGGTCTGGGATTAGCACCTGTGACACAATCAACAATCTATCACAACTGAACGCCATACAATTTCGAATCACTTTTCAGGTACCTAGCTATTATGGAAGGTACCCACAGGGGTCAGAGGTTTCCTTAACGTGCTCAGCTGGCACTTACATGAATCTGAGGTGTAACTCAGCAACAGTATACTCGGTAGCTGAGTGTTCGTAAGAAATATCTCTTCACTCGAAATATCTGGGGTTTTTATTTGCCATTTGAGCATCATAAATATTTTGTGAAAATTTCTCAGATTGTCTGTGGCACTGAGTAAATGAATAAATTAAAGTACAGTATCAGTTAGCCAAAAAATATGCCAAAGTAAACTGTTCAGTGTCCCTTAGTAGGGTGTAAAATTTCCGTTTTCCGTTTCCGCTTTCCGCAGGCAATTTTTTTCCGTTCTATTTTCCGGCAAGTGCAAAAAATTTACCGTTTCCGTTTTCCGGCAAGTGCAAAATTTTGTCCGTTTCCGCTTTTCCGCAGGCAAAATTCTTTCCGTTTTCCGCAGGCAAATTTTTTCCGTTTTCAGTTCCGTTTTCCGGTAAGTGCAAAAATTTTTCCGTTTCCGTTTTCCGGATAGTGCAAAAAATTTCCATTTCCGTTTTCCGTAAAAAAATTTTGTTGACACCCTATCCCTTAGGGCCATTTCACTACACATTTGTGAGCATAGGCGGCGCAAGGTCCCACTTTGTGCTTGTGACATTCACAATCACATTGGCCAAAATTTGACGTTGTGCACTTTTTACTAGGTAAACATAGGTATTGCTGCTTGTGACACCGAAAATTCCGCTTGTGACATTCACAAGCGCACAAGCACTTACGCCGCCTATGTTTGTGAGGTTTCCACATGCAGATTTTTCAAAATAATTCCCATAAAGTATGTACTGAAATAAGAAGGGTGTCCGCAGATGGGGTACAAAATTTCGTGTACTTTTCTATAGTAAAATTTCCTTTACTGTAAATTTCTAGTATTTTAAATGTCTCTAGTAAGCCAGAATTGTAAATTTCCTGAATTCATCTCTAGTAAACCAGAGTTAAGTGAATTTTTACTTTTTCCAACAATATTTCATGTGATCCTACATAAAGTGAAACGCAATTTTAAATCAAGTTCTAATTACGTATTCAATATCATTGGGAAAAGTTACATTGTAAAAAATAGGACAGAATCGTTCAAAAAATCACCACTTCCATTTAAAAAATGAAAAGTAACATGGTGTCCTCTGTAGTGATGTTAAAGGCACCAGGAAAAATGGCACCGCACCGCACCGGCACCTCTCCCATTGCATGAGAAGGGCACCCCTCTGGCACGAGAGTGCTTCACGAAACATTTTGTATCATTACACACGCACACGCTCCCATGAAACACTTTGTATCATTACACACGCCCATGCGCCCATGAAACACGTTGGTTTGCCTATGAAACCCGCACGTGCGCGGTGTCATAGCAATGTATGTGCGCGCGTCACATTTACTTATTTATTTTGTAAGTATAATCAACCATTTTCAGAGCTGTATATTACCTATTTACATGCGTGCCAAATTGCGTTGGATGCCTTTGATAGTTAAACATGCACAGTAAACATTGTTAGATGTGTTAATTGTGTCAAAATAAGCAATTAATTCATTGGAGCGACTCAATCAACTGTAGCACAGCAAATATCCGACCAAAAATAATCACAATAGATAATCTGTATAAAAAATATTTGGGCGAGTGTATAAAAAAATTAAAAAAATATTATTAAAAAAATTTCATGGGCGCGTGTGCGTGTGAATTGATACAAAATGTTTCATGCGCTTGCATGTTTCATTGGATCCCCCCTCTGGCACCTCGGGCACCACCCAAAAAGTGGCACCGCACCGCATCGATGCCATTCTGAAAAAATGGCACCGGCACTGAAGGGCATCGGCCGGTTGCCGGTGCTAGCACCGAAAGGCACCACACCAGGTCAAAAAGGTTCTGAAAGTGTTTGCTCCAAATTTGGCTGCGTATTTACATCTGCTCGGAGTTGGATTCTCCTGTCGTTGAACAAACGCTTTGTATTTAGTGCTATAGCAATGATTTAGAAGCCTTTTTAGTGCAAACGATTTGCGTATGACCTGAAAAGCAGTGAAAAATTTAATTTTGATTAAAAATTCATTACTTTACACCAGAGTTGTTAAAATACCGGTATTTTTGGAAAGCGTAAGCGTAAGCGTAAATACACTTTCAAAATTTTCAGTATGGATACTTAAAGCGTAAGGTATTTTTAAAATACCTGGGAAAGCGTAAATAAAAGCGTAAGCGTAAAAAAATTATAAGAGATGTTTTCTCAGTGAATTCTTTCCAAATCAAGCTCTCAGCGACATTTTTCGTATGTCCACTTAGTAGTCTGCCGTCATATGTTGTTTGGAAATTCATCGGCTGCGACACTTACCGTATTTCTTCTTCTACTTTTTTGCCTGCCATTCTATAGGAGGTGCCGTTCTATTGGAGGCTGCCGTTCTATTAGACGAAAAATGGTAAGTCATGCTTTTATCTTACAACTTGGAGTTAGTGCTGTCGACGGCGACAACATCGTCCGTCTCGGAATCCATTTTCAGCCCAAAATTTCTTATCTGAAGCCACGATTTTGCTCGACACAGTATTAGCAAGACATTCATACTGCGACAGAATTTGTAAATGTGCCACTATTTCCAGCACATTACTGCACGCACGCAGTAATTTTTTGGTACGCAGTTTCGTTCACTCTTTTTTGTGGTTTTATGCTTTTTCAAAAGTGTAAAACTGAACCGTGTGAAAAGCTTTTTTACGCTTTTAGTACCCGGGTATTTCGGCCGGGAAAGCGTAAAAAAGCGTACGGGTATATTATGAAAGCGTAAGCGTAAGCGTAAGTATAAATACCCATTTACCCGGGTATTTCGGGTAAGCGTAAATACGCTTTCGCAACTCTGCTTTACACACAATTGACAATGCAATGACACCCAGCAAAGCGTTTCCACTGCACAATGTGCATGTTACTTTGTCACAAGCAGGGTTGGTTTTATAAAAATCATTTGTATACAAATTGTATAAAAATGTATTTTATTTTATTTTATTCTTGTTTCATTTAATTTTATTTTATTCCAAAATGTTAATAAAATAATAAAATGGAACCATTTCACAAAAGTTTTACAAAAATTGTACAAAATTTTTGCAAAAAATCAAATCTTGCATGCTAAGCCAGCAAAATGTTATCATTAGACCTAAATGTAAGGTAAAAACTAATAATTTAATTTTTTGAAACTAATTGCAACCAACTAATTAATTTTACTTTGTTTTGCGTTAATTTTAACGTTTTTAACCTATTTTTAATCTCTATTGAAGCCCTCATTTTTACTCTGAATTTACCGTATTACCTCAAAATACCCCCAGGGGGTTTATTATTTCGCCAGCAAAATTTGAGGGGAGGATTATTCGAGGGGGGGTTTATTCGAGGGGGGGGGGGGTCTATTTTTTCGCCAGAAATTTTCAGAAATTCCGCATACTCAGACGTAGAAAAATCAAGCAATTACATAGATGTATCTGTGTTTTTAGGCATATATAACTGTATATACACATAAACCATTCCCTAACATCACACAATCATCAGTTTTAACGTGTGTTCCGCATTGTACAGATCACAAACTGCGGTATTTGTCATGTACGTTCTCTTTACACTCAATTTTAGGGGGGGTATTTCGAGGGGGGGGGTTATTATTTCCTCAGCCGAATTTTAGGGGGGTATTTCGAGGGGGGGGTTAATTCAAGGGGGGGGGATAATTCGAGGTAATACGGTATTATGGTATGTAAGGCCAAATATTGTTAATTTGAATATCATGCTTAAGCTAAATGTTTGCAGCTAAGTAAGCACAATTCCCTAAGCATATTCCCTTGATGCATGAAACTGATTGATCCATGACAGATTGTCATGTGTCATGAGCATCAGCTGAGAGAGGTCAGCTGGGAATTGGGAAGCATGATGAGTGATTACATGACAAGATACCGGATGACCTTGTGATAGGAAGTGGCGTTCCACTAGTTAAATTATGATAGCACACTTTGTGCAGGTGAAAATTGGATAAGCACATTATAATTGTGCGCCTGCGGAATTGACTTGATAAATTGCTTGGCTTGTTCTATATAAGGTAGGATATAAATGTTTTAGACATTCAGTTTCAAGCCAGTTATCCAGGCAGTTTCAGTTTCAAGGAGATTCAAGGCATTTTTGAATCCAAGTGAGTCATGATGTAAAATCCACTAGAGTTGAGTGGAGTCATGAAATTTTTAGCAGCGAATTTTTTTAAGTCTTTGAAAGACTGTTTGAGAGTCATGAAAAGATGGAAAAATGACCAAAAGACTGCTAAAATGTAGAGTATTTTATGAATTGAGAAGTTGAACAAATACTTCTTGAGTCCATTATTTAGTGGACTTATAATTAGTTTCAATCATCCCCATGAAACTAATAAAATTCATAAAACCAGTTTCATACTATCCTAGATCATGAGATGAATGATCAGAAGACTCTACTTATTGGCCATGCATTCATGTGCTAATTATGACCGCATTATTATTTAATTAAATCAAGAAACTGATTCCAACTAAAATAGTTAAAAATACTATTCAAAATGTCTACGAAGTCCCACCCAGTGCAGAAACAGATTATTTCCAGCTTAGTTCATATCTTTTGTTGAGTGTTTTACGACTTCAAAATTATCTCATTTACCTTAGTTGTATCCCTAATAAAGTGGTAGCAATATATTCCTGATCTAATTAGTGAGAAAGTATAAGTAAGTACTTTGTGAGAAATTTAGCAAGAGTTGTTAAATAGTGAAAAATTGGGAAAATGGATGAACCTGACATGCATTGATAACATCCTGTCTCTCGGAAAAGTCAAGCCTTAAATTGCATATTTTTATGCAATAGTGAGAGGATATTTAAGGAATATGTCACCTAGTGAGAATTGTATGTGGGATTGCCCTGTACAGTCCAATTGTGATATGACACCTCCTAGAGATTAGAAAGAGGATGTTCAGTGATAACCATGTAGTAGGCACAGTGACGGTATGTGAGAGGTCACCTGTGTCAGAGTTGTTAAAATACCGGTATTTTTGGAAAGCGTAAGCGTAAGCGTAAATACACTTTCCAAATTTTGAGTATGGATACTAAAAGCGTAAGGTATTTTTAAAATACCTAGGAAAGCGTAAAATAAAGCGTAAGCGTAAATTTTTTCTTAGAAAGTGATCTTGCTGTTGAGGATCAAAAAACACCTTTGCGCGTTCACTTTTAGATAAGTTCATACGTTGTTTCCATTCATTTTCACATTTTTTTTTATCAACACAATTAAAGATCACGATCAACGTAACAAAAAAACATTGTTCAACACCAGGGGTCTAATAGGACACCCACTTGGTAGTCTGCTCTAGGATTTTATGGCATTTCAAAGGCAGCGGCACTCTGATCTGCGTTATCTTCTAACTGAGACTTAGTGCTGTCAATGGTGACAACATCATCGTCAGAATCAATTATGGCACCAAAATTTCGAATTCAGAAGCCGCAAAATTTCTAGACTCTATATTTAGCCAGTAGGTACATTGTGCTCATATTTTCACAGGATTTGTACATGTGACGCTATTTTCAGAGCGTTTCTACACACACGCAGTTACTTTTTATCTCTACACGTTCTACTTAACTTTCTGTTTTGTAGTTTTATGCTTTTTCAAAAGCATTAAAACTGGCTATGTGAATAGTTTTTTTACGCTTTCGGTACCCGGGTATTTCGGCCGGGAAAGCGTAATAAAGCGTACGGGTATTTAATGAAAGCGTAAGCGTAAGCGTAAATATAAATACCCATTTACCCGGGTATTTCAGGTAAGCGTAAATACGCTTTTGCAATTCTGACCTGTGTAGAACAAGGCTTGTAGAAATATAGTCAAGAGGTCCAAAAATGTGACACTAGCTAGTGAAATTTCACTTGAGTATCTGACATCAGATTATTGAAAGAAAATATGTCATAACCATAGAATCATGTGTTAAGTCGCAGAGATATGATTATAAATGAGTTCAAAAGCATGACATTCAAATATTGTGTTTTTATGATAACTTTGAAGTCAATTTGAATGCTATGATATGCTTTTCGACAACATGGCCAAATACTGCAGTAATAAAGTAAACAACAAGTACTTGATTTGATTTGATTGAAACCTAAATAACCACCTACTTAGCTATGATAATTAAGATCTGAACATAATTATTCACAGTTGAATCTGGACATTCAATTCCTGCCTAAGACCTCATTAACAAAAATAGAAGTATTATAGTTGTCTTCTCAATAACCAAAGCAGAATACCAGGGCCTTTGAACCTATGGGGAAGGTGGTGTGCGCTACACTCGTTCCCAGTAAAGAAAAAAGTGGGTTATGGTAGTTTTTTTTCTGGAAAATGTCCGTTTTGTGAGAGTTATGTCCCATTTTGTGTGAATTATGTCCCTATGACGTCATAGTATTGACACAAGATAGGGTTATGGTAGTGTGAAGAGCTACCGTATCCAAATCTTGTGTCAATGTTATGTTTGGTCTTCTGGGGTTATGGTAGATTACTGTAGTAATATACTATGACGTCATAGGGACATAACTCTCACAAAATGGGACATAACTCTCACAAAACGGACATTTTCCGGGAAAAAAACTACCATAACCCACTTTTTTCTTTACTGGGAACGAGTGTAGCGCACACCACCTTCCCCATAGGTTCAAAGGCCCTGGTATTCTGCTAACCAACTTTACATAAACATGAAAAACTTTCAAGTGAAAGTTTTTTCATTACTTTGCAATAGGTTGCATGCAGTAGGTATATTGTTAGAAAGTTGAAAGTGTAAGGTTACAATTATTGAAAACAATGGTTTGCATTTTTGGTACAACAACTACTGAAGCATGAAGGGTGTGAAATGTCATGCAAAGTGTCAATTGTCATGACAACTGTAAATTAACGTGTCAAATGTTATGTCAAATGTCAAGCAAAGCATCAATTGTCATGACAAATGTCATGCAAAGTGTGAATTGTTTATTCAAATCATCAAATATGTTTGTATCCAAATTTTATGTTTTTGTATCAAAATCATTTTGTATCAAAATCTGATGTTGGCATAAGATTTCGATACAAAAACAACAACAAGATTTACATACAATGTGCACTTGACACTTTAACTTATATTTGTCATGACAATTCACACTTTACTTTACATTTGTCATGACAATTGACACTCTGCATGACATTTTACATGACAATTTTACACTTCACAGGGCTTGGTACAAGCACCAGTTCCCAAAATAGACAGGTAGAAACTCATGCAACACAATAAAAAAATTTACAAAAAATATGTATTTATATACAATTTTACAAAAATTCGATTTTTTGTACAATTTTACAAAAATTTGAATTTTTATACAATTTTTATTTTTATTTTGAAATTTTCCATTTTATTTTATTTTATTTTATTCTTAAATTTTCCATTTTATTTTAATTTTATTTTTATTATTTTCAGAGATTTTGCCAACCGTGGTCACAAGCCCATGGGTAATAAAAATGATCAATGTACGCAGCTCTGTTCGATTAACGAATGGCTGCCGAGCCGCTGAGTTGATTTTCAGTGGCCATACCCCTTTACGACATGTGGGAATGATCCGGCTAAGGATGGCCAAGGTCTTTTTCAAAGGTTTTTTTAAAAATTTAAGTTTTTTTTAACCCGACCATCGAAACCGTTTTTTTTTAAAACCTTGGCCAAAATTTTTAGTACTAAGCACTAGGTATTTTGCAATTTTTTTGCGCGCAAGCACGCAATTTCGCCTGTACTTTACCATTTGTGGTGGTTTTCTTTGGTTTTGAGGCATTTTTAGTGTAAAAGCTTCCATTTGTTTGTGTTATATATCATAATAAGCCACAATGTGCTAGTGCAGTATATAATATACAGCCAATGTGCCCATACACACTTGTGCGGTGTGAAACACCACTGCCAATGTGTTAGCCTGCTCTTATATCCTTATTGAGGCACTTTTCCATACCCAACTTCATTTGAAGTCACAAATGTTCGACAAAAGGCGATATCCACAATAAGGCGATATAAAACAGATATTTTTGACAGAAATCATCACTTAAAATGCTATCCCATGACACTACAGCCATTCTATGGCTATATATAACATCACAAAGTACTGTCACCCGTCTGATTTACCCGTATATGTTGACTCATGACCATATCTGGGAGCTTTTGAGGAAAAAAATGGTTTTATTTGAAAATAAAACCCTGTTTTTGAAAAAAACGGGTTTTTTAAACAAAAAAACACTGTCATTGAAAAAAACCTTTTTCGGCCATCCCTAGCCAGCTCGAAATCTATTTTTATATTTGTAAATGCTTTTGCCCATCACATAAAAAACCCACCACAGCAAGTTTCAATGTGCATTACATTGCGTCACTTTTTAAATGTGCATGCGCACCTCATGGGTAGGAACAGATTTTGGACCTTGAAACCCTGCCGGTGCCCCACTTTTTCTGGCTGGTAAAGGCACCAGCAAAAATTGGCACCGCACCGGCACCGGTGCTATTTTGAAAAAAGGGCACCGACACCGGGTGGCACCTCTGAAAATTGCAAAGGCACCGCACCAGCACCGGTGCCTCTCGGTGCCCCGGTGCCTTCACATCACTACCTCTGACCGGAAGAAATGTGGAATGCTCTTCCATTTTTCAAACATATTTTTGTATTATACAGACAATTACAACACGTTAAATACTGTAATTCTAGAAACACTTGTAATTCAAGATTCCCCAGACATCAGTTACAGCAACCTGTTTATCAAACGGCTGGTGGTATTCTTATCATTCTAGTGTTGGCGGCGTGTACTTTTTGAGTGGGAACTGCCACTGATTTTACTGTATACAAATAATGTCCCACAATATCTAAAAATATAATGGTTACCTGGAACCAGTTCCGCATGTATTTTACCTTTAAATTTATAATTAACACCTTTATTAACTTCTTATTTATTATTCCATTTTACTTTACTTTCAACTACCAACTTTGCCACTTGCGGAACTGGCACCAGTCACTTTTACCACATCTGTTGGATAATTTTTACATCCTAACTTATGTATACTCGGCGTACATGATACTCTGCCGTCGCACTGATTTATGTCTCGTGTTGGAAGCGTGCCAATGATTATTCAATCATGCGATTTCTGTAAAAAAATGAAAAAAAATTCGTCGATGTGAATATTTTAATGAATAACATTATAACAAGAATCAATTGTGTCATCTTTATATGAAACTTGCACGCGTTAACCATCATTGGCACACTTCCAACGGGAACCACGCATGCAAGGTGTAAATTAACCGGAGTATAGCAAGAACTAGGGTGTCAAATTTCCGTTTTCTGTTTCCGTTTTCCGCAGGCAAATGTTTTCCGTTTTCCGTTAAGTTTTCTGGCTGCTGAAATTTTTCTCCGTTTTACGGCCACTTTTTTTCCGTTTCCACTTTTCTGGCTCATTTTCCGTTTTCCAGCTAAATTTTAAGTTTTTCCACCTTTTTTCCATTTTCCAGCTGCTGAAAAAATTTTCTGTTTCGGTTTCCATTTTCCATAAAAAAATTTTTTTGACACCCTAGCAAGAACCCTACTAAAACCTGTCTGCCCTAGCTTTAAAATACAGTATTTGATTGAATAATCCCCCTGGTGGATTTTTTTTCAACAGACTTTTTTTACGGGGGGGGGGGGAATTATTCAAGGGGAGGAATTTTTATTTTGTTAAAACTTTATATTTCTATCGAGTAATTTCATGAAATATGCTTTATTCACCAAAATCGTGAAATCTTCAAATTGGACACAAAACAACTTGATCAAGGGTCAACTTGTCGTAAGGGGGTTTTATTTGAGGGAGGAATTATTTTTCCCCCCAAGGTCTAACAGGGGGAGTTATTCAAGTGGGATTTTTCAAGCAAATACGGTAATTTTAAATATTCTGGTAATTTTTCCAATCAAATGTGTGATTCACATGTCATCGACTTTGTGCCACCCGCCCGCCCTCAGCGGTGAGCAGGGACGTAGCCAGGATGTTTGAGCGGGGGGGGGGCGCGGATTGTATGGGGGGCGGCGCCTGGCGAACGGGGGGGGCGGCGCCCCCCCCTAAAATTTTACCCCTGTAGTAAGGTAATGGCGCCATGGCGCTGGCGCCATTCGTAGGCGCCACTGGCGTTGGCATTGGCACCAAAACAGCGGTATGCGTCTGCATTTTACAGGCATATAGAGCGACATGGACAGGAACTGAGTCGATTTTCACTGGCTTTGAGGCCTCGGAGACCGATCAGACGAAAATATATGTTGTGAAAGGAAAATGCGCGCTTGCGCGCAAATTTTTTTCAAACTGTCAACAAAATCGTCTTCTGAAAGTGCCATTTCTGGCACGTTTTTTGGTCCGGCCCGTGCCCCCCCCTGGTACGTCCTTGGCGGTGAGGAACTCCACGCCCACCAGTTTTCACAATACGCTGTTCAAAGATTTGTGATTTGTTTCAGCATTTGCGACTGTGCTTGCAAAAACAAGCAAAAATAGATGTAATAAATATTCCATCACTACTCGTGTGCCACTGAGCAGGCTGTCCGCGAAAATAGGGAAATATTTGTAACCCGTATACCACTACCACGCAGATGCTTTTTTTTGACGGGCTACAAAAAACAACTAACACCTAAGTTGCACTATGCAATGTGTTAGCAGAATTACCCCAAACGATGCATTGCGTGTTAGTGTAAACATACTAACACGCAGCAAATGGTCAATTTTTGAGTCAATTCGGGGTACATCCCACACGCTCAAAAAACGTATCCATTTCACAGTGTGGGTCAGTAATGTAAAAAATTTTTAGATAGTTTGTTTTTGCATATGTGGATTCATGTGCAAAGTAAATTATTTGACCAAGATCTTTAGTGGAATTTTTTGAGGGGAATTGAGGGGGGAATTTTTTATCTTAAATATGTATCTACAGTATTTCCTCAAATTACCCCCTGGGGGTTTATTTTTTCAGAGTGAAAATTTTGAGAGAAAAACGTGAAAAATGTAACAATAACCACCATTTATAAGTTTTTACAGCCTTATATAAGGATGTAGATGGTTTAAACGATGTTCTAATGTAACACAGTAAGTGTTTTGAACGTCTGTTGTGCATTTCCTGGACCACAAATTCATAGTGCCCATTTTGAGGGGGGGGGGTATTTTGAGGAAATACGGTACCCATATAAATTGAAATTGCAAATGTTTATTTATCATAAATTATTCTTTAATTGAGGAATTTTTACGTAAATGTTTATTTATCATATAAGTGAATGAAAACAATGAAAACTTAATGCACATCCAGTGTGAGTCACCCATTATTTTTGCCAGCTGCTATGGAACAGATGCTGTAACACATTGCACAGCGTTGTTGCCGTGTTACAGATTTTTGTTTTACACGCAATAGTGCATACAGCGTGTTGGTAATATTATGCCAACACGAGCAATTTTTGTCTGCGTGGTAGTACAAAAATCGTTCACCCGCATTGGTTAACACTCCTGTTTACCACGGGGTGGACTTTCGCGGACAGCCTGCCACTGAGAAATCAAGAATCTGGTTTAACCCAGGTTTTTATTATTTCAAGTTCCCATTGATGTGCCTTGTGTTGCACACAAGCGCAGCATGCCAATAAAATATCGCCCTATTACATTTTTATAGATTTAAAAAAAGTATATACCTAGAAGGTTTTAGAGAAAATTCTTGCCGTATTAACATTGCTTGTTGTATAATGCTTTAGATGTTGTTCTGTGTGAAAATGTGAAAATTTTAAGTGTGACTAGGTGGTGATTGCACCCCATTTTTTTGCTACTTTTATTTAGGTAGGTGTTCCCAAAGCCAAGTTGTTTAATTTTCAGATCAAATGCGATATTTTTTGTAAGCCAGAACAAGCCAACGGCATTTAATAAATTGCTTAACAAAATATCGTCTATTTCTGTGTTTGAAACCCTCGATTTATTCTTCACGCAGGTTCTCCGCTAAATTTCGCATGATCAAAACGTATAAAAATGTAACTATAAACTGCGCCAAATTATTTTTTTTTGGAAAACCACAGCGCAGGATTTATTCAAACAACTCACAGTTGATATCAATTCATCAAAAATACTACATTCGCGAACACACTGTATTTCCATCTGGCCAGGCCTATTTCGCACATAAGCCTGTTTCGCACATACGCCTGTTTCGCACATGGATGAAACCCATTTCGCACAAAGGCCCATTTTGCACATAACTGATGCTATGTGCGAAACAGGCGTATGTGCGAAACAGGCTAATGTGCGAAACAGTGCACCCTCATTTCCATCCGCTTCAAGCAGGAACTAGACCACAGAAATAGAAAAAATACCAATATGGAATGGCTTTTTTCATACGATTTAACATATTTAACGCGACCATGCAACTTGGCAAATTTAACAGAAAAACTCAAGTCGAGTAGAAAATTAATTCTATCATATAACGTATTTCCTCGAAATACCCCCCCCCCTCTTGGGACCACTATGAAACAATCACCCCCCCCCCATCGAAATACCCCCCCAAATTGAGTGTAAAGGGAACGTACATCACAATAACTGTAGTTTGTGTTCTGTGTACTGCAGAACACACGTTAAAACAATGTCGGTGTCACGTTAAAACAGTGGACATACCACCTACATACCTACTAATATAAGTCTACAGAACCATAAAAATGGCGGTTTTTGTTGCATTTTTCGACGTCTGCGTAAGTTTCAGACGACAATTTCGTACTTGGTTTTCAAAAATTTTCATGTGAAACAATAACCCCCCCCCCCCTCGAAATACCCCCCCCCTCGTTTAACCCCCCCCCCCCCCCTCTCGGGACCACTATGAAACAATCACCCCCCGGGGGGTATTTCGAGGATATACGGTAGTCGTTTACGAAACAAATCAAATAATGACAAAATCGACAAGTAGTCAACAATTTGAATTTCACACTGGATACATCACGGATTATGTTTCGGCCGTTGTCACGGATTCGGCAACATACAACCTGTAAAATAATATTCAATGCAAGCACACCGCATGTGTTCATTCAGCTCTAGGGCGTATCCATAAAATAACTTTTGCGGGAGGTTCATTGTATCCTAAAGGGCCGTTCAAACGATTTTTAGACAACTAAAGCACTTGAAAAAGTTCAATGTGTCATGTGAAAAGTTCCATAATCGTCTGAAAATGTGGTGAAGTGTAGTTTTACTTCGGTGCACACACATGCCCAAAATTTCTCAATAGATTTCAGTTTCAATTCAGATTTCAATTTTTTAATTTCAGATAGATAGCTGTTCGATTTTTTGGTGGGTGGTGGGTTCGATGTTAAGTAGCCAAAAATTTTTGCCTCGGGATAGATACCTAGATACCTCCGGGATGGACAGACAGCTACAGCGTTTGGGGTAACCCCCCCCCCCCTCAACCCCCAAAACCACCCACCTGCCCACTCTGCGACTGGCTGCCTCCAGAGTAGTGATGGAAAAAGCGCCAGGCTTTTAGCGCCAAGCGCCAAAAGCGCCATGGCGCTTTTCCGATCCACGACGCCAAGCGCCAATGGCGCCAGAGCGTTTTAGCGCCAAGCGCCAAAAGCGCCATGGCGCTTTTCTGGACCACGGCGCCAAGCGCCAATGGCGCCAGGAACCTATAGCGCCAAGCGCCAATGGCGCCAGCGCCAAAGTGAAAACGCTTTTTATTATGCCGCACGATGTCCCAAACAGCCTCCCCCAGAAATTTTTTTCCAGCTATCTACCCAACCTCCGCGAGAGTCAACATCAAGGGGGTTGGATTGGGTAGATACACTCATTTTCGGTGGGTGCATCTCAAGGGGAGAGTATTATTTCTATAGCTCACTCAGACCTGGGTGAATTTCAAGGGGTAAATACGAGGTGGTAAATTTCGAGTGGGTAGATTGAAAAAACCCACCTTGAATAACACCCACTTGAATAACACCCCGTTGAGTAACTTCCCCTCCAAAACTTACTGACGAAATTATAACTCACTGGGGTCCTATTCGAGGATATACGGTAGCTGGAATTGTGAGTAAATGAGGAGCAATTTTGGACAACCTACCTATGCAACATTTCAATGTTTTTAGGGTACTAACAGTGATCAAATGCAAATTTAACAGGGCTTGGGAACAAAAATTTTGTCAGGTGCAAGAAGTCGTTAAGTCCACTTGTTTACTAGACTTCTTCCTGGATTTTTATAATAATGGTTGGCGCTTTTTTGGCGCCATTTAAAATGCTGGCGCCAGGCGCCAATAGCGCCGCCAGAAAATGGCGCCAAGCGCCAAAAGCGCCATGGCGCTTTCTCAGATCCTGGCGCCAAGCGCCAATGGCGCTAGAGCATTTTAGCGCCAAGCGCCAAAAGCGCCATGGCGCTTTTTGCTTTGGCGCTAGCGCCAGGCGCCAGCGCCATGGCGCTTTTCCATCACTACTCCAGAGCGTACTGCGCGTGCGAGTGCACCTCCGGCGGCCAAAAACGGCGCCAACATGCCGTCGCGGTCGGATAAGGTCGGCCACTTTTTTTGACGCGACAATTCTTCCAGTGGCAGCTCTGGGGGGGGGGGGGGTTGTAGGGTTTTTGAGGGTGTGTAGGGCGGGCTTTGGGGGATGTAGGGCATTTGAGCTGTTTGGTAGGATGGTTAGAGACCCGGAGTAAATTTTGGTCAGCTTTGAAAAAATCTTTGTAATGATTTTCATTTTGAAATGTCTAAAAAATATCTAAAATTTGAGATTTTTTAATATTTATGTTTTGTTAGGATTTTCCAAAGAAATTTTATTTTTTATTTCCTGATTCCTGATGATATTATCTCAAAATAACACAAATAAATTTTCAACCAAACCTCACGCCGCGACAAAAACCGATTTCATGAACAAAAATTCAAACACGCTAAAAAAACAACACAAAACCAACCAGGCTCCCCATTTTTCCTTCTCTGCTCATTTTCAAGTTCCCTTTTCTGTTTCATGGTAGCCAAAAGTGCCTCCTGTTTTTGTTTCTGCTGTTGGTATTTGTTAAGCGGGAATTAGAGCTCAGCGTCGATTCGACATAAATGACGACGTGAAATGATGTCGTGAAATTAATTACACGAGTGTGGATCATGCTACGGGTCTACATTTTTCTAAGGATAATATATGAATCAATACCTTAATCGTGTCCAATACTGAGTGTTATCAGCCACAACTAGAGCGAATTGAAAAATTCAATTTTTATCATTCCACGTCATCATTTTACGTCAGGGAACAACTTGACATTTCACGTCAAACTATTGCTTGCAATAGTGTTGTGGGCACGGGCGATTGAGCAAATGGCAAACTTGCGTGCGTCCCACAGAAATCTATTTACAAGGTGCCGAACTTCGCGGAGACCAGCAATGGGCCAGGTGACTGAAGCGATGTCACGCCCAGAGTGCTGTCGACCGATGGAAAAAGGGGGAGGAACGTTTGTAATATGTGTGATTTCGTTTCTGAGCAAAAACCGTCGCCTTGCGACACTGGCTGCACTCAATGAATAAATGCATTCATTTTTGATGCGGTCAAGCGAAGGAAAAATGAGTTGCAGAAAGGAACACAACTAAAAATAATTTCAAATGCGCACCTTATAAATGTCAGCCGGCGCATGCGCTGTGCGGGTGCCGCCGCGACCGTCCGCTGCACACGCGCGCCACAGGGGCGGGCCGCGGGCGATCGGGGCAACACTCACGTGTGCACGCCCCGGCCGAGGGTGCCAATCGACGCTTGCAACACCTGGGCGCGCGTCGCCATGGCAACACGGCGCCCGGCCGCCATAAGGGCGACCGAGCGCCGCGCCGTCATGGTGGCGCACGCGACGGTCAACTTGCCCGTGGGGGCAACACCCCCCCCCCAAGCCCGGGGCAGGGGTTCAAAACAAAAAAAACTGAACGTCCAAAATTGCCGTATGTGAGAAAAAATGAAAATAAAATAGACTGGTGAAATTCAAACACCAAAATATGCTTTTCTCAACTGCCAGAAAGTAAATATAAAAAACGCGTTAGCACCGAAAAAATGTTTTTTACAAATAATTGTAAACCCGTTAGTGCTGTAAAAGCTTTTTTACAAATGAGGCAAAAATAAATTAGTGACTTTGTAAAAAAAATCAGTACCTGAGAAATGAACAGAAAAAAATGAACCCGTTTCCACATCAAAAATGCGTTGAACCCGTGTGCGCAAAAATGTGCCCAAAATAATCACCTCAAAAAATTGCGAAAATCCAAAAAAAAAATTCTGCTCCGCCCAATTTTCAATGCCGCTTACTTTTTGTCACTTTCTTCAGGCCGGTGGTCATGATACCAGATGGCCCGGCTTCTTCACCGGCACTTTGGCCCAGCGGTGTTGGTGAACGGGCGCGCGGAATGCGGCTGGCTGGGGGCTGCAGCGGGGACAGAAGGGGGGGTAACGCGGCAAAAAACTCGCAAACGCGCCGCACCTCGGGGGGGGCTATGCAGCAACAGTTTGCTGTCGCTGTATTCTTGTGGGGTGGGGCTGAGGGACAGGCTTTGGGGGCCGCTGTGGGCGGCGGCTGGCAGGCCGCCGCCTCCTCCTCAATCCAAGATCTCCTCCGCCGTTTGGAGCTCATCTTGGCAGTCGGCCAACTGCTGATGCAGTGCGTCCTGTTCAACGCGAATGCGGGCCTCCGCATTCAGACTCCAGCGGAGCATGGGCAGGGCTTCGCCAGGGTAGAGCAACAGGCGCTCTACCACGGAGGACAGCAAATCGACAGAACTGCGCAATTTTGCGAGTTCGTCGTTATCTGTGGGGGGTAGGCGTGGTTTTTGGACTTTTTGGGGTTGGGTGGGTCCAGGTTTTGCACAAAATTTACCCCTATTACACTCACCACACTGCGGGACCAGGGCTACGTGCAGGGGGGTAGGCAGTAGGGGTTGCGCGCGTGGGATGCCTGCGCACATGGCGGCGTGTGTCTGCACGTAAGTACTGTTCCAAAAAATCATGCCCAGTGAACTTACTGGACGCGTTCATGTGGTGGGCGGCCGCGGATGTGCGGTTGGCGACCCTAGGGTTGTGAGCTGGCTGGCGATGCCCAGCGTGGATATTCATGTCTGCGGAGGCACGTGCCGTGACTTTGCCGCTCCGATTTTGTGAAAATGCGCCCCAGGGGATAAAGTGCACACCTGGGGCTGGCTTCGGCTGCACGGCGTTCAACGGCACCGGGGCCTGGAGTTTCACCTGGGCGACAACGCTCTCCATCGTGCGCCGCTGGCTGGGGGAGCGGTTCTGTGTGGGGGAAGTTCGGTAGTCGGAAATATTCGCCGCTTGACTATGGCAAACTGAACTGACCTGGTTCGTGTTTGGATGTTTGGCGCTGGGCACTCTGGATGGTGGGCTGAGCAGCCGGTGGCGCCTGCCATCAGTTCTGCTGACGCGCAAGTTGTCCATATCGCCGCGGCCCATATTTTTGCTCGTGTTCGTGTCTGTGGGGGGAGTTTTTATTTTTATTTTTATATCGTTGGCAGGTGTGAGCGCACTCATTGGTACTCTCCGGAGAGAGTCCCCCGTATCAATAATTGCCACCGATTTGTCAACCCCGACTACATCGTATCGACCAGTGCGCAGGGGTTGCAATTTTCGGTCCACTGAAAAACCCCACTTTGTTTCTAGGTAGGTTGTATCACCTATTTTTGTGGGTGTCCCCGTTTTCAAGTCATAGGTACGCTTGTACCGATCTTGAGCATTTTTCAGGTGCATTTTGGCTTGCTGCCATAATTGTTGCAAGTGCCCAGGGCGAGCTGCCGCTGCTGGCACTCTTGTAGCCAGCGCTTTCAATGTTTTCTGCAGTTGCGTGTTACTGCTGGGGGGGTCGTGGTCTGTGTTGTCTACTTTTTGGGGCCCATCCGCTTTATCTTTGGTGATTGGTGGCATGCATCCAAAAAGTAGCTCAAATGGTGCATGTGCAACGTCTCGATTGTATGCTACGTTCATTCGTAATGCTACTTTGGGTAACGCTGCGGGCCAGTCCTTGGAATTTGTATTTCTCTGCGCCCATTGTCGCGTTAGCTGTTCGACGCTGCGAATTGCCCTTTCCGCCAGTCCATTTGACTGCGAGTGGTAGGGGGTTGTTGTGCGCAGGGAAAAATTCCATTTGCGGGCCAGGTTGGATATGTCTTTGTTTACAAATTCTGTGCCATTGTCCGTGATCAATTCTGTGGGTGGTCCGAATAGGTGGATGACGTGTTTCTCAAGAGTTTTTGCCACTGCTTCCCCAGTGAGTTGTCGTAGGGGTGCCAATGCTACTGCCCTTGTAAGGTAGTCGATAGCCAGTAACCGTATGTGTAAGCGTCTGTATCCCCAGAATTCGGGCATCGGGGTTGTGCCTACTGCCACTTTCTGCCAGGGCCTCATGCCTGGTTCGACTGGGAATAGTGCGCTCAACCCCTTGCGTTGTCCGTCTTTTGTGATTTTGCATGTGTGGCATTTTTTCACAAATTCTAGTGCATCTTGCCGCATGCCGGGCCATGCTGCTATTTTGGCTACTTGTTGGGTGGTTCGTTCGGCGCCTCCATGTGCTCCGAGGAGCCCTGCATGCACATCGTTTAGCAGTTTTTCCCGCATGTGGCTGGGTGCCCATGGTTGGGGCCCCTGGGGCCCTCTGTATTCAATGATACCCTCTGCCCATGTGTATTGGGCCTGTCCCATGGCGTTGTTTTCCAGTTTATTTTTCAGCGTTTTGTATTCTGGATCTTTGCCAATTTGTGACTGTTTGGGAGTATCTACTCATGTGGGGGCACAATTTGTCAAGTGGGATGCGGATGCTTTCGCTAGCTCGCTGGAAAGCCAATGTATCTAAATCTTCAATCAGGTTTCGGCTTAGCGTGTCTGCAACCACGTTGTGTTCTCCGGGACAATATTTGATTGTTAGATCTTTTAATGACAATCGCATTGCCCATCGGTGTGTCCACCTTTCAATTTTTCTGTGGGCCGGTTTGACCAGTGCATTTACTAGGGCTTTGTGGTCAGTTCGCAAGATTACTTTCTGCCCGTCGATGTAGTCGCCTAGTCGATCCAGCGCCCATGTGCATGCTAGAGCTTCTTTTTCGATGACCAACCAATTCTTGTGTGTCGTGGGTAACTTTTTGGACACAAATGCCACTGGTCTTAGTTGTTCTGGGTCTGTTGCGCATTTTTGCATTAGTACTGCTCCCAAGCCGATGTCACATGCATCCGTGTACAGGTAGTAATCTTTTGTTCGATCTGGGTGTGCTAATATTGGGGCGGTGCTGAGCGTGAGTTTGAGGGTCTTGTATGCACTTTTGGCGTCTTCTTACCATTGTTTGTATGGTGGGATCGGGTCGTTTCCGTGTACTCGGTACTTTCCTTTGGCCATTTCATTCAACGGAGCTGCTAAACGGTGGAACCCTGGAATGTGCTGGCTGAAATAGCCAGCTTTTCCTAGGAATGTTTTAATTGTTTGTTTAGTATCGCCACGATATTGCTTCGTTTTGGGGCGATGCCTTTTTCGCTTAGCTCAAATCCCAGGAACTTGACTTTGTTGCAAAAGAACTTGCTTGTTGCTCGCAACTAGACAGTTGTCTATGTATGCAAAAAATGCGGGCCTTTCTGGTTCTGTGTTTAATCCAGTCAGGACACAATCCATGAGTCTTTGGAAACTTGCGCCAGCATTTTTTAGGCCTAGCGGCATGCGCGTGTTACTGTATTGACCGCGGCTGCACACAAATGAGACCATGTCTCTTGTGGTTGGGTCTGAGATTGTGACATTGTAGTACCCAAAACTTGCGTCCATGGTGGAAAAGACCGTTCTTTGGTTCATTTGTTGGAGCATGTCATTTGTCGGTGATGCGTGGGAGTGGGTACGCGTCTTGGACTGTGACGTCGTTCAGTTTTCGGAAATCTAAGCACAACTGATAATCCGATTTGCCTTTGGGGACAATCACTAGTGGGAATGCCCACGGGGACGCGGAGGGCACAATCAATTTCTTTTTTAACATTTTGTCTATGGTCCGCCATACAAATGTGCATTTTGGGAGGGTCTCAAATCTCGCTGCGCACTTGATTGGTTTGGCCCCTAGCACTAGCTCGATTTTGTGTTCAGTCACTTGTGTTTCGCCAATGTCATATTCGTTCATACTAAACAGACCTTCTTGCCTGGCCAGGAGATTCTTGAATCGGTCTTGCATCGCTGGTGGCAGCGCATCCTGACTTTCTGTTGGCAAACGGCTCCAAATTTCGTTGATGCGTTCTTGTTCCTCTTGCGTCAATTGTCGCCATTCTGGGAACGTGGCCGTTGGTGGCTGGGGGTGGGGAAGCTCTTTTAACCCCTGAGCTACTGGCGGCTCTTCTTTGTCTTCAAGTGCTAGTGTGTGTGTTGTTGTGAACAGTTCCGCTACTTTAGTGTGGGCTGGGATGTGGCACTCTGTGCCAGTTGTGTTGGTTACACACATTTTGAATTCTGCTGCGTCCAGCCATTTGCGGCCTGGCTGCAAAATTGCGTTGCATGCGAGTCCCGCTACATGCTCATGCAATTTTCCGTCTGTGTCTTGCATGTATGAGTCTAGTGCGTATGCGACCTTGTGTCCTGTTTTCGCCTCTGCTGGTATGGGAGTGCTTTTGTCCACTGCGACCTGCATGTGGGCCCGCTGGCCAGCTGGGATGGTTGTTTTGTGTGTGGTGTATACGTCTATTGTGTAGCATTCTGTCTGGTCTATTTGGTCATTAGTTCTGAACACTTCTGTTTCTTGTTCGTATTCTTCGGACAACCGTTTTAGTTCCTGGTGCGCTGTTTGGACTATTTGCAGGGGGCCCCAGATGGCCTATGTATGGTCATGTTGTATAGTCTAAGCCATTCACCCTTGATGATATTTCCAGACGTGCGGATGTGGCTGCCCGTGTAGGGTCTGAATTTCGCTCTTTCGTTGTCGGGATTCATGTGGGCTTTTGCCCAGGTGCGTTCTAGTGTGGAATCCTCAATGAATAGACCGATGTTACATCCTGTGTCTATGTGGCCCGTGATGGGGATCCCACAAAACAGGATAGTGGCCATTGGGTCGGGTGATCCCACTGTGCGTGTGCATGTGTCCGTTTTTGTGCTTGCAACCGTAGGAACCCAGTTGTCTAAATCACCGCCCTCTACTGGGTCGTCGCTGTTGTCCCATAGGTCGTTGTCTAACTCGTATTGTTCTTGCGTGCACCTGCTGGACAGTGTTTCGGTGAGAGGGATGCCCATTTCGGCACACTTTTGTTTCATGCTAATTTTAGCATCTTGTTCCGATTTTCCCTGCCTTGCGAGGGACTGTTTGATGTTGCTCGCTCTGTCTGCTTGGTGCGCTGGGGATTCTGGGTTGAGGTAGCATTTTTCGGGACCATGGGGCATGGGTTTGGGATGCAAGTGGAAAGTGCACCAGGGTCCTTTGTAATTTTCAGGGTCAAACGCGGCCCTGACGCCTTCCGCGTTGCTGTTTGTGCTGTAGGCTTTTGCGTCGGGTTGCCAGTTGGTGTTGTAGCGTGGGCGGGTGCGTTGGTTTCTTTGTTCTTCCCGGCGCTGTGTTCTAGCATCTTCGGCTTCTTTCCGGGCGGCGTCGATTTTTGCGATGGCTTGGTTGATGGTGCATGTGCCGTCTTGCCAGCGTTCACGCCACATGTACCAGCAGTTCACTGGGGCCAATCATCCTCTGGCGTTCATGGTCCGACATGGTTTCGCTGACATGGAAAAAATTTGTGCAAAGTTGCGTGTAAAATGAGGACGCGGACTCGCCGGGGTCGGGTTTCAACTTGTACCAGTCTGCCACTGAGTGGACTGTGTGGTCGGCTTTGTAAGCCTCTACTAGGCTGTCGAGTACGTAGAGGATGTTGTGGTGTTTGTTTATGCACACCGCCAGGTATTTGTTCTGTGTGTCTCCCATCAGACTCTGCATGAAAATGTTTGTCCAAAACAGTTGCTGCTGGCTCTCCGGGATGCCCATGGCTTGCTGTGTTATCATGTGGAGCCAGAAGCGGAAAGGCCCAGTTTGGCTTTTATCATTCCCGTCAAATTTGATTTGTTTACTTGCGGTGGATACAACGTGTCCGACGCTGATTTTATCTCTTGGGGCCTGTATGGTGCCCAGGGGTTGCAAACCGTCTTCTGGCGCAATGACGTACCGCTCCATGTACTCTATGATTTGGATTAGGAGGGGGCCCTGCGTTAATGTCGCCAGTCGGTCTTCTGTTGACCATCGCCAGGTGTCGTCAGATATTGGTGCCGTGTTTCGGTGTGAGGGTCCGAGGGAGTTGTTGGCTATGAGTCGTGTCAGTTGCTCAATGCGCTTGTTTTGTTCTTTGAATCGTTGGTTGAACATGGAGGCCATCGCGGCCAAGTCCGACGTTTGGACTTCCATTTTTGCGAATGGTGCTGGGGATGCGGAATTGTGCGGTTGTGTGGTTGATCGCAGTAGGGGTTCGTTTGCTGCGGTGATGTTACTGCTATCACTTTCTTCCCCGCTGCTGCCACTGTCATGGCGCTCCTGGTTTTCAATCGTGATCATGGTTTTTTGTGTGCTTTTGAAATACGCGTCTGCCAGGTTTATCAACCAGCAGCCCAAAGTGGAGTTACTGTCTTTGCTGGCTATTGATTGTGCCTTTTGGCCAGTTTGGCTTTCGCCAATAGTTCACGGATTCAATTGTGTTGATAAGTACGCCCCTTCTGCGGGCCGTTGTCCATTCGGACACTTTTTGGGTGAGTTCTCCATCTGAATATTCCACAGGTGCGTGTAGCACTGGGTGCAATGCTGTGGCCTCTGGTGGGCCTGTGGGGGGATTGGTTGTCATTTCAGACATTTTTCTGTGCTTGTATCGCGCCTTGCACAATTGCCACTTGTTCTGGGCGGGGATTTATTTTGCGCGGTGTCCCTGCGGTGCTGTATTGCCGCCGCAGACTATGTTTTTCTGTTGGGTTCACTTGGGCTTGAGGGGATTCAAGCCAGTGTGGTCACCATGTTGTGGGCATGGGCGCCTTAGCAAATGGCAAACTTGTGTGCGTCCCACAGAAATCTATTTACAAGTTGCCGAACTCGCGGAGACCAGCAATGGGCCAGGTGACTGAAGCGATGTCACGCCCAGAGTGCTGTCGACCTATGGAAAAAGGGGGAGGAACGTTTGTAATATGTGTGATTTTGTTTCTGAGCAAAAACTGTTGCCTTGCGACACTGGCTGCACTCAATGAATAAATGCATTCATTTTTGCATGCGGTCAAGCGAGGGAAAAATGAGTTGCGGAAAGAAACACAACTAAAAATGATTTCAAATGCGCACCTTATAAATGTCAGCTGGCGCATGCGCTGTGCAGGTGCCGCCGCGACTGTCCGCTGCACACGCGCGCCACAGGCGCGCGGTGTCGCGGGCGATCGGGGCGACACTCGCGTGCGCACACCCTGGCCGAGGGTGCCGATCAACGCTTGCGACACCTGGGCGCGCGTCGCCATGGCAACACGGCGCCCAGCCACCATAAGGGCGACCGAGAGCCGCGCCATCATGGCGGCGCGCGCGTCGGTCAACCTGCCCGCGGGGGCAACAATACAATAGTCTGACGTGAAATGTCAAGTTGTTCCCTGACGTAAAATGATGACGTGGAATGATAAAAATTGAATTTTTCAATTCGCTCTAGTTGTGGCTGATAACACTCAGTATTGGACACGATTAAGGTATTGAAAGTATCGAGTATCAAAGGTAAGAAACGAAATCACACATATTACAAATGTTCCTCCCCCTTTTTCCATCGGTCGACAGCACTCTGGGCGTGACATCGCTTCAGTCACCTGGCCCATTGCTGGTCTCCGCGAAGTTCGGCACCTTGTAAATAGATTTCTGTGGGACGCACACATGTTTGCCATTTGCTCAGGTGCCTGTGCCCACAACACTATTGCAAGCAATAGTTTGACGTGAAATGTCAAGTTGTTCCCTGGCGTAAAATGATGACGTGGAATGATAAAAATTGAATTTTTCAATTCGCTCTAGTTGTGGCTGATAACACTCAGTATTGGACACGATTAAGGTATCGAAAGTATCGAGTATCAAAGGTAAGAAACGAAATCACACATATTACAAATGTTCCTCCCCCTTTTTCCATCGGTCGACAGCACTCTGGGCGTGACATCGCTTCAGTCACCTGGCCCATTGCTGGTCTCCGCGAAGTTCGGCACCTTGTAAATAGATTTCTGTGGGACGCACACATGTTTGCCATTTGCTCAGGTGCCTGTGCCCACAACACTATTGCAAGCAATAGTTTGACGTGAAATGTCAAGTTGTTCCCTGACGTAAAATGATGACGTGGAATGATAAAAATTGAATTTTTCAATTCGCTCTAGTTGTGGCTGATAACACTCAGTATTGGACACGATTAAGGTATTGACTCATATATTATCCTTAGAAAATTGTAGACCCGTAGCATGATCCACACTCGTGTAATTAATTTCACGACATCATTTCACGTCGTCATTTCACGTCAAATCGACGCTGAGCTCTAATTCCCGCTTCATAGTCGCCAACGGCGCGATTCAGTACGTCGATTTGCATGCTCATTTGACGCAAACAACGCGCTACTGAACGGCTGTTGGGGGGGGGGGGTAAATAAAAATGATTGTAAATGAGCTGTAAGTATATTGAAAGCACTTTGCGGGGAGTAATAAATATATAGTCACATTCAGAATAAAAACGAACTCTGGAGACAGGTGTAAGAAAGCATGTATGCTTTTATACAAATTCGACATGTCATGCAAATGTCATGCAAAATGTCAAAATTACAGCAATAAAATTCTTTCTTTATAGTTTGATTGACAATTAGCATGAAATTTGACAACTGACACGACACCGTACAGGGTGCGGGGACCTCCCAGGTCGTAGTCGTGGCAATTCTGGGGGGGGGGGTTGTAGGGTTTTTGAGGGTGTGTAGGGCGGGGTTTGGGGGGATGAAGGGCATTTGAGTGGTGAAAATGTATTTTTGTTGGTTAAGTAGACATTAGGCAAAAGTTGAAAAACTCGACGTTTTTATGACTTAATGTTCCATTACGTTTTTGAAGTGTATAGACGTAATTTAAAGAATTTTGAAGTGGCTTTCACATTTAGAAGCGTCTCGAAGAGCATACACACAATTATATCCTGCACAAATCTTTATTTACCTCAAGCAAATTTTCAACCAAACGTACACTGGAACAAAACGGCCAACCGACAAAAACACCTAAAGATCTAATAAACACACAATCAAACATCTAAAAAAAACAAAAATTAGAAGCAATCCCAAACCAACCAGGCTCCCCATTTTTCCTTCTCTGCTCATTTTCAAGTTCCCTTTTCTGTTTCATGGTAGCCAAAAGTGCCTCCTGTTTTTGTTTCTGCTGTTGGTATTTGTTGTAGTCACCGACGGCGCGATTCAGTACGTCGATGTGCATGCTCATTGAACGCAAACAACGCGCTACTGAACGGCTGCGGGGGGGGGGGGGGGTAATTAAAATATGATTGGAAATGAGCTGTAAATAAATTGGTGCGAGAGTAATAAATGTAGTATCACTGTCAGAATAAAAAAGAACTCTGGGGGCAGTCCGCACCCTGTAAAGTTTTAAGACAAGTGTCAAACGGCATGTAAGCTGTTATATTAATTCGTCAAATGTCATGTAAAATGCCGTACAAATACCGCAAATCCTCGAATAAGACCCCCCCTCGAATAACTCCCCCCCTTGAATAAGTCCCCCCTGCTGGCGGGGTGAGGAAAAAATAACTCCCCCCCTTGAATAACTCCCCCCTCTCAAAGAACTCCTACTTCTGATGAAAAGGATACAATACAAAACTATAAAAGAATAGTAGCGACAGCAGATACATAATGTGTATACAGTGTATACACATTGTTTTGTTGTTGTTGGACAGTGAAATACATGAATTACACGAGTTTACATACTGCATCCATACAATGAATTAAGTCCAAGTTTCCTGAGGAAATAATAACTCCCCCCCTCGAATAACTCCCCCCTTTGAATAACTCCCCCCTCCAAAACGTCTGACGAAAAAATAACTCCCCTGGGGTCTTATTCGAGGATTTAGGGTATGTTCAATTTCAATGTTTTATTAAAAAACCTTAAAAACCCTTGGTCATCCCTATTTTAATGACATGACAAAACATGACGAAAAAAGCAAAAAACTCACTCTACACCGATCTCCAAAAGCGGAGGCTCTTTTTCAGTGGGCAACTGCACCAATTGCAGTTCGGCTAGCAGCACGTTGATCAGATGCGAATTTTTAATAGTGACCGGTAGCTCTTCGAACATGTTCTCGTAGGTCAGTCCGCGCGATTTCACACTGAAATAAATGTTTTTAGTTGACGGATTTTTTGACGGGGGAGTTGTTCAAGGTGGGGGTATTTTTTCAGGACCTTTTCACTTGGTAGAGTTATTCACTGGGGGACAACCCGAATGATAGCTCAGTCGAAAAATTCTCCAAGGCATAGAGCTGACAAATCAAATTTTGCATACCTAATTCACTAGCCATGTAATTAGATACAAAAATTGCACCAAGCTAAGATAAAAAGTGCACCAAGCTAACATAAAAAGTGCACCAAGGCTTTTTGGGCTGGCGCAAAGGTGCTAGCAAAATTTGGCGACATAAATCATAGTCAAGTCACGCCAAGTAGACCTCCACACCGTAAAATATGACGTCACTTCACTAGGGACGATGTCCTTTCAACGACTCTGCTTTGTTCGTTTTTCAGTTTTCCTATAAAAAGAACTATTTTAAAACAACCGCTGGAAAAATCAGACGTTCAAAACCGCCACTCCCATCCCTAACCAATTCCAGCACCCCCATATCCCCCATGCCAAAACCATCAGGGCTAAAATCCACATAACACAGGTCCATAGCCGCCGGGCTAAGCCTAAAAGCCCTGCAACTGAGCTGGCCCTGGAGAGTCTTCACGGGGTCGTACACGAGCACGATGTTGTCCTTGATGGTGGACTGGTACAGGTGCAAGTCCTCCACGAGCTGCTTGTTGAAGCACGCGCCGAATGGTTGAGACTCGTAGAAGCCCACCTGTTTCCCGTAGAAGCCAACCTGGCTTTTTTCCAGACCCCATTTTTTGGTAATTTTTCTGTTTTTCACCCCATTTTCCACTTTCCGGCTCAATTTTCTGTTTTCTGTTTCAGCCAATATTTGTAGTAATTCAATCAAATACTACACTGGTAAACCTGTGTGCAGGTTTTTCAATTTTTTATACCTAGGTATGTGAATTTTTTCTGCTTCCAGCAAAATTTCTGCAATTTTTCGCCATCGAATTCAGTTTTCCGTTTGCCGGCATTACCTACCTTTTTCCGTTTTCCATTTTCGCCCAGTACAAAATTTTTCCGTTTCCGTTTCCCGTAAAAAAATTCGCTTCGACACCGTAACTGCGGGAGGATCCCATAAAACATACAAGCCCATGAAACATTTTGTATCATTACATACGCCCATGCGCCCATGAAACAGTTTGTATTTTTACACACGCTAATGTGCCCGTCAAACATGCCGGTTTGCCCATGAAACATACATACACTCACGCGGTGTCACAGCAATGCATGAGTGCCGCAATGCAATCGCCTCCACACATTCACCACTTTTCCAACAGAAAAATTCCATCATAACTAGCCCCTTTTTAAAGTGTCATATTTTGTCACTATTGGAACATTTGGAACTTTACACTCAAGATTCAGAATTTTATGATAGTCATTCATTTTTTGATATCGACTTACATAAGTAGACGCTTCATTTTTGGCAAATACGATGCAATACGACAATGTTTGTGACGCACACACATACATTGCTATAACACCGCGTGCGTGTATGTTTCATGGGCAAACCAGCGTGTTTCATGGGTGCATGAGCATGTGTAATGATACAAAATGTTTCATGGGCTTGTAAACTGGTGGAAAATATAATTGGGAAAATCACTTAATTGTATTTTACAAATCCCACATGCAAGCTGTTAGGCTTTCATTTTGTGTGAGGGTGCCCCCAAGTATTTACTATATATACCCTAGGGGACATCCCCCTCAGGCCACCCTTGATGTAGAAAAAAAAAATTTCATGTTTTCTTCTGGCAAATATAAATGGGAATTCCCTACAAATTTTTGTTCTCGATGAAACAAACATTTTTGATACAATTTTTTCTGGACATTTGAGACCAAAAAGTTTTTTTGACATTGGTAGATAGTAATTATGTGCAACTTTTCTATCCACTCAGAACCCCTGGAAGCCTCACACAATGACAGCATTGTTGATCAAAAATGAAAAACTTTTTTGAGAAAAACATAGGTTTGAAAAAGTGGACAACCCACTATCCCAAGCTATTCATGGAGCACATGGGGGCCAGAATTGGCTTGTTTGCAGTCAGGGGCAACATATGGCTGCTCCTGGGCCCCGTTTTTGCATTCAAGTATTTTTTACAGCTCACAATAAAAATGGGCCTGCGTAAAGGGGGCACACACCTGACAGTGTGTCCGGCACCTGCAGTGTCTTGACGCAAATGACAAAATACTTGTGCCCATTCAATGTGGACACTAATTATTAGATAAAAACTTATAGGGGCCAATGGGCAATGTGCCCTGTATACTCCAGTTACTTTACACCTTGCACGCGTGGTTCTCGTTGGAAGCGTGCCAATGGTGTTTAACACATGCAACTTTCATAAAAAAGTTGAGAAAATTCATTGATATGATAACGTTAATCAAAAACATATTAACAACAATGAATTTTTGCATTTTTTACAAAAATCGCAAGCTTTAATAATCATTGGCACGCTTCCAATGTGAAACATAAATCAGTGTGAGTGCAGAGTATCAAGTCCGTGGAGTATATCTAGTGTGACTGAGCCAAACAAAAAAGAGGTCTTACCCAGAAAACTGAAAATCACAGTTTATCAATCACAACCACAATTTTGATAATCACAAAGTTGATCACAAATCACAGGTGCCAAATTAAACTCCCAACTGACCAGGGGGCAGTCCTAAGTCCTGTAAAGTGTAAAGTAAAGTCTCGAATGTAAAGTGAAATGCAAAGTAAAGTGTCAATCAAAACAAAAAAGAAAAGATTTTATTACTGAACTTTGCATGACAATTGACAGTTTACTTTGCATTTGACTTTACATTTGACACTTTACTTTACACTTTACATGGCTTGGGACTGCCACCAGCAGTCAAAAAAATGGCTGTGGGCAAGCCATGAGTAATTTTTATTTTTATTGAAATGGCACCAACACAAGTGTATTCATCACTTGTGTTGGCAGCAGAAAAAATTGGCTGTGCACTTTACTGCAGCTGTATTTTGTGTGTTTTTTGAAAATTCCCATACATATTTGCCAGGAAAAAATTGGAAAAAAACATTCATCAATCTGTAGCAGCAGAACAGAGGTGTGCCAGGGGGTGCCACTTGGCATCTATGTAGGCAAATGTTGTGGGCACCCCCACAATAATCGGCAGCCATATTGGGCAGCATGTTTCCTTGTGAGATTGTTATGAAAAATGAGGTACCTGATTTCCCATTTATATTTTCCACCAGTTTACGTCTCAGGTAGCACTCTCCGTAACTGCAACAAGCCGGGCAGCGCCATCGATGACAGGCTTACAAAAGTGTGTCATCAAAAATCTCAGTCGCGAACCTCAAGTACAGTCAAATTGCGTTCTCCTATGCTGACCAGTGACAAACGAAGGAAAGAAAGTGGAGCATTCTTGATTGACGAGATTGAGCTATTCCTCCAAACAGTTGCCCAGCGACACGTTTCTATAACTTCCTTCATATCGCCCTCGGGATGGGTCATCGAATCATGATAGATATTATATGTGAAGAGACAAATGGGCCCAGCCAGGGGCAACAGCGATAAGCATAAGTCACGCATTTTTTTCACTGCAGTATTGCCTCGAATTGACCCCCCCCCCCCCTCGGAATACACCCAGTGTGAGCGACTTGGGGAAATTATAATCCTCCCCTTTGAATAACTCCCCCCTCAAAACGTCTGACGAAAAAATAACTTCCCCCTTGAATAACTCCCCCCTCTTGAATAACTCCCCCCACTGGGTAAAAAATAAAAATTGCTACAAAATTGATTGATGAAAATACAAAAGAATGTTAACGTATGGCAGTGACAGCAGATACATAATGTGTTCGCAGTGTATACACACCCTTTAGTTGTTGTATTTAGAACTTTTCAATACCTGGATTACATGAGTTGACAGAATACATTCAAACAATGAACAAGTCCAAGTTTTCTGACGAAATAATAACTCCCCCTTGAATAACTCCTCCCGCTTGAATAACTCCCCCTCAAAAACGCTGACGAAAAAATAACTCTCCTCTCATGCGCATGAGGGGCTGGCCGGTGTTCCCGTACAAAATTGACACTAATCAACAGCGTAGAGCCAGTATCTTTGAAGTATTTTTTCTTTTATCCGACATTAGAAACCGGTGATTTCCTACAACCTACCTATTCACGTCCAGCTACCTAAATTTCTGCACATTTTTTAAGTTTTTTTCCTTCCATTTCCATGCAAATTCCGTTTTCCAGCATTTTATTTTTTTACCTTTTAAGTTTCAACTTAAATTTAATCTTTTCCATTTTCCGTTTCCAGTCCACTCCACGGTAAGTGACAAAATTCTTCCGTTTCCGTTTTCCGTAATTTTTTTACATTCTAACTGCAACACGCCGGACAGCGCCGTGACAGGCTCACGAGAGCGTGTCATGAACAAACTCAGTCGCGAACCTCAAGCACAGTTAATTTGAGTTCGCCCTTACTGACTAGGTAGGTGCCAATCCCAGATCCTGTAAAAAGCCCTGTAAAATGTCAAAGTCATGGAAAATTCCCTGCAAAATGACAACTGAGTGCAGGGTCTGGGAGTGCCCCCAGTGACAAACCGAAGGAAAGAACGCGGAGTTGTTCTTCCAAACCGTCCCCCAGCCAACGATGGCAAAAACACACATATTAAATACGGAAACTCATTGAGTTTCCGTGTTTTTGTTTAACACAGAAACACGGAAACTCAACAATTTGAAAAACACGGAAACTCAAATGAGTTCTTTTTTGGAGAACACAGAAACACGGAAACACAGAAAATACGGAAATGTTTTAGACTTACACTTAGCACAAGCAGCGCAGTTATTAAAAGCAGATGTTAATTAGCAAACATAAAAGAGTACAAGTTAGTATCAACACTCAAGGGGGGTCCAAGTTGGTTGAGAAGAGCGCTTCATTTGGGCGATGGAAGTACGCAAAAGCAGTAAAATCAAAGCAAGTTGTATTTTGAAGTGTAGTTGAAGTGACCAAAAAGACAACAATTAGCTACTTATAAGGTGTAGGAAAATACCATAATCAAACAAATAAAAAGACTAAGAACACAATCTCATAAAAAGGCACATAATCACTGTCAATTCTGCCAATCAAATCATGAAATGAAAAACACATAATTGACTGAAAGACACAGGTAGTGAAATCAAACACTTAACATAAATACATCAAGAAAAAGTGTGGTAACTGATAAGTACATTAAAAGCAATAAAAAGCATCAAAACATTAGCTTCATGTGACATGGGGCTTAATTCAAGGAATGATAAAATATGTGGAAACACATGAACACTTCCATCATTACCTACAACTTCCTACTTAATTATAACTACCTAAAATAAATACATAACGTAGCAGTGCAATGCTTATTTATACAAAAGGGGAGCGAATGAAATTGAATCAATTCAATGTAAAATCAGAAAAGGCACATGAATTCTACTTGAGTGATAATCAAACAATTAAAATGCGAGCTCACTGTTATCACTAATTACAGTTCTACCTAATTAATAATACAGGAATTACAAATGCTTAAGCTCATGGAAACTTTGAGGTTGACATAAAATAATATTTGCACAATTTCTACATGTTACGTCAATGCTTTTTACGGGGGTTTTGTATTCAATAATTACGGTAGCTTGTGGAATGCTCACGAATGCAGGTGCTTATCACCTTCAACGCCGAGACACATTATTGTGACTATCCGGCCTGCTTGCACCCTGAGAAAGGTTTCAGCCCACTGGCTTCGCCCTTCCGAGCGTGGTGGAATATTAGTGCTGGGGTGGCGGAAAATGTTTTTTTGGACTGCGACTTGTCACTTTGGGGTGTGATCAGGAGCTGTTTCTACCACACCACCCACCGATACTAGATGACACTGTCGACAATCTAGTCAACGTGGGGAGAAACTTGGAACAGTATATATTTTGATAATTTTCAGAAAAAGTCATTGTTCCATGCTTCCTGGTCACCACCTACCTATCAGTCGCAGTGCCTATGCCCAAAAATAGATAAGTGTGAAATATGCATTCGGCTGCCCAGAGAGTCACAACACTATGCCGACAACTTCAAAAGTGTCCGCACGCCACGTCGCAGCATTTTTATCAGAAATGTGAAATTCCCCTCTCACCTTGTGACCCGTGGAATGTAGCTTACGTGCAAACTGATAATAAACTAGCTAATCTTAATAAAAAGAGAACACATTGGGAAAATTGATTAGATGTATGGAAACAAACGTGCAGAGCACTACAACAGCAAAACATGGAAAAACTTGGTCTGCCAGTGTAGCGAGGTAGATCTTGGTGTGCAGTGCTCTGTCGGGGCATTGCGCAGCTCACTACATGGCTGCGCATGCCGCACAAGCCATGAGACTACGAATAGTCGACACAATATCTGCGGGGATTTATTTGAATTGTTAGTTTACAAAATGGGCATGCAGTTTACGTTACGTGAATTGTTATTGCATTTGGTTGTCTAAAAATTTGTGGGGTGATGTTTTCCCATCGTAAAAAGTGGTCTTACATAAATATGTACATGAAGTTTAAAGATGAAATAAGTATCCAAAAAATAATGGTGTCCTCATCTCCTGGTGGTTTTCGACAATATTAGGGACTGTGATCGAAGTGTTGAGGAGTGTCCACCAGGGTATACACGGCAGACACAATACTCTACAAACAGATAGGAGTTATGTCTTCGGCTGGCAGATGGCCAGCCGAGAACTTATGGAAGACGTGCTGCTGGCCACGTGATGTGATGATGGCGACAAAAGTGATGACGTCATGGTGGAGTGTTTCCTCCGGGAAAATGTACAGCGTAATGTCATCCGAGTATAAGTTAGCTCACACGATTGGGCTGAGGGCTCCTCACCTACCAAGCTGTCAAAGGTATTGGTCACCCATTTGGAACTACCTCCAGTAAACTAATGAAAATTTTCCAATACACGACAAAACGTATGCAAAACTAATATTTGATAAGAAAACCACTGTTTCAACAGTAAAATGCTGTAAATTGCAACTTTTTGTAAAACAACTTGAGTTTTTACCAATAAAAACTTGAGTTTTTAACAAAAAACTTGAGTTTTTACCCAAAAAACTCAATTTTTACCAAAAAAAGTCAATTTTTTTTCAAAAAACACATAAATAAAACACAGAAACTCAAGTTTTTTTCGTGAAAAAACTCAAAACACAGATATTCATTTTTGAAAAACTCAAAATACAGAAAGTGTTTTTATTTTGAGAACTCACCCATCGTTGCCCCCAGCGACAAATCGCTAAACTCCCTCCATATCGCCCACGAGACGTGTCATCAAATCATGATCAATATTATCTGTGAAGATAAAAATGGGCCTAGCGAGGGGCAAAAGCAATTGAGCATAAGTCACGCATTTTTTATAACTACCGTATTAGCTCAAGTTGACCCCCCCCCCCTCGAATACGGGCTGGTGCCGGTTCCGCAAGTGGAAAAGTTAAGAGTTAAAACTTAAGAGTTGGGTAAAATGATAAAAGATAAGTTAAGACTAAAGTTAAAAGTTAAGAGTTGAGTAAAATCATTTGTCGTTTTACTCAACTCTTAACTCTTAACTTTACTCATAACTTGTCATTTGTCATTTTACTCAACTCTTAAGTTTTAACTCTTAACTTTTCCACTTGCGGAACTGGCCCCAGGTCTGAAAGACCTGGGGAAATAATACCTCCCCCCTCTCGAAATACCCCTCCCCGTCTTGAATGATGTAAAATGTTGCAATATTTACAATACAACATTAGGTTTTAATTGCTCCCAATTTGAATCGCAAAAACACGTATACTAGGCAGTTTGTGTAGATATACATTTATATGTGCCCTAATATATCCTGTTTGGTCACAATTATTACCAATTTCAGCATGTAAAATCGTATTACCGTATTTCTTCTAATGGAATGGCATACCTTCCATAGAATACCTAGAATAGAATCCAATAGAATAGGCATACCTCCAATTTCGCTGACGAAAACAATAGAACAGTAGCCTCCAGTTGAACGGCAGGTAAAAAAGTTTGACGAAATAGGTAGAATGAATTAAAAATAGGATGGCTCGTTTCTATTAGAATAAATACGGTATTTACTATGATTCATCTCGAACATTTCTGGCGAAATAATACACCCCCCTTTGAATAAGCCCCCCTCCCCCCCGAATAAACGCCACCCGCCTCAAAATTTGCTGGCGAAATAATAAACCCCCTGGGTATTTCAGGGAAATACGAAACATGCCAGAAATGTGGGTTCGGCGAGTACTGCAGTAATCCCGGTGCATTTGCTAGTTATGTAAATATTCAGCGTTCATATTTACTCCCTATCTTTGTTGGTTTTCATAACACAATAACTTGTGGTGGCAGTCCCAAGCCATGTAAACTGTAAATAAAGTGAAGTTTCAAATGTAAAGTCACATGCAAAGTAAACTGTCAACTGTCATGCAAAGTTCAGTCATAAAATATTTTCTTTTTGTTTTGATTGACACTTTACTTTACACTTTACACTTTACAGGGCTTGGGACTGCCCCCTGGTACTTGGTGCGATTTTGCCCTAACACTTTTGGTCTCTGTGATTCAGAAAAGAGCCATGGATGTTTTGGTGCGCACGGCCGATTAAGATGACAGGTTCACCAAAAAGTGTCATGACAAATCTCAGTCGCGAATATCAAGCAGAGTTGCGAAAGCGTATTTACGCTTACCCGAAATACCCGGGTAAATGGGTATTTATACTTACGCTTACGCTTTCATAAAATACCCGTACGCTTTTTTACGCTTTCCCGGCCAAAATACCCAGGCACTAAAAGCGTAAAAAAGCTTTTCACACGGTTCAGTTTTACACTTTTGAAAAAGCATAAAACCACAAAAAGGGTCAACGACACTGCGTACCAAAAAAATGACTGCGTGTGTGCTGTGTTACTATGTACTGCAACTAGTGGCAATGTACAAATTGTGTCGCAGTATAAATGTCTTGCTAATACTATGTCGTCGAGCAAAATCGTGATTTCAGATTAGAAATTTTGGGCTGAAAATGGATTCCGACGACGATGTTGTCGCCGTCGACAGCACTGACTCCAAGTTCGAAGATAAAGATAATTTAAGTGTCGCTGCCGATGAATTGTCAAACCACATATGAAGGCAGACTACTAAGTGGACATCCAAAAAATGTCGCTGAGAGCTTGATTCAGAAAAAAATTACTGAGAAAAAGTCTCTGTAAAAAGTTTTACGCTTACGCTTTTATGTACGCCTTTCCCAGGTATTTTAAAAATACCTTACGCTTTGAGTATCCATTCCGAAAATTTGGAAAGTGTATTTACGCTTACGCTTACGCTTTCCAAAAATACCGGTATGTTAACAACTCTGATATCAAGCACAGTCAATTTGATTTCGCCTTTACTGACCAGTGACAAACGAAAGAAGGAAAGCGGAGCATTCTTGATTGACGTGATTGAGTTGTTCTTCCAAACCGTCGCCCAGCGACAAATTGGTAAACTCCCTTCATATCGCCCACGGGATGTGTCATCAAATCATGATCAATATTTATGTGAAGAAATAAATCGGCCCAGCGAAGGCGCAAAAGCTATGAGCATAAGTCACGCCTTTTATAACTATCGTATTAGCTCGAATTGACCACCCCTCGAAATACGGCCAAGTCTGAGCGAGCCATGCTTCTCCGACATCTAAACCCATCCCATATCTAAACCGACCGCACATCTAATTCTACCCATCGCACATCTAAACCCCCCATAGATGTGGGATTGGCTTGGATGTGCGTTGGGTTTAGATGTCGGATGGGCTGGTTATTAGCGGCATGTCAAGTAAAGTGATTTATTTCACACACCTTTGTGTTTGCCGCCCACCTAACGAAGGAACCAGCGTGTACACCAATATCACTTTCATTAAACCTTCATAGGCAGATGGGAAAAGTTTCTATTCAACGTAGCTCCCAATTAGCTATATTCAATGTTCAGATTTACTCCCTATTTTTGGTGGTTTTCATAACACAATAAAATGCCTTCTGGCACTTGATGCCATTTTGCTTTAACACTATTTATTGGTCTGTGGTTCAGAAAAGTGTCATGGATGTTTTGTTGCTCTGCGCCAAAATCCTGGCGCTTTTTCCATCACTGTGAAACATCACATGATGCAGATTTTTGTGGACATTTTTTGCACAGGCTCCCGCTAACTAGTTCGGTAACCATTTGAAATCTTCAAAAATGAATAAATTTCAAAATTGAATACAAATGTGTTAATGTGCCTACACACACTAGTTTTCACAGTAACTTCGTGGGAAAACTGAAATTTTTTCAAATGCAAATTAATGAACATGGTTGAATGATTTGATTTTATTTAAATCGGAATTTAAATTAATGAAAGTTAACATTTGAAAATATCAAAGCTAACACATTTAGCATACAAAAAGAGTAGGCCGAATGTCGCCATGTGGCCATTTCAGTTTCCACATGGGTCACTGTGAAAACTAGTATGCGTAGGGCAACGATGGAAAAAACACAGAAATTGAACACAGAAACTCATTGAGTTTTTGTGTTTTTCTTTTACACAGAAACACGGAAACTCAATAATTTCAAAAAACTCAAAACTCAACTTTTTTATTGGAGAACACGGAAACACAGAAAAGTTTTTTTTGAGTTTTTTTAATGGGAATACTGCTGTGATCGATCGAACAAAATAAAGAATGTGCAGTAAATGGTCTCCAGTAATTTGCAGAGTTGTTAAAATACCGGCATTTTTGGAAAGCATAAGCGTAAGCGTAAATACACTTTCAAAATTTTTAGTATGGATACTAAAAGCGTAAGGTATTTTTAAAATACCTGGGAAAGCGTAAATAAAAGCGTAAGCGTAAAAATTTTTAAGAGGCTTTTTGCTTAGTGAATTCTTTCCAAATTAAGCCTTCAGCAACATTTTTCAGATGTCCACTTACATAGTAGTCTGCCCTCATATTTATGTTGTTGGACAATTCATCAGCAGCGACACTCACACTCAAGGCATCTTCTAACTTGGGAGTTAGTACTGTCGACAGTGTTATATCGTCGTCGGAATCAATTTTCATTCCCAAAATTTCTCATATGAAGCTACGATTTTGCTCTACGACACAGTATCTACAAGACACAATTTGTACGTGTGCCACTATTTCCAATGTATTACTGCACACACACACAGTCATTTTTTTCTGGTACTCGGTTTCGTTCACACTTTTTTTTGTGGTTTTACACTTTTTCAAAAGCGTAAAACTGAACCGTGTGAATAGCTTATTTACACTTTTAGTACCCGGGTATTTTGGCCGGGAAAGCGTAAAAAAGCGTACGGGTATTTTATGAAAGCGTAAGCGTAAGTGTAAGTATAAATACCCATTTACCCGGGTATTTCGGGTAAGCGTAAATACGCTTTCGCAACTCTGGTAATTTGGTCTCGATAGATAGCAATATTTATAAACAGTGATAGATCAAGATGTTGCTGGCCGATTTGGGAGCTACACCCAGCCCCCCCCCCCCCCCCATTGAAGACCCCTGCATTCGATTTTGTTGACCATGTGGACATTTTTATATTTTTGTGGTACTTTTTCCTACATTCGAATGATAGGCGGGTTGGTATACTACAGCGACTCTACACCTTACAATGAAACCTACCATATTCCATCTGAAAAAAGGACAAACATAAAAAAAAATTCATCATATTTATCTAAGCAATTTTATAAATAGCATGAAAAAATTTGAATGTATGTTCTTTTATTCAGATGGGATATGGTAGATTTCATTGTAAGGTGTAATGTCGCTGGAGTATACAGTGATGTTTATATGGTATCAATCATGTGGTAAATTTCATGTGAAGTGTAAACAGTAAAGTAAAATATCATCAAACTCCCAGTTAAAAAAAATAAATTTGACATTTTACATGACTGTTTGCATTTTTCAGCACATCTTTCAGGGTCTTCTGGTGCCCCCTGAACATGCACAAAGTAATTTTTAATGAGAAAACCACTGTTTTGTGCATTGAAACGCTGCATTTGGGTAAAAACTTGCATTTTATGAAAAAACTCGAGTTTTTACCAAAAACACAGAAATAAAAACAGAGTTACTCAAGTTTTTTATAGCAAAAAAAACTAAAAACACAGGTATTCATTTTTGAAAAACTCAAAACACAGAAAGTGTTTTTTTCTGGAGAACTTACCCATCATTGGTGTAGGGCCAATAAAAGGTTGTTGATGTGGGCAGTGACAAGACCTTTCAAATGAGCCGTTTTTGACAATTTTGATAGACTGTAATTTCAGGAAGTCATTCAACTTTGTGTGTTTTGCATTAATAATGTGCACATGTGTAAAAAATTTGTTGGATGATGTGAAACTGTGGGGTTTTTCAATAGTTCTGATTCAAATTGTGCCATTAATGTGGAGTAATGCCATCTGCAGACTGGCAAGATGTTTTATGGAGTGATGTCATCTACTTCAAAATGGTGCCATCTTTATAGAGTGGTGCTATCAATTCCAAAATGGCACCAAAATAACTCTGAAACAATACCATTTTTGTGAAATGGTACCGTCTACTCCAAACAGTGTTATTTTTATGAAAAAGTGCTATGGACTCCAGTGTGGTGCTACTCTTATGGATTGGTGCTATGGACTGCAAACACTTTCAAAATGGTGACATGTTACATATTTTGCTCCAAAGTGACACCATTTTACAGTGGCAAAACAACTCCATAATGGTGACATTTTCATGGACTGGCGCTATCAGCTCCAAAATAGCACCAAATGACTCTGAAATAGCACCATTTTTGTGGAGTGGCACTGTCTACACCAAAAAGTGCCATTATTACGGGGTAATGCCATCTAGGTACTCTGAAATGGCACAATTTTTATCTAGTAGTGTTATCCACTACACAACAGCACCATTTTTGTGGACTAGTACGATTTAAAGCGAAAGTCTTGGCCCCTATCATCATCATTCGCCACCTTCAAATACCTACTGTACAGAACTACACTACCTATTTGCTTGATTCTAAATAAGATGGCAAACATGGCTCATTGCCAATTCCATTGGGTAATACTGGCAACAGCAGTAATCAAACTGATTTTCGTGGTTTTGCTTGCAACTTCTGTCCTCGGTGATGTTTAATTTGGAATTTGATTTCACTTGACAGCTTCTAATATTAATTTATGTTTCTAAATAATTGGTCGTTTCTATCTTGTACCGTGTAGCTCACATAATCATTAAATGTATGTGATTTTGATATATGTTTGATTTTCTGATCATTTTCTGTCTTCACTGAAACAGGCCAAACAGGTCAAAAGCATTGCAAATCACCAAAAGGTGCCCCAGTGTTGCAGTATGCTGGCTGGTGCTGGGCCATTCTGACAGGAACAAGTGAGACATTTCCCAACCTGACCATTGCTGGCTTGGGGCAGGATTTGTTGAGTCAAAGTGGCATCATGGCTGCCAATGTGCAACTTGCAGCACCCCTGGAATATGAAACCATGGGCATATTGTTCAGCTTTCTAATGAATGTGAGATTTTTATGATATTATTGCATTTGTTAACTAATTTTACCCATTGAGTTTAGTATGGATTGGGATTGTCTGATTACGAGTCACCAATCTTGAGTATTTTAATGCAATTCTTCAGCTACCTTGAATTATAGATTCAGAACCCACAATAAAAAACAATAAAAATTTTTTTCATTCACAGTATGCAGCAACAGCACACAGAGTTGGTCTTATCATTGACAGCTCAAATTCAATGTTGCACTGGCAAAGTGCCGAAAGTAACTGGACCAGTCCAAGCACAGCCGATTGGGTGAATGCTAGTACATTTTCTGCAGAAAATCCATATGGAGTGATAAATGATGGGGCAATAGTGCCTGACTCTGGTATGGCAGCTTTGCCAATCATTGTGCAATATAGTGAGCTTTTTTTTGCTTGAGGAAAATATTTTCCATATTCATGCCATGATAGAGGTATTTTGTGGTTATGTATGTTACATCTTCACTTAAAAATTTGTATTGACATCTGCAACATTCACACAGGGCCTGCCAGATGGAATTTAGTGTGCCACCCAGAAAAATATGCACTTGGAGAGATCATCCAATCTGACATACCTGTCTGCAACCAGATTGAATGTGAAAGAAAGTGCTACCACAGTGGCTTCTGTCTTTCATTTACTTTTAATGAAAATATGAATCTGTGCACAATGCATGGGTCAGTTAAAAACGAAAAACTCAACATAACAAAAGGAGAGAATATGATTCTCTGCATTGGAATACCAACATTCAAGGGTACCCAATTTCTATCATTCAAGATTCATCATAAACAATGTTAACAGTAATTTTTTTTACCCATGCAGAATGTCCAGCACCTAAGTGTTCAGCAGCCGAATATGAGTATACAGTAGACAAAGGGGCAGGAATAACACCCAGGTCAGATCAATGGATTTTTTATAGATCAATGGATAAATGAATTATAGCTGCATTAAAGCCGAGATTACCTACAGCTCAGCATAAAATGATGATGTAAAATGAAATCGTAAAATTAATTAATATTAGAGTGGATGATGCTACATGTCTCCAATTTTTTGCTGATAATATATGTATCAATACCTTAATTGTGACCAATACTGAGTGTTATCAGCAACAGCTAGATCAAATTGAAAAATTCAATATTTTTTTCATTTTACATCATAATTTTACGTCAGGGAACTAATTTAACATTTTACGTCAACAACTTCATGCAACCATTGACATAATATGTGAAATTAGTTCCCTGATGTGAAATAAAAGACATAGAATGGAAAACAATGAATTTCTCAATTTGCTCTAGCTGTGGCTGATAACACTCAGTATTGGTCACAATCAAGTTATTGATACATAAATATAGTTGAGTATGTGTATAGCCTTGGGTGTTACCAAACCCACGAAGGTTATGATTCATGTGTGCACCTACTGTGACTAGGTACTTGTAATGCATGTTCAGTTCAGCACTGTGCAAAAGAGAGACTCTCTCAACTGTGTCTTGGGGCCAGATTTATTTCTCCCTACAGATTTGTAGGGTAGGGCGTATGCCCGATAGATTTTTTAAAGTTCAGCCGCATCGACGCACATGCACCGAGAGCAAGGCGGTTTGTAAGATTTATGAAACCATCCCTTAAGGTCGCCGATATTGCAATATGACGTATATCACTTCGATTTTGGCACGGAAATCATGATTTTGTCATTTCTTGGCTGTCGGCCAATTCGTTTTTTATTTTATTTTGTCGGGCGGGTTACTCGCATAATTCGCGCTTTTGTGTAGTCAAGTGGTCACTTTTTTAGTGTTCACTGTCTGCAACCGAAACCATGAGGGCAGCGACGAGAAAGAAATGCATGCACAAGCGTACAAAAGCGCAAGTTATGCGAGTAACCCGCCCGACAAAATAAAATAAAATAAAAAGCGAATTGGCAGACGGCCAAGAAATGACGAAATAGTGATTTCCGGGCCAAAATCGAAGCAATATACGTCATATTGCAATATCGGCGACCTTAAGTGATGGTTTCGTATATTTTACAAACCGCCTTGCTCTCGGTGCATGTGCGTCGATGCGGCTGAACTTTAAAAAATCTATGGGGCGTATTTACGCCCTACCCTACAAATCTGTAGGAAGAATTAAATCTGGCCCTTGGGGTGTGGGCCCCTGTGTCGTCCCACATCTACTCTAACTATATATTATCCATAAAAAATTGGAGACCTGTAGCAGCGTCCACACCCATTTACCGTATTACCTTGAAATACCCCCAGAGGCTTTGTTATTTCGCCAGCAAAATTTGAGGGGGAATTATTCGAGGGGGGTTTTATTTGAGACTGTGCAGGTATCGGGTCAGAGTCCAAACCTTCATGGCAGTTCTGCATTCTATTCTACGTTTTTGCACGCGGAAATACATATTTACGGATTTTTGAATACCGTATTTCCTCGAAATACCCCCCTCGTTCAAACCCCCACAAAATTTCCACTCTGAAAAAATAAACCCCCTGGGAGTATTTTGAAGGAGCCTGTGCCATTATGCATCTAAACCCATTATGCATCTAGAACCAGCACACATTTAACTATACATAGCATGCTGAAAATCTGCAATAAAACATATGACCTAGTGATTAAAAATATGAAAATCTTTAAAAAGTACGAAAATTTGTGACTTTGGGTAAAAATTAGGTTAAAATTGCCCAAAAGTGCTCCAGATAGCTAGATAGCTAGGCAATTTGTGGGGGGGCTGTTCAGGGGAAAGTGACACCAAAAATTTGCCTCTGGTAAAGATAGATAGCTAGGCAGTTTGGGGTGAGGTTACCCGCCCCCTTTCTCACCCCTGCAGCTATAATGTGTCTATAATTGGTCTAGATGCATAATGGGTTTAGATGCATAATAGGCCTGACCCTTTTGAGGAAATACGGTATAGTCGGCAGACATGATATTATACAGGTTTGGTCCACTTATGTTTCCCTTCGCTGAGCGTCGACTGAGGCGGAACATAAGTTCCGACTGCCGATTAAAATAAAAATAGAAATAAAAACCGTCAATCTTATTTTGGCATCGTGCCAAAAAGCTGGAATGTTGACGGGTAACATTGCTTCGCAGAAAATCCTGTGCGTATTGGCACTGAGCCATGTGCCACTGTTACTCCGCGCTCTCGCGCCAGCCTACATCTTAAAACTGCACGTGAATTTTGCTCGGCCGGGCGTGTCGTTTGTAGGGCGGGAATTGTAGGTCGAGCGTACGCACAGGGGGCTAAAATTATGTGCGTTCTCTGTCAAATGTAAGAAATCGTAGAAATTTAACTGTCGTTATTGTGGTCACACACAAAAAAGACAAGCCTGACGGAACGTTTGTGATTTTTGGACAGAAATCTTTGATTTTGATTTTTTTCACGTAAAGCCGAAATCTGAGTTGACACAGACCTTGTGTCAACTAGTGTGCAGCCCGTCGGATCGGCGTGCCGTCAGCACGCGAGTAGAGCGCGATTTCATCATTTTCGTTACACATTGTATTTAACCCATTTTTCATTTTTGGCCAAATTCCAAAAATGATGTCATCGCTGTGGCTCCTACAGTATCATTGTATACAGTGCGCGCAGATATTTTGCTTTGCATGCAGCGGTCGGCGCAAGCTCCGCCCACTTTCGTGTAAATGCCCACTAGCGCTAACCCCAAAAATCACGAACGTTCCGTCAGGCTCGCTTTTTTTTCTGTGTGAGCTCAATAACGACAGTTAAATTTCTACGATTTCTTACATTCGACAGAGAACGCACATAATTTTAGCCCCCTGTGCGTACGCTCGACCCACAATTCCCATTTTTAAGCGCGTGGTGGGCCTCGAAAGGTTCGTAAAAATCCCAAGTTTGTATAGGGAAAACGACACGCCCGGCCGAGCAAAATTCACGTGCAGTTTTAAGATGTAGGCTGGCGCGAGTGCGCGGAGTAACAGTGGCACATGGCTCGGTGCCAATACGCACAGGAATTTCTGCGCGCACTGTAGTGTAATGTCTGCCGACTTTACACATTTTCTCGCCATTCCATTGCAGCGGATTTTTTGTAGCTGGTACCCAGTTGCGAATGCAATGCGCATCAGGTTACTGGATACGTTATTTATGGGTACCAGGTGGCAGTCCCAAGCCCTGTAAAGTGTAAAGTAAAGTGTCAAATGTAAAGTCAAATGCAAAGTAAACTGTCAATTGTCATGTAAAGTTCAATAATAACATTTTTTCTTTTTTGTTTTGATTGACACTTTACTTTACATTTGACTTTACATTTGACACTTTACTTTACACTTTACAGGGCTTGGGACTGGCCCCAGGCAGCAGCACTTCTGCGACATGCCAGTCTGATGGCACCTGGGACATGGACATTTGCAATACAGGGGGCACTCCCAGACCCTGTAAAATGTCAAATGTCATTCAAAGTGTCAACAGTCATGGAAAATGCCCTGCAAAATGGCAACTCGGTTACCATTTTGCAGGGCATTTTCCACGACTTTTGACACTTTGCATGACATTTGACATTTTAGGGGGTCTGGGATTGGCACCAGGAGATACATGCGTTACAGTTGTATCCAGTGAGTAACTTTCGTGAAACTTACTCTTTGCAAATAATATTAACACAACGAAAATTGAAAAATATTTGTCTGGAAACCTTTGCAGCCTCGTGTCCACCAGTTGTTGTATATGCGTGCGGCGGGACTAATTACTTGAGACCAAGCTATTATGTAAGTCGGGGAGCTAACAGTCGAACAAAAGGGATAGGTATCTAGTAAAAAATAGCAGGCTTCTTAAGAAAAGTACCATTCCATAGAAACCTGGTGGCAGTCCCAAGCCCTGTAAAGTGTAAAGTAAAGTGTCAAATGTAAAGTCAAATGCAAATTAAACTGACAATCAAAACATAAAAGAAAAGATTTTATTACTGAACTTTGCATGACAATCGACAGTTTACTTTGCATTTGACTTTACATTTGGCACTTTGCTTTACACTTTACAGGGCTTGGGACTGCCCCCTGGGGGCACTCCCAGACGCTGTAAAGTATAAAGTAGAGCGTCAAATGTTTATACCTACCGTAAATCCTCGAATAAGTCCCCCCCCTCGAAAAACTCCCCCCCTCGAATAACTCCCCCCTGTAAACTGACTGAGGAAAAAATAACTCCCCCCCTCGAATAACTCCCCCCTCTTTTATGTGTTGGGAAAAGTCCACGTAAAAAAAACGTATTTATGTATTGGTATGTTTATTAAAAGTATGCATTTTTTGCAGTTGATGCACACTATCATTAGTTTCATTGCATGAATTAAGGGTTTTCTATTCTGACTTACACGTTTATGCAACCTACTTAACCCCATTCCGATGATATATTCATCATGCTTTTTACTCAGTATTCTGACGAAAAAATAACTCCCCCCCCCCTCGAATAACTCCCCCCCTCGAATAAGTCCCCCCTCAAAAAATTCTGAGGAAAAAATAACTCCCCCGGGGACTTATTCGAGGATTTACGGTATGTAAAATGTCGATCAAAACAAAACAAAAATTTTGTTACTGAACTTGGCATGACAATTAACACTTTATATTACATTTGTCATGACAATTGACACTTTGCATGACATTTTACATGACTATTGACACTTTACTTTACACCTTACAGGCAGGGTTGGCAAAATCTCAGAAAAAAATAAAAATAAAATAAAAATAAAATGGAAAATTTAAGAATAAAATAAAATAAAATAAAATGGAAAATTTAAGAATAAAAATAAAAATTGTATAAAAATTCGAATTTTTGTATAAAAATTCGAATTTTTGTAAAAAATTTGTAAAATTGTATAAAAATTCGTATTTTGGTAAAGTTGTATAAAAATTCATATTTTTTGTAAAATTATTTCTCATTGCTTGAGTGTCTACCTGTTTATTCATGGATCTGGGGGACTGTTCCAAGCTTTGTAACGTGTAAGATGTTATGTAAAATGTCAAGCAAATTGAATCTACATCTTATGTTTTATTTCTGAATATTTTGTTTTGTATCCAAATTACATTGTTGTTGAATCCAAATCTTATGTGAACATTTGGGTACAAAAACATAAGAGTTGGATACAAAACATACTATGGATACAAAAACACAAGATTTATTTATACAATTTACACTTTGCATGACATTTGTCATGACAATTGCCACTTTGCTTGAAATTTTACATGACACTTGACATTTTGCATGACAATTGACACTTTACTTTACATTTGTCATGACAATTGACACTTTGCATGACATTTTACAAATGTGCCCAACACACTCCACTATTCCTTCTACTGAAAATGCAAACCATTCTTATCATTTATTGTAACTTTACACTTGCAGCTAGCTAACAATACCTACAGCATGCAACTTTTGAAAAGTAAGGGAAAAATTTGTCACAGGTTTTTCATGTAAAGGTCTAATTATAACATTTTTGTGGCCTTGCATGCATGATTCCGATTTTTTGTAAAATTTTTGTACAATTTTTGTAAAATTTTTGTAAAATGGTGTCATTTTATTTTATTAATGACTTTTGGGAATAAAATAAAATAAAATAAAATGAAACAAGAATAAAATAAAAATAAAAAAAAATTTTTACAATTTTTATACAATTTTACTAAAATGAATTTTTATAAAACCAACCCTGCTTACAGGGTCTGGCATTGGCACCTGTGACTAGTGATGGGATGGCGCCATGGCGCTGGCGCCATTTGAGGGCGCCAAAGGGCGCCGCGCCATGGCGCCATTGGCGCTTGGCGCCCTTTTTCTGTGGCGCCCTTGGCGCCTGGCGCCCACATTCTGAAAGGCGCCATGGCGCCCTTGGCGCTTGGCGCCCTTTTTCCGTGGCGCCCTTGGCGCCTGGCGCCCTGCTTAATAAGGGCGCCAAAGAGGCGCCAGCAGGGTTTCACGCTGAGTGCTGTGTAAACGAAAAAAATATGAAAAACGCATCCGTGGATGATCTAAATTCGCCAGAAAAATGGACGAAGTGGTGTGAGTGGGTGGAAATCTTTTGTCCAACGGTTCATCAGATCTGTCTGACGGATCAGAAGACAAAAATGATGGACCGTCTAACTTGCAAAATCATAAATAAACGGATTTAAATCGTTGCAATTAGGAAACATTGTTTGGAAAGGTCTATTTGTAATGAACGGATTGTTGTCAAATGACAATTACCATTGCGTTTGAATTCGTCATGTGGATTTTATTCAAAAATTTTTGTTGCTAGCCTTGTTTTTGTTCATTACATCCTGGAGAACGCGAATTAAGAAGTGAATGCGCGTACAATGGTGCTGTAGAAACATTCTTAGCACACGCATGGTGTTTTAGGCACTTTTTTATCCTGGCGCCCTTGGCGCCTGGCGCCCTATTTTCCAAATGGCGCCATGGCGCCCTCTTTCCGTGGCGCCCCTGGCGCCTGGCGCCCACTTTCTGAATGGCGCCATGGCGCCCTTGGCGCCTGGCGCCCTTTTTCTGTGGCGCCCTTGGCGCTTGGCGCCCACTTTCCGAATGGCGCCATGGCGCCCTTGGCGCCTGGCGCCATTTTTTCTTGCGCTTTTCCATCACTACCTGTGACGCAATCAAGAATATACCGTATTAACTCGAATTAACCCCCATCGTAATACCCCTCTAAAATTATGCTGGAAAAATATTAAACCCCCTCAAATTCTCCACCCAAATTGAGTGTAAAGAGAATATACCCAAAATATTTGAATAAGTCCCCAGAGGTATTGTTTTTCCATCAAAAGTTTTTGAGGGGGAGTCACTCAAGGGGAGTTTTTTTTTCCTCAGAAAACTTTGGACTTAATTCATTGTATGGATGCGGTTTGTCAACTCATGTAAATCCAGGTGCCCGTTACGCAAGTGGAAAAGTTAAGAGTTAAAACATAAGAGTTGAGTAAAATTACAAATGACAAGTTATGAGTAAAGTTAAGAGTTTATCTTAAAAAAATTTATAAAATTAAAAATTTATAAAATTTATGAGTAAAGGTTATTTAAAGTTAAGAGTTAAGAGAAAATCGTTTTACTCAACTCTTAACTCTTAACTAAACTCATAATTTGTCATTTGTCATTTTACTCAACCCTTAAGTCTTAACTCTTAACTTTTCCACTTGTGGAACTGGCCCCTGGCCCCAGATTTAATTGGGCAGATTATCCCTAAGAGGGAGGACGGGCGTGTCTGGCAATTCGAGATTTAATTGGACAGGCATGTGCTCGCCTGCTCGCACTTTTTTTGCCCAGAACCGCTCAGACTCGCTCCATTTTGAAAACTTTGACCTACGTAATCGCCATTTTTATCTTTATACACGGTTATATACCTATTTTTATATTTTTGGCAATTTCAAAATTTTTGGCCGGCTGCCAAGTTTGCATAAGACGTATGTCCGATTTTTATTTTTATTTTCGGGAGTAAAATCAAGCCGGACCCGCCCGTCGCGCCAGGCACCTGACAGCCGCCGCCCGACTGCCAGGCAGATCGAGATTCAATTGCGTGCCCAGTGGCAGCCGTCAGGTGCCTGGCGCGACGGGCGGGTCCGGCGGGATTTTACTCCCGAAAATAAAAAAGAAAATCGGACATACGTCTTATGCAAACTTGGCAGCCACCAAAAATTTCGAAATCACCATAAATATAAAAATAGGCCAAAAATAGGTACCTATATAACCATGTGGGATAAAATTCGCTACACGTAGATTGTTGCTGAGCGATTTGGGGGGGGGCAGAAGATTGTAGCGAAAATTTTAGCCTCAGGATAGATAGATAGCTGAGCGGCGTCCGGGTGCTGTCCCAGAACCTGTATAAAAGCCCTGTAAAGAGTAAAAATCCCTGTAAAATGTCATGTGTCATGTAAAAGTTACTGTAAAATGTCAAATGTCATGTAAAAGATCCTGTAAAATGTCTGATGTAATGGGACAGGTTAAATATAATTGCCAAAATCGTCGCCACAAACATTTATTTTTTTGTCCAAATTTCAAAAATACTGTGCACAAATATGATGGTTGCTAAGACTAGGCGAGCAACATGTCCTGTGGTCCAGGTGTATGTGTTTCTGCTTGGAGTTCACAGGTTCAAATGCGTCTCAGCGCCAAATCTTTTTGCACTTTTTTAAACAACCAGTAATTACACATGTCAAAGTTAAAATTACAGCCAATGACTGGTGCAAAAATTATATTCCAATAAAAGTAATGTCTTTTTTGCAAGAAAGTTAACATGCTAAATTATCGGTTGTTTGAAAAAGTGCAAAAAAATTGTGGCACCTTAAGCCATGTTTGAACACAGGACCTGTGAACTCCCAGCAGAAACACATACACATCGATCACAGGACAAGTTGCTCATTCTGTCTTAGCAACCATCTTATTCAAACACTGTATTTTTTAAATGTGGACAATAAAAATCAATGTTTGTGGCCACGCTTTTTGCAATTTTCAACGTTTTTCATTACATCTGACATCCACAGATGTTTATTTTTATCTAAATTTAAAATTACAACTATAAATTATCCTGAACGTTTACCCACCCTGCACCTCCGGGGCTGCAGGGCAGAATATCCGTTGTCTTTTTCATTCTGCCAGGCAGACGTGCAATTGCCCTCACAATTAAATCTCGTTTGCCATGAGGGCAAGTCTGGCAGGCGCTCGGTCGTGTCAGGTGCCTGGCAGGCGTGACGGACGTGTCAGGCGCCGGGCAGGGAGGGCAAAAATTTGTCTGCCCAATTAAATCTGGGGCCAGGGGCCAGATTTAATTCTCCCTACAGATTTGTAGGGTAGGGCGTGGGGTGTCAAAAAAAATTTTTTATGGAAAACGGAAAGGTAACAAATTTTCACCTTACGGAAAATAGAAAGGTAAAAAAAAATTTCTGCTGGAAAACGGAAAACGGAACGGTAAAAAAATTTCATTCAGCGGAAAACGGAAAACGGAAAGGTAAAAAAATGTATCAGTCGGAAAACAGAAAACGGAAATATGAAATGCCGGAAAACGGAAAACGGAAAGCAAAATTGTCACGGAAATGGAAAAATAAAGTGAAATTTGCATGGAAATGAACAAATTTGCATGCAGGTTTGCCTGTTTGGCTTTGATTGTGGTAGCTGTACATTCTGCAACAATGGATTATACCAGTAACTTCACTTGTAGTTCAAGCTTAACTGAACCAACAAAAAATCATCAAAAGGTAGCAAAAACACACTACAACAACAATAAAGTTGGAGTAGATGTGTGTCGACACGGGGCCCACAACCCCAAGACACAGTTGGGAGAGCAAGTTTATTGCACAGTCTGAACTGAACATGCATCACAAAAGGTCACAGGTGGTGTGCACTTGAAACATAACAATCACGGGTTTGGTAATAACCCCATCTACATTACTACTCAACTTCTCAGGGGGTAACCAGATTATATGACCTTGGATAATCATAAAAAGGTAAGAGATACAACAGAGTTTACAAGTTTCACATATCTGAAGTTACAAAAACCAATTGAACAATATTTGCATGGGAAAACAGAAAAGCTTATACACAAAAGAGTTTCCTCAATCAAATGAACAAATTTCATATCTTGCATTGACAGCAGGTTTATCCAACATCCATCAACATGGACTTCTGCTGCACTTTCCTTGATGTGTTGCATGAGGGCTAGACCATTCGGCAACATTTGCAGAATCAGCAGTGTTGGGATGTGATAAGTTATTATGTTTGAGAAGCGCGCTAGCGTTCGTTTGATGTGTGTGTGGTTATTTAATGTGTGAATCCGAGTACACTAGACCGACGAATAAAGATATGAAAATCCTCTCGAACATTACGTTGCAACGTGACAAGTAAACCTATCATAAATGCAACATTTTTTGGTGGACGACCTTCCTTTTTGAACCCGGAGAGGTGCAGTTGTGGATCTTTCGTCGGCATGAGTTCTCGTTCCGTGTCAACGGCACAATCTGAAGAAGGAGTGGATTCCAGAGTCATGTTCTCTCGTCATACTCGCGCTCATCCATCTTATCAGGTTTCTCAGTTGCCCATGGATTGTGCCGCAGAACGACAACGTCAGGAAGAAGCTTTGAGAGTTGCTGTCCGCCCCGGTGTTGCGCAGAGGGTGCCTAGCGATTTGTTTTGGCGGCCAGCTTCCCAAGTTTTGGATGGATCTATCCAATCTTCTCCCGTTCGTGAGAGTGTTGTCCAGTCGGTCTCTCGTTCCGCTCAATCGTGGCCCAGGCCCAACTTTGTTTTGCCGCCAATGCGTATCGACCAATCTGGTAGTGCCGTTTCATGCCAGTTGCGCACGGATGTTCCTCCGCCGCGGAGGACATTTGCAGAAGCTGCATGTCGGAATTTAGAATTGTTTCGGTATTCGAACCAGCCTTTTCAGATGAACACTGCAGTCGGGGTCGATAATGTGAAGTTATTGTTGCCTCATCATAGAACTGCATTTTGCGTGGATTCGGACCTTTTCCCAGTGGGTGAGTACTTGAAAGAAGTGGCTTTTGTGGATCATTTTACAGATAGACATTATGTGATGGAGGAACCCTTATTGCCGTCGAGTGATGATGAAAAGTTTGTTGTCCAAAAGTTGGAACCAGCAAACAAATCGACAAGCAACGATTTTCAGACCAGTGTGATGAAAATAATCACGAAAATGGATGAACGTTTGGAGTCATTTGAACAGAAATTGTCGACTTTGTCCGTGCACCAAGAGAACAACTCCGCCAACCCTGAGAACGTTGTTACTTCATCAGTCAAAGTCACGGCAGTCCCAGAATCACCGGTTTTTGCACAAAACATTTCTTCGTCTTCTATCAAATCCACTCTGGTCCCGGAACCGGTGTTAGCACAAAGTGTCGCTCCAGTTGATCTCGACCCATGGTTATTGCGTGACATGTCTTCGATGCCGAAAGCTGTTGAAAAATCCGCGTCGGTGGACAACTTGAAACAGTGGATGATTTTACGCCCCCACATTTTGGACAAAATACCTGTTTATTCGGGTAAGGGGGACAAAATTCTCTCGTTTAACGAGTGGATGCGACAGGTGAAATTAGTCGCCAATTCTTTGATTGACAAGACTCTGAAGGGGTATTTTTGGGATGAAGTGTTTGCAACAAAGTTGAACGGGGATGCTCATAAAGTCTTGAAAACGATCATTCCTCCAGAAAAGCTTTGTGAGGTTGAATTTGTCCTTTCATCGCTTTTGGATATTTTTAAGGACAAACCGCGCAACTATTCTACCTTAGAATGGGACAATGCGGCAATGTCCCGGACAGAAAGTTTTTCGGACTTTTATCTGCGGTTGCTGTCCAACGTGCCAGTCGAACTGAAGTCAAGTTTAGGATTTTCCAGGGACAATATTGAAGCCGTCATTTCTGTGAAAATTTGGTCCCGTTACGATGCTGTGCGATTTGATAAATTCGTCATTGCAAACTTCCGCAAACAGTTTGTCGCCAACAAAGTCAGCCTGCCGAGTGCTGTGCGTATTGTGGATGACTACTTTTCTGAATTTGTCCGACAGGCGCCTCAAAACGTCGCTACAAGGACGCCTCTGACTCGCCCCAACGTCAGACAAATGTTGCAAACGTTCAATGACCGGGATCCGTGGTGCCCGCGCCAGGGGCATTTTGGGCACCGAACCAGCCAGTGTCGCATGAACCGCACCGCAATTCCAACGGCACCGGCACCGAATTCGTTTCCGGTCACTGATAAGTCAGAGGGGTATGGTCAGGTTCGACGCTTCGGGCCACAACAGACACACGATCTACCTTCACGTATGCAAGCCAAAGCCGCGAATGAAACTAATTCTGTGAACACAGTGATCAACGACAATTTAGAAATTTACAATGACAACAATGCACAAACGGCATTGACAAATGACAACGACATGACTGAGAATAATGACCCATGTGACGTTTATGTCAATGAGTTCAGGCATAGAATTTCTCAAATGATCTATGACGATCCCGGTATGTTCCATCATGCTCACTCCCGTTTCGCACGTGCATTTCATACATTTACTCAGACGCATGTGATGCCAAAATTGGAGAGTTCTTCACGAGTGCCTTCGGAGACGTCACTCCCGAAGAATATCAGGGAGAGTGAACATGACAACGTTGATTTGAATGATCTGAAAGTGAATGATAATTCAACAATGCTTGAATGTGGATCGAAATTTTTAGCTGGTGAAATTTGTCATTTGTCAAATGAAAAAGATGGTGTAATTCTGGCAAAAACTGGATTTTCAGCTCATACGAATATTGGAGCGAATCAAAGACTTTGCGTTAAAATTGTGGCTAATAACGGGCCATTGGTATATACCACAGTTGACATAGCTGGCGTACCCTGTCGCGTACTCCTTGACAGTGGCTGTACACGCTCTCTCATGCCTTTGTCCATTTTAGAACAGATTTCTGAAAACTCAGGAATGGTATTGTCGGATTGTCTAACAAAGTCGTCAGTGTGTTTAGATACAGTTAATGGCCAGACAAAGGATGGAGATTTGTCGGAAATCAATTTGGATATTTCACATTTATCACCAGTTGATTTGATTCGCAGACGTGTTAGGGCCGTTTTTCTTGTTAATAATACACCAGGTGCATTATCAGACATTTTGCTGGGTACTGACATAATGCCATTTTTGAAACTTACATGGTTAATTCCCATTATTCTAGAAAAAAATTGTTCAGCACCAATTCCTCATGATGATCAATTAACCGCTGATGTTGCTCAAAAGGAAGGGAATTTCAAATTGAAATATACTGAGCTGGTTCAATCCACAAAATCTATTTTTGTTCCTGCAAACGGTATGCAAATGTTTTCCTGTCCAGTGCCCAAGAAGCCTACACACGTTCATACCTCAGATTGGACACGTTCTTGTTGCATTTTGTCCAATGTGGACATTCCGCATTCAGGGCTAGCCATGTATAACACCATGGTACCGTTGAATACCACGAAAACTTTGTCTGTTCATTTCTTCAACATTCATAGCTATCCAATTCAAATACCAGTCGGTACTCCCCTGTTTACCTGTGATGTATACTCTAAAGATGCAATTTTTGTGCCAGGGAACAGTTTTTCTGCACTTCTCAAGGATAATTCTCATGTAGCATGTTTCGGAATGAGTCGCGCTTGTGGGGCGATCGAATTGCCATCACCACCTGACGCTCCGGTCGAAGTGGTAGGGGAATTCTCATCTTCTTTCTCATTTTTTGACTATGCCGAAAAGTTTTTCATGCTGAAATCGTCAACTCAAGACGACAAAAACGTTGGCTGGCACTTATTCGTTTTTTGTTGGACGTTTGATGCTTTTTCAGATGTTTCTTTGTTTTGACGCAGTACCGTATTTTCAGTTGACAGTACTTTGCATGTTCTTTCAGTTCGCAATTCTTAGTTCACCAATCCATTTCAATTCACCATTGCCCTTTTTGGTTCACCGCTAGTGTTGTCATTTATGCTACAGACAATCCGCAACCTTCGCGAGGATCTGCGGAAAGCCAACACGCGCAACGGTGTGCAGCGAAGCGACTACAACAAGCTCAGCTCCAAGCTCAACGACAAGCTACACAAGGCCAAGCGCTTGCACAAGGAGGAGATCGCCGCCGTCGTTGCCAAGCGTGATCATTACAAATTGAAGTATCATGCGTTGAAAATTTCCGCCAACGAAAGCTCCGAGGAGTTGGCGAATGTCAATTCGTTGTTAGAGTCTTCAAATTCGAAGTGTAAAAATCTCAAAAATGAGTTGGGGACTTTGCGCCGTAAATTTTCCGAACTGATGTACTTGTACGATCAGAAAGGTGCGTCGGCTGCGCCTGTGGAAATTCCTGCTAAAATTCCTGTAATCGAGAGCGAATCGCCTCTCGAAGACAATCTATTGGAGGAGGGGGTAGTTGAAAATGAAAAAAATTGTGATGTTGGTGGTGATAGTTTTGAGTGAAATTTTGGCTGAGAGTTTTGGTGTTTTTCTGGTAATGTCGGTGAGAATGTGATTTGTTAACTTGTTGTATGGGAAAGTATATCACACCTGTTTTGTGACACCCTCGAGATGAGGGGGGAATGTGTTGGGATGTGATAAGTTATTATGTTTGAGAAGCGCGCTAGCGTTCGTTTGATGTGTGTGTGGTTATTTAATGTGTGAATCCAAGTACACTAGACCGACGAATAAAGATATGAAAATCCTCTCGAACATTACGTTGCAACGTGACAAGTAAACCTATCATAAATGCAACAAGCAGTCTTCCCAAATCGATAGGCGGGTGGTCGTAGCTTGATGTTGCAGGTTGACAAATCAGCCAAATCAGTTTGTGTGGTGATGTTGCACAGACTGGCCAGGTCGTTGGGATTTCCAAGCATCTAGACTCCAAGTTTTGTGAGCATGTCTCTCACTTCACGTCTTTGTGAGCATGTCCGATACAGATTTGGATACAGATAAAAATTATGAATGACACAAGAACCTGGTAGAAAAACCACCACAGTGGAAAACTATAAATACAGATTGGAAAAATAATGGCAAAATGCCAGAAAACTGAAAATTGAGCCAGAAAATAGAAAAATGGCCTGGAAAAATGGAAACGGAAAGGTCAAAATTTTTCAGCCGGAAAAACGGAAACGGAAAGGTAAAAAATTTTCAGCTGCCGGAAAACGGAAAACAGAAAGGTAAAAAATTTTCAGCTGCCGGAAAACAGAAAACGGAAAGGTAAAAAAATTTCAGCTGCCGGAAAACGGAAAATGGAAAGGTAAAAAATTTTCCTGCGGAAATGCGGAAACGGAAAACGGAAACGGAAATTTGACACCCTAGTAGGGCGTACGCCCGATAGATTTTTTAAAGTTCAGCCGCATCGACGCACATGCACCGAGAGCAAGACGGTTTGTAAAATCGCGACTTATGCGAGTCACCCACCCGACAAAATAAAATAAAAAGCGAATTGGCAGATGGCCAAGAATTGACGAAAGCAGAATAACAAAGCCTTTGAACCTACCAGACCCCTAGTTAATGTCCACTTCGTTCCTTGGCACGGTGCCAAGTAAACAACACGTGCCAATGACGTCATTTGTTTTTCCGGCAAATGTCCGGAATGGAAACTTATGTCCCAGTGACGTCATTGGCTCGTGTCCAATAAAAGTTGGTCTTGTGCCAATATAGTTGGCGCTTGTCCAATACTATTGGCACTCGCCCAATACTAGATTGGCGCTTGTCCAATAGTATTGGCACAAGTCCAACGCTATATTGGCACGAGTCCAACATTGGCACTTGTCCAACGCTGGCACTCGTCCAATGTTGGCACTCGTCCAACGCTGGCACTCGTCCAACATTGGCACCTGTCCAATATTATTGGCACTCATCCAACATTGGCACTTGTCCAGCTTTGGCACTGGTCCAACATTGGCCTTGTGCCAAAGTTCATAGTGCAAACATTGACTATGTATATTCATTGGCACAGGTCCAACGTTGGCACAGATCCAACATTGGAACATTTCCAATTTGGCACATGTCCAAGTATTGTCTAAGCTATTTTTGGCACATTTCCAGCTATAATGTGAGCTTATGGTGGATGAATATAATTGGAGATGTGCCAAAATGTCTTATATAGTATTTGGACATGTGCCAGTTAGACATTGGACATTAACTGGTGGTTGGGTGGGTTCAAAGGCTTAAATAACAAATGAAAAAAGCCAGCTTTGCAATCTGGTATTGAGCTGAATATGTACTTAAGTTTATTAAGCTGAGGCAAATAAAAATTGTCGGCAAAATGTTTTGAGTTTGGCAATAAAATGCAATCTGAATGCAGTGCTGGTCTTTGTGTAGATGTGGACAAAGGCAATTACAACCACATGTGGTCCTTATGTGAAGAAACATCTGGTTTGTGGCAGTTTTAATATGATACTTTGTGTCTGCCACAGATGCAATAGATGACAATAAACTTTAATGGTGTACATTTACTTATGCCTATTACTCTTTGTTTGGAGGAAAGATTTTGGGGGAAGCGCAATAAAAAATAATGTTACTTTGTAAAATCATCATCTTTGTTCTGAAAATATGAAGGTGGTAATAAGCTTTATGTAATCTACACCATGTGTTTTTGTGCATCTTTATGCTGCCACAAGAGAGTATATAAAGAGTGGATGGAGTTCATTCCAACATTCCAAGTGAATAACAACAATAACAAGAGCTGCATATAGTAGGGACCATATTATTGTACAACTATATTTACATTGCGCACCTAGTAGAAGAGTGTAAGCCATCTATTTTGTTGCAAAAGTGAAATTTTTCCTGCATAAGTTTGTCACCACCTAATATAGCATCATATTTAAATTCATAATTGAAGCAATGTACATATTGAGTTGGTAAACTGTGCTGTAGTTGTGTAATCATATTTATCCAAGTTGGATGTGGTGATTCTGACAGGTTGTAGTATTGAATGGATTTAGTGATGTTTACAGCAATGGTACATATCTTACACTTTGTCATGATTTCTGCTAGTTGATTAGAATATATGCAAGCTTGTAGTAGGGATCTCACCAAAAGATCATTTTTACATACAAATGAAAGGATTAGTTGTAATGGTTGTAGGTTAATATGAGCTTGGTTTAAAAAATGGAAGACGTGCCTAAAAGAAGCATTTGTATCTGTGCCAATCACAAATATTGCAAGTTTGCACATGTTTTCTTTTCCTGCAAAATGAGGCCATAATTTTTGTAAATATTTGGCACATTCATGTTGCATCTCATCCCTTATGATGAAGCATACTCGTTTGATATGCATACACCATCTAATCATGTGAGAGATATGTTTTGGTATGCTTTCACCAAAGGGAATAGACAGTGAGAAGACATCATGTGTTCCACAACCGAAGTAGTTAATAACACACTGCATAGGGCCATCTTCTGTAATTGTTCTGGTTTGAAACTTGAAAAGTGTGATGAACTTGCCCTTCATGATAGTTATGGAGTGATTACTATCAAACAGATAAACCAATCTATCCCTAATATATATTTCATCACTTCCAACATGTCCTCTTTTGCCAGTAGCCACACACTTTATCAGCATGAAAATGTGCCCCATTGGAATGTACGATAGCAGTGTAGCACCAACTTCTGCCGGAACTGTCTTTGTGAAGTATTGCATGATGCCATTCACATATTTGTCTTGATCCTATATTATAAGGCATATATATTTTTGTAATTAGGATAAGGTAGTAAGATTAACCTTTGTAATATATTGCCTCTTGCCCTTTATCACAGCCTGAACAGCAGGAGAAACATTTGTCATTGTTTCTGTTAACAATGGATGGTGACACTACAGGCTTTAGTAATTCAAGGAGTAGGAAAGAAATTTTGGATTATGTATTAAGAAGTAGATCAGGCAGTGGTATCCTGTACAGTAGAGAATTTTTCACTATTTTGAAGCCGCAGTCTCAACATGTGGAAAGGTTTAAACTGAATCTGGATGCATTTAGAGTTGTATTTCACAACCTAAATAGTCATCTAAACCTTGCCTTGGTATTGAGTGAAGCCATTGGCTGTGTATTCAGGTTTGGTATTGACTATAAATGTTTTTATGTATGCTTTGTTTTTTCATATGACTGAATCTTTATAGACACACTGTTGGTCAGCGTCATCCATCAAATTTATGTGTGGGGATTTCATTGCAACATGAAAGTTTGCCAGAATGTGGGTCATGTCTTTACATTATGCTATTAGTATGGTGACAAAAATGGATCATAAACTTGCAGCATACGTAGAGCATTTTCGTTTGGGATCACGATTTAGTGCTGTAGCTGCAGCACAGGATATTGCAAATTTATTGAATTCTCACCAGACAATAGATTTATTAGATAATTCTATGGTGCTATTTGTTAACACAGTTGGTAAGTATTATGTTATTGACTAAATTATTGCCTATTTCATGTATACTATATAAAAAAATTTATTTTTTCAGAAAGATAATGGATCCAGCTGATCAACCATCATGTTCCTATGCGCCATGTATCCCTAGATCTGTAGATTTGGTAGATCAGCCATGTTCTTCTAATGCCACGACTGTATACAATATGGATAGATGCTTCATAGATGCTGACAATGAGTCTGATGAATCTGACACAATCCCACGAGAAGATTTTAGTAATTTGACAAATTATGGCACTGTGGGTAGATTAAGTGGAGGTAGGAGAAGGTCTATATATCAGGATGTTACCACCGCACGTTTGCGCCAATCCATGTTATTGAGTAAATCAAGGAAGCATTGTGAATTTGTTGTATCATGCGAGCAGACGCTTGTGTATGCTGTATGCCTGGCACTGGGCAAGATTAGAGCATTCAATCCCAATAGGGGTCGTGATTCTCGAAATTATTGGCGTCGCGTTCGACGTCACTGTGAAAAGAGTCCATCGATCGAGTTGGAAAGACTGGCATCGCAGTTGCGCACAGAAGCTCAACTACCACCTACAAATGTATTTGTGGGTCTGGAATCACTAAATAAAATTCAAGGTGCACCAATGATGGAGGATGTTGCCATAAGGGTTTTTAAAGAAGGGACGAAAGATCAAATATGGGGCGATTTCAAAATTCGAAGTCCACATGTGATAGATATTATGCTGTATCACCATGGTGGCAATATATTCTTTGCGGTGATATGGGGATTGGTGACATTTTTGAGTGCACAGGGCTACTGTGACACGTGCAAGGAGGTGTTCTTTGATCGAAAAAGGCTTGTTTATATTGTTTTGTCCATGTAAAAGTATATATATATACATTTATATATTCCAGGCATGTGTGCCCATTTAGATGCAACTATTGTGGCACTGTTCCAATACCTTCAAATGTTACAAACACCAGCCTGCTTTCAGACTGTCCAAAGGTGAATGGGGAGGAAAAAACATGTCGAGAATGTTTGCGAAATTTTTACTCGACATTCTGCTACTCGACATGAGTTAGTTTTGAATATAATGTCGGTACAACATTGAATGTATGACTATACAACTATATTGTTTTCATAGGCAACATTTACATGTACAAGGTGCGGGCAGGTGGGCTAAGCCGAAATGCTACAGTCAACGTCTATGTCCTGCATGTGGGCATTATTTTAGTCTGACAAATCGCAATGGTGCATATGTGAACACTCACAAATGTCCTGAGCAAAGAAGTTTTGGATGTGGCTATTGCAAAAAGCAGATTCCCATGAGTGAGCAACATGATGCATGCTACTTGCCTGTGCTGATACCGCATAAACTCCAACGAGCAAAGAAAATTGTATTTTTGGATTTAGAAACTAGAATCTGTAGAGCAACTAATTTGCACAAGGCAAACCTGCTGACCACAATTGTGTAAGTCATTTAATGTATACGTTACTATAAGTTTTATAATTCAGATACTCAACTTTTTGCTTGTAACAGTTCATGTTCACTCTGTTGGCAGAAGGACATGCATGAGTCATGTAGGAGATGTGGCATTGCTCGACTTTCTGTATGGTGTGGCGAAAACTGCGTTGACGAATTTGTTGAAAGTTTTTTCTGCATGGGTATGTTATCAACGTTATATATAATTTCTAAAAATTTTTTATTATTATGATCAAATATTTTCAGAAAATGCTAATGCAACCATTGTCAGTCATTTTGGGAGCAGATTTGATTTCCAGTTTCTACTATCTGCACTGGTTTCCCAGTGCAAAACTCCACAGACTGTGTTTTCACGTGGAAACAGAATCTTATATGTCAAGTTTCACAGCGGAATCAAAATGATATGTTGGGCTAATTATATACCAACATCTTTGGAAAACTTCTGCAAATCATTTGAGGTTCCAGTGACAAAGTCATTTTTTGCTATGATTTGAACGAAGAGCATGTCACTGATGCATACTGTCATGTTAGGCCAAAGTGGGAATTCTCAGCATCAGGGCGAAATTCTAGGGATTTCGATGCTTACCATGATGCGCACTATGACAAAGTGTTTGACGTTGCTGAGGAGATGAAGGTATATTGTCAAAGGGATAGTTATGCCTTATCATATGCGGCAATGAGATTTCGGGAGGAGCTGATAAAGTTGCTAGATGTGGATTTGTTTGCAGAGTCTGGCACATTTACCATATCTGGATTGACACTGCGCGTTTTTCAAAGTATGTAAAGTTATTAATTTTTTCAAGATGCATTATGACATTGTTAACAGAGTTTTTTCATCTTTACAGCCAGATTTTTACAAGAGAATACATTGGCAATTTATCGTGGTGAAGCACTGGTCGATCGAAACAGTCGATTTTCAATGGCATTTCTCAGCGCATATAGTAGATATTTTGGGGTATGATTATTTAAAGAAATTTGTGAGTAATAATTATATTCTATTGTCACTCCGCAGGTTCATGTGCAACATGCTGGCAATGAGCGTGAATATGTCGTACAGTGTGGCAACAATCGTCCCTTCAAAGTGGATGGTGCAGAATTTGAACCTGGGTCAGAGTTTCCATCCCGGTTGATTGACATCCATGGGTGTTTCTACCATGCATGTATCATGTGTACCAGGCATTTATCAGCAACGCGGTTTGTTTAATGCCATTAAATATGGATACCATAGATATATAACAATAATTAATCAACTAATGCAGACCACTTACATTGCTCGGTGGCAAAACGCCATTGCAAGTTCGGGAATATGACTATTTTCGAGCTAATAGTATCGTTAAGGCTGTACAACCTTTGCACTACGATTTATATTGGGAGCATGAATGTCGAAATGTGTTAAGTTCAAATAGACTATTGAAGCAGTTTTTCACAGAGGCACTATCTGATAAACCGTTAAATGTATATGATGCGAATTTTGGTTAGTTATAGGAAGTGGAAATTTTTTGTGGATTTTATAATTTTTTTATATTTTTTATTTTTAGGTGGCAGGATTGATACATTTCAAATTGGAATACACACCAATGTGGGCATTTGTGCACCAAGTGCAGATTTTTTGGACTTTTGCAGCTTGTATCCTGCAATGTGCCTGACAAAGCCAATGGCACAAGGACCTGGAAAGATAATTACAGAGGGGGGCATCACTGGCGACTTGAATGAATGGGTTTTGGTATGTGGCATATATATTTTTTTTATACATCTATCTACATATATAATATATATGTTTTTGCAGGGCAATTTTGGAGTTGTGAAAGCCTGGGTTCACTATCCACAAGCTGATGTGTTCATCCCACCATTGCCATTTCGTGCAAATCTGCCAAATGGAGATGAGAAAATATTCTACAGCACATGTGCATCGTGCTGCATTGAGCAGAATTTTGACATTTGCAGGCATACATTCCACGAGCAAATATTTCGTGGCACATGGACAGCGGTATATTAGTACATGTGCCTTATATTGCATATAAAGTTTTTATGGATGTGAAACGTTTCAGGTTGAAGTTGGTGCGGCAATCAGACATGCGGGCTTGAAGGTTATAAGAATAATTTCAGCCCATGTCTATGAGTCCCGCGTATGGACAAAGGAGGCTGGTGTGAGTTCAGGTCTGATCAGTGCATTCATGCTTGCATTTTACAAGCTGAAATGTCAAGCTAGTGGTAAGTTTAACTCAACTTTTATAATGTACAATCTAAGATTGAAATGTTGTAGTACTTTTCTCAGATCTTCCACCGGGGAAAAGTGCAGAAGAGTACTCTCATGAAATCTTTCAACGATTTGGAATATATATTGCACCGAGGTCTTTTGCACCAAATCCAGTCAAGCGTTCAGTAGCAAAATTGATGATCAATTCACTAATTGGAAAATTTGCGCAGAAGAAGTCATCCCACAATACAGAATTTTTCACTGATCACGGAGGTCTTTTAAAGGTGCTTGAAAATCCAAATGTGAATGTTCATTGGATACAGGTATGAGATTGTAATTCTTTTTTAAAATGTTGTGCTACCCATATTTTTTGTTTCAGCATTTTGGCTCCGCGGATCCTTTAAAATTGGGGACACAATCGTCTGTGATGGTGCAACATTCCATCAATCAAGACTCAAGTCTGGCACATGTGGGTCCAAATAATGCATTCAGCGTTCCAATCATCACAGCCCTTGTGACAGGATATGCCAGAGTAGAGTTGTATGAGGCAATGTTGAAGGTGCCTGAAGATGCACTTTTATATACAGACACGTTGGCTTGAATTTTTTGTATTTATTTATATATTAAATTTTTTATTTAAATGCGGATATATAATGTAGGGATTCAATAATGACATTGGATGGGTCAAACTTGCAAGCATTGTGTGGACATCACTTGGGGCAGTTGACTCCAGTATTGAAGGATCAATATAAATTGGATCACATCTGCATTGTTGGGGTTGGTTAATAATGGCTATTATGGGGTTTAAAATGATAACTTTTGTTTTTTGCAGCCAAAGCAGTATGCCTACACTGCAAAGCACACTATCAATGGTGGAACATATAGGACGGTGAGATTGCGCGGATTTGCCAGTGCAGCAGAAACTGATGAGCAGGCGCAACAGAGTAATCGCAAGCCCACAGTGTCCTATGAAAACATGTGTAATGCTGCCCGATCCCTTTTGGAGAAAACAGACTTAAAGAAATTGGGTGTTAATGAGCTCAACTTTCTTTTGTCGAAAGATTTCAAGATATCAATTGATGGACGAAAGAAGTATTATAAGCCCGTTTCCAATAAGCGCTTCTTTGTTGCCCCAGGCGTAGGTGGTGCATCATGTGTTAAGACTTATCCATATGGTTATAATCGCATATAGTGTGGTGTATGTGTGTGTACGCGCGTGCATTTATTTGTCATCGTCATTTTTTTAATTTTATTTTATTATATTGCTATTATGCCAATAGAAAATAAATAAAGTTGCAGGCATTTATAAAAAAATTTATATCGCTAAATTTTAATACTACCAACGACAAAATCAAAATTGAGCCCAACTTGTTGCAGTCGTCATTGGATTTCCAATTGGATCCTGTTCGTGTTGTGTCAGAAAGTGAATATCAACATCTGCTAGAGTGCCAAAGCCAGTTGAATCACTTGAAAAGTTTGTTTATATTTAATAATGATAAGTATTGTTCAATTTTTCATCAATAATAATCATTGTCAAATGTGCAGAATGTCCGATTCTAACACAAATGTTGGCAATGGCAAACTTAAGCAGAAAAAGTCGTTCAAGCATGGAGAACAACATGACTCATCCAGAACAGGGGCATTACATGAGGCAGACACCAACAACGATGGCGATATGTTTATCCAACCCGCCACCAATGTTACCAACCCCTTTGTACCATCCGGTGGCGCAGGAAGAAAGATTGTTGTTCCAAGAGGAGGGGGAGGAGGAGGAGGAAAATCTGGCAAGAGTGGAAGAACAAGTGCCGCAGAGCAGCACACAGCCGACAGATTGCAGACCGCCAAGCCCAGATACAGTACAGTCACTCATGATGCTGATCCCCCCGGTATAATTGATATGTTTGCAGACTACACATGACTGTCATATGCGGATAATAATGCTCACATTGCAGAATATCTTAACGCCAGAGAAGCTGCAGCCATCCACCAAAGACAAGCTCGGAAGAAGGTCGTCACCTTCGACAAAAGTGCCAACAGTGCCGGTGCAGGTGGAAAACGTCGTGGATCAGACGGTCATACCAAGCGTTCAGAGCCCGCACAATGGAGCCAGCGGGAGTTCTTTGCCGGAAGTATCGGAATGGACGAAGAAGAACGACCTCCCAGCAGGGCAATCCCCCCAGAAACCTTGCAAATGGATACCAGAGGAGGAAAACAAATTGGAGCTGGAGAAACAGAACGAGCTAGGGACCACCACCACCACCACCACCACAGTGGTAGTCGTGGACAAGGCGAAGAAGAAGAGGAACAAGAAGAAGAAGACTGTACCATTGTTGGCAGCGACACCAGTGAGCATGACTTTGGATATTGCGGTAGTGATTTACAAATGATGAAACGATCAATGCCAAGGCGCCTTGAAACAGACATCGCTGGGCTATCGCACAATATGGCAGGTGCAGAGTCCAATAAACAGAAAGGGGCAAATTGGAAGGAGGCGGAGTCACAAAACGTTGAAAATGAGTCACAACAAAGCGCAAATGCCACAACCGGTGGAAAAAGTCAGTCTGTTGATGTGTTCACAGTGTCATCAGATCAAGGGAAAGGCGCAACACAAGGATCAGAAGACGGAAGGAAACGCGGCAGCGACGAGCTTGAAGGTGACATGAATAAAAAGTATAAAAGTGCAAGGATTGCCGATGAGTCAATGCTATCGACACAAAAGATTGTTCACCTTGAAGATGGGGATGATGGAGATTATGGCAGTGATGAAGATGATGACATGTATTTGGAGGCGGCCAGACAGGCAAAGCTACCAAAAAAACAAGCAGATGTTACTCAGAAGCAAGGTGGTGGTGGCACAAAGAGAAATGTAGCTGGCAACAAGCTTGCTCCACCAAAGGATACACCCGGAAACAGAAAATATATTGGATTGAGCGAATTTGAGCGTGGTATTCCACGTGTGGATGCCTATGGTCGTGCTACAACCGTTGCTCGTATGTTTTGTTTTTTGTGGTTACATTTGTCGCCTGCACATTAATGAATAAACATTAACATAATATACAGGTGGAAATTCTGCACTTTTCGACATGGCATTTGTGAGGCAGGATGTGTTGGATGGTCCTCCGTTTCCATTCCAACCTCCCAATGCAATTGTACTGTGGCTGTAATATCCATGTCGGGATATTTCAAATCGTGCAAAGGGCAAGCGCTTTTCCAATGGGCGAACCACATTCATCATCGACATGTGCAAGGTGTGGTACTTTTGGTATTCTTTGTTTACTAGTCCAAAAAAATTATTTTTACTTTTTAGCCATGCCGCATTTTGAATTGTGAAGCACGCGAATGCTTTCAAGATGAGGATGAAATTTATGGGACCCTGAAACCATCTGACATTGACAAGGCACTAAGGAAATATCCATATCCGGAACAGTTCACGCCGTTGGGTGGAGCGCCATTCAGTTTGACACGTGCTGAGGGACTCACACTTTTGATGTGCGAGCATTGTCGGTGAGTAAACATATTCATCGTGAAATTCATCATCATCATCATTTTCCATATTTCTCTCCCTCTCTCTCTCAGCCTTGTGACATCAACCAGGGAGTGTGTGCGAGATGTGAATGGGAGATGCCGGGTAAGTTAATCACTAATGACAAAAGTTTATGATTTAAAACATTTTGTATTTATTGTTTTCAGATGACTATTGACATGTGTCAAAGGTGCATAGATGCCAACAGTGAAATGTCCATGGCACTATATCCAACACAGGCTGAGTTGGACCGCCAAAAGGGTAGAAGGCAATATTTTAAAGGAATCAACAGTGATGAGGTTGCTGGCAAAGTGGTGCAGACACATGGAAAGTGCATCCGCGATTGAATTGTGATTTTTAGTTGCTGCATTTTTTATTACTGCGACTACTACTATGAATATGACAATGACGACAATACTAGGCATATTTAAGCATTTTTGTTATTGATCATAATAATTTGTTATTCATACTTGTTTTACATTTAATGTTCAAAAGTGTGATCAAATTAAACTTAAAAGCAGAAAGTGTTGCTACATACACACACACACACACACACACAGCTAATTAATCAACTACGAGAATAGGAAAAATGCAGAGACTTCAACATTCCTTCCCAATGCTTATATTTGGATCATCAGATATGAATTTACACAAATCATTTCACTATAAATGAATAGTGTGTATATATAAATATATATATATATATATATATATGTACTATATCATTTACAAGTTGAGGTTATCTGTATAAATATTCATCACGTTCTGGAAAAACCACACTACTAATTGAATTAATTAAAAATCGTCAGCATATTTACGATCACCCGCCAGATCATTGCCTATTTCTATTTAGCTATTGGCAAGAAAAGTATTTAGCATTAAAGACATGTGCAGAGTTTGGCAGAATTGAAGATTTTTGCGACTCGTGGCGCACTGTGGTCAAATATAAAGAGGAATTAGATGAGCGTTCAAATACAAAAGATTCCCATTTATTGCTGGTTTTAGATGATCTTTCAGCCAGTCTTTCATCCGCTACTGAGATTGACAACGACGATGACATAGGTGGAGAGAGGCGAAATAATACAGGGGCAAATAATCCAACGCGTCTTTTACGAGATTTGGCACAAGGTGCGGCTAGGCATCACAACATTTCTTTAGTGGCAACGCTACAGAGTTTGTTTGACACGCAGGTATGCTAAAATGGTATTTGCATGTACATAAATACACATTTAGGTGTATTATTATTTTTTTTTTCAGAATTTGAAACAAAGTCGCAGCTCCAGCGTTTACTTCATTTTATTTAGGTATGCCTATCTGCCACCCACATGTATGTATGTATGTATGTATGTATGTATGTATGTATGTTTTCATCACATTATTTCTTCTTTGCAGCTTCCCATCTGATGCATTAACGACAAAATCATTTGCTCAACGTTGGCAGGACCCAGCACTGTTCATTGGAGCATATAAGCAAGCAATTTCCGATAAAAATTTTGGATATTTATTTGCAAACTCAGATCCGTCAATTCCTGACGAGTTGAGATTGTCAAATTCACTTTTTCCCTGGGATAAAGATCTCGTGTTCTATCAGTGGGAAAAACTGTCAAGCGATATTGACATATTAGGTGCTACTTCCGCGGCTGGTGGCGACATTGACGAAAAATTTGGAGCTGTCACCAAAAATAAAGTAGGAGAAGAAGGCACCACAAAGCCTTCGGGACAATTGAAATTTGCACCACAATCACAACATCGACGACGAGGTGCTGGCGGTGGTCACAAAGCTGGGCGAAAGGTTGTCGCAGTGCCCGCAGAAATAGCGATTGAACGTGTTTGTGATTCAGACGAGACATTTCGGAAAGATCTGTGCGCAGCCGGAGGGCCGTTAAAGGCAAAGTGGTCACATTTGAGGCGACGACGACAACAACAAAAGTACAAAACGCACGGTGGTGCAGAGCAGGAAAATTCACATAACAGTGCACAAAATGACAACGACAAATGGACCTTCCAATCCAAGCCACCATATACAACAACCGCAATTGGAGCCGCCAAGCAAGCCGGCAGCACCACCGCTGGGAACCGCTAGGCGCCGGAAAAGTACTGGACGCCTTGCACGCAACTGGATGATTTTGGAAAAGCTGGCAAAGGTGCCATCTGCAAAAGAACGACGAAACATTATAAGTACAATTTCAGAAGATGCGCTACGATGTTTGCAGGACGTCATTGCAAATCTAATGTCTGGAGTGATACAAGTGAATAAAAATCGAAAGAAAATGTTAAAGAGATATAAGCAAAAGTTTATGTCAATTTTATCCAGTAATATGCGCGAAAACTCTCTTCGTCGTGCACTTTTGTCTCTATGTAATGGCCAGGCACTTGTTACATTACTAACGACATTTATTTCACACTACGTTCGCCCGTTGAAGAAGAAGTAAAGCAGTTTTTCCAGTTTATTGTTATTGCCTTGTACATCGTTCTCCCCCCCTTTTTTTTATTTTGACCACATTTTCACTTTGCTTTTTGTCATCACAGTCATTATTATTACTATTGTTATTGTTATTGTTATTGTTGTTGTTATTATTATTATTATTATTACCATCGACAACACACTATTGAACAATGAAAAACCTAAATACCAGCACTAGTACAATTGGCACAAAGAATAGGGAGAAGGAGGGTTTAAGACCACTAGATGATGCAGATCCAATAAAGAAGGCACGGATTGAAGCAGCCAACGATTCAAACTTGTATGCACAAACAGTTGCAGATAATGAAAGATTGTCTCGTTTTCTCCATGGCGCAGCACGTAAAGATCGAGGACAACACTTGAAAGAATTGCGCAACACTATAGATCCAACCATACCTGCCATACCGCCAGAGGCTGTACTCGAAGAAGCGCACAAATTGCAAGAAAACATACGTCTGAAGAGCAAAGGGGCCCCCGTGCCTTTTTCAGCAAATGCTGTACCATTACCTTATTCTGCATCGCTGATACGTGCCAGTTTTGCACCGGAGCATTGACCAATTGTGGATAAGGTGTTGAAAAATTTGGAACCTATAGCATCAAATGTCTTGGATCCATTAGGACGTGTAAAAGTACCAGGCCAAAATAAACCAGGCTCTGATGTATTCGATGTTTTGCACCATGCCATTGTTGGCCCGGAGATTGGGGATGCAACCACAACAGCGGCGCTGGATGGTTCCGACCATTTTTGGAAGCAAATCTTGGACAATGACGACAAATCTTCAACTTCGGCGGGGGGAGGGTCACTAGAGAAAAGATCCACCCTGGAGACTGTGGGTGAGAGTAGAGATCAACAAGGCTCCATCGATAGTACAACTACAGTGGCAAAGCAGGAACCTATTGAGCGACATGGTCAACAACAACAACGTGGAAATCGTGCACCATCAATAATTCTTGATACAGATCTCGATGATGATGATGATGAGGAGGATGATGATGATTATGACTATAATGATCCCAGTTTGGAAAAGGTTGAAACTATTGATGATGATGACGAGGGTGGCGGGGAAAATGCAGATGATGACGACGACGACCATGTTGCAGCGGATGGGACTGAATTCGGAACACCACAAGAAGAACCGATGATGGCTCCTTCTCGTAGGGCTGCATCATTGCAGGCAAAGCAAAGAATTGCTACAACAGCCGCCATGGGGCGGCGTGGCCCTAGACGTGGTGGTGGTGGTACCGCTGGCCGTGGTGGACAAAATGTAACACCAACCTCCTCTTCTTCTTCTTCTACTACACGAGGTGGTCGAGGTGCAGCAGCGGCGGGGGCTCAACAGATTTCATCACGTGGGGCTGCTGCGTTAGCCAGAGGACGTTCTACATGCCCGATTGTAGGAGAAGCAGCAGAGTCATCGTCGTCGTCGTCGCATAAAACGGGCGAACACGAGTCAAAAAAGGAACTTCCAAAACATTACTCTGAAATTATGAAGAGCTCACATTAATAATTATTACTATACCCCCCGACCAAAAAGTATTGCGATGCATAAGCAGTGGGCTGAAAACATTGGTGGTGGTAAATGGCTACGAACACAATATAATCTACCCAATGAAGCTTGGAAAGAGCATATATTATTAAATGAGCCGGCATATTATTTAAAAGGTCATCCATCATGGAGGCGTGGATTTGAACGTTTACCTATTCTCGTTAGTGGTCCTGATCGGTTCTGGTCTGTGGATTTGATGGTAATGCCAGAGCGTGATATGCATGTGAATGACAATTATCGCTATATTTTTGTATGCTGTGATGATTTCACAAATGAAGTTTGGATGGAGCCATTAAAGCAAAAGACTGGTATCGAGGTTACGCAAGCATTCAAGACAATAATGTCGCGTAATAATGGACGTGCACCCATGCGACTACGTTCCGACTTTGATCGCTGCTTCATGTCTGTACACTTTCAAAAGGCACTATATGCGGTAATTTGTTTATTTTTTTCACATACACACGTGCACACACATACACACATGTGGTCATTGTCAGATCAAATGTACGTTTGCACCGGCTGCTGAAGATGTGACTCGACTGCCAAAGCTAGATTCATTCATACGGACCATTCGGAAACGTCTTGAAATGTACTTTATGACGACAAGTAGTACAACAACAGCTGCAGCTGCGCCGGCGGCGGACATTACACAGCAGCAACCTAGCGGCAGCGGCGGGGGTGGCGGAACCATTGTCCGCAGATGGATTCACATTTTACCCGCTATAGAAAAGCAAATGAATACCACTAGAACATGTGCACTATTTGGAGCTGCTCCAGTCGAGGTTTCACAGCCTAGAAGTACAAATGCGCATGCTTTATTAATAGCCCGCCAGTTGCGACACAAAAGAAGGCGTGCACAGCCAAATACAGTATACACTGGGACAAGTCGCGAAGCGGCAGATTCTGCACACGAGCGACTCTCATTGCTCACTGGCTGGGTGCGCCTGTCTAGACCGCCTCCCGCACACGGGAATCCAATAAAACTGGTCGCGCGCGAGAGATTCACACGTGAAGTTTTTCCACTCGGACGTAGATTTGCATTGCCCGACAGACCTGACACATATCTAGTATTAGACCCACAGGATGAAAATTTGGCCCCTTTAAAAGGACGTTTCTATCGACAGGAATTGATAGCCGCAAAGCAGCCTGGCAGTACATTGCCGCCTTTATCTTCCGCCGCCGCCGCTTCTCCCATTGCACCTTTTACTACTACTAAGTCTGCCAGCGGTAGTAGGAATATCAACAACACTACAACAACAACAACAACAACAAGTAGTAATAATAAAAAGCAACGGAGAAGCAACAACAAGAATGGCAATTCTGTTAACAACAACAGCGATCGTCACCATCAGCCTGGTCGTATTGCTAATCTTCACGCTGGTTCTAATCGCCATAGTCGCCCTGCTACTATTGACGCAGAAATGGCTCATGACAATGATACTAAAGTTTTATCACTTCTCTCACTGGAAGAAATCATTCAGAGACAGCAACACGCACAGCAATCACAACAATCACAGAAACAACAAGATTGGAGTTCAAAATCATTTCCATCACTACGCTCCTGGCCAGGCGGCGGCGGCGGCGGGCAACAAAGGCGGGGGCGGCGGAAATAAAAATCGTCATCACCCGACAACAACAGGCGCGCCTCCCCCATCTCCGAGAGGGAGCAGAAACACTACAACCAACAACAGGCAACAAAATTGCGCAATATTGCGCAATCAACTAGCACCGACTCCACCACCGCCACCAGGAATTCTAACAACCGCAGCAGTGATGGAAAAGGTCAACCTCACAGAACCACCTCCCCCCATGCTACCATCACGAGCAGCACACTTTCAAATTGGCCCCCCAAGCCACAGCAATCTGATGGATTCCATCGACGACAACGACAACAACAAGGTGGTGACAATGAAAAAAGAAGAAGAAGAAATCGACAATTACGACGAAAACGACGATGGCAGAGGCAGAGGTCTCATGATGCACAATATGAGACTGGCAGCAGCAGCAGAAAAAATGAATCATCAACAGCAGCAAATCGAATACAAACAAGACAATCTACAAGAAATTTTCAACAGCAACGGGAAAAATCAAAGTCAGATCATGAGCGCGCGCCGCCGACTCGCGACGCCTACGGCGCCGCCCCACGGAGAACCGGGGACGGGGGAGAGGGGCCGCCTTCTAGGGGGGCCGCCACCGCCACATTTGCAGAACGCCCCCGGAGGGGGCGTTCTGCAAATCTGAGCGGTGTTGCGGCGGTCGCCGACGGCGACCGCCGCTATGCGAGTTCAACCAATGCTAGTGGTGCTAGTGGTGGTGGTAGAAGGAGAAGGAGGAGGAGTAGCAGAGGCGACAAAGCCACGCGTGTCATTATTGATGGTCGTGATCATAGTGATCATAGTGATCATAAAAGAAGGAAAAAAAGCCAGAATGATCATAGTAGTAGTAGTGGCAAGAAAAGGAATAAAAAGTAGAAAAAATGTTGTTGTTGTTGTTATTGTTGTTGTCGTGTTGTTGTTATCGTCCTTTTTTTTTGTATTCTTGTCGTTGTTGTGGTTGTTGTAATGAAACTACTTTTTTCGACCCCCACACACTTGTTTTCATTTTTTCAGCAGCAGCAGCAGCAGCAAGCAGTAGCCATTTACCGATTGACACCATTGAAAATATTTGCTACTAAAAAATAATACTACTACACACGCGCACATATACACACGTACATACACACACAATGCGCCAAATTGTCTACCTCAGCTCGGATAGGCAGTGGAACGAAAGGACAAGCACACACACATTTTTCTCCAACTTTTCAACGGCGCCACCGTTACAATCAGGTGCTACATTTGGCAGCAATTTTTTTAAGCACATTTCTCTCACCCCCACATTTTTTGCAGGCGCAAGTCTATCTGGCATATCCTCTGCAGCATTATCGCCCATTGATGCTGGCAGTATCGTTGTTTTAGAAGAGGCATTTACACGCTCTGCAGACATACAAAACCGCGCCGATCATATCAGTCTGGTTGATTTGGAATTGAATGGGTGGCCTGTTTTTGAAGGAAAAGACACAACGCCTGCATTCATTGTGATTGATTGTGGCGGTAGTTTGTACTGGTGTCAGGTCGATCTTACGAGCGCACTGTCATTTCCGCCAAACAGTTCTGACGATTGGGCAAAAATTGTTGAGACTGAGCTCAATTCAACACTCAACGGAACCCCAAGGAGAGATAGAACAGGCGTGGACGAGTTGAAAGAATTGGATCAGTCCACGGCTACATTGCTTGCTCGGCTGGAACCAGGATTCCATCGCTGGCTTGAAGATGGGGCGAATAAAGCAGCCGCAGCAAAACACGACACGGAGAAAAGGTCGACAACGCAAAAACAACAACAAGGCAACCAGGACAACATTGATGAATGCGGTGAAAAAAAATCTTGGCGTGATGGCGCTGGAGCAACCGAAGAAGAAAAAACGTGGAAATCAACAGCAGCCGTTTCTACCAAAAACAAATCAGGCGCTGGACATGTCAAGTCCAAATCTTCTCATGTCACAGGCACCACCAATGAGCATAGTGGCTGGGGGGGGACCACCTCAGTTGAAAGGAAATCAGAAAAAGAGAGAATTGGAGGAAAAGTTGGCGGTGAAAAAGAAACCAGCGTTGACAGCTGGGGCGGGTCGACTAAATCGACGACTATGTCCACTGAGGAACGAAGCATTGGGCTCCAGCTCGAAGCAAGCTCCATTCACGACATGGAAATATCCCCAAGTGAGGAGCGGACAGTTGGTGGCAAAATTACCGCCAAGCAAGCAGGCAGCGCCGACAGGTCAAGTAGCGCAAGTGACCGCACCCCCACCCCCACCAGTAAACAACACGGCAGGGGGGTCAAAGACAGTGATGACAATGTGATCATTGTCGATGATGATTACAATGTGCCTAATGTTGCAGCTGTTGATGACAAAGTGAAAGAACAGAATGAAGGCATGATTGTATCTGAACAAAGTAGCATGAGTAGTGAATCAGATGACAATGGGGACACTGCCAACGATGGTGACAATGACGAAGACGACGACGATGACAATATGGTGAGTAACAAATGGTTGTACACATGGCGATTAAATGAATAAATTCACCACCACCATCATTTCAGAATGAGCGTACGCCCTTGCTGCCCACACCCCCTACCATGGAAGAAAAAGGACACGGCTATCATCGTTTCAAGCGCCAAATGCAGCAGCAGCAGGTTGCGCCAGCGCACCCAAAGACTACAACGGCCAAAAAGGGAGGGGGGAAAAATGCCACCGCCAGTAATGTGCAACAAGACAAACTCGCCGATGCAGTTATCACAGTCAAACACATGCTCACTGGCAACAAGTATAAAATGCCCAATGTATGGGCATCTAGTATGGCCACATCGACACTGGACTACTGGATATTGAAAAAGTTGAAGGAGGCTGCAGGCGGCGGCGGCAGTGCAACGTCCATGTCCGATGTTACAATTGCGGTTGCATCAGATATTCTGAATGGCGCATTACCTTTGAGCACAGCTAGTAAAGACGACAAGGGACAAGCGACAAAGACATTGGCATTTGAATCCAATGCTGAGACTCCATCGCAAATTGGCATACGGCGCTTTGCAATAAAAAATGCGGACAAAAATCTTGTCACAAGAATGTACATGAGTCAGCATCTGGCTGCAGAGCTGGGCTTCATCACAGTTGGGGGAGGAATTTCCAATGCGCAAGCAAATCAAATTGATTGGCTAGATACAAACAGCGTACAATATGGCTACAGTAGTGGCAGACAGCGCACATATGCAACCGTGCCGCACCAAATTAATCTACGCCAGCGTGTGCAAGTTCGTTGCGACAGTGTGGAGCCAATGTGTACAGTATTTCAATCTGAAGAGACACCACTGCTGGCAGTGTTCACATGGAGACCAGCATTTGTGATGAAGCCACCGAAGTCAGCGTCTTCTACCACCGAATCCGGCTGCTTCAAGACCGTAGTGAGAAACGGCCTTTAGAGTGGTTGATTTCCCGTTGTTGCCGAACGTCCACTTGTCGACAGCCAAGTTGAGTTTATTTCGTAGTTGTGTGTTGAAAAGGGGTTTCAAGATTGTTTCAGGTACTTTATTTTGATCAGATACAGTGTGTTACAAAAGCGCAAAGCCTAGCGAGCTTCCTAGTCGAAGTTTCTATCGCTAGCTTATTTTGTTCACTTGGGGTGGGTCCGCAGACTGAAGTAAAAACTCTCAAAGTAGCTAAGACACGGAAATCACGTATAGAAAAACAGCTACAGTAATTTCCTAATACAAATGCACAAATAAGACATGAATGCAACAAATAAACACATCTAGCCGAAACAGTTGCCTTATAACGCGCGTGCATACATTCAAACAATTATGGTAAAGAAATACCAGGTACAAATTGGGTTAATAGAAAACTATTAATCTTGAGAGGTGCGAAGTCGGCAAACTCGGCCGATTTACTAATTTGCTTCAATTTGTCAGAAAACATTGACGCACATTGGAACTAATAAAATAGGGCTTGAAACTGTAAATAGTAGTGTAAATGTTCCTAATGACGTAAATAGAATAAGGTACATTCAACATGATAATAATAATCACTTCCTGGAAACGTATGTTGAATAATCTAGCAAATTGGGACTTATTTGAGGTAAATGGGTATTGTAATTGAGCAGAGTTTATAATATATTCAGCTTGAGCAAAGTATTATAATTATTAAGTAAATATAAATAGTTGTGAACAGGGTTATGACAAGTATACCTATGCGAAGGGCTTTGTAAAATAAAGGCTAGTTGCATACAGGGCACCATTTCTCTATTAGGACGCTGGCCTAGATAATTACGCAGCACGTAAATATTTACAAGATTTGACTTTTGTAAACTGCAAGTAAACTATGCAAATGTATATATAATCATGATCAGAAAATTACGGCGAGTTGAATGAGCCTAATTTTATATTAATACACCTAATAACAACTTATTTGACCTTTTAACCTAAACATTCCACATAAACCTATCAATAACTTATAAAACACTTTCCTAATTGAATACTCTCCATGGATACGTAATAAGTATAGGAAATACAATTTGCGTGGTAAATAAGTATAGTGTATGAAAAGTAAATAGTGCAAATAAGTAAATGTGCAAATATGAGCCTAATTATCAATTCTCTGTATTTCTTTATCCATCCATTTTGCCACGGTCAGCACACTCCGGGCGGAAGAGTTGCTGCACCCCGTTGTTGCAGCAACGTCACATGCTGGTGGTGGTGGGTGCCAACGTGATGAGTGGCGTTTCCACAGTCGCCTCGGTAGTGAACGTGGTCGTGCGCGAAGTCGTGGGCGTGCGTGAAGTTGCAGGTCCGGTTGCTGGTGATGCCAACGCCGACCTAGCCTGATGATGAAGCAGGTAGTTGCCCGTGTCGCTTCCTGCGCGTTCGCGTGAGGTGAATTTGCGGATATCGGGCATGTGAACACTGTCTCTGTTCCTGGCTCTGACTTGTCCCTCATCAGCTGAACTTTCATCTGGCTGAACGTATGCTGATAGTGACTTTGCCATTCTGTCCTCTGTTTCCGCTCTCCTGGCAAATCTGACGGACTGTGTTGAATTGGATCTGGCTCTCCTCTTGATTGCTGGTCTCAACTCTGTTTTGCGCACTTTTCTTTGTGGATAATTGGTTTCTTTCTGAGTTGATTTCTTGATAGTATATCTGATGGCTCTGAAGCATAGCCATATGCATTTGAACGGGCACACTATGCATCTCCATATGCATGTGTATACGCATGGTGGGATCACTGGCTTCCCTGTGGCAATTCTCCAATTGTACCACAGGTATCCTGCAGCTACGATTCCAGCTATCAGGATTGTGATCCCCAGCAGCATTGCGATTGTGTTGATGATCACTTGAAAGGGTCCTTTCAGCATTCCTCCCATAAAGTTGGTGTACCCTTTTGACACTCCAGATATATAGTGACCATATGCCTTGCCGATTCCTGCTGCTGTCTGTCCAATTCCGGCTCCAATGCCTTCTATTGAATTTCTGATCACTCTGGGATCCAATGACATATCTGCTGTGTAATCGATCAACTGGTTCTGCACATGCTCTAAGTTCTGTAGTCTCTGAATCTGGCCTCTGACATCCATGAAATTGGTCGCTCTGTTGACAATGTTGGTGAACAGGTGAGGCGCATCAAACGTGAAGGCCTGCCATTGCCCTTTCCATGTCATTTCGATTGGTGTCTCTGTGACGTGCACCATTCCATGTGCGGACTTCCACTGTCCATGCTCATTTCTGTACAGGTGCGGTGTTGTGTGGCTGCAGTCTTCTTCTGGTGATTTCTCCACCAAGTCTCTGCTGCCTGGGCTCTTGAACCACAAGGGCCCGTCTTTGTCCAATCTCATTGGTGGGTATTTGTAGCATGTCTCTCCCACTTTTCCTGTCTGATAAATTATGTATGGCTGCACTTCCTTGCATTCCCAAAACATAATTGCTTCTCCAGCCCATTCTGCATGAACATCTTGTCTTCCCAGCATGGCTCGAATCCCCAGTGTTGGATCGATGCGGAAAAGCTGAGTCAACATGTCCAGCTGGTTCTTGCGAAGTTGACATAATTGATGCCATACAATTGCAAATTGTGCCTGAGTCATCTCTCTGACTACATGTTGCAGGAACTGAAACTTGGAGTTTCTGTCGTCCAATCTGGCATACAATGTTCCACTGATTGTCGACTCTCTTGCCTCCACTATCTTTCCTGGCATTGCCCATTCCACAGGCACATCTTCTCTTCTGTCAAACTGGATAAATACACCTCCTTGATCGGTGTAGTATGTGTCTCCCGGAACACATTCTGAACCAATCGGCCTCTTTGTCTTGTTGCTGTGGGAGTATGCTGCTTGCAATTTTGACACAATAATTGTCTGGCCAGATATCTCCGACTTGAATCTGCCAATTCTTTCATATGCACATTGATGCTTGAAATTCTCCGTATCCCACACCGTGATTCCATAATTGTGGTCTCTGCAATGTCCCATCATGGCTCTGCACTGGCTGAAATCTTGCAAGTCGCTGATTACAGTCTTTCCATCAAGTGAAGCCACGGTTCCTTCTTCCATGTAGAAGTTACTGACGACATTCTCTTTGTCATGACAACACCATGAATATTCCACATTCAAGGTCTGATTGGTTGTCCACACTCTGGGCTCCATTTCCACCAAAGGTGTTCCTCTGAACATCTTGTGAATTCTTGCATAGTTACAGGCTACCACGCCAACTTGCTGGTATTTCTCAAAATTGCCTGTAATGCCTTTCGCTCCCCAGAAACTGGTGTGTGTGATAATTTCTTTGATTCTGATGTAGCATCTGTATGCTTTCTCTTTCTGTGGAATCTGTCTCTGTGCGTAAAGTGTAACTTTCATTGCCTTGACAAAATTCCTTGGTGGGATATGGCACTGCACCTCTTCAGGAACTGTAAGCGCATGTCCATGTCTTCCACTGGTACAAATCTGATACTTCTGGCTTTGTGAGCTGATCACTTGTTCCACAGGATGATCCTTGATTGCATCCTTGAATCTTTCATAAGTCTGCATTTCTCTGACAGATTTTGGTGGCCATTCTGAAGGCAAAGGCGGCAATCCATGATGCGCTGCCAATGATGGTGGCCTTACTGTCGAGGTTTCTAGAACGTATGTTCTGGAAAATACTTCGCTGTAAGCTTTGCCGGCTTCTCTCAGCGTTGCTGACTCTGACATGCCTGTCAACATCAACACCATGCACAGCATTCCAATCACTAGACTGCTGGTGGTTGCTGTGGTTTTCCCTGTTGCACTCCTCAGGACTCTATCCGATGCTGAGTTCCTCTGAGCAGGGTTTTGAACAGGGTTTGATACAGAGTCTCTGTTCGAGCTCTGATTTCTGACATGTTTCTGGACAATTGCCGGGTCCAGTAAATCCACTTTAACTGTCACTGCTGTCTCTGGGATATCCATTGTCTTTGAATTGATTTCCAGTGGATACAATTGATTGAGTGGTCTGCTAACCACATTTCTGTTGGCAGTTCTGACTTTTGCTGAGCGAATCTGTCCATCTTTCCTGGGCTCTAACTGCTCGATGCGACCCATCCTCCAGGCACCTCTGGGCATGTTTTCTTCATAAATCAGCACAACTTCATTCACTTTGGGTTCTTGAGTCGCTGTCAATCTGCCATGTTTGTGCGTCACCTGAGTTCTTTCCCTCAAGCTCGGAATATACTCTTGATGCCACAGGTCCCAGAACTTATCCAAAGTTTGCTGGGTTGTCTCCCAATATTTCTGCAGTTTCGCTGCGTTATCCATTCTGGGCACAAATTCTCCATCTTTGTCTGCGTCAAACTGTGGTGCTCCAATCTGACCTTCCCCTGTTAGGAAGTCTTTTGGCGTCAGCACTCTGAGGCTCTTTACATCACCATAGATGTAAGAGATTGGCCTGCTGTTGATCACTGCTTCGACTTCTGGCAGAAGTGTCAACAATTCTTGCAGGGTTAACATTCTGTGCCCCACAGCTGCCTTAAAATGTTTCTTGGTAATGCCCACCATTCTCTCATAAGCTCCTCCCTGCCATGGTGCCATAGGAGTAGTCATGTTCCACTGGATTTGTTGCTGTGAGCAGTAAGTCTGTACTGCTCCACTTTTGACCATCTCTGACCATTCTTTCCCAGTATTAATGGCCTTGTCAGTGCTTGAGCTGAGCACTTTCTCTGTCAATTTGAATTGCGTTGCATTGTCTGAAATCACTGCCTCAGGCTTTCCACGCCTGGCGATGAATCTCCTGACTGCATTCAGGAATTCCTGTGCTGTCATGTCTAGCACACTTTCCAGGTGAACTGCACGTGTCACCATACATGTGAACAAACAGATCCACATTTTCCTGTGATCTTTGTTCACTTTGTACCAAACTGGTCCCAAATAATCCAAGCCCGTATACTGAAACGGTCTGGCTCTCTGAACTCTGGTTTCTGGTAAATCTGGCATTGGTGGAAGCTGGTACGGTTTCGCTCCCAATTTCTTACAGGTTGAGCAGGTTCTGGTCACATTGTAGATCACCCGTCTGCCCTGTGTAATCCAGTATTTTTGTCTGATCGCTGCCAATGTGTGTTGCACTCCTGCGTGCATCAACTTTTCATGCTGGTTTCTGACGATCAGCTGAGTCACTGTAGCCGTTGCTGGCAACAGTATGAGTGGCACTGTGACCTCCTGTGGGTCAGTATGCTCCATTCGGCCGTGGCACTTCAGGATTCCATCCTGATGCATTTGCACATTGAGCCATTTGATCAACTGCTGGTCTGCAGCTGTTTTCTTGCTATTCTGGCTGCCTCTGCTGTGGCCTGTTGCCAGAATCTCTGCCACTCCTTTGTAATGATTCTGTTGCGTCACTTTGATCCAATATTTCAATGCAATTTCTCTCTCTTCAATGCTGATAATTCCCTGTGGTTTCATTGTACCACAGATACTTTCCATGATTTCTGACAGTCCACTCTGACTGCCACTTCTGCTGCGCCTTTTGTGCATCTGTCGCACAAATCTCATCACATATACTGTTGCATCCAGTAACTTTGTCAGTGATGAGAATCTCTGAATCTCAATTCCCAATGGGTTGCTTTGCTTGCTTTCATCAGCTTGCACATTGTTGGCATCTGGGTCACTGACCACTTGCTGTGTGGCGCCCAGGTAAATTGGACTGGCTTTTGGGAACTTGAGCTCTTCTTTCTTGATTTCTGCCATTACTTCTGGCGTGACTGGCTCCACTTTTGGCTCTGGCCACTCTCCAGTCATTAGCCATTCTGGCCCCTTCCACCACAGGTTACTGCCTTCCAACTCTGACATATTCATGCCTCTTGTGGCCATGTCAGCTGGATTTTCCAGTCCTGCGATGTGTCTGATGTGCATGTTCTCTGTCTCACTCTGAATTTTCCTGATTTCATCCAATCTGTTCTTGACAAAACATGCCAGTGGCTTCGCTGTTGTCAGCCACTTCAGACAACAGGTTGAATCTGACCATACAACTGTCTGACTGAATTTGACGTCCTTGAGCTCTTTGTGAATAAACTTTGACATTCTGCTGCCGATCAACATTGCTAACAATTCCAGCCGTGGAATTGTCACTTCTGGTTTCTTTGGAGCGAGTCTCAATCTGGAGTACAGCAGGCTTGACGTGCCGCTGTCATTTTCTGTTTTCTGGCATATGTATGCCGCTGCGCTGTATGCTATTGCTGAGGCATCGACGAAGATGTGCAGTTGTGCATCTGCACCACTCTGATAATTCAGATTTCTGTTGAACTTGATCTGTCCAACCTTGAGCAATTCTGTCTCTAATTGCTGCCAAATTGCTGTCTGTTCCTCAGACAGGGGTGTATCCCACTCTTTGGCACTTGGTCCTGAATGCCATAATGTCTGCAAAAATCTCTTTGCTGGCAGTAGGACAGGACTGACGAGTCCCATTGGATCAAAACATCCCGCAGTCACCTTCGCAACTGTCCTTTTCGTGGGAAGTTTGATTTTCTGGTCAGTTTCTGATAACTGTGATTGCTGAACTGTCTTTGGCGTTTTCAGCCACATCTGGTCGCTCTCTGTGTCCCATTTCATTCCTAGGACTGTTGTGACAATTTCCTTGGCCACATCTGACTCTGCCAATTGCCAAGTAAAGCTCTTATTGTTGCTGTTCCATTCTCTCAGATTCATCTGTGCCTCTGTGAACAACACTTTGGATTCCTGGTACAATTCGATTGCTTTTTGCTCTGTGTCCACGCTGAGGATCAAATTATCCACATACAGATTTTCATCGATCAATTTTGCATTTTCTGTGCCAGCTTGATTCAGATGGTATCTGACTGTTAGCGCCAGCAGCGCTGGGCTGCAGATTATACCAAATGGTACTCTGGCAAATCTGTAAATCTGAATGTTGTCCTCCATGGATGGTTTCGTGGGATCCTTGTACCACAGAAATCTTGTCACATCTCTGTCACTGTCCTGCAGACTAATCTGCAGAAACGCTTTCTCTATGTCTGCGACCAGGGCGATTCCATGCAACCGGAATCGTATCAGCATCCCTACCAGCTGTGGTAGTATAACTGGACCGCGGTACATGCACTCATTCAGGCTTGGCATGCCTGGCGGTTTCGCTGAGGCATCATATACCTCTCTGACCTTTGTGGTAGTTTTCTCTGGCGTTATCACTGGTTGATGAGGCAAAATATGGAACTTTCTGCCATCCATAATATCCTCTTGAACTTTCTCAATCACTCCTTGCTCCTCTTGCGCTTTCATGATTGCCTGAATAGTAATTCTGGGTCTCTCTTGAGCCTGTTGGTGAGGTACCTGAACCTCTTGAACGCCATTGCTTTGTTATCTGGGAGTTCATGCAAATTCGGTTTGTACATGAACTTTACAGAGTACCGTCCATCTGGGTTTCTCTGTACACTCTCATTGAATTGCTTGATGGCCTCATCGTCCTCGACGAGGTCTGGCTGGTCCATTATGCCAATGGTATCCAGTCTGTCCATGTCTTTGACATTTGGTACAGGAGCAATTGACAACGGTGCTTCCTCGTACCACTTTTCTCTCTGAATTTGATGCACAATTGTGTTGACCACCACCGGATATGCACCATCCGTGGTCCATTGATTTCTGTTGCTCGTCAGCTGCCCACCTCCCATCAGCAATCCCAATTCTGATGGAATGACATATAATCCTGACGGAAGTCTGGTGGTGCTGGTGTTTCTGGACATCAAGTCCCAGAAATAATTCAAGCCCACTATAATGTCTGGCTTGAACTTGCACTCTGTCCCTTTTTCCTTGGGAATTCTGTCTGCAAAGTAACTCTCATCCGGGAAGTACTTCTGCAGGTACTTTTCGTCCTGTTCTGACACAGGCACTTTGACTTGTTCTGTGGTCAACGTCGGGACCACATCAGCCACCATATCAACTTTCTGGCCATTTCTGAGCCGCATTCTGAATTCCACTTGCTGTACTACTTTATAGTGCGGCTTTTCATTTCCAAATGTGTACACCTGGATGTGGTGTTCACCTGTACTCTTCAAATTGAGTTTTCTGGCCACTTTCTCTGACATGTACGTTCCCTGGGACCCTGTGTCCAGGAACGCTTGAATCTGTAGTGGTGGCTGTTCAGGCTCCATCTCTGTATCCATTTCTGAAGCCTCAATCACGGTTCTGGCTGTCATCAACATTGACATGTTCCTGTTTACTGACAGGTTCATTGACGTATTCTGTTGCTTTGTATTTGGTTCTGTAACCACTGTGCTGGATATGGTTTCTGTCTCTACCATTTCTGGTCCAGCTTCTTCCACAGTGACACAATTCACTGTGGCCTTTCTCTGTTGGCTCTGTGCTGGTCGACCGGCCGTCGGCACAGACTTTCTGCCATTGTTTGCTGATTGTTGGCCACTCTGTTGACCATTTGCTTTGAATGCTGGAATTTGCCGTCCAGCGTTTCCATTGCTATTGTCACCAAATTTCTCTGGGCACACCGCAGTGTGGTGCCTATTGGATTTGCAATAGAAGCAACTTCTCGTAAATTGACATTGATTCATGTAATGCCCTCTCTGCAGGCATCTCAGGCATCGCTCTGCCTTTGACAAAACCACTCTCCTTTCTCTGGCAGTTTTGAACTTTGGACACTTATCATTAAAGTGTAATTGCTGTGTGTCATTGCAGAACACACACGGCCTCCCAGGATTCATGAATCCAGCCTGTGGTGCACTCTGACCATTCTGGATCACAGACATGCTCCCTGTGCTGGTCCTTGGGTTCTCTGGTCCTCTGAATCGATTCCCATTGCCTTGGAATCGATTATTGAATTGCTGTGCGCGTGGATTATTCCCGAATCCCTGGCGCGATTGCTGAACTGGTGCCTCAGTTTGCTGTGCGTGCTGTACAGCCTCACTGAGCGCTAGCTGCTGGCCAAACAGCTTTCTGAATTTTTCCACCGTCAAGGCTTCCTCAGTTCCCTGTTCCTTCTGAATTTCTCTGAGAACCTCGGGTGGCACTTTCTGTTGTAGCTGGCTCAACAGCATTGGATGCTCCACTGATTCTCCCAGTGACTCCAACTGCTGGAGCAGCCTTTCAATTGCATCAAACAAAATTCTCATATCCTGACAGGTATTCCTGGCCTGTCGCAGCTTCATGATATTACTCATCAGCGTGTTTCTGACCACAACTGGCTGGTCATATCTCTTTTTGAGCATTGCAATTGCGGGTGCATAATTTTCTGCAGTCACACTCAATCCACTGATCATGCCAAATGCTGAGCCTTTCAGCAAGCTCCTCAAGTATGAAAACTTGGAAATGTCCTACAAATCTGTCCGATTGTGGATGTGGGATTCAAACATTTGCCACCATGATCGAAATTTGACAATTTCCCCAGTAAACTGTTCAACTTCCAGTTTCTGTAATTTGACGCTCTTTGCTGTGGTTGCATTGGTTGAACTGGCTCCCGGAGCAGCTCCCTGAGCTGTCAGAGCCATCTGTGCAGCCATCTGCTGTATGAATGCTGTATTGACTTCATACATGGTATTTCCGCTCTGTTGCTGGATCATGTCTTGCAACTCTTCGATGTACACATTCATGGCTACCACTTTCTGTGTCACCAAGTCTGACATATTTGCATATTCCTCATATGAGTCTTGGTATATCTTCTGTTCTTGTTCCATCTGGTCGGGTTCGTCAATGTCCTTGACGATATCCCTCCATGCGTCAAATTGAGTTTTCACTGCATTCATTGCACTTTCCAATTTTGCACCCTCCTGTTTGACAGATGCAATCACTCTTCTCATCTCTGTTCTCTTATCATCCTTTGATGCTTCCGCAAATAGTTCCAGGTCATATTTGGCAAATTCTCTTGCCAATCTACTTTCCACCCTGTGCTTTGCTGGCCCCAGGGTCTTTCTGATGTGACCCGTTGGCGAAACCATTTTCGCTGATGAATTTTCCTTCACTGTTTCTCTTTATAGTGCGTCGCCTGTGACGCTTGTGACGCTTCTCTGCGTCTTTTTGTGCAGTGCTCTGTGCACCACGGATTTGTTGTGCCACGCACAATACCAATGCAGTCCTACAGGCCCCTGACGTGTTCTCACGCGTTGACCTTTACTGCACTGGCACCAGGTGTGTTCCTAAAGCCCCTGACGTGATTGTTTACACGCGTTGACTTCAACACACCGGTCAAATCCACCTGGACAATAAACAAGTTCTTTGCCCAGCAGTATGCGCCCAAAGAGGGTCCGTACACACTCTTTCTGAGCGCTCTGGCGCTCTTTCTGGCACGCCTGTGTGCCTTGTGACCACGCCGGCCACTTGCTTTCCTGAGCGGCTCCTGTGCCGCTGTGCGCAGTGCTGCGCTTGCCGTGTCGCCTGTGACACGTTTCTGTGCACTCTGGTGCACTTTCTGATTCTGGGCAGTGTTTCTGTACACTGCTCTGCAATTGCGCCTGTGCAATGCAGAATTCTGGCACTTTTGTGCTGTCTGATCTGATGGTACCGAGCAGGCACAGCGTGTATATTTGATGGGAGCTCCGCAAAGCCCCTACACGCTACCAAGTATCCTAATACTTGGTTTTCAAATCCACTCTCTGTCAGCTACAGCCCTCTGTCAGCTACAGCCCTTTGTACACTGATACCCCTACTTTTGCACTTCCGAGGTATGAGTCCACTCTTACCCAGTGGAGCGAGGGACCTCCGCGAATGCCCAAAAACAGCCCTTTGACTAGCGTGGCTCTGTGGCGATCCTGTCTCCGTCAGGTCACCCTCCCTTGGCATAGGAAGGACGTGCGAGCGGTCACTGGTGTCCAGATATCCAGGAGCATCCAGCAAAAGTTTGACCACCGTCCGACAATGACTCCTTGTCAAATGCCGGTGCCGCCCAGCGTCTAGCACCTTGCCAGAACACTGGTGAAAGCTGCCTGAAATCCTGACAGGCTTGTCAGAACTCCAGTGTCCTCCGCGCGTGAGCGTAGAACTGCTCCCTGGATGTAGACAGGAGTGCCGTAACTTTGGCACAATGCTGTCTGCAAATCAACAGCCAACGCTCAGCCAAGGCCAATTGATGTTCAGCAGGACTTTTGAAGTTCTGCCAACTGCCGCACAATGTCCGTTCCGGCTTGGTGATAGCACAATGTCATGCAATCACCCTGCTCGCTGCGCCATGTGATGAAGCCACCGAAGTCAGCGTCTTCTACCACCGAATCCGGCTGCTTCAAGACCGTAGTGAGAAACGGCCTTTAGAGTGGTTGATTTCCCGTTGTTGCCGAACGTCCACTTGTCGACAGCCAAGTTGAGTTTATTTCGTAGTTGTGTGTTGAAAAGGGGTTTCGAGATTGTTTCAGGTACTTTATTTTGATCAGATACAGTGTGTTACAAAAGCGCAAAGCCTAGCGAGCTTCCTAGTCGAAGTTTCTATCGCTAGCTTATTTTGTTCACTTGGGGTGGGTCCGCAGACTGAAGTAAAAACTCTCAAAGTAGCTAAGACACGGAAATCACGTATAGAAAAACAGCTACAGTAATTTCCTAATACAAATGCACAAATAAGACATGAATGCAACAAATAAACACATCTAGCCGAAACAGTTGCCTTATAACGCGCGTGCATACATTCAAACAATTATGGTAAAGAAATACCAGGTACAAATTGGGTTAATAGAAAACTATTAATCTTGAGAGGTGCGAAGTCGGCAAACTCGGCCGATTTACTAATTTGCTTCAATTTGTCAGAAAACATTGACGCACATTGGAACTAATAAAATAGGGCTTGAAACTGTAAATAGTAGTGTAAATGTTCCTAATGACGTAAATAGAATAAGGTACATTCAACATGATAATAATAATCACTTCCTGGAAACGTATGTTGAATAATCTAGCAAATTGGGACTTATTTGAGGTAAATGGGTATTGTAATTGAGCAGAGTTTATAATATATTCAGCTTGAGCAAAGTATTATAATTATTAAGTAAATATAAATAGTTGTGAACAGGGTTATGACAAGTATACCTATGCGAAGGGCTTTGTAAAATAAAGGCTAGTTGCATACAGGGCACCATTTCTCTATTAGGACGCTGGCCTAGATAATTACGCAGCACGTAAATATTTACAAGATTTGACTTTTGTAAACTGCAAGTAAACTATGCAAATGTATATATAATCATGATCAGAAAATTACGGCGAGTTGAATGAGCCTAATTTTATATTAATACACCTAATAACAACTTATTTGACCTTTTAACCTAAACATTCCACATAAACCTATCAATAACTTATAAAACACTTTCCTAATTGAATACTCTCCATGGATACGTAATAAGTATAGGAAATACAATTTGCGTGGTAAATAAGTATAGTGTATGAAAAGTAAATAGTGCAAATAAGTAAATGTGCAAATATGAGCCTAATTATCAATTCTCTGTATTTCTTTATCCATCCATTTTGCCACGGTCAGCACAGCATTACATGCGCCAGATAGTGGTTCCAATGCATGGCTCAGTTCTCGACGCGTGTATGCCTATGAGCCGTATTCACCACATTTTGTGCAGCTAAAGCAGGTAATTTTTTCTTAGTTGATGATTCCACAATTGTTATTGTTTAATAATTTGATGTGTGCGGCGGCGGCGACGACGCAGACTCCAACAAGTGGCTGTGAGAAAGGACTCAAGTTGACATTGTTCAATCATTGGGGGAAACCGTTTCGTGTCAATGGTGTTGTTTTTGCAAAGTGCACTCTGACAAACTCAAATGCAAGGGGTGGGGTCGATTCTGATTGGATGTAATTTTGCTGCTGCTGCTACGTTGTTTTTGTCTTGTCGTCACATGTATTGTCGTGTTGTTGTATATATATATATATATATAAAATGAATCGCGATTATTTCAGTTGCTTTTTATATCATTTCTTGTTGTTGTTGTTGTTGTTGTTGTTGTTGTTGTTGTTGTTGTTGTTGTTGTTGTTGTTGTTGTTGTTGTTCTTGTTCTTGTTGTTTTTGTTGTTTTTGTAAATACATTTGCTTGATCACATGCAAAATAAATTTTTCAGCAATTATTCAATTATTCCATTGACAACGACGTCACTGCCATTGCAATATATTCAAGCTGGCTAACAGAACTGGTGGACGGTTCTCATATCGTCCCACAGCGGCAACATCAAATTTTCTATCATCTACACACCGTCAAAACACTAGTTGCAAGTCATATTTACAGTTTGCACCACGTGGTACACATTGGGCCGATGAAATGGCCAACTTGCCAGATCAGATATTCACAAAAGACTATTGGACACAACAGTTTGATCAAAATACTGGCGATTTAGAGGCCACCAATCGTGACAAATGGTCATCTGCAATGGTGTCTGAATTATCTTCTCAAAAACTTGTTACACCAGATGCGCAGGATAGATCAGATGTGAATTTACAACAACAACAAGATTTATTCTCTCACACCACTGGAGAACCAGCTGCACCTGAGAGTAGTCTACATTCACAAAAACCACCAGCACAACAACAACAACAAGTACAACAACCAGAGCGTGCCACAAAGAAAAAAGCACATAAAGGTGAAAGTGTCCAGTTGGTACGCCCACCAAAGAATAATAATAATAATAATAATAATAACGCCAACGCATCAAATAATGCAGCGGGAATAACGGTTTCTTCAGAATGGCTATAGTACAATCTGATGATTAGTGATCACATTTTTCCACACTTGACATGTTGATTTAATAAAATTATACAGTTTTGCATCCCTCTGTCGTCGGTCTGTCTGTCGTCTCATATGTCGCAATATGCCCATGCCATATTGTTTTAATTGTCATGAAATATACCAAAATCCTGTACCTTTTCTTGCATATACGCACACACACACACAGTCAAAAAGAAGAATTAATAATCACGTGGCGTGGTAAAAGTATAACAACACACATCACAAATAATGGCTTCAAATCACCCTGCACGAATATTGAGCCCGAGACAAAACTATTAGATAGTGGTTCACATCTGTTACCATGTCCACCAGAGTTTCGACCGGGTAGGTAAATACATGTATTCACACGTGTAGATTCTCAACACATCTTTTTTTAGATGCACTTCCACCGACACAAGCATACGTTAGTCACTGCGAGCGTGAACAACTACTTTTAATAAGCGATGGGAATGAAATGTCTCCATGTGAGTACATAGCAAAAATTACATAGACTTTTCTCAGCATGTGTGCAATCATTATCACAGATGTGTTCACAACAGTGGCCTCTAGCACTGGTCTGCTAGATTTTTCATCACTGCATCTACACCTGATGATGCGCGTTCAGACAAAAGATGGACATGAAATAAAGGAAGCCTATGAGGCAAACAATATATTTGCTAAGGAGCCCGTTGTATTAAAGGATGCTGTAGCATTTGTTCCAAATCCCCTCGAAAGTATCTGGGATGGCATTGAAATATTTCACAATTCTCTGCTTTTGAGTCGAGAATCAAATTATGGAAAAAAAAGCCTACATAAAGAAAATACTACAAACAAGTGGCGCCTACAGAAGAACCCAATTGGAAGCTAGTGGGTGTGAAAATCAACACCCTTCTAAATGTATCTTTATTAGTATACTTTTATTATTATTATTTTTTATTGTTTTCCAGCTGGGTTGAAATGAAAGATTCTGAAGCTGAACTAATTGCCACGGATGCAACAGAATATTTTAAAAAAAGATCTGCACCAGTTTTTCGAAGCCAAGAATTTTATGGTCGACTAGCTTTGGACTTTGGAGAGCAGGTGACATGAAAAATCATTTTGGCATGTAGAGCGTGAAATGAGCTTTCACCTTTTGCTTGTCAATAATAATAATAATTTTCTATTACTCCACTTGTGAAACTACACCCCCCCTCCAGGCGAAGCCTTGGCATGCAGGCATGCAGTTAACCATTGTACTTAGGCGGGTACCAGATAGTCTAATGTTTGAATCGTTCAGACTACCAAGAGAATATATTGGCAAATTAAAAATACAATTTGACAATATCAAGCTGTCTGTGCGCAAAATCCACCCTGTGAGTATATATTTTAAAATACGCTTGTCTATCATCGTGAACACAAAAACACAAAAACGATTGACAAAAAACAATCAGGTGACATCACTGTCTATTGCACTGGCTGATCGCGTCAAAACACACGGCATCTACCACTCATTTCGTCAGTATAATGTGGGACAAATGAATTTGGTCGAAGGTGCGAGGGCTGCGCCGCCAATAGCTCTAGGGACGCAAGTGGGGCGCCTCCCACGTGGGATTATAATCTGGTGACAGTCCCAAACCCTGTAAAGTGTAAAGTAAAATGTCAAATGAAATGTCAAATACAATGTGCAATTGTCATGCAAAGTTCAGTAAAATTTTTTATTTGTTTTGATTGACATTTTACATTTGACACTCTACTTTACACTTGGCAGTGTTTGGGATTGCCCCCCAGCATGACTAAAAACGATGCGGCCAACCCACAAGCGACAAACGAGCCCCGGCACAACTATTCGCCCTTCTACATGTCTGATCTTTTGGTGCAAATAGGATCGCGTCTATACCCAAATCGTCCACTCCGCTTTCAATGGAATGCAGACAAGAGTTCAGATATTTTCCGTGAATGTTACAGCCTCTTAGAGTCATGGAGTTCAATTCAAAATGAGTTGACAATGATAAAGTTTACGTCATGTCATTTCTTTGTGTGCATAAGCCTATGCAATGACAAGGTTACAAGGTATGTGCCACAATCCATTAATCCTCACCTTTTTTACTAGTTCCACCACCACCAAATTTCACTTTTTGTTTTTAGCAACAGTTGGGAGGCTTTGAACACCGGCGACGCATTCCTAAATTTGACCTTTGCGCGACCAATTCCTCGAGGTGGAACGATATTGTACACATTGCTTGTGAATGATGCGTTCTTAAGAATTGGTATGTCTATTGTTATTTTTTATTTTATTGCTTTCCTATGCATACTTTACATTTCAGACCCCACGAACACCATTCATACGCAGCAGGTGCATGCCTAGTGATCTTTAGTGATTTTTTTTTGTTTTCTTGCATTATGAATGAATAACAACTTCTTCTTTTTTTTTACCATTGTGTTTATACATACCACACTTTACAGTCTTTGTTTGTGAAAGTCATATATATATAAACAACACATTTTTCCCCTGGTCTATATATTTTCAATGTTGTTTTAGGGATGACTGTAAAATGTTGTATGTATAAACACAATGGCAATATTTTTTTCATATTTTTTTTTTAGAGTAAAAGCTGAATGAATGAATGAATGAATGAATGAATGAATGAATGAATGAATGAATGAATGAATGAATGAATAAGTGTAGCACGTGAATAACCAAAAGGTAAAAAAATACAAGGCACATTAAACCATTCAATGCACAAAACAATAAAATGTAACTGGCTGTACAACATCTCACAGCCATATATATTTTTTTATTTGCAGAAACACTACTTGTTCTTCAAAATGTTGTGATGGCTGTAAGATGTAAGATGTAATAACAATGTGACAGCAATGTTTTTTTTCATATTTTTTGTTTTAGAGTAATTGCTGTAGAAAAAATGCAGAATAAAATACTTGCACATATATGCACCATAAAGCAGCATTGGAAGTGAAACATACATTGGCCATAGGCAGCAATACAAGATGACATAGAAAAATAAGTAGAAAATAAATAAAAAATTGCCTGTACATTAGAGGGATGTGTGTGTGTATGTGTGCCTGTACCAATGTACAACAGGAAGAAACATTTTTTGAAAAATGGAAGAAAAAATAAAAAGGCGTGCACCCTGTATCAAGTGAACATGGGGAGCTTCAAACCCCCATGTAATATTGTAAATAGCCCGAATTGGGTGAACTTGAATGAATACAAAATTGCAACTACATGTCTAAACATGTGCATAGTACATGCAATGCATTTCAATTTGTATAAATACACAAAATCTGTACACATAAGCTCATATTCTACTGATTGATGCTGCAGCTGCTGCTTTTTACATGGGTTTGCAGTTTGACATGCAAGCATCAGGCATCACAGAGACCAGGCCCTCACATTCGCAATGTGCGCAGCGCAAATACATGTGGTGTGTTGCCCCAACAGTGTTACAGAATCTGAGTGTGTATTTTATATTACATATCAAACAAATTGTAACAGTAGTACAGCACAAGTAAATATACCTGCAGTTTTGCCAAAATTCAAATCCATTGGTTTCGCGTGCCTCTTGTGACCCTGGTAGATGTTCAACAAAGCCCGACATGTTTGGCACGCCAGATTTGGGGCCGCGTGGAAACGTCGTTCTCAGGGGGCTCCTAGGTACTTGGTGGGGATTTGGAACGACAATGAAAGATTGTGCCATTGACCTTTCGAGCTTCCTCCACAGTGTCACTTTTTGTACAATCATCTCTTGCACTTGTTTTCTGCTTGGCATTGCCACAGTGTTGCTGTCAACATTGGCAGAGCTGCTGGCCCTGACCCCAGTCTTGGTGGTGGCGCATTCTATGGCTGGGGGCCGCATCTGCACATGGTGTTAAATTGTGATTGTGCTACAGGTGGAATGTATTTTTTATGGAAGTCAGAAATGGAAAGGTGGAAATGGAAAACGTTACACTTGGAAAAACGGGAATGACGCTGAAAAAATGTAGTTTGTGGTGGATGGTGGAAATGGAAACCAGAAAGGAAACTTGACACCCTACCAGCAGCAAATTGTTCAAGTGCCTCTGCAGGTCGATCGTGGGTGTGGCACGTGGAATCTTCATGTGTGGGGGGGGGGGGTTATCATCAAAAATAGCAAGCCAATAAAGTACAAGCATTAATAAAAACCAACATATCCCTGCACATTGATTTTCTGCATGCCCGGCAACCAGCAGGCATATGGCAACTGGCAAATTGGATTTGGCGGAGAGCCAAAGCCCCTCTGTACAGACACATAGATGTTGTGGCACATTTCCTTCACTGGTGCTGTCATTGCTGGACCCCATGGTGGACAGTCTCTGGTCAAAAAGCTATTTGTTGGTAGTTCGGCGCCGTTCAAGTCGCGATTTCTTCGCAAAATCATGCAGATTGGACTGTTGAAATCAACCCTGTTTGTTCTCGACGATATCATATGTTGCAATCTGACAGGTAACCCCAGATTCAAGTGGGTGGCCATCAAATCCCCAACCACATTTATGCTGTACTCGTGTGGGATTCGCTCCCGCACCATGCCGCCAACGCCAGATGGAGGTATTCCAGGCATTTCCCACATTAGGCTCCAGCCAAACTGTGGGAGATCCATCAACTGATCCTCAAACATTGCCTGTATGTTCAGCACGCCACGGAGTACTTCATTCAGCTTGAACATTGTCTGGTGACGCAGGCATGCCACAGTTGCCCGTATCATAGCATTGTCTGCAGCCAGCACCATCTCAAAAGCCGCCCGATCTGCCCGCTGAATTGCCACATCTCAAGCAACTTGAGCTCTACGAATTTCATATTGGTCTTGTGGCGTGTAACGCGGCTGCTGAGTGTCCTTTTTGGCGTTTTCCTTTTTCTTCTGTTCAATAGGCGGTTTTTTGGAAGTGCCGGCCATAACCTGAAGTCAATTCCACAAATGTAAAAGTGAAAAAATTGAGGAGTGAAAAAATGAAAAGTTTACTTCACCTTTGCGCCTTCACCTCCCTAATTATTTTTACCTCCACACTTGTGGAATTGACACCTGCTTTGTGCTGGCAACACTGCCCACACTTCTACAATCCGCCTAGACAAGTTTTGCAGTCATTGTTGGTGGGGGGGTAACCGGCTCATAAATTTGTACGGACGGCTCTGCTCTGCTAGAGTGTTGATTTTTTGTGCTCAAGTCAAGGGCCACACATTCAACCTCTTGCGCCACCCTGGATGTAGGCTTTTCATTTGCTTTCTCAATCATGCCAGCAGCACACTCCATTTCCTCCTGCGTGTGCATCAGTTGTCTCAGTTTGCTTGGACTGATGGTGAACTCTGGATCAAGTTCATCCTTTGCAGCATCCATCATGCACTGTATCAACAGCTCTGGGGGCAACTTCATCAATCTGCCACGCTCCTTCACCCATCTTAGAAATGACCGTCTCCTGCTCTCTGCGCCACCGGTGCCCTGCACTACTACATCCAAATGTAGCATTTTCATGTGTGCCACCTGTGTGAATGAAATGTCGTGATCGTTGTGTCAATTATAACGTACGTTACAGAATATAAATAACTAAAAAATCACCTGACGAAGCTCCTTTGTCAGTAGTGGTAGCTCGTCGGTCAGTGGATTCAATTGGAGGAGGTCCCATAATACATTCTCCTCTGTGTCCTGCATCAAATCTTCTGGCCTGCTTCCTGGACATGTGTTCGGTGTTACATCCGCTTCTGCTGCTTTGATGTTCGCCAGTGTCATAGCATCCAGTTGAGACATCACTTGCGCCTTCTCCCTTTCTAACTCTGGTTCCTGGCTGTTCAGAATGACCTGGCATCTCTGATTCTGCGCCTCGACCATGTCTGCCAGTTGTTGAAGTGGCGGCAGGCCTAGATGATGCCGTGCAATCTGTCGTAGGCGTGGACACAATGGCAGCTGCGTGGACACAATGGCAACACAATTGCTCTCCACACTCGTGGTGCTGCAACTGCTTCTGCTGCTGGCCCCGTCGTTCCTCAACGGTTGTTGATCCCTCTCTGTCGAAGATGTTGCTGTACAAATGCAGCCTTTCCGAGACATTTGTGGAGAGAATAGTTTTCGACGTGGTGGAAACACACTTGTACCTTGAATCCTTTTGACATGTCGCTGTAGTGGTTTTGGTGCCAGTAGCTGCCTCAGTGTTGGTGTGCGCTTCAGTGGTATGCTCCTGGTGATCGACTCCTCCTCCTCTTCCTCCTCCAAGGCTGCGTCTCTTTGTGTGGTGACCTTTGGAGAATTCACAACAAGGATCTGTGTGCTCTGCAATTTCTGCATCCCCTTGTCCACATGCGCACTTGGATATGCATATGCTGGTAGGGGCAATTGGAGGGCTCCTGTCGATGTGCTTGGCTGCTGGTCCAACAACTCCTCCTCCCGTCTGATGTAGTCCTTCAGCTGTTCCAGCTGCTGGCGACGAGTCATCTGCGGTCCTTCTATGGCTCTCACTACCATCACAGGCTCTCTGGTGGTTTCCGATTCTGTTGTGTGCACTGGGGATGGTTGCTGTCGCCCTTCCTGTGTAGGGCTCGCATGCTGAAAATGTTGTCAATCAGTTACATATAAATGCTTAAATTTGACAAAGCTAAAAAAAAAAAATACAATTTTTACTCACATTGCCCACGTTGCTTGATGGTTTCATTTGATTCACCACCTTTTGCACCAGACTTGCAGATGCTGGATTGTCCACCATTGACTGCATCTAGAATGTTTTATATTCTTTTATCGCAATGGCATTCATCATCATTACATTACATTGCAAAGTTGGAAACGATCATTCAAACACAAACCTGTTCCAAGTGCGTTTCTTGCATCAATCTGACCGCGTCCAGCGGCTCTTCTTCTACGGCGCCTTCTGGCAGCTCCGACCTCCTCCGTTTTCGAGGTCGTGGAGCTGTGCGGGCTGTTGTTGTCACCACTGTGGCTAGTGTTGCTGACACTCCCTGATTCTGACCATGCTGGGGAGGTACTGGAATTGTGGCCTGGCCTTCCACCCTTCGCCTCACATTGTGCGGGTAATTGGTCGTTTCTGCATTCTTCCGATCGGTCCATTTTGTCCTCACCATACCACTTGATTGCGGCTGCTGATTCTCTTCTGGGCTGCTTTCTGTAGCTTGGCCCTGAGTCTCCCTCGAGTTTCCTTCTGCACCTCCGCCGCTCTGATTTGCCAAAATGCTCACAGTTGTCGCAACCGTTTGGTTGGGTATCCGATTGAGTGGCTGCACTATTTTCACCCGCAGATGGCGCACCCCAGGTACACTTGCACCCGCTGCAGCAACTACAGCCGAGCACGGCACTAGATCCTGATCCACCGGGCCGTTCTGTGACGGAATCCAAGCAGACACTTTCACTATGCCTGAGTGAACAAGAATGCGACATTTGAGTAAAGTTCAGCATATAAAATTAATATTGATAACAAAGAATATATGAACATGCAAACAGCACACCTTCGCCGGGGTCCAGCAATTCTTTTTCCCCGATTCTTGGATGTAACAACGTTCTCGCATGTGCCGATTGATTGGACATGGATCTGTAGGGCTTCCAGGGGCTGCACAGGCCCTTCAGATTCTTGTCGGTACGGTGGAGTCACAGCAGTGCTGCAACATGTTAAATGCTTGAAATGACTATGTCATAAACATTTGAGTTTACAAATGGAAATTTGGCTTACATACCTGTCACTGTCTACGGGAGGATGTTGTGGTGCCTGTCCACGAGCACGGCCACAGCCACGATTACCTTTTGCAGATGCCTCCACACTTACGAGCTCTGCGGCCCCTTCTGCGTGCCCGTGTCGCTTGTACGGTTTGAGTCGACAACAGCTAGTGTTGACCAGCTGCTTGACAATTGTCGATGCAACGAGCGCGGGCCGCCCTATACAAAGTTATTTTTCAACACGTTATGACAGACACAATTAGCTAGCATATTCTACAAACCTGACTGTTTGGATACCTCTGACGGACAAATGCCACCTGACAGACCAAATTCAGCAGGTCCAAAAGCTGCAGCAGTAGCAGCAAGCACAACAACTTGTTTCCCACTGGAAAATTCCCACCCACATTTGGTGCTGGCGACGCAGTCGGTGCTGGCGCCGCAGTCGGTACTCGACTTGGGCCAGCTGACAGTGAGCGTGAACGCACTTTTGTGCGCCTGAGGGTGAAATAGCACATTATTCACTACATTTACCGCCAGCATTATTTATACTTGAACAATAAAAACAATGAAAAAAGACATACCGCTTCGCCTTTGTTTTTCTCAGCCTCCTGCCTGCCACGTTGATCACTTGCCAAAAATGTGGTAAATATGCTGTGTAGGTGGAAAATAATATTTGCATACACTACCACATACATTTTGGATGCCGTATTTCCTCGAAATACCCCCCGGAGGGTGATTGTTTCACAGTGGTCCCGAGAGGGGGGAGGGGGTTATTCGAGGAAATATGGTATGTGCCATGAGACATTATGTATTTCTTCTAATTAAGGGGCACAAATCCAATAGTTTTGATATGTTTTTGTGCCCAGCAAAAAGAATGACAGGTAAAAAAATTGTTGACAAAAAATAGAACAACGCTCTTCTATTAGAAGAAATACGGCAAATAAATGCCTATAATGAGATATGAATGATGGATGGGGGGGGATCGGTTTTCAGGGAGGTAAAAAAAAATTTGAAGATGGAGCGAAAAGGAGGGAATGTGTTTTTTCGTTTCGCCAGAATTTTCTGCGACAGTGGGGGTATTTATGGGAGAGGGGGGGCGAACCTTGTTTCCTCATGTTTTCTCCCATTCACAATGTCTGGAATTGGGGTGGGAAGGGGTATAGGGGGTGTGGGATGTATTTTACTTCGTCAAAATTTTCTGCGAGCAGGCTATAGCTTTTGTCATTTACATTCTCTTTGCACTCAATCATTTTCACTCTCTTAAATGGGGAATATTTTTGATGGGTATTTTAAGGGAGTATTTACACATGTGAGGGTATTTTTTTATTTCGTCATAATTTTCTTGAGCTTATCACAATTATCGCAGTACATTTTCACCTATTTCTTATTTATACGTCCCCCGTCACTGCCCATGTAAAAAAAAATGCGACTAAACGTTAAAATGCATTCCACATAAATACTTTAGATGAAAATATGCAGTAGGAAACAGCCAATGTGGAAGAAATCAAAACATGTTCTTATCAGGGCAAAGGTATCCAAAACAATTTTTGTCTATTCCCAAAGGTAAAATATCAAAAATAAACAACATCTGTCCGGCTATCGTTTTTTCACGCATTTACTAAAGTAATATTCCATTTATCAACTGAGAACATCAAATTTTTCAATCTCAATGTCAAAAATGAAGGAAATCTTGACCGCTTTCGGACTTTTCGCGATTTTTGGTAGGTCAAAATAAAAATTTGGCATATCTCCCAGTTTAATGTCGAAATATTTTTCAAAAATTGGCAGCATCCGGATTTGGCTCGTTCCACAGTATTTGCAACTATTGTGCATGCCCCTACAATGCTTCTGGAACAATCAGGTGCTTGCCAAGTGACTTGGAAAATGGAAACTTCCACATTGTCTGTTTCTACTTATTTTAACACTCAATAAAAATCATTAAAAATTCCCTACTTAAAAGGAAAACATCAAATACGAATGGAATTTGGCCGCAAAGCTCTTACTTCCGGCGCAGTTTTGTCAGTTGGGCGAAGTTTTTAAGCCAAGGTACGTCATTTTAAACGGTCGTAAACGGTGTTGAGCGGGGGGGTGCCGTTTTCCGGGACAAAAATCGTGGTGGGTTATCCATCCGGTCAAAAAATTTCGCAATATTATTGTTCAGTGGGATGAGAGGGTACCGGGGGGGTGAGGGGGGGGGGTTACGAAATCGACATTCATTATTTTTGGAATTTTATTGTGTGGGGGGGGTTCGGTATAAACTTGGGGAGGAGAGGCGTCGTAAACGGTGTTGAACGGGGGTGTCGTTTTCCGGGACAAAAATCGTGGCGGGTTACCGATCCGGTCAAAAAATTTCCCAATATTATCGTTCAGTGGGATGAGAGGGTACCGGGGGGGTGAGGGGGGGGTTACGAAATCGACGTTCATTATTTTTGGAATTTTATTGTGTGGGGGGGGGGTTCAGTAAAAACTTGGGGAGGAGAGGCGTCGTAAACGGTGTTGAACGGGGGTGCCGTTTTCCGGGACAAAAATCGTGGCGGGTTATCGATCTGGTCAAAAAATTTCGCAATATTATCGTTCAGTGGGAATGAAAGGGTACCGGGGGGGGTATCATTTCGTCAAAGTTTTTGATGGGGATGTTTTTCAGCGTGGAAAATTTGGGGGAACATAAAAAATAGCTATTTACTCTGAAAAACCAGGGGGGGTGGGGTGGGGGTGGTGTGAAAATCTATGTGGTTATTATTATTATTTAGTCAGAATTTTATGGGATATGGGATTGATTTTTCCATGAAAAAACAAGGGGGGTATCATTTCGTCAAAGTTTTTTATGGGGATGTTTTTTTTTTGCCAAAAATTTTGCAATATTATTGTTCAGTGGGATGAGAGGGTACCGGGGGGGTGAGGGGGGGGGTTACGAAATCGACATTCATTATTTTTGGAATTTTATTGTGTGGGGGGGGTTCGGTATAAACTTGGGGAGGAGAGGCGTCGTAAACGGTGTTGAACGGGGGTATCGTTTTCCGGGACAAAAATCGTGGCGGGTTACCGATCCGGTCAAAAAATTTCCCAATATTATCGTTCAGTGGGATGAGAGGGTACCGGGGGGGTGAGGGGGGGGGTTACGAAAACGACGTTCATTATTTTTGGAATTTTATTGTGTGGGGGGGGTTCGGTAAAAACTTGGGGAGGAGAGGCGTCGTAAACGGTGTTGAACGGGGGTGCCGTTTTCCGGGACAAAAATCGTGGCGGGTTATCGATCCGGTCAAAAAATTTCGCAATATTATCGTTCAGTGGGAATGAAAGGGTACCGGGGGGGGTATCATTTCGTCAAAGTTTTTGATGGGGATGTTTTTCAGCGTGGAAAATTTGGGGGAACATAAAAAATAGCTATTTACTCTGAAAAACCAGGGGGGGTGGGGTGGGGGTGGTGTGAAAATCTATGTGGTTATTATTATTATTTAGTCAGAATTTTATGGAATATGGGATTGATTTTTCCATGAAAAAACAAGGGGGGTATCATTTCGTCAAAGTTTTTTATGGGGTTGTTTTTTCAGCGTGGAAAGTTTGGGGGAACTTGAAAAACAGCTATTTACATTTCGACACTCAATATACACACCCTCTTCACAGAGTGGGCCCCAACACAGCCATAGAATGCCAGCTGCCAAGTTCACCACAGCCAACCAACCTGCTTTCAATGCCACCGGTGGTCACCACACCGCCGACACACGGCTCAATCACGGCACAGAGTAGAAGGACTGCAGCACCAACGTTTGGCATGGAGAACTATCGCGCAATCCCGACAGACGTAGTTGTCATTAAAAAATCCGTTAGTCAAATTTCTGTTTTTGGTAATTTTTAGTTTACTCTACAATGTGAAAGGTATTTTGGCCCATGTTTCAAAATGCAGGTGCCAAAATGTGAAAAAAATTGTGAAGAGTTGAAAAAAATGTTTCAAAATGTTGTCTTGGAATCCGGCCAAAAAATTGACAATGCACTTACGATGAAAAGTTCCACCATTTTAACAAAGATTTCAGAGTTGTCCCTAAAAATCGCAAATATAGAGTCTGAATGCCAGAGTTTATTTGCAAAAATGAGTGCATGCGACACAAATAAAATCTTGGGTGAATTGAGATTGAATCAGGAACACACTGTGGAAAAGTTCAAAACATTGGAACATATCCAAATCAATACATCTGCCACAGACAAAGTCTTGGATCAAATGAAACAGAATCATGGTCAGACTTTGGAAAAAATCAAAAATTTGGAAAGTAGCCAATTCGATACATGCATCACAAACAAAGTCTTGGATCAAATGAAGCAGAATCATAATCAGACTTTGGAAAAATTCAAAACTTTGGAAAGTAGCCAATTCAATGCATGTGTCACAAACAAAGTCTTGGATCAAATGAAGGAGAATCATAATCTGACTTTGAAAAAAATCTACAATTTGGAAAGTAGTATGGTTCAACTAAAAACTTATGCTTCACAAATTTTGCAAAAACTCAATGTGAGCACTGACAAGGACAATGTGGAAACATCTGTAGTGGTGGGTGTATACTTATTTAATTCAAATGTACCTTTAACATTTTTTATATTATATATTCCACATAGAAAAAAGTGGATAACTTTGGAAACCTTCAAAACATGCTACATGAATCATTTGGCCAGCTGGAAAAGAGTATGGAAAAGCAAAATCAGAATGTAATATCAGCACTGATGCAGGCTGATAAAAGCATCAGGAACAACTTTACCAAACAGCATGTAAACTTGCAAATTTATCAGTTTTTTCCTTCATGTATTTCTTATTAAATACCAAAATTGTACAGATCTCATTGGAAACAATTGTGAAGCATGTTAATCATTCAATTGGATGCATGTTTCCCTCCATGTGTCATTTTTCTCTGAATGAAACTTTGGCAAAAGTGCAGTTATGTGAAGCATAAGTTTACATAGATTGCAAGTGTGTTATATCCAATACTACTTTCTGAATTGCAGATGATGTGTGCAAATGTTGACAATTGGAGAAAAGTTTTCAATGGGAACAATGATGTGGCTAAAAAACTGTCACATCTTATTCAAATGCAGGAAGAAAAAATTTCTGCCCAAACATATGAAATTACCAAAACTATGGCATCACCCACCTTTGCCAGCATACAAAGTACCACAACACAATCAAGCACCACCACAGCCAAAATGCAAATTTCACCTATTCACAATGACAATGTGGTGACACAAGAGCTGAAATCTTTGTTAAATGAAAATGATCTGGAAAATTTAATTGAAAAAACAGTTATTGCTGTTTTGGCTAAAAGTGTGGACATGGCAAATTTTGAATTCGATAAAAAGTTGGATGCAATTGCTGCAAATGTCAATGTAAAAACTTATATTTTATTATATTTTTTATTTTCATTTCACAATGAAAACATTCTTTTGCAGACTCAACTGTTCATGCTCAGCATCATTTCTGTATTTGGCTGCCTAACCCTATTCATGTCTGTGGCACTATTTTTTACACACTGTATACGCAAACAAGACCGCCAGGCCACTGCTAATGATCCAGAAAGAGCTCATTTGTAAGTTTTCGAAAGTATAATTTCCCATAAAAGAACCCCCCTCCCACCAAAAAAACCCAAATCGTAAAACAATTTCAGTTAAATATACGGAAAAAAATTACTTCAAACCACCCTACCCCAACCCCCCAACCCCCCAAATATCACCCCTAAAACTCATGTAAGACAACCTAAAACATTCCACCATGATAAAGGGTTGGAACTTGATTCGTGGAATGACAGTAAAAAATCCAATATTTTCAGGCAAGAATCGAGCGTACAATCTGCATCCGAGCATCTCAATTCCGCATTCGATGCATCAAACAGAACCTCCAATACGAGTGCAGCACATTCGTCAAGGCTTATGGTGTGTTTTTTATGCGAAAAGATTTTGGATATGCCAATAATATGTGAAAACTATATATGGAGCTTAATGCATACACACTAAACGACATTATGCATGCTAGTTGACACATGTGTGTCAACTGACCTGTGTCAACTGTAAGAGGGGAAAACGTGTTGACGTATGTGTACGGAAAATCCAAGTTGACATAGATCCGTTGATGTGTATGTGTCAACTAGTCTGAATAGTGTGAAAATGGACGTTCGACTTTAATGTACAATGATGCTTTTCCACCACTAATCTGGAGACACTCCCCGGCCCTGTAAAAAACCTGTAAAGTGTCAAATGTCATGCAAATTGTCAAAAGTTATGGAAAACATCCTACAAAATGTTGTCAAATCATCTATTAACCGCCATTTACATCCATTTACACACTACTTACTAAGAGTTGGCATAAGAAAACTTGGCCATTAGCCAATTTAAATAGCTGTAAGAGGAAAATGCATCGTGAATACCACTCAAAAACCGATTGAAAACATTTCTAAAAATGCTTCCACAAATGCAGATGTCGGCATCAAATCGACCGTGCATCGACATGCGATCGTATGCAGATTTTGGAAGGTGCCGCACGTCGACCATGGCCAGCGATCAACCCGGAACCAGTGGCGCCTGGGCAAACAACACTTTTACAAGCACCGCAACCACTGATTTTTACGATGCGGCAAACTTTGTCACCGATACAATGCCGGATGGACCGCAGGGAGTTTATCGGCCCACCGTACATGAGAGTAGGGAAATGGCTTGTCTGACGAAAAATACCCCACTTTAAATGCTAGATAGGCTTCACTTTCTTGGAAAATGTGGGAAAAAACGGGTGAGGGTAAAAAAACATCTAACAAAGAGACAAATACACCTCTGAAAAAGTTTTACAACCTTTCCTTTGAATGTTTTATCCATTCCAAAAGTAACCCAACTACCAACGACCACATGGTACCAATAGAATTAAAAAAGCCCGCAAATTACCCATTCGCACTGTCGCAATAAATAAGTTACTTTAATTTGCACTTACGATGGAAAACCTTTATTGCGATAGATCAAAGTGCCAAGTAGTATTTACATGTGGGAATTTTTTGTCAGACAAAATTCACCGAAATATTAGCCAACCATGTAAACTGTCAAAAGTGAAGCGAATAAAAAGTAAACACATTTTCCACCTATTTTACAACTATCAAACGATTTTCACCAGTTTAAAAAAAAAATACATTTTGCAGACAATTTGACAGTTTACTTTATAAGCTCTGCCTTTTCATCTTTTCTTTTTGTGATTTTATGAAATGCTTTTGATACATGTTTACATTCCCCACACTTTACCTTGATGGTTTATTGTTAAACCTTTTTTCTTTATTTCGATATTTTTTAAAAAAACCTCTTTTTAAATAAACATTCCGATTTTAAACCCCCATATCGAAAGAGTTCCCCACAACACCATTCTGTCAGAAAAAACACTCTACATACAGCACCATCCCCTATCGTAAAACTTTTTTCAAAGTTGCACTCAAAATGTACCCACTTAAAACCGCCGCCGTGCAAACGATTCTTTGTGTAGCTTGTACTTTGCTTTTGCAGCGATTGCGACGACGATCGTTCCCATATGTGACGTTCCTGCGCAACAAACAAATTCATTTCCGCAATTAAGTATGTTCCAAACCATATGTGTTATGTCAAGATGTAAGATCCATAATCCGATCAGAAACGTATGTTTTATTGTGAGGGCGCCCTTTCTGTGCATCGTACTTAAAATTCACGCGTACATGTTCAGTGGGGGGGGGGAAGTTTAGGAAAATTTCAAACTGTTTTCCCTTTTTCGCTGTTGTATGTAATAAAATATCTATGGATCTGATGATGTCATTCAACATGTGTGTGCATTATAATAAAATACATTATCACAGCCCATATAACACAACAGTCTAACATTAACAGTATTCACACTCAACTTGGCAACCACCCAAATTTTTCTGTAAATAGAAATATAAACCTACACTTAAATTTTTTACCATTTGAGTCTTTGAGCCAACCAAACCACTAGGTAATGTCCAAAGCCCAACTGACACATGTCCAAATACTATGACACTTTTGGCACCTCTCCAAATAGACAATATCTGGACATGTGCCAAATTGGAACAGTGCCAACGCTGGACATATGCCAATGTTGGACATGTGCCAAAGTGTATGCCACAAATATTGACTCAACATATACATTGGCACAAGTCCAGCATTGGCACATGTCCAATGTTGGCACTGTTCCAATTTGGCACATGTCCAGATATTGTCTAGCTGGAGAAGTCAATGTTGGACGAGTGCCAGCGTTGGACGAGTGCCAACATTGGACGAGTGCCAGCGTTGGACAAGTGCCAATGTTGGACTCGTGCCAATATAGCGTTGGACTTGTGCCAATACTATTGGACAAGCGCCAATCTAGTATTGGGCAAGTGCCAATAGTATTGGACAAGCGCCAACTATATTGGCACAAGACCAACTTTTATTGGACACGAGCCAATGACGTCACTGGGACATAAGTTTCCATTCTGGACATTTGCCGGAAAAACAAATGACGTCATTGGCACGTGTTGTTTACTTGGCACCGTGCCAAGGAACGAAGTGAACATTAACTAGGGGTCTGGTAGGTTCAAAGGCTTCGTTATTCTGCTGACGAAATAGTGATTTCCTGGCCAAAATCGAAGCGATATAACGTCATATTGCAATATCGGCGACCTTAAGAAATGGTTTCGTATATTTTACAAACCGCCTTGCTCTCGGTGCATGTGCGTCGATGCGGCTGAACTTTAAAAAATCTATCGGGCGTACGCCCTACACTACAAATCTGTAGGGAGAATTAAATCTGGCCCAAGGTGTTTAACTGTCCAGTAGTGATGGAATGGCGCCATGGCGCTGGCGCCATTCAATGGCGCCAAAGGGCGCCAGCGCCATTGCGCCATTGGCGCCTGGCGCCATTTTCTCTGACGCCCTCTTGGCGCTGGCGCCATCATTTCGAATGGCGCCATGGCGCCCTTGGCGCTTGGCGCCATTTTTGCTGGCGCCAATTTGGCGCCCGGCGCCATTGTTTTTCATGGCGCCAGAAATGGTGCCAAAATGACGCGATGAGTGCTGACATTATTCCATATACAAGTACCTTATCTGCTGAGTGACATCATTTTATTATTACGCATTTTGAACCATGTCATTTCTTTGCTAGAATCACAAGTTTGGCTTGCTGTTCATTGTTTTTATTCCACATAAACAGCAACACTATGCCCCCACGCTGAGATTAGCACCAGAATGTTTTCATTCGGCATGGCAAAAAATGACACTAGTGCATTTACACAAGTTTTGTTACACTCTAGTGTGATAACTTCCATCTATGCTTGCTAGCATGTAATAATCTTTGATAATGGTAGTAGAAAGAAAAGGAATGAAAAAAAGAAAAGAAAAGGTATGAAAAAAAGAAAAGAAAAGGAATGAAAAAAAGAAAAAATACCTAAATTTCTTTTGTCTTGTACGGACGTAAAGCGACACTGCGGCGGCAAGAAGGCGCGGCTGTGTTGGTGAAGGTGCGTTTGGATAATTATGGACATACAAAGTCCATGCTAAACACCTTCCCGGACAAGTTCACCACCCAATTTTTTATTTTACTCTTGACGCAATATCTGCGGCTATGCGGGGATTAAAGAGCTGAAAATTTGTATATATATAGTTTCAACAATCCCCTACTCCGCATCAATGGGGGGAGGCACGGCGACGAACTACAGGGAGGGTCGCCGTATATGCAACATTTTTTTCCGGCGTTTTTAGTGTCCCAAACAAGTTTGCCACCCACTTGATTGGCTGCCCTACGGGGCCATATCTCCTGCTGTGGGGGGGGGTTAAAAAGCTGAAATTTGGGGGATGTCTTGACAACACCCCCCTCACTATTCACCGGCGGGACGACCGCCCGCGACCAACTACAGCATCGGTCGCTGCGTTTAAAGTTGTTTTTTTTTAAACGACCTGAGTGTCCCACACAAGTTCACCACCCGATTGCATTTTAAAAGTGAATGGTTTAGACTTAAAAGAAAAATTAAAGTTGTTTAAAGCAGTCCACCACCTTTTTTAAATGCTTTGGTTGATTAAAAATGTGAAGCCAGACACCATTGGGACCCACAATCCTGACCCCAGAAACTAAACACAAATCCTGATCCCAAATAATTATAAAAAATTTCATCAAACATTTGAAAAAAACTATTCAGACCCTGAACTAGTCCTGATCCCAATCTTGAATAATTCAAAAAGTATCCAATATGAAAAATCTGAATGAAAAACTATCCAGAATGACTCCCACCCCAATACCGCACACAGACCCCAGTCACGATCCCTATCTCAAATAAAAAAAAAAATCCCGATATGAAAAAAATATGATCCCAGACAACCCTCCAGTAACGATCCCAATCCCAGAAGAAAAATTATATCCAGTTTGAACCCTAGATCTCCTGATCGAAATTTTCTCTGTAGGCACTGGCAAACTTGAATGGGACACTCACCCCCTCCCTAAATGGCAGACAAAAAATTCACTTTACACCAAATTTTTGTTTCACAATTGAAAAGTTGGTTTACAAAGTCCCATAGAGAAGTGTTTAAGGTTCAATATTGCGTAAACAACATAACCTCTAAAATGCCTCCATAATGAAATTTATTTGGGGTGAATGAAAAAATGAAAATTTTGGTAAATTTTGTTCCTGTGGTGAGCTCATTATGATGTCATAAAATTCACCCCAAATAAATTTCTTTATCGGGGCATTTTAGAGGTTATGTTGTTTACGCAATATTGAACCTTAAACACTTCTCTATGGGACTTTGTAAACCAACTTTTAAAGCGTGAAACAAAAATTTGGTTTAAAGTGAATTTTTCAGTCTGCTGTTTATGGGACAGGGTGGGTGCCCTACTGAAAATTTGTTATGAGCAGAACTAGTGTTCAAATCTGATTCAATTTTATATCAGGTATGTTCTCACAACATTTTTTTGTAATGCAGTTGGGTGGCGAACTTGTTTCTGACACTTGGGCTGTTCTTAAAAAAACTATCAACTTTATATGCAGTGACCCATGCTTTAGTGAGTCATCGGCAGCCGCCCCAGTGGTGTATTGTGAGGGGGGTTGTTGGCAAGACATCCCCCAAATTTCAGCTTTCTACCGCCCTCACAGCTGGAGATATAGCCTTCAAAGTGTAGCTTATCAAGTGGGTGGTGAACTTGCTTGGGACACCAAAAACGCCACAAAAATTGTTGCATATAGGGCGACCCACCCTGTAGTGAGTCGCCGCACCTCCCCCCATTGTTGGGGAGTAAGGGGGTCTTACAACTTTATATATACAAAGTTTCAGCCTTATAACACCCCCATGGACGGAGATATTGCGTTCGAAGTGAAATAAAAAAATGGGTGGTGAACTTGTCCGGGAAGGTGTTTACATAAAGTAGCGCCTTTTTGCAAAGCTTCGGCTAGCTAAATGAGGCAAATACTGAATATGGCACTGTGCCAAAATGTCAGTATAACTACCACAGCTAACATGTGGTACCCCACTACCGGGGTTGTTGCTATATGCAACATAGTACAGTCGCGATATAGCTCCGACATGTACCTATCCAACACACTACATGCGTCCATGTCGGAACTATGTTCACAACAGATTTTGGCTTCTTGCCAAAACTTGGCAGGATGCCAAAATATACAGTTATACCTGGTTTTCACTCGAAATACATATACTATGATGTACATAACCAATGTTATCAATTACAGATCCATCATATGCGTTTGACGAGTGCGCTATCGATATTGGGCGTATGTAAATTCGACATCGCAGAAGATGGATTTTAATACAGTGAGTTCGATTTACTCAGTAATGTTGAGTTTCCTATATAACTTTGATAGCTTAGACGTTGTACAGTGGCTTGATAAAATTCAAAATTACAAAGGCTGTTATCTGTTACAGACTCCGAGCCGAGGGCTAGTCGCACAAGTTTTGGCAGGCAAAAAAAGTCCAAATCTGGGGCCGACAAACGTCAGCAACGACTCATACGTCAATAAATCCAAAAGGAGCAAGGTGGCCCGTAAAACGTCGTCTTTTGTCGACACGCCTACAAGGCAGGTGCATGCTAAGAAAACAAAAGGTGGGGACTTTTTTTCAATATTGTCAGGGTACAGATTTTTGTCGATGAATATTAAGTATAATATAATAAATGTGAGAAGGGTGAACATTTATAAGTCAGGCTGCAAAATGATTTTGGTAAATATATTGCGGAAAATTACCATGAAATTATGTGCATCTAATTTGACCCTAAACATTTCAGATGCTAATTTGGAGACTGAGAGACGTGAAAGCCGCGAACCGGAAATCGTTGGCCCTGTGCCAGCTGCCATACAAGAAGAACATGCCGAGGGCGTGGATACGCACTATGCTCCAGCGGTTGAAGAGCAACAAGAACATGAAAACGACGGCTACGGTGACGAAGATGTGTTAGATGAATACAATTACGGAGTCGGTTTTAACCCGAACTGTATGGTGGGCGGCTACACTGTGTCCGGGGAGATTCAACTGTCTAGAAGTGGCAGAGTCATGGTTCCGAATATTGATGCAAGCTGTCATAGTCTCGCCTAGCGACGGCAATGGGTCAGTGTGTTCAGCAAATAATTTCCTGTTTTCTGTGCGTTTACATAGAGGAAGTAGCTATTTTCTTAAAAACTAGTAGGATTTGTAAATACTTGACATTTTTTTGGGTTTACAACGATATCATCATAAACCGCTTGGCCTATAAAACTATAAACATTTTTGCAATTTCAGGCTTTTACCCGAAACACCCGTTATTTAAATGGGAAGCGGCCACAGCACAAGCGTGCAATGGTTTTTTGGTAGAAGGCACGAAGCTACACCCCTATGAACTCGCGGGCTGCATGCAAAAATGTTTTGAAGAAACACCGCTGGGGACGCCAAATGCTTTAGAGTTGAGCTATTTGGTGAAATTGGTGAGAGATTTAGAGGAATCACGAAATTTACAGGGTGACTACATGCGCCACGTTAGTAATATTTTAGCTTTGTATTTTATGAATGTCCAACTAGACCGGAATGTTAAACATAGACTTTACAATGGTGTAATTTTGTCCAGAAATTCGATGAAAAGTACATGCGGAAAAAAACAACTTTCAGTTATGTATATTTCAGTTTTTAACTACATGGTGATAATCACTACACATAATGCTGTTTACAATCGTTTGATTACCAATTGGTGGCGCGTGAAATTAATTAGACATTACACATCACAGCTCGAGATTGAATGTGCCAATGCCTGTGGACTGCTAAAATTTGAAAATGGAGACATACGCTCCCAGCTAGATGGATTGTCAAAACGTATGTCAACGGTGGAACAGGGGATAGAGGATTTGAAAAAGATACTTATCTTTTTGTTTCAGGATGTTATGATCCAAAATTCTGCGAAATATGTAAAATGGTTGATTTTAGCTGTTATAACATCAAAGACGTCATTAAATGAAGTGTTCGATACTACGCCAATGCGCTAGTAGAATGTGGCAACTCAACATAAAATATATTTTCTGTACAAATCACCAATTCAATGCTGTCTCATGTCACTTCAGGGTCAATTGTAAATTGTTTATAACCACAAATGACATTTGACTTGATGAATGTATTATATCCTTGATTATGATGTTGTTGTGTTTTTTATTCATCAGGTAACTGTTATAACATATTGCACTTAACAAATAAATGCTTCTGTAAGAATATACATGCTAAAATGGTGACTTTTATCGTTGGCGCCATTTTGGCACCCGGCGCCATTGTTTCTGGCGCCCTTTGGCGCCTGGCGCCATTTTTTCAGATGGCGCCGTGGCGCCATTGGCGCCTGGCGCCATTTTCTCTGGCGCCATCTTGGCGCTGGCGCCATTATTTTGAATGGCGCCATGGCGCCATTGGCGCCTGGCGCCATTTTTCCTGGCGCTTTTCCATCACTACTGCCCAGCAACAAAAAAACAATGTGTATACCGTATTTCCTCGAAATACCCCCCCCCCTCGTTTGACCCCCCCCCCCCTCTCGGGACCACTATGAAACAATCACCCCCCCCCTCGAAATACCCCCCCCCCAAATTGAGTGTAAAGGGAACGTACATGACAATAACTGTAGTTTGTGTTCTGTGTACTGCAGAACACACGTTAAAACAATGTCGGTGTCACGTTCAACGATGGCAAAAACACACATATTAAATACGGAAACTCAATGAGTTTCCGTGTTTTTGTTTAACACGGAAACACGGAAACTCAGCAATTTTGAAAAACACGGAAACTCAAATGAGTTTTTTTTCAGAGAACACGGAAACACGGAAACACAGAAAATATGGAAATGTTTTTTGAGTTTTTTTTCAGGCACATGATTTGAACTGAACAATGTGAGTATGAACATACATAATGTATGTGTGTATAGTATTTTTATATGTATTTACATGAATCAGTTAATCAGGCTCTCAATAAACATGTTTCTGATGAGCTGACATGGGTTTTGCAAAAGAATGTGATGATTTGATGAAGAAAAAAGATTTTGCTGCTGTCAAGTTTTGGTGTGGTTTTGGAGACAAGGCGGTGTACTTAGCATGCCAGTGTCCACTGACAGTGTGGAGGGTCCCTTAAGCCAGTGCCCAGGATATTGGGCGCTAGGCATCTTCATACAAACCCATTTTCTCTTGAACGTGATGTTTTGTTGAAATTTAATATGAGGTGTTTTTTTTTGGGGGGGGGGGGGGTAAGTAGTTCAGATACGTTGAAGGCTTCAACGGATGTGCATGTTCAAGTATAGTTGCAGTTTAATCACACAGTACAACATACAGTGCACATCCATTGAAGTATTTTATTGTAAAAACCGTGTGAATTGTAGTTTTTTTGACATTTTGTTGATGCTTATGCTGTGGAGTGGCCATGCTTATTTTTTTGATTTTGTGGACTGTAGTGGACATTTTTGTGGACTTTTTGACACATGAACAAATATGCAGATCCTCAGCAGCAGATGCAGCAAAACCTATAGCAAAACCTATATATGATAAGAAAAGCCCTGTTTTCACATCAAAATGCTGTAAAATGCAATTTTTATAAGAAAACTTGAGTTTTTACCAAAAAACTTGAGTCTTTACTAAAAAACTTGAGTTTTTACCAAAAAACTTGAGTTTTTACAGGAAAACTTGAGTTTTTTCAAACAACACTGAAATAAAACATGGAAACTCAAGTTTTTTTCATGAAAAAACCTCAAAACACAGGTATTCATTTTTGAAAAACTCAAAACACAGAAAGTGTTTTTTATTTGAGAACTTACCCATCGTTGGTCACGTTAGAACAGTGTACATACCATCTACATACTAATATTAGTCTACAGAACCTTATAAATGGCGGTTTTTGTTGCATTTTTCGACGTCTGCGTACGTTTCAGACGACAATTTCGTACCTGGTTTTCAAAAAATTTCTTGTGAAATAATAACCCCCCCCCCCTCGAAATACCCCCCCCCCCCTCGTTTAACCCTCCCCCCTCTCGGGACCACTATGAAACAATCACCCCCCGGGGGGTATTTCGAGGAAATACGGTACACTGCATACACGTCATGTATCTGCACTCGCCGCATTGTTTTATATTTTTGTATTGTATCATTTTCATCAAGAGGGGGGAGTTATTTTTCCCTCACCTCGCCAATATCTACATCGTGTCCAAAAATTATACAAAAAGCTCCAGTGGTTATTGAGATTTAAGTGTAAAACAAACATTTCAGTATTTTTCGGTAATCTCAACGAGAAATGTTGCCAACAAATGGCGAAATTTTGAATTTAGATTTATATCTCAAGAACCACTGTGTTTCTTGATAATTTTTGGACACGGCGTAGATATCGGTTAGTGCCTTCAAAATGTCAATTAAAAGGGGGGAAATCTCGAAGCGTTCTTGTGTAATCATATTTGCGGCGACAAGTGTTTGTCGCTTCAGCTTCTATTTATCATTGTGCTGTAACCAACGATGGGTAAGTTCTCCAAAAAAAAACACTTTCTGTGTTTTGAGTTTTTCAAAAATGAATACCTGTGTTTTGAGTTTTTTTCTTGAAAAAAACTTGAGTAACTCTGTTTTTATTTCTGTGTTTTTTGTAAAAACTCGAGTTTTTTTGAGTTTTTTCTAAAAAAAAACTCGAGTTTTTCCAAAAAATTCAAGTTTTCCCCCCAAAAATTTTGATTTACAGCATTTCGATCTGGAAACAGTGGTTTTCTTATACAATATTGGTTTTGCACATCTTTTAACCCCACATAACATTTGTGTATTCATTCAAGTGTCAAAAAAGTCCTTAAAAATGTCCACAATGAGGACATCAACATCACAACACCGGCAACAAAATGCCCAGAAATGACAATTTACGCAGTACTCCATAATTCTTCAATGGATGTGCACTGTATGGAAGACTACGGAATTGATTTGAACTACAACTACCATATTACCTCAAAATACCCCCATGGGTATTATTATGTCGTCAGAAAGTTTTGTAAGGATCATAGAAAATAGAAGGCATTTACGTACCCAAAACAGGTTATAAATGTGTACAAACAGGATATTTTTGAAATAAACGTGTAGTCAGCTACACAACCTAGTACAGTCTATGTGTAGCTGCGATGCAAATAAGCAGTGATAAATACATCATGTACATTGGATACATGATGTACATCATCCCAGAGGGGGGTATTTCGAGGGCGGCGGGGCTTATTATTTCACCAGTCCATTTTGAGGGGATCCTACATGCATAATTAGTATTTTAACCGTAAGCTTCACTAAATAAATACTTGCAACAAACTGGGTCGCAGAAGTAAACGATGTGTAGAAAAAACACGGAATATTCTAGCCGGAAGCTGTGTTTGTGTATAAATAAAAAGCATATGTTAGCTGATGGTACTGTATGCTTTTTGCACATCATCATTTTTGCACCGTATCAAGGGGGGGGGGGGTTATTCAAGGTAATAAGGTATACTTAAATGTCGAAACTTAAATTGTCAAATCCACCATGAGATGTGCATGCCATCTTTAATTTCTTTTTTTGTACCATTATAAAATATGAATACATTATGTACATATTTACATACTATAGATGCTTATCTTCTCTTGTTTAGTTTAACTGAATTAATGTGCATTCAACCACTTCGCTGAAAAAAACACAAAAACTTAAAAAAACTTTTCTGTGTTTCCGTGTTTCTGTGTTTCCGTGTTTCTGTGTTTCTGTGTTCTCCAAAAAAAACTCATTTGAGTTTTGAGTTTTTCAAAATTTATGAGTTTCCGTGTTTCTGTGTAAAACAAAAACACAGAAACTCAATGAGTTTCTGTGTTCAATTTCTGTGTTTTTCCATCGTTGGCTGTAACTCCGGCTTACCTAATGCGTATATACAGTTAGGTACATTTATACGTCTATATACCGTATTTCCTCGAAATACCCCCCCCCCCCTCGAAATACCCCCCCCTCGAAATACCCCCCCTCTAAATGGACACTATGAACTTATAAACACCCCCCTCGAAATACCCCCCCCCAGATTTAGTGTATAGAGAACGTAAATGACAAAGGCTGCGGTTTGTCATCTGGGTAATGCAAAACACACGTTAAAAACGATGACTATGTTATGTGAGAACAGTGATTATACGTCTACACACTTATACAAGTCTTTAGAGTCTTATAAATGGCGATTTTTGTTGCATTTTCGACGTCTGCGTACGTTTCAGATGACAATTTAGTACTTGGTTTTCAAAAAATTTCTGGCGAAATAATAAACCCCCCCCCCTCGAAATACCCCCCCCCCTCGTTTAACCCCCCCTCAAAATTCTCACTCTGAAACAATAAACCCCCCGGGGGTATTTCGAGGAAATACGGTAAACACATATATTTACGTCTATGTATTTTTTTGATTTTCTACATCTGAGTATGTGGAATTTCACAAAATTTCTGGCGAAATAATAGACCCCCCTGGAAATTTGCTTTCAGTATAATAAACCCCCTGGGGGTATTTTTCGAGGTAATACAGTATTATAACTGTATGCCATATCATTTTAAATAATTTTTCAGGAACCTAGCTACTACGGAAGGTACCGAATTGGATCACGGGTTTATATATCGTGCTCAGCATCAGCAAGCGTTCACATGCATCTGGGATGCTATTCAGCATATTACCCGGTAGCTGAGTGTTCGAAAGAAATATCTACTTAACTCGGAATATCTGGGTTTTTATTTGCCATCTGAGCATCATAAAGATTTTGTGACCCTTTCTCAGATTGTCTGTGGCACTGAGTGAATGAGTAAATTAAAGTAAATGAGTAGATTAAAGTAAATGAGTAGAATAAAGTAAATACTTATTTATCAGTAAGTGAATGATGTACTGAGCCAAAAATATGTAAATTGTAAGTGTCCCTTTGGACCATTTCACTACAGATTTGTGAGGTTCCCTTTCCACATGCTGATAAGTCAAAATAATTCCCATACACCTATGTACTGAAATAAGAAGAGTGTCCACATTTGAGGTACAAAATTTCCTGTATTCATTTCTAGTAACTCAGATCACTACATTTCCTGCATTCATCTCTAGTACACTACCGTGCAGAATAGTTGAGACTTTTTGCGCTGCGTGATTAATGTTGCCAGAAGTTTGAAATGGTTGATATGCAAAACATTTGGATACTATTCATGGGTACCCTGGGGGGTTGACTACACATGCCAAGGATGACCGCCCCTCAAATTCAAATCTGCATATATTCTTAGTGTACAAACATATTAACTCAGTTTGTTCATGTTTCAGAATAGTTGAGACTTTTCTTGTTTTGGGCAGTAGCCACCCAGTATCTCACTTTAAAGTCTATATCCACCTCCTATGTTCATTTTTAAACAATGGCAACTGCTTGCCTGCATCGCTGAGCTCTGTGTGCAGCAAGAAACATTCTAAGCATGAACAGCATATGGTGATGCATATGTGGAAATGTGGCATTTATTAATTTTTGTGCAGTTTTGCATCCATTGCCAGCAACTCTGAAATGGGGGTAGGCATACTACTGGGTGGGGCTATTTGGTGTGTAAATTTGAGGTTTTGGCCTTGCTCTATTAGGGAGAAAAGTTGGCCCAACTATGAATGAGTAATGTGCAATTATTTTGTATGGAATGAAGATCGAAGTTTGTAAGTGCTATAACTTTTGATTGGAAAGAGATATTGAAAAAACGTTTTTGTCATATTAATTCTCTCTGTCTAAAGTATGTTTTAGACTGTTCAATAACAAAATTTTCATGCTGCAAACCCCAGTAAAAAAAGCATAAAATATTTAGACACCATTGAAAACTTTGAAGTGCTATAACTTCTGATTGGAAAAAGATATTGAACTCATTTTTGTTTTAAATGAATCCTCGTTATCTAAAGTATATGATAGCATGTTAATAAAATTGTTTTTTCATGTTATAAAACTGGGTCAAATTGACATACGTAGTTTAGACATCACTAAACTTACAACAAAAATAGAATTTGCATGTTGTCCCGATCATTTTAAGTGTTGAATGATTCAAATCAGCCCAGAAATGGCTCGAAAGCTTATTAAGCTTCAAACACACTCATCCAGATTGCCCATTTTTTGTATATTTATTGACCATATTTTTATAGACCCCCTTATCTCGGGCCTGGAGGATTATTTGAGCAAAGAAAAATTTTCCATAGTAGCCCCAGCATCAAACCCCAACATACTCGAATGGCATCAAAATTGGGCAAGGGACAAGAAATTGGGAAGCAAAAAAGTGTGGTGGACCCCCAGCCTACTGTTTCTATATGTGTGAAAAGTCTCAACTATTCTGCATGGTGGTGTAAACCAGTGTAACTGAGTTTTTACCTTTTACATGGATTTAACAGAAAATTTTAGGTTAGGAAAAGTTTATGAAATAAATGGTCCTTTTGAAAAAGCTACCTAGATGCAAGTTTAACTTAAATCCTGTTAACATCTTGTTAACATCCAAACATAAGTGGGACTTTTCCAAAGGGAGATTTGAATAATAAGTTCTGAATATTAAATAACACTGTGAATTAATGGGTATGGTTAAATAGTGAAAAAGGACAGAATCATTCAGAAAATGATCATTTTCATCTAAAAAGAACTGAAAAGTAACATAGTTTTCTCTGACTGGAAGAAATGTGGCAAGCTCTTCACATTCTGTCTGCAAACATATTCATTGTAAAATACAAAAAATTGCAACAAGTTAAATACTGTAATTCTAGAAACACTTTACCAGACAGCAGTTAATGCATACTGCGCATCAAACCGACAGTGGTATTATAGTGGTGGCGGCGGCGTGTACTTTTTAAATGGGATCTGTCACTGATTTTTTGCATGCATATAATGACCCACAATCAGGGTTGGCAAAATCTCAGTAAAAATAAAAATAAAATGGAAAATCATAGAAAAAAATAAAATAAAATAAAATGGAAAATTAATAAAATAAAAATACAATTTTACTAAAATTTGAATTTTTGTAAAATGTTAGTAAAATTGTACAATAATTTGAATTTTTGTACAATTTGAGTAAAATTTGACAAACACTCGAGTGTCTGTTAAATTGTATAGAAAGTTTTTTATCATGTTGCTTAAGTTCCTAGCTGCCAATTTGCAGAACTTGTGTCTTGTTGTATCTTTCATTGTTGTGATTGAAACATATTGTTGCTCAAAATTGCAAATTTTAACATTTTTTAAAATATTTTCACCTTAAAGATCACTAATTTATGTGATTTGCTTCCCATTTTCTTCGTTCCATACCTTGAAAAAGCCTATATATTGAACCCCGCAAGCCCTCCCCCACCCAAATAAAACAACCAAATTTTAGGTATATTCCCTTGGGAAGAGCAATTAGATGCATATATCCAGGACCTCCTGAGGGTCAAAATACAAAATGACTACCTCACAACTCATGTCAAAAGTTTACATAAAAATTTTTTTGTATTCATCTGCATGCTTCTAGCATGCATATTGTTTTATGTCCTTGCATCCAAGATTTCCGATTTTTTGTAAAATATTTGTAAAATATTTGTAAAATTTTTGTAAAATGGTTTCATTTTATTTTATTAATGATATTTCAGAATAAAATAAAATAAACTGAAAGATGAATAAAATTAAAATAAAATACAATTTTAGTAAAAAGAATTTTACTAAAACCAACCATGCCCACAATATCTGAAAATATAGGTGTCACCTGGGAACAGTTCCGCATGTATTTTACCTATTCTTTATTAACTTCCCATTTATCATTTTACTTTTTTTAAACTTTACTCTTGACTTTCAACTTCCACTTGCCACTAGCGGAACTGGCACCAGCCATTTTTACCACAACTGGTGGATAACATATATGTAGATCCTAACTTATGTAGTAATAGCCCCACTATCACGTGTGTACCCTAACTTTAAATTCTCCAGAGATTTTTCCAATCCAATGTGTGATTCACATGTTACCGAATTGGGGGCACTCCTAGACCGTGTAAAATGTCAAATGCCATTCAAAGTTCTGACTCAGTCAGAGACAGAGTAGGGCTGAAATAGCTTCATCTGACACGGCATGGGATTTTTACTTCCACATGCAAGTAATTTTAGTTTTAAGTCAATACTATCCTGCTCTGCTCTGATATGTGTAACTTAAGTAGTTCTATTACTTGAATCCAGGGCCCTGGTTATTTTTAGGTAGTTAAATACAGTTGTCCCCGGGTTATCGGGTGGAGTGAAATTTTCAAAATCTTACCCGATAATGCGGGGAAACCGATAACCGAGGGATGTAATACAGAAGCGCCATGGTGCTTCACAATCATTTGCATCACAGTTTTATCATGCACACAATTTTATACATCCAGATTAATAATTAATGTTTGGCAATGTTGTAATTTACTGTGCGGAATGTGCATTTCATCGAGTTCATGAAGTTTTTTTAGGAAATGTTATAAAAAACGGTAAATATATTCAATGCTAAAATACCCTATAATTGAATCCAGTTTGTATATGAAAATGCAGGATATTTTCGAAAATCCCACCCGATAACCGGGAATGCGGGGAAATCCTCAATCCGGGGAATTTACTTCCCACATGTCCCCGCTTTTCACAATTCCACCCAGTAACCCGGGGAACCCTATAACCGGGGGAATCGTTAACCCGGGGACAACTGTAGTTCAATAAGTTATGTATCGCACATACGCGTATTTGCTTGTATTAGGCACACGCATATAATGCTTATCGTTCTACAAATTTTTTAATTGTTCAGTGAATTTTCTGCTCAGGTCCGTAAATGTGTATTATTCAATTCAATGTCATGCCTTATAAAGTGAGCGTATTATCACTATTGTCAACTACTTTTCTTGTCCGACTTGACTCAACGATGGGTAAGTTCTCCAAAAAAAACACTTTCTGTGTTTTGAGTTTTTCAAAAATGAATACCTGTGTTTTGAGTTTTTTTTCCGAAAAAAAAACTTGAGTAACTCTAGGGTGTCAAATTTCCGTTTCCGTTTCCGCCTTTCCGCAGGAAAATTTTTTACCTTTCCGTTTTCCGTTTTCCGGCAGCCGAAAAAATTTTACCTTTCCGTTTTCCGTTTTCCGGCAGCCGACAAATTTTTACCTTTCCGTTTTCCGTTTTCCGGCAGCTGAAAATTTTTTACCTTTCCGTTTCCGTTTTTCCGGCCCATTTTTCCGTTTTCGGCTGAAAAATTTTGACCTTTCTGTTTCCGTTTTACCAGGCCATTTTTCCATTTTCTGGCTCGATTTTCAGTTTTCTGGCATTTTTCCATTGTTTTTCCAATCTGTATTTATCTTCAATTGGCTCATCCCATTGTGTTGTTTTTGTCTCTTGGAGCAGCACTGACAACTGGGATTTCAGGGTCAGTGAAACAGGTGCTGTGAACCCAATTGGGTCATATGCTGACACCAATAATTTATTCAAATTTTGTCTGGTTGGTGTTGTGATGCTGTCAATTTGCAATTTTGGTGTTGATATTGCCAGCATGTCCATTCGGTGATTTTATTTCATGCCCATTACTGCGACAATTTTATTCACCTTTGGACTCCTGTTGTGTTCTGCTATTTCATTCATGACTGATCTAGAGTTTGGCAGCCATTCCCTCATGTTCATAGAACATTGGTTAAATAAAGCTTTGACTTTGTAATATAGTTCTAAAGCTTCAACTTCATTCGTGACACTCATGATGAAGTTATCGACGTAAATGTTGTTTATTATCATCGCCAACTGGTTTTGTTCCCCTTCATCTTCTTCATATTCATTCATGTTGTTTATTGTCACATTTAAATGGTATTTTATGACTGCTCCCAAAATTGCTGGGCTGCAGACAAGTCCAAACAGTACACGTTTAAAATGAAGTACTATTAAGTTATTTTCAGTTACTGGTTTTGAGGCATCTTTCAGCCAGAAAAATCGTGTGTAGTCTCTAGCTTGGTCATGCAATCCTATTTGCAAAAATGCATTTTCAATATCGGCAATTAATGCTAGATTGCCTGCTCTGAACCTCAGGAGTAGGCCCAGTGCTAATGGTGTTGTAATTGGTCCTCTAAAAAGGCACTCGTTGAAACTGGGCTTACCTGCCTACACATCGTACACGATTCTGCATGATGTCGATTTGCCCGGCGTGATTACTGGCTGGTGTGGCAGGTAATGAATCCCCTTGTTGTCTGTTTTGTCATCACAGATCTCAATTATTCCCTTTTCTAGTTGGTCATCCAAAACTTTCCGGTATTGTTCGAATAAGTTTGGATCTTCTTATCAGTGATTTAAACCACACCAAGGCCTCTGCTTTTCCCGTGGGCAGGTCACTGATACTCTTTTTTTATACGGCCAGTCATATTATGTTTATTGTTGTCGTTGAATTTTATGCTATTTATTATCATCTCCTCTGCAATGTCATCAATTGCATAGGGGTCATCAGTGATTCCCACTGCTTCTAGACTGTGAAATTGTCGTAGTGTTTCCTTTCCTTCGGCCACTATGGCTACTTTTTGATGATTTTTTGTTGGTCCAGTTAAGCTTGAACTACAAGTGAAGTTACAGGCATGATCCATAGTGAAAATTTTGCTTTCCATTTTCCGTTTTCCGGCATTTCATTTTTCCGTTTTCCGTTTTCCGGCCGACAATTTTTTTTACCTTTCCGTTTTCCGTTTTCCGGCAGAAATTGTTTTTTTACCTTTCCGTTTTCCGTTTTCCGTAAAGTGAAAAAAATTTACCTTTCCGTTTTCCGTAAAAAAAATTTTTTGACACCCTAAGTAACTCTGTTTTTATTTCTGTGTTTTTTGTTAAAACTCAAGTTTTTGAGGGTTTTTTTTATAAAACTCGAGTTTTTGTCAAAAAAACTTGAGTTTTCCCCCAAAAAATTCTGATTTACAGCATTTTGATGTGGAAACAGTGGTTTTCTTACAAAATATTGGTTTTGCACATGTTTTAACTGCACATAACATATGTGTATTCATTCAAGTGTCGAAAAAGTCCATAAAAATGTCATCAATGAGGACATCCACCTACATCGCAACGCCAGCATCAACAAACTGCTCACAAACGACAATTTACGCACTACTCCAAAAATTCTTCAATTGATGTGAACTGTATGGAAGACTACAGAATTGATTTGAACTACATCTATATTTAAACATGTCCATCAGGAGATGTGCATGCCATCTTTAATTTATTTTTTGTTCCATCATAAAATATGAATACATTATGTACATATTTACATGCTATACATGCATATCTTATCTTGTTTAGTTTAACTGAATTCATGTGCATTCTGAAAATGTGTTCAACCACTTCACTGAAAAAAACTCAAAAACTCAAAAAACTTTTCTGTGTTTCCGTGTTTCTGTGTTCTCCAAAAAAAACTCATTTGAGTTTTGAGTTTTTCAAAATTTGTGAGTTTCCGTGTTTCTGTGTAAAACAAAAACACAGAAACTCAATGAGTTTCTGTGTTCAATTTCTGTGTTTTTTCCATCGTTGACTTGACTTCAGTTCTATATTTCTTTTCTTTTTCTTTATGTTTGTATTTTATGCCCTTTGACTTGTAGAGCCAACCATGGTATGTGTGTTAAAAGAAAAAAAATAAAGTGCCAAAAGTCATGTAACATGCTCTGCAAAATGGCAAGCGTACGTTCGTCATTTTGCAGGGCATTTTTCACAACTTTTGACACTTTGCATGACCTTAAACATTTTACAGGGTCTGGGATAGTGATGTAAAAGCGCCATGGCGCTAGCGCCAAACCAAAAAGCGCCATGGGCCGTGGCGCTTGGCGCCTTTTTGCCGTGGCGCCATTGGTGCTTGGCGCCGAGACCCGCAAAACAACCATGGCGATTTTGGCGCTTGGTGCCATAATGTCGTGGCGCCATTGGCGCTTGACGCTCACACTTTAAAAAGCGCCAAAAAAGCGCCATACCGCCTGTGTACGTTTTCTATAGGTGGCATCAAATAGGCCTTCAAAATATGATATTATAGTTTTATTGTTCCATCCAATTTTTCCATCACCTAACAATTATTGTTCACACATCAAAACTTCATCGATAAATAGCACAATTTCACTTGCTTGAAAAGAGTCACCTACTGAAACTTTCTGCATTCAGAATAAAAGTACCTACATATATAGCATGCTGAATTTACAATCTATCTATCATATCACATTTTTCTGACATTCATTTTAGGATGCTTATCAGATCTGAGTACAAAAACGTGCTTCATCACATCACTTTTTTATTTACCGTATATCCTTAAATATGATCTCCTTGAATAACTCCCCCTTTTGGCCACGTGAGGGAAAAATATACCAACCTTGAATAACTCCTCCAACTGGGTATTTGATATGTACCTATAGTCACAATGTGTATTTGAATGATTTGGTTGCCAATGAAGACAAATTTTTGAATGGACACCTTGTTTTGTTGTTGTTAAAGTATCAAATACCTGGATTACATAAGGTTATGGAGTACATGTTCCAGAAAAAAATCACTCCCACTAGAATACCCCCTCCAAAACTTTGGACAAAATTATCACCCCCATCCCCATGGGGTCTTATTTGAGGATATACAGTACTTGCATTCACTGCGAGAAAATTTTTTGCATAAATTTTGATGCAGATTCATTCATCAAGTAGAGGAACAACTTTGTGTATTTATTTAGCATCCAGTTCGATCAATATACATGGTCGGGCTGAAAAGTCCCTGGACAGTGCTCGTCATTCGCGCTAGGGGTAAGCTATGGTCATAAAATTTTGACAGGTTAATATAACTGGTGTTTTGAGTTTTCACCTAAAATTTTACCCCTCTAGCTCCACCCACTGCGGAAGTGTGGGGGTTACAATTTCAGTCATTTTGTACTGGTGTACATATGGTGCTCTAGCTCAATGCTGCTTTAAGTTGTGATCATGAAACTTTTGCTAGTGTAAGCCACCAGCGTTGGCAATGTGCCAGCACTAACCAACATTAGCTATGAAATGATAAGCCTAGTCCATATTGCCATTACTGTTATTACTCTCACTACCAAATTCATCATTCTACCTCTCCTTCTCAAAAACGTGGTTAATACAGGATGCATTTTGCATGCACACTGCAGTTGAACACAGGTAATGTGTCCACTACAGATTAGTAATGAAACACAAACGAAATTTAATACACATAATTTATTTACAGCACATTTCAAAACAACATTAAAATCACTGCAATACAACATGATCTCAGATGATCACCAAAAACACCCATCACAGTTCCCATGTTTCTTGCACATCACCCTGATCTGCATATCAATTTTACCTTAAGCAATATTGTGTATGAAAGTGTTGAATACTATCAGCACATTGCCAACACTGGTGGCTTACACTAGCCAAAGTTTCATAATCACAACTTAAAGCAGCATTGAGCTAGAGCATCATGTGTACATCAGTACAAAATGACCGAAATTGTAACCCCCACAGTTCCGCAGTGGGTGGAGCTAGAGGGTTGAAATTTAGGGTAAAAACTCAAAACACCTGATATCTTAACCTGTAAAATTTTTATGACCATAGCTTACTGCTAGCGTGAATGGCGAGCACTGTCGAGGGACTTTTCAACGCGACCATGTAAAACGTACCATATATTTTCACTGTAGATATTGATGTAAATACATGGCTAATTAAAAATTGGCCAAAAAATTTTTGGCGCTGGCACTATTGGCGCTTGGCGCCAGAGGACACTGGCGCTTGGCGCTACGGTCTGGAAAAGCGCCATGGCGCTTGGCGCTAAAATCGTTTGGCGTCATTGGCGCTTGCCGCCGCAATGGGAAAAGCGCTATAGTGCTTTTGGCGCTTGGCGCCAAAACTCTGGCGCTGTTTACATCACTAGTCTGGGACTTGCACTTGGTGTCCCCGCCCTCGACAGCGAGGGATGGCGCCGCTTCGCGCACCCGATACGCGTTTTTTCTCGCGTTTTTCACGTTTTTCCGATAAACACGCTGTTCATAGACTTGTGATTTGTTTGCGACTGTGCGTCTAAATACAAGCCAAAATAGACGTATTTAATAAGCTTCTCCAATGAGATATTTTCGTGGGCCAGCATCAGCCGAAGACATTCAATATATCGCGGCAAAATTTCGCATGAAAAATGCCACCTACAACGAAAAACAACGCAAAATTATTTTTTACAGCAACAAAAACTCATCGTAGGTTTTATCAATTCTGATTTTTAATGGATATGTATTCGCTATTCACCATTAAAATTATCAAAAATTCTGCATTCCGAACACACTATTATTTCCATCCGCTTCAAGCTGGAACTAGACCACAGAAAAACCAAAAAATCACCAATATGGAACGGGTTTTGTTCATACGATTTCAAATGTTTAACGCAACCATACAACTTGGCAAATTTAACAGAAAAACTCAAGTCAAGTAGAAGTCAATTCCATCGAATACTCGTTAACGAAATAAATCAAATAACGACAAAATCGATGAAATTGACCAGTAGTCAACAATTTTAATTTCACACTGGATACATCACAGATTATTTTCCGGCCGTTGTCACCGATTCAGCAACATACAACCTGTGAAAAAATAATGTTTCGAAGTGGATCGAAGGGAAATGTGTTCATTCTTTTTTTATTCATTCAGCCCGTGGGCCGAATGGCCGTATCGAGAAAATAACTTTTGCAGGGGCTCATAACAGATCACACATAACGACAACAACGACACTTGAAAAAGTTCATTATGTCAGTCAATTTAAAATTTCCATATTCGTCTGGAAATGTGGTGAAATAGCAGACAATTTACCGCTGTTGCTCTTAAGAACAAAATTTCGCAAATTTTTAAACCGTTTTATTAATATGACGTCCGAAATGTTTTTTTTTTAAAACGTTGTTTTTTTAAAAACATCGAGTTAAAAAAAACTGTTTTTTTTCCAACCCTACTCTTAAGAACAAAATTTCTCAAAAATCGGAACAGGAAGTAGATAGCTGGTCGACATTTTTTTTAGGGGGGGGGGGGGTTGAGGGTAGTTGCCAAAAATTACCCCCCCCCCCTTAACCCCCAAGCCACCCACCTGCCCACACTGCGACTGGCCGCCTCCAAAGCGTGCTGCGCGTGCGAGTGAACTTCCCTAGCGGCCAAAAATGGCGCCAACATGCCGTCGCGGTCGGACAAAGTCGGCCACTTGATTTGACGCGACAATTCTTCCAGCGGCAATTCTGGGGGGGGGGATATGAGGGGTGTATGGCGGGGGTTGGAGGTGTCCTAGGGTATTTCAGTGGTTTGGTAGGCTGGAGGTAGGGTTCAAACGGGACCGCGGTCCCGGTACATGGTTCGGCAAAAAGTCGGGACTGGGGCGGTCCCGGTCCCGGTCCCGACACCCCAGTCCCGGTCCCGGTCCCGACAATTACAAAAAGCCAGTCCCGGTCCCGGTCCCGGTCCCGACCACTCAGTCCCGGTCCCGGTCCCGGTCCCGGTCCCGGTCCCGGAATTTTATAGCGGTCCCGACAAGGGATGGAAAAAAATGTATTTTTCAAAAATTTTTGCCAGAAATGGCACTTTTCTAAAGCGATTTTGTAGGAACATCTAAAAATTTTTTGCGCGCAAGCGCGCAAATACCCAGCCAATGATTCCTATCTACAGGGGTGGGCATCTTCAGTTACCGCTGGGAAAATGCGATAGATTGAGCTACGGTTGAGCTATCAGAATGAAATTTTAACACAATGGAGTAGACTCCATAGGACACCTATTCTGAAGTTTGCAACCCCAACGGCCACATTTTGGGTGAATTGTGGAACACACGGTTTTTAGTGTAATTTTGTGACTTGGCGTCACCCATAGGATAAATCGAGGGTGGCATTTGAGGGGGGGGTCATCGGTCGTTGGTGTCGTCCCATTCTGTCGTACATCGGCCGATTTTGATGCCCTTTGAGTATGTTGTGGTCGGGGCTACTACCAAATTCTTTTTTTACTCGAATAGTCCCCCAGTCCCGAGATAAGGTCCCACACACGCTAGTTGACGCCAAAATTAGCGTCAACTCTGAGTCAACTGGTCAAAAATTCAATTGACTCTGAGCCATTTACAATATGTATCCAAAAAGTCCCCTTCTTTCATTCTACATCAATCGACTTCTCAATATTTCTTAATCAACACAGGTAAAAAATTAAAAATAGTTATACTTAAAACAGTTGACTCTGAGTTGACTCAATCGACTTCTAAAAAAGTAGCGTCAACCACCGTGTGGAGCGCCTTAGGGGGGTGAAGTCACAAAATTACACTAAAAACTGTGTGTTCCACAACTCCTCCAAACTGTGGCCGTTTGGGTTGCAAACTTCAGCATAGGTGTCCTATGGAGTCTACTCTATTGTGTTAAAATTTCATTGTGATAGCTCAACTGTAGCTCAAGCTATCACGTTTTTCCAGCGGTAACTGAAGATGCCCACCCCTGTATTTTTCCATAATGTGACAGCGTTAGAAAGGTCCCCAACATGATTCTAGTACAAAATATAGGTATATAAAGATACCTATATTGTAGACGTTGGCGCCAAAGCCAACGCCAATACTGCCATGGCGTTGGCACCTACAACTGGCGCCGCCCCCCCCCTCCCAAAAAAATCCTGCGTACATTGCGTACGTTTCATCATATATTCACAACTTCAAGTGAAGATGGCAATGGAATACTGCTTGAATAATGTTATAAGAAAAGGCTAATACATTGAGAGTGGTCCTTCACACAGTGGAGGTGTGTGGAACAACATTGGCTGGATATTACATACCAATACGGTTCAAACAATACCGCGGTGCCGGTACCTGGTTCGGCAAATCCCAGTCCCGGTCCTGAACCCCCAGTCCCGGTCCCGGTCCCGGTCCCGACAATTGAAAAAAGCCAGTCCCGGTCCCGGTCCCGACCCCCCAGTCCCGGTCCCGGTCCCGGTCCCGACATTAGAAAATTTCTGGTCCCGGTCCCGGTCCGAAAAACTGGTCCCGTTTGAACCCTAGCTGGAGGTCCGACAAAATGGATTGAGTGTTGGTTAGCAGTGAAAAATCACTGGGAGATTTATTTGATATTTTGAAAACAACTGAAAATAATAAAAATTGAGAATTTTTAATATATGTTTTGTAAGTATTTTCCAGAGATATATAATTGTAAATATCTTTTTTTCTGAGTCTGAGGTTATATTTAATGATATTATCGCCAAAAAATTAAATCAAAATTAATTTTCAACAAAAGCTCACGCTGCGACAAAACACATCTCATGGACAAAAAGTCAAACACCCAAAAGCAACCCAAAACCAACCAGGCTCCCCATTTTTCCTTCTCTGCTCATTTTCAAGTTCCCTTTTCTGTTTCATGGTAGCCAAAAGTGCCTCCTGTTTCTGCTTCTGCTGTTGGTATTTGTTATAGTCGCCAACGGCGCGATTTAGCACGTCGATTTGCATGCTCATCTGACGCAAACAACGCGCTACTGAACGGCTGTGGGGGGGGGGGGGGTAATTAAAAAATGTTTGGAAATGAGCTGTAACGAAATTGAAGGCACTGTGTGCATAACGCTTAGCACACCCAAGGGGCAGTCCCAGACCCTTTAAATGCGCTGTAAATGGTAAAATGTCATGCAAAATGTAAAAAGTCATGTAAAATGCCCGGTAAAATGGCAAACGTACGTTTAACATTAGACAGACATTTAAATACAAACAACTCACTCTTCACCGATCTCCAAAAGCGGGGGCTCTTTTTCAGTTGGCAACTGCACCAATTGCAGTTCGGCTAGAAGCACGTTGATCAGATGCGAATTTTTAATTGTGACAGGCAGCTCTTCGAACATGTTCTCGTAGGTCAGCCCGCGCGATTTCACTCTGAAATAGATTGTTTTCAGTTGACGGATTGCTTTGATGGGGGAGTTATTCGAGGAGGGGTTTTTTCTCTCTAGATACGTTCAAATGGGGGTCATTCACTGTGAGTCACCGCGAATGACACCCGGTGAAAACTCTAAATCAAACTTTGCAGACTATTCACTAGCGATGGAATTCTCCATATTTTTTAAACAATTGCACGCTACGATAAAAATGGTACCAAGGCAACACTAGCGCAAGGACGCTAGCGTCAACAAAATAACGCCACGCCATAAAACATGACGTCACTTGAGATGAAGAAAAAAAACGTTTTTTTTACACGCTCTGTTTATTCATGTTTTTAACGTTTTCTTTAAAAAAGCATCATTTTCTTTTTTAACATGTCCCTCTCACCCCTACTCACGACCCAATACCATAACCCCCCCCCCCCCTCTGAACAACCAAAAACCAACGTATCAGGGCTCAAATCCACATAACACAGGTCCATAGCCGCCGGACTAAGCCTAAACGCCCTGCAACTGAGCTGCCCCTGGAGAGTCTTCACGGGGTCGTACACGAGCACGATGTTGTCCTTGATGGTGGACTGGTACAGGTGCAAGTCCTCCACGAGTTGCTTGTTGAAGCACGCGCCGAATGGGTGAGACTCGTAGAAGCCCACCTGTTTTGGGGATTGGGGGTGGGAGGTTGGGGGGTTGTTTTCGGTTTGGATGTGGAATGATGGCCCTACACACACTAGTTTTCACTGTGACTTCGTGTGAAAACTGAAATTTAAAAAAATGAAAATTAATGAACACGGTTGAATGATTAAATTTAATTTAAATTTGAGTTTAAATAAAGAAAGTTTAAATTTGAAAATTCAAAAACAAAAACACATAAATACCATACAAAAACAGTAGGCCGGATGTCGCCATGTCGCCATTTCAGTTTTCACATCAGTCACGGATAGGGTTGGAAAAAAAATCAATTTTTTTAAACGCCTTGATTTTAAAAAAAGAAAGATTTTTTTATTAAAATCATATTTTTTAAATCGCCCAAAATGGGGATATAGAGAAACCAAGGACGTATCCAGGGGGGGGGGGGCGGGGGGGGCTGCAGCCCCCCCCCCCCTTCCCGGGGTGAGACCTAAAAAGTCCCGGAAAATGCCACTTTTCCTAAAAATTTTTCGATGTTTCTAAAAAATTTTGCGCGCAAGCGCGCAATTTCTTGCCCATGCATTGTATTTACAGCGGATCGGCCCCTGAAAACCAATTTCCTTGCAAATGAACAGATTTTTCCAAATTTCGCTGTATATGTATGCATATTTACAAACAACATACAAAGCGGTTCCTGGCGCTGGTGCCAACGCCAATAGCGCCATGGCGTGGCGCCTTTGTATGGCGCTAGCGCCAAAACGCCTTCCCGTCCCTATATAGGGGAAACTTTTAGGGGGGGGGCTGAGCCCCCCCCCCCGTTCGCCGGCCCTCGTAAACAAGCAGCCCCCCCGCTCAAAAATCCTGGATACGTCCCTGAGTAGGGTTGGCCGATGTTTTTTTAAAACGTTTTTTATTTAAAAAAAAACGTTTTTTTTATAAAAAAACATCGACCGGAATTTTTAGTACTAAGCACTAGGTATTTTGCAAAATTTTTGCGCGCAAGCGCGCAATTTCACACACAAATTGACATTGGTGGTTGTTTTCATTGGTTTTGTCGCATTTTTAGTATCAAAGTATCCATTTATATATGCTACCATGAGTGAATAAGCCGTCATATGTTGCTGTAGTATATAATATTGAGGTAATGTGCTTCCATGTACCTCCACAGTGTGTAACTTCACTCCCAAAGTAACAACCTCGTTTTATAACCTTGTTTGATCACTATTCCGTGCCAAACTTGACCTGAAGTCACGAACATTCGACTATAAGGCGATATACGAACGATATGTCGACGAAAAATGGATATTTTTGACACAAATCACCACTTATAATGCTATCCCATGGCTCCACAGACATTATATGGTCATATATAACATCACAGAGTATTGCCACTGTCTGATATACATATATATGTTGACACAAGGTTATATCTGGGAGCTTTTAAAAAAAAACGTTTTTTATTTTAAAAAAACGTTTTTTTTATAAAAAACATTGAGTTAAAAAAAAACGTTTTTTTTCCAACCCTATCCCTGAGAGAAACATATGCATATGTTAAGTGTCAGACAATGTATTGTTATGTCTATTGTGGTCATATTATGACTGTGGAGTCATGGGATAGCATTATAAGCAGTGATTTCTTTTAAAAATATCCATTTTACTTATTAGGTATATCGCCTTTTGTCAACGTTTGTGACTTGAAGAGAAGTTCAGCATGGAATAGTCTTAAATAAAGTTGTAAGAGAAGGCCAATACATTGACAGTGATGCTACACACTGTAGAAGTATGTAGGAGCACATTGGCTTGATATTGTATACTACACTAGCATATTACGGCTTATTATTACACGGTAGCACAAATAAATGCAATCTTTTACACTAAAAATGCCCCCTCGGGTTGGAAAAAAACGTTGATTTTTTAACTCAATGTTTTTTTTATTTAAAAAAACGTTGTTTTTTAAACAACGTTGTTTTTAAAGCTCCCAGATATGACCTTGTGTCAACATATATAGGTATATCAGACTTCAGACAGTGGCAATACTCTGTGATGTTATATATGACCATATAATGTCTGTAGAGCCATGGGATAGCATTATAAGTGGTGATTTGTGTCAAAAATATCCATGAACTAGTGATGTTGAACGTTAAAATCTAGATAAAGGTATGAAAAATAGTGATTTTGAGCGAAAATTCGGGTATAGTTTCTCAAAAATCATTTTTCTGAATTTGGCGCTTATGTAACTTTTATAATGGAACTCTTCAATTATTACAGGACCGTTTCTCAATCCGCTTAATCTAACCTTTCAAGCCTTTTTAACCATTTTTAAGCTCAAAACTAAACACCGCAAAATGCAGCCAAACGCACCAATTCATAGTCGATATTCATTTTGCGGTAGCGCACTAGCATTTCCCTGGTGTTTTCGCGGTCCCTTTCTTCAGCGGATTCCTCCGCAGCCGGGTCGTCCGCTCCTGCGCAAAATAGATTGTGCAAATTCATATCGTTCAGGACTTAGTTTGCAAAGTTATTATTTAATAAGAAAGTGGAGTTTACATACTCTCAGTCAAGGATGTACGCAGGGGGGGCGGGGGGGGGCGGCCGCCCCCCCCCCCGTTCCCGGGCCGGCAATAAAAATTTGCCAAGAATGGCACTTTTGTAAAGCGATTTTGTAGGTACTTTGAAAATTTTTTGCGCGCAAGCGCGCAAACCCCACCCCATTGTTCAATGCATAATTTCAGTAGTCCAAACAGCATTATAAAAGAGCCCAACGTGGTCATAGTAACTATATATAGGTTTGAATAGATACGTATATAGTATACGTTGGCGCCAGCGCCAACGCCAATAACGCCATGGCGCTGGCGCCTACAAATGGCGCCAGCGCCATAGCTCCATTCCTTTACTATAGGGCCAAATTTTAGGGCCGTTCGCCGGGCTCCGTATACAATCCGCCCCCCCCCCCCCGCTCAAAAATCCTGCGTACGTCCCTGCTCTCAGTATTTATAATACACCAGCATGTAATTAGCACCAGTGTTCCAAGAAATGTGCCTTGAACACCCCACACAAAAAGGGAAATACCCCCTGATGACAAGTTGGCAGCTGGCCAATAATTTCGAATTGCTAAATGATCAAAAAGGCTCAAAATAGTTACATGACCACGTATATAGACGTAAATAGCGATGATGATAAAAATGGTCTAGATGGAGCAAATTTTACTGATTTCGAGGAAAAATAGGAGCTTTCACTCTCGTTCATACAATACGCAACCAGTAAATTGGACCTGAGCCAACTTGTCACACAAGAACCTATCCCCATCCTCACCTTGGGCAGCCGCCCGCGCGGTCGGAAAACAATGCGTTACCTCCAAAACCCCCGTGTCGGAAACCAGTCCAGTCAAAAATCCGTGCGCAAAAGTTCCCGCCCCGGACGCCCTTTCAGATTCTATGTGCTTCACGATTTTCATGATCACCTGCGAGAAAAGGAAACTGTGAGCAAATGGAGATTTGAAGAAAACATGAAAGATTATGAGATCAGAGATCCAGAGTGTAAATAGTAACTAAACACTGCAAAAAGTTTTGGCACTCTTCCAAGTGCTGCAAAATACAAATGTCTACTGGAAAACTGACCAAACTGTCTATCTGCACTCGATTCACCAAGGAATCTGACACCACCGGGTGGGCGGCGGCTGCGCTGTACATCTTCGCGATGATTTTTTACTTTCTTTCTATTTGGTTTTCCTTAGATGCTCGCAGAACGGCGACAAAAAATCTTGCGAAAGCGAAGGAAAGAAAATAAAAAAGTTGACACTCGTACTGCCGTTAGCGTTGTACATTTACTGAACAACCTAAAACGTTCTTATGATCGATCTGATTTATACAAGCGCACATTCCGCAATTTGAGCACCGTGTCTATATAAAACTTTTGTAGGGAACAACATTTTTAGCTTTGAAGCTAGCAGAAAAATAATTTGCAGTCACTGAAAATTTTTATGTACACACATTTTCTAAACCTTCATCTAAAAAAGAGAACCACTGTGTACACCGGACGTGTAGACTTGAAAGTTCAGTGTCAAAAGGGTCCAACACCCGATCCACAAAATCCAATCATAATTTCAATAAAACCAGTTCATTAATGGGATGAACGATTAATTGGAGCGACGTATTGTTTTGGCTGGGCGGCAGAAATCTGCGCGCCGCATTTGTGAAGTCTGCCGCTGCGCCATGCAGACAATACTGCCGCTGTATCACCGCCAAGCCGCCGGTTTGTGTGCGGGGGCAATCCTACAAGTTGAGAAGTAAAAACTACAAACAATTTAGAAGTGAGAAGTAAAAATCTTAAGGATGGTTAGGAGATGAGAAGTGAAAAGTTACAAGGATTTACTTTTTGTTTCAACTTATCACTTATCACTAAATTTACTGTACTTTTAATTTTTTATAAACTGATTTTTCAAATCTGATTTTGCACCAGTCACCAATGATTTGATCAAATCACCACTTATAATGCTATCCAATGGCTGCACATTCATTATATGTATACAGTAGTAAGTAAATTCTGGGGGGTAACCAATATAAAAAAATACAACACTGCAATATAATGTGTGCTGACTATCATTTTTTAGTTTGCGCATTGTTGGGTGGTCAGATTTCCATACAAAGTAACTCGCATAACAGACACTGTCCTAAGGTTCTACTGGACCTCGAAAATACCGGGTGGCGCGCGTCATGCGCACGGTTTCAACTGGCCCCCAACACGTCAATTTTGAATGAAAACAGCTCAAATTTGGTATGGGAGTAGATAAATGCCCCCCATTTGTTGTGTGAAGTGCATTATTCCATATCGCAAAATTTCACGTCGGAATGTGAAGTACAGTTTCATGCGTGTTTGATTGAACCTGGCGCACAGTTTCAATCATCTACCAAAGCTTCAATTCTTCATTAAAATAGTGCAAATTTGACATGGCAGTAGACAAAGGTACCCTAGTTACCTAGTATGTTTATTTGTCAGCTTGAAAGCATCTTGAAAGTTCAGCATTTTGCTGTTGCTGTTGAACCATTTGCACGCATGCGCATCCAAACACAATGGGACAAGTTACAACATGTTGTAAACTGGGCTTCACGTTCCGACATGAAATCTTGTGATATAAAATAATGCACTTAACACAACAAATGGGGGACATTTATCTACTCCCATACCAAATTTGAGCTGTTTTCATTCAAAATTGACGTGGTGGGAGCCAGTTGAAACCGTGCGCCTGACGTGTGCCACCCGGTATTTATGGACACCCCTTTACTTCCCAAAAAAATACACCACTGAATATAACTGTACAAATAGAGATGGCACTTGATATTTTTAAACATATCTAAAAATCTGATTTAAAAACAACGGATCGAAACCGTTTTTTTTACAAAAAAAATATTTTTTTCCAACCCCCCACACAAATTCCAAATACCCCCCCCCCCCCACAGGGTCAAGTTCCTGGCCGCGGATCAGAGAAAAATACGTCTTCCTAGCGGGCGCCGTCGTGTTCATTCTGATATGCTACAGCACTTTCGTTCTGCTGCCGCCGGCGGAATTATCCGAGAAGGGGAGACTTTTGGCGCAGCGACTGCACGGGGAAGTGAGAGCGCAGCTGCCGCAGTTTGAGCCGGCACAACTGGTGCTGCCGCCGCCGAATTTGTTGGTTTAGGGGGGGGGTGTTAAAGGTGGATTTTGTGTGTAATTGCATGTGCTATATTGAGAGAATGGATTTGCACTCCTGGTGCCTTGCCATTTTACCGGGCATTTTACACGACATTTGACATTTTACAGGGTCTGCGACTGCCCAATGTTGGATTTGAAGTAAATTCTGGATAGCGTTTTCGAGTTCTGTGAGAAGTTGTCGGTTTTTCGGTTCCGATCGCAACAACGTGCAAGTTTCGTACTCTGAATTTTTATGTAAAATGTCAAATAAAAACATGAGAGAAAAAACAGTATTCCAGCATTTGACGAATTTGTCTTACATTTCACACGGTGCAAGACTGCTCCTGATCACACAAAAACAATAGAAAACACATCTGAACCGAAAACATAAAACAATATATAAATTTCAAACCAATCAAGTTTGCAATCCTCAAAATATGTGTATCTCTCAAACTTTTACAAAACAAAAAAGGCCCCCCCCATCACTCGTTCGCAAATTTATTCTCAAATAACCCCCCACCATTTTTACCCAGATATTATGGAGAAAACGGGTCGTTTAACGCCATACACCGGCACATGGGCCCCGGGGGCGAGGATATACACGCGCAAATCGACAGGGACCGTCTCAAATCGAAAATCGACATGGAACAGCCAGTTGGCCAGATTCCAAGACCAAAGGATGCCAAGCAGCTTATTGATGATGAGATAAATGTATGTTTGAGGGGCCGTCTCTTTTTGTAGGTTGATTTGTAAATTGAAATGCAACGAAAACGCAAAACTGAGAATTTTAGGTTTTACACTTTCTTTTTTGACATTTCAGCTACTGACAAAGCACAATGTAGTTTCCCTGATTTTTAATTTTACATTTTAAAAGGTAAAATAGATACCCCAAAAATAGGTAAAATAGATACCCCAAAAACTCAACAATATCAAATTTTTGCATTATCTCTCGCTCTCAAAATGATCCATCCATCTAATCTAGGTATCCATGAAAACCAATCTTCATTTTATATTTAAAAAAAAATTCTATTTTTTTCACCCCAGAAAGTGCCTGCGGCGCCATTGGGTGACCAACAACAACCTCCGGTTTTGCATTCGGAAAAAGATGTGACCTCTGTTGATGATGCAGAAACTCAGAGACGGAGACAGTTTATTGTCAATGTTGGTTTGGAGCTTGTAAATTCGTGTGTGGAATTTAGGTGGGACTTTTTGAACTTACAAATGGAGACTTATGTCACATTTTCGTAGTTTGATATATTTTTATGACGTTTAGGAACTTAGGTATGTCTCATCTAAATATGTACATATTGGAATGAGTGTGAACATGTAACGAGTAAAACTGTAACCTTGTGGTGGAATTTCTATTTGTGGCAGATGACGTCGCTAGTGACTACCGTAATGGGACATAAGTATCCATTGTAACTTAAAAAGCCCCAGTAAAGTTGACCCTTGAACTTGAAGTAAAGCTCCAGCCCCATTCTGCTGACGAGTGTAAAGTCCAATTAGCGCACACATTGCAGTCAAATTATCGCACCTTAAAAGACCCCACAACATTTTTTCCATCACGTTACATTGCTCTCAGTTACGGTAAATGATTTGGTACATGATTTTTATTCGTCAAAATACGGTAACAGTCATAACGTGAAATCCAATATTGGGGTGAAAAAAAAACAGTTAAAAGATGGCAGCCAACCTTTTAATTGGCATATATTTAGCTTCTGAATCAGTCTTTCACTAAACACATTACTCAAGGACGTATCCAGGGGGGGGGGGCGGGGGGGGGCTGCACCCCCCCCCCTCCCGGGGTGAGACCTAAAAAGTCCCGGAAAATGCAAATTTTCCTACATATTTTTCGATGTTCGTTAAAAATTTTGCGCGCAAGCGCGCAATTTCTTCCTCATGCATTGTATTTTCAGCTGATCGGTCCCTGTAAACAACTATCCTTGAAAATGAACAGATTTTTGCAACTTTCGCTGTATATGTATGCATATTTACATACATATAAAGCGGTTCCTGGCGCAGGCGCCAACGCCAATAGCGCCATGGCGCTGCGCCTATGTATGGCGCCAGCGCCAAAACGCCTTTCCGTCCCTGTATAGGGGAAAAATTTAGGGGGGGGGGCTGAGCCCCCCCCCGTTCGCCGGCCCCCGTAAACAAGCAGCCCCCCCCCGCTCAAAAATCCTGGATACGTCCCTGACATTACTGAACAAACTAAACATTCATATATGTTTCTTGTTCTAAAGGACGTGTACAGTGGTTTTCTGTGGTTCATTTTATGTTCATCGCGCGGGGGAAAAATGTTAATATTTTCTCACCTGTCTACCATTTTCAAAGCTGCCGCATAAAATGGAATATTTATAATAAAAGTAAATGAAACCAAGGGGGAATTTCAACTTTCAAAAACTCAACTTTTTACATTTTTGGAATTCTCCTTCTATGAAAAAAATTCTGAAATTTGTTTTCGCAGATGACAAAATTCGCTTGGGACGGTTACGCACAATACGCGTGGGGAGAAAATGAATTGAGACCAAACTCAAAAACTGGACATAGTGCTTCCATTTTTGGCAGATCTAAACTAGGTTGGTTTTTTATGTTTTTAAATATTTTTAAACTTCTCGTAACTCTTGTTTCTGTTGATAAGGAAAGTTTTTAATAGGGAGGATTAGGGTTGGCAAGTAATTTTTTTAAGCGATTTTTTTTATAATTCCGATTTGAAATAAAAAAAATCGCAGCACCCGTACCGATTTTTTTAATTAAAAATCGCTGGCAAAAATTTTCGTACTCTTGCACTAGGTAAAATGCAAAAAATTTTGCGCGCAAGCGCGCATTTTGATGCAAGCAATCCATCATTTGCTCTTTTCATTCTTTTACAACTAATTTAAACGTTTTAAAAAAACATCGGCCAACCCTATGTAGCACCCATTTCTGTGTGCTTTTAAGCATGTAAGCTAGGCTATGAATTATTTCGGAACGTATTCATAGTTATGCTATGTGTTTTAACATCAAACATTCATGCAAATGCATCCATGTTCACTCCCATGATTATTTACACATTGTTCTCAGCAAGAATGTGCAATTTCTGCAAACAAAATTGCAAATGATCAATGAGATGTAATTCACGCTGCAAATACAACAAGATAATTACTATTAAACTTAAAAGTAACTGACTTTCAAGCTTTTCTAAAGCTCTACAGTACTTGTATTACCACAGAAAGCATAAGTTTGCACTGCCTATCAATTTATATGGCTTTTCTTACCGTTAGAGGCGATTTTAGAGAGAATTGGGGCTAATTTCAACCCCAGCGATTTTTATAAACAAAAATCGGGGTCGTTAATAAAAATCGATTTTTTTCCAACCCTAGGGAGGATAAAACAATGTTCAACTAATAAACTTATCATTTCCTTTCAATTTTTGTCCACTTTTGTAAAAAAATTCCATGGTAGTTTTTTGTGTATTCTACCCATATATTTTTTCATACATAAATATTTGTACCCTTATCACATTTAATTTAACCATCCATTGAAAAGTTTTATACCGCGTGCGGATTCGCTGAGTTATGGTTGCAGTGAAAGCTTTTTACAGCCACGCAAACTAGTACACCGTTAAAATTTGTAAAACTCTTAAATCTGTTTTGAAAACATTCGAGTTTACCAGAACGGATCATTTTTATTACCGTCAATGGCAGTTGGCAGACTCCCAAGTCAAGTCAACTCAAGTTTGTTCGAAACAGATTTGTTTACGAGCTTCCCAAAATTTGTTTGGTGGTGTACAGTGTCATAGCGCCTGTACGTAAATTTGCTGCCCATTCAGCGTGTTTTTTTTATACTTTTCCTTTTTTTTGACTTTTATTATAAAAACCTAGGTACACTTGGTGAGGCATCCATATATCTTGGTGTCGATTAGGGTTCAAACGGGATCCCGATCCCGATCCCGGATCCCGTGAAATTCCGGGATTTACCAGTCCCGATCCCGAAACCCCAATCCCGATCCCGATCCTGATCCCGAAATCCAAAAATACCAATCCCGATCCCGAAAATTTTCAAATCCCGATCCCGAGAAACTCCCAAGTCCGGGATCCCGATCCCGGAAAAATTAGTGGAAATTATAAAAAGTGAAATAATGATGTTTTTGCATGCGAAAAAGTGGATGCAAACCCCCAGTGTCAATTTTATGCCACTTTTCTGGCATCCAACAGTGTTTTGAGACCTTTATGAACAACTGTGAAGGCCAGAAAAATTGCCAAAATCGCTATCCCTAGAACCCAATCCCGATCCCGGAAAAATGCCAATCCCAATCCCGATCCCGATCCCGTGACCCCAATCCCGGCCAATCCCGATCCCGATCCCGATCCCGAAATCTCAAAAAACCAATCCCGATCCCGATCCCGAAATCTCAAAAAGTGAATCCCGATCCCGAAAAGTCAATCCCGTTTGAACCCTAGTGTCGATATTGTTTTTACATTTGTGATATTGAACACGATAAATCGTGGCAATTCTAATAAAAAAATTCAAGTATAATTTGCGCCTATGCTTTAGAATATTTCATGCGCAATTCAGATAAACACTCCTAGTTTCAATTTGTGGTAAGCCTTTTTGCGTGTGCGCTCAAGCAAAGCTGGTAATGACTAGCTAACCACTTTCTCCTGTATTCAGATCAAGTGTCATGTCAACTGTCAACTGTCACGCAAAGTATCATTCAAAATATAAAAAGAAGATTTTGATACTGAAGTTGCATGACATTTGGCAAATTTGTATAGGATTTTGCCTGTCATTTCACATTTACTTTAGACATTACAGGCTAGATTTATGAGAAAAAAACATTGTTAAAAGGTAAACCATTATTTTGAAATTTTTGTACATTATTCGGATTGTTTACGATAAATTTCCGTGTGAAGCCCGTAAAACATTGAGTTTGTGCTTTGTCAGATTTGATGTTGAGGGAGAAGTAGGGATGGCCAAAAATGTTTTTTTAACGACCCTGTTTGTTTTTTAAACATGTTTTTTTATAAAACGTTTTTTTAAGCTCCCAAATATGGTTATGGGTCAACATATACAGGTAAATATGTCGGACAATAGCCAGTTTATTGTGATGTTATATATAGCCACATAATAACTGTGGAGCCATGGGATAGCATTATAATTGGTGATTTCCGGCAAAAAATATCCGTTTTACATCAACATATTGCGTATACCGCCTTTTGTCAAACATTCACGACTTCAAGTGAGATTGGGCATGGAAAAGTGTTCAAAAGAGGTTACAATAGAAGGCATTAAATGTTCACACTGTAGAAGTATGTGGGAGCACATTGGCTGGATGTTATATACTACACTAACATATCACGGCTTAGTATTACACAATAGCATGAACAAATGGAAGCATTCACACTAAAAATGCCTCAAAACCAATGAAAACAACCACCAATGGTGATATCAGTGGCGTAGCCAGGGGGGGGGCGGCCGTAGGGTTCAAACGGGATTGACTTTTCGGGATCGGGATTGGGATTCACTTTTTGAGATTTCGGGATCGGGATTGCCGGGATTGGGGTCACGGGATCGGGATCGGGATTGGTATTTTGAGATTTCGGGATCAGGATTGCCGGGATTGGGGTCACGGGATCGGGATCGGGACTGGCATTTTTCGGGATCGGGATTGGGGTCTAGGGATAGAGATGTTCGTCACTGTTCTGGCATTCACAGTTGTTCATAAAGGTCTCAAAACACTGTTGTATGCCAGAAAAGTGACATAAAATGGACGCTGGGGGTTTGCGTACACATTTTTGCACGCAAAAATGTCATTTTTTTCACTTTTTATAATTTCCACTATTTTTCCCGGGATCGGGATCCCGGACTTGGGAGATTCTCGGGATCGGGATTTGAAAGTTTTCGGGATCAGGATCGGGATCGGGATTGGTATTTTTGGATTTCGGGATCGGGATCGGGATCGGGATTGGGGTTTCGGGATCGGGATCGGGACTGCTAAATCCCGGAATTTCACGGGATCCGGGATCGGGATCGGGATCCCGTTTGAACCCTAGGCGGCCGCCCCCCCCGCCCCCCCCCCCTGGCTTCCACCAAGTGTCAAGTTTTCAGCCAAGTGAAAAACTCATAGGGTCAGTTAATTTGGAACCCCCAACCCCCGAGTTAATTTGGAACCCCCAACCCCCGAGTTAATTTGGAATCCCCAACCCCCGAGTTTATTTGGAACCCCCAACCCCCGTGTCAACTTTTTGGCGTCAAATCTCATTTCCAAATTGTGGCCGCTACAGAAATGTGAAGCATGGTTTTCTATCACTTTCAATCTATTTGCGCTATGGGTGAAGTTTTCAATTTGAGTGTATGGAAACTCGGTCCGTCAATCACAATCGCATGCACAAGGGAAATTGGGTGCATGTTGCAAAATGGTTTAGCTCCAGTTAACTGAAACGATGGGAAGTTTCGTGGGATGTTGTATTTATTTGAAGTTTTCTATGGTTCAGACTTGATTTTTGAAGAGATGGGATTAAATTTACGAAATTCTAATGTAGACTAAAGTTCATTTTATGTTCAGATGTCATTTTATCAAATTTCACTAAAATTCCCCCACATTTATTTTTCATCCACATTCAGTCCACATCTTTCATTTTCCCATTTTACGCAAATATTTTAATTCGGTATATTTTTGAATTTTTATTCTTTTTCACCATTAAAAGATTTCGATCATTATCAAACAAATTGGACCCGTACATAAAAAATAAAACACAATTAAATAAATTTTTTTTATTTTTTTCCACCGTTTACTCGCTGGTCCCTAGATGAATACTGCCACAGTAAATGTTGACTTTTTTAACAAAATAAATATTATAAATACAACCCAAGGGAATCAGATTGAGTTTCCAATGTGATTTCTGTGTATGCATTTGTGATGGGTTATTTTCTTGGGCAATATTCCTCTAAACTCCATCCATTTCGGTGGACTGTGAATATTGTACAATTGAAAAAATGGGATACTGTATTTTATCGCCCATAGGAAAACATGTAAATCAAAGTTGGGGAATCTTTAGAGAAGAGAATTAGCTATTGATGGGACTGAATACGCCGTGAGAACGTGAATGTAATTTTAGTTTGTCTGGCATGAATTAACCATGGAAGTCGATTCAGTAGTAAGTAAATAACGGGGGCGCACTGATACGCACATCTGCCTGTTACGCACATTTGCCCGTTTTTTTCACTTGACACTTTTTCAAGTGATTTTCAGATATAAGAGAAGTGAAAAAAGTTCACTAATGTTATTGCACAACTTTTTTTCACTTTACTCATATCTAGGGTTGGAAAAAAAACGTTTTTTTTTAACTCGATGTTTTTTTTAAAAAAAAAACGTTTTTTTTTAAAAGCTCCCAGATATGACCTAGTGTCAACATATATAGGTATATCAGACACTGGCAATACTCTGTGATGTTAAATATGACCATATAATGGCTGTGGAGCCATGGGATAGCATTATAAGTGGTGATTTGTGTCAAAAATATCCATTTTTCGTCGACATATCGTTCGTATATCGCCTTATAGTCGAATGTTCGTGACTTCAGGTAAAGTTTGGCACGGAATGGTGATCAAACAAGGTTATAAAAGGAGGTTGTTACTTTGGGAGTGAAGTTACACACTGTGGAGGTACATGGAAGCACATTACCTCAATATTATATATTACAGCAACATATGTCGGCTTATTCACCCATGGTAGCACATAGAAATGGATGTTTTGATACTAAAAATGCAACAAAACCAATGAAAACAACCACCAATGTCAATTTGTGTGTGAAATTGCGCGCTTGCGCGCAAAAATTTTGCAAAATACCTAGTGCTTAGTACTAAAAATTTTGGCCGATGTTTTTTTTTTAAAAAAAACATTACGGACGTCATGTTTTTTTTTAAAAAAAACGTTGTTTTTTTTTAAAAAAACGTTTAAAAAAAAACATCGGCCAACCCTACTCATATCTGAAAATCACTTTAAAAAATGTCAAGTGAAAAAAACGGGCAAATGTGCGTAACGGGCAGATGTGCGTATCAGGCCTGCCCCGTAAATAACACCCTTTTTAGCATTTGCTCAGATCGTGTGATACAAACGTATCAGAAAATACGGTTCAAACAGGATCCCAATCCCGAATCCCGGAAAATTTCGGGATTTGGCAGTCTCGATTCCAATCCCGAAACCCGATCCCGCGATCTCAAAAAGCGAATCCCGATCCCGAAAAGTAATTCCCGTTTGAACCCTATCTGAAAATCGACCGGGGTAAAAATAGCCTGCGGTCAATTCCGCGAGTGGAGAATTACAAAAAAAGACAATTTTGACGTGAGAAGTGAAAAGTTTATTTTTTACTTTTCTCTTCAAATTTTTTTAATACTTTTCCACTTGCCGAGTGACCCCGTGTAGGCTTTGATGGCTGACCCGACCCGAACCCGACGGGTCGGGTCAAATTTCGACCCCTATGCTTATCAAATGCAACGTAACATGTAAAGTCATTTAATGTGTGCACTTCCCTTGGCGCTCGCCCAACATTCATTCGAGCCGTCAAATTTTCTATGCATGCCAAATGATTGATGCCGCGCGCTTTCGACGTGTAGATATGCATGTGTATGTGTATAATATGAGTTTGCTATATACCGTATTTCCTCGAATTACCCCCCCCCCCTCGAAATACCCTCCCCCCAAATTCAGTGTATAGGGAACGTAGATGACAAAACCTCTGGGGAACGCAGAACACACGTTAAAAACAATGATTATGTTACGTTAGAACATGGTTTATATCATCTACATACTTATATAAGGCTTTAGACTCCTATACATGGTGGTTTTTGTGGCATTTTTCTACGTCTGCGTACGTTATTAGTACTGGGTGGTAAAAAAATTTCTGGCGAAATAATAAACCCCCACCTCGAATTAACCCCCCCCCCCCCCTCGAAATACCCCCCTCGAAATTCTCACTCTGAAAAAATAAACCCCCTGGGGATATTTCGAGGAAATACGGTAGTTTGTAGTATAGTTTCATGTGATGCAACTTTGCAGCGAGGGGCGGGAATGGGATGTACATCTACTTTAAATGTGATATATGGGCGGGGGTTTTGTAGATTTGAATCTCTGCAGATAGGTGGCTGAGAAGATTTATGGCTGACATATTTTCTGGGGGAGGGGTTTGCGGGTTTTTTTTCCATAGGTTCGCTTTTTCATTATTTTTCTTACAGGAAGATACAGATTTGCTAAGGCTAATTTAGGCGCTCCACACGCTGGAATGTCAACTGATTTCAGTGTCAACTCGATTTTTGCTCAATTTTTGTTGCATGACAATTTGAAGTGCACATGCGGCAATGTCGAAACGGAATCTATTTGTCATGTGCATTTGAACATGGTTTCGCAACCCATAAACTGAAATCTTGATGAAAACCGGTTGGTGCAGTTGACATCAGTTGACATCCCAATGTCAACTGGCCGAATGGTTTTCATCGAGATTTAAGTTTATGGGTCGCGAAACCTTGTTCAAATGCACATGGTAATATTGATTCCTTTTCAACATGGCCACATATGCACTTGAAAATAATCCTGCTACCTAAATTCAGCTAAAATGAGTTGACTCCAAACCAGTTGACATTCCAGCGTTTCCAGCGTGTGGAGCGTTTTAGACACGTAGTGTAAATAGCTTAACTAGGTAGGTGTATAATTAGCTCAAGTGGCAATGTAATGAAAGTCTATAGGTTGAAATAAGCATTTATTCTTAATAACATACCAGTTTCCTACATAGATATTTATCCAGTTGACGGATCTGTTAAGGGGAGGTGGGGTGTCAATGTAAAGTAAAGTAAATAGTTGCCCTTGGATAGGTGCCAAGTTTCCAGGTTCTGAGAATGTTGAAGTTATATATTGTAAGGTGACAACTTTTGAACAAATTGAAAGGCACTTGGCACTTCAGTGCTAGAAGCTTTTTTGGAGGCGGCACTTGAACTTTTTTTTGCCATTCCTACTTGGCAGTGGCACTTTTTCTCATGATCCACAGCGTTAACGAGACTTCTGTTGTATTTTAGACCGAAGTTGTCATTTTAGTGCTGCGTCAAGTTGCAACAGCTGCCAGTGACACTTTTTTGTTAACGTGCGTATTACTTCTGCTGCGGGTTTTTACTTTATTTCCGTTTTATTCTAGTGAAATTAATCTGTTTCATTTTCTATAAATGTAAATCTGATTCTGGGTAGGGGGGGGGGGTTAATTGTAATTTGTATGGGATAATTTGACGTGCTTTGGAAATATCGATAAAAGTGAGACAGGGCAAAAGTTTTCTGTCATTTTTAATACAACAATTTTTTAGTGAAATGAACAAAAATAATTTTTCTGGTACATATTTGCACTCCTGGAGCCACTAGTGAACCCTGGCGGCTGTCAGGTGTTAACATTTATTTAATTCCTTACTAGGTAAGTATGTAATTTCTACAAATTTGAAGTTTAGCCCACGATATCCACTGGTGAGGGGAAAAAACAATACGACGATCACTTTCGACATCAAAAATTCTATTATCCGTCGTTAGACAATTTATATCGTTGAAACTTGCAATGTCGGCTGCAAAAAAATCCAACTTCCACGTCCACGCTGATCTACCGTATTTGCTTGAATAGTTCCCCCCTTGAATAATTCCCCCCTCGAATAATCCCCCCCGTGTAACACGAGTGAGGAACTAATAATTCCCCCCTCGAATTATCCCCCCCTTTAAAGATTTGATCAATTTGTTCTACCTAATTTTAACAAAAATGGCACGTTATTTTGTTTATAAGGCATGTTTCGGGAAATGAGTTGATGGAAACATGCTTGAAAATTTTTACGAAATAATAATTCCCCCTTGAATAATTCCCCCCTCGAATAGTTCCCCCCTCAAAAATGTCTGACGAAATAATAATCTCCCAGGGGGATTATTCAAGCAAATACAATAGTCATCTGAATCCATGCATTTATCCATCAACTTACATGAACTGGTCGTTTTTTCCACGATTTTTTTCTGCCTCCGTTGAAAGAAAATTCTCGCCCCACTTCCGTTTTTGTCAGCTAAAAGCGCCGGAAATTGGCTTTTGCCATTTGCAGTCTGGCCGCCGCGCCCAAAGTGTATTCTATATGCAATGCATGCGCTATATTGCTGGTGCGGCCAGACGCGGCAGCGTGGGGAGTAACATTGGCGGCCCACACAATAGTTGACACACGTGTGTCAACTGGTCTGTGTCAACTCAGATTTCAGCTTCACGGGTCGCACAGCGATCTTCCAGTGCACTTGTCATGATATTTATTTGTCAACCTTGCCGCATGTGCATTTGGAGATCGCACTACGACACCAGAAGCCGGAATCTGAGTTGACACAGACCAGTTGACACACGTGTGTCAACTGGTGTGCGTGTCGCCATCGACACACACACTGTGTCAACTGACTAAAAATTTCCCGTAAAATTTTTGGCACCCTGCCAAACACAATTATCATATCTAAACAACACTTCTGCACATATGCATGCTAAAAGGGTGGGTCCGCGCGACGCATTGACTGATAACTGTGTTTCATGAGCCTGCTTTAGCTTAATAAGCTGCTTTTCCCGCTCTCGCCGATGGGGATGCGCTATATATATTTTAAAGACTTTTTTTGATATGTTTATATTTTTGGAGTTGTATGATAGTATTGTTCGAATGGTTTTATGTAATTACAATGTCGGGTTTTATTTTATTACAATTACAATTGACTTACAATACGATGTCGGGAAGGGAATGTTATAAATACGTGAAAAATGAATTCAACCGTTAAAAAGTGCAAAAAAATTTATCGTGTGTCCTGAAATTGAACCTTTATTTTGAATTGCAGGCGCGACCATAATCGATGCAATGGACACATTGCACATCATGGGGCTGCAAGAGCGTTTCGAAGCCGGCCGAAAGTTTGTCGAGATGTCGCTCAATTTTGATGATATCGTGAGTTGAAAATAGTATTATTTATATTTTGGCGATTTTTGTGGGAAGGTGTAGATAGGAAAGTAGCGGGTTGGAAGCAGTAATGTATTTACAGTTATTTAGCATTCAAAAATATCGGGGAGATTTGCCTATATTTAAAAATACGAGAAGATTCAAATAAATATCAAGATTTTTATATTTTATCATGATTCCCAGAGAGATCAATTTTTTATGAGCGATTTTTTGATAATATGCAGTTTGAAACTGTAGGTACATATCTGAACTTCTGTGATCACTTTTTATTACAAAATCGACCTCCACCTAGTGATGTGAAGAGCGCCAGGACTCTTGCGCCATGGCACGTTTTCCTTTTCTTTGGCGCTAGCCCCAGGCGCCAGCATCATGACCCTTTACACCACCACCCCCTCCAATAACCCCCCCCCCCCAAAATGTCCCAGATGGGCGAGTTGTCCGTATTCGAGACGAACATCCGCTTCGTGGGCGGCCTCCTGTCCCTCTACGCGCTCACCGGCGACGATTTGTATAAAAGGAAGGTGAAAGACTTGGCCGATAGACTTTTGCCCGCGTTTGACACGCCCACGGGCCTGCCATTTGCGCTGATTAATTTGAAAAGGTTGGCACTTTTGGGTATATATATACTCTAGTTGACAAAGACATCAAATGTCAACTGGTTTCGATCCCAATTCAAAGTTTGCTGACGTGTAACACTAAGCATTACACATAGATTTACTTGCCCGCCTTGCTTACATTGCCCACACTGCAATATTTTTTGCAACACTATGCATATTTGCAATTTGCAACATTTACACATTTGCAACATAAGGCAACACATGGATTTGAACGTCGTTCGTCGGCCCGTCAGCAATCTTTCGATTGGTATCGGAACCAGTTGACTTTTTGTGTCGTTGTCAATTATTGAGTATGCCTAGGGCTAAAGTAATGCGCTTTGTTTTTAGCAGACACTGTCGTTTCAACTTAACATGTTTATTTCCGTTATAAATATATTCATGATACTGAGAACACGATTCTTTTGGGTAAACTAAAACGTGTAAAAAACAAATTTTTCAGTTTACAACTGACCCACCGTCAACTAGTTCACCTACCCACCCCTCCTTCATACCCTCCTATAGTCACTTTTTCTGAAACTGGCTTATCCACCCAGCAGTAAGTCGGTGAAAAACTGGGGCTGGGCGACCGGCGGCGCGTCGATCCTGTCCGAATTCGGCTCTTTGCAGCTCGAGTTCGACTACCTCTCCTACATCACCGGCGAAAGTGTGTATCACGAAAAGGTTGGTGTCTGTTGAAGTGGTCGTTTTACTGATAATGTGAAATTTGCTGAATGTGATCTGTGAAAAATGTCATGCAATTGTCAAGTGCTCGGTTAAAAAGTTGACATTTTACATGACATTTGATAGCTTTTCGGGGTGCCACCATGAATCAGTTTCGCCCATGGATAAGAGGAAGTAAAGTGACATTACAATTCAAGTGACAAGTATTTTAATAAGGATTACTATTTTGATACGTAGTTTTGTTCGGGCCGCTAGACTAACGTGTTTTTAAATTTGCATTATTTTTGGTTTTAATGTAATTACTTTTATTTTTCAGGTGCAGAGAATTAGAGATTTTCTGGACAAAATGGACAAACCCGATGGATTATATTACAATTATATAAACCCAAAGAGCGGAAAGTGGGGCTCACGTAAGTGTTAAAGTTTACGCTTCAGTAGGGGAAAAATATCTTGACACCTCGTGATGAAAATGAAAGTTTTTTCAACTACCCGGTTTTTAATAAGAAACGACGTTGTTTTAAAAGCTGCCAATTTTCACGCCATGTCAGGTGGCTAGTAATTAAAATGATTAAGTGAATTTGCAACTGATGAGGACAGTGATAGAAAAATGTCTTGAAGCTCTTCGTATCACCGACAACCTTTCTTGTCACTTAGAAATTGACTTTATGGCGCCTTATTACTTCAGCTTTTTCACGCCTATATGTGACCATCTTTTATAACAATTCACATCTTTTTCACTGAACATGAAAAAGTTTGCAAATCTGAAATGACGCCTAAAATGATCCACATTTTCACCAACCACCCGAAATAATAAATATTTCCTCACAATGTATACACTCACCCTCTACAACCTACCCTATCAAAAAATGCGAGAAAAAATATTTTGGAAAATCCAGGCCACGTGTCAATGGGCGCCCTGGGCGACAGTTTCTACGAATATCTACTGAAATCTTGGCTCCAAACTGGGAAACAAGATGCCCAACCTCATGACATGTATGTGGCCACGATGAATGCATTTAGAGGTTCACTGATTGTTCAATCGAAGGGAGGTTTAACCTATTTCGCTGAGCAGAGGGGTGGTCGGATCGACCATAAAATGGACCATTTGGCATGTTTTAGTGGTTCGTTTTTGGGTGTCGTTTTTGACTTTTTTGCAAATTTGAATGTGTAGTGGAGACAGTGACCACGCATAAATAAATGCTAATACGTCATCGAAATTTGGGCAATTGGTAAATCTATTTTGAACAGATTTGAGTTTACCAGAATGAATTATTTTTGATCGCAGTCAACAGTCGTTGATAGACTGATTGATTACGGGAAACTCAAATGTGTTCAAAACAGACTTGTGAGTTTCCCAAATTTTGATGGTGTACTAGAGTGCGTGACCACCATTGACATTTTGCATGACACTTGACACTTTACAAGGCACTTTACACTGTCTAGGAGTGGAACCCCGCGTGTACACGACATAAAACGAACGCAATACAACCCCCGCAGCTGGCATGATGGCGCTCCACTCTGCGAACGAAGTGGACACCGACCTATCATCCGCCTACCTAAAATTGGCTAAAGAAGTAGGCAGCACTTGCCACGAATCCTACATTCGTACTCCAACTGGTCTGGGTCCGGAATCCTTCCGATTTACGAATGAATTTGAAGCTAAAGCCATAAATGATCGAGACAAGTATTACATTTTAAGACCGGAAGTCATTGAAGGGTGGTTTTATTTGTGGAGAATCACCAAAGATCCGATGTATAGAGAGTGGGCGTGGCAAGCCGCGCAGGTATATTTTTCTTTGTTTCTTTTGATTTTTTCTTTGGTTGCCTACCCCGCCAATCGGCCAGATATATATTCATCCCGGAGGCCGCTCAGCTATTCTATCTATCCCGAAGCTATCTATAAATGCGACTTTTTATATTTTCTGATATTTTTGAAAAATGTCAGAAACTCTACCAGAAAGAAAACACCTATAACAAAATCCCTCTGAAAAATCCTGCCAAAATAAAAATAAGTACAAGAAAATATTATCGTAATCATATCTCAATCATTATATATCTCCTGCCATTTTCAAAACTAAATCTATCAATCATTCCAACGTCAATCAACCACAATGCGCAATCAACCACAATACCCAGTCGATCGAGCGCCACTGCAAGGGCACCGTCGGCTACTCGGGCATCCACAACGTGTACGAATCGGGCAGCCCCAAACAAGACGACGTGCAGCAAAGTTTCTTTCTCGCCGAAACTTTAAAGTACCTGTATTTGATATTCAGTCCGGACAATGTCATGGCCTTGGATCAGTGGATTTTTAATACGGAAGCGCACCCTTTGCCCGTGAAAAGTGACATGTACGCGGCTATAAGACAGCCGGATGATAGTTAGGTTGGATTTTTTTGTGTTTGGGGTCATTTCCGAGGGTGGATAAGTGACAAGACAAGTGGTAAGTGGTAAGTCAAGTGGTATATAAGTATTTTCATGTCAAGTATTTTCATGTCAAGTATTTTCATGTCAAGTATTTTCATGAAAACGAACATGAATATATTTGCTAGGGTTTTTATCTATTAAATAATAAGTAAATACGTGACAAGAAGTCAACTAAAAAGATAATTGACGAAATGCTTGATAATCCAATTACTTATCATATTATTATGTTGACTTATCATTTAGAGGTACGCGGAAGTGCCCCCATTAATTACTTTAAAAATTGATAATTAGGTAGATGTTTATTTATTTTTCAAATTGTGTCATACTTTGCTTCACCGATTTTTGATGTCATCTCCAGATTATAAATTCAGCTGACATAGTTTGAGCAATTTTGCAATTTGGAATTTTATGTTTGAAATGGTAAATGCTGTCCTTTGCAAAGTTTGACACCTAAATATCCAGATAATAAATATTTATCACTGGACCGAACTTTGCCTGTGTTCTCTTTCACAATATTTTTTGTCGCCGAACACATATTTTTCGGTGGTTGGATACACAATTCCATTTGCACCTTGCTTTACTGTTTGCAATCTGCATTTTGCTCATTTAGTATTTATTTATTATGTGATGGTAAAAATTGCCACACCTGTAAATGTGAAAATTACGGTAGAATTAACGTTTTCCCGTACCGTTTGCCGACTACAGCTTGATTCACAATTACCGGTCCTAAAATTTACCGTACCGTTTACCGCAACGTTTACCGTACCGGCAATGCTGTCCCGTTGCCTCCCTAATTTATTAAGTACCGTATTACCTCGAATTATCCCCCCCTTGAATTAACCCCCCCCCCTCGAATAACCCCCCCTCAAAATGGGCTGGGGAAATAATAAACCCCCCCCCCTCGAAATACCCCCCCCCCTTCGGAATGATGTACGGCATGTACATAATAAATACGTCATGTACGCAATGTATATTATGTATATCAAGGACGTACCCGTTCCCGGGCCGGACAGAAAAATTTGCCAGAAATGGCACTTTTCTGAGGCGAACTTGTAGGCACTTTAAATTTTTTTTTGCGCGCAAGCGCGCAAATCCCCACCCCATTCTTTAATATGTCTACTCAGGCGTCAAATTGCACTAGAAAAATGTCCAACAGTGCCAAAAGCGGACCTAGTACCATATATAGGTATAAATAGATACCTATATGGTAGACGTTGGCGCCAACGCCAATACTGCCATGGCGCTGGCGCCTACAAATGGCGCCAGCGCCATGGCTCTATTCCTTTACTATAGGGCAAAATTTTAGGGGGGGGGGGGGCGCCGCCCCCCCGTTCGCCGGGCTCCGTATACAATCCGCCCCCCCCGCTCAAAAATCCTGCGTACGTCCCTGATGTATATTACTGTTAATTTGCATTGCAGCTACACATAGAGTAGTTTGTGTAGCTATCTACGTTTGTATGTCCAAATATATCCTGTTTGGACACATTTTTTACCTATTTTGGGTACGCAAATGCCTACTATTTACTACGATCCTTACAAAAATTTCTGACGAAATATTAAACCCCCCCCCCCTCGAATAACCCCCCCCTCGAAATAACCCCCCCCCCCTCAAATTTTGCTGGCCAAAATAATAAACCCCCATGGGGGTATTTCGAGGTAATACGGTATATAACTTCGCGGACAGCATAGTATGCACACAAATACTTATGTCTTACGCACGAATGCACCAATGGGATAATACCTCGAAATAATACTACGAATGCACACACTCCTGACACAAAAAAAATTTAAAAACAAAAACGGTGGAATCGATTATAACCAGCGATATCGTGCCGGAAATCCATTTTAAGAAGAAAAATTTATTTCTTTTGAGGTCATGTGGAGTGTTTCGTTCAGAAAAATGCGGTCCGCGGAGTACATCCCCTTATTTAGGTTATATTTTATAATTTATTGATTCTTACTGATTGATCTGGATTTTAAGTATCGATAATCTAATGTAACATCAATAATGTCGTGTTTTACAGAATTTGTTAATTTGTTTTTTTTGTAATCCTTCTCACACGCAAATTGTCCTCACACAGTCTGTGTTCACCAAACTTCCATTGCCATTGTGAAGTAAATCAATACAGTTTGTTAGAAAATCTCGCGAAAACTTTTGGTCAACTGAATTTCAATTTAAAGTTAACTCAATTTTTTAGTAAGTGTACGTACGTTACGTACTTACGGTAACTAGTACATATGTAGGGTTCAAACGGGATCCCGATCCCGATCCCGGATCCCGTGAAATTCCGGGATTTAGCAGTCCCGATCCCGATCCCGAAACTTTTCAAATCCCGAGAAACTCCAAAGTCCGGGATCCCGATCCCGGAAAAATTAGTGGTAATCATCAAACGCGAAAAAAACGACGTTTTTGCATGCAAAAATGTGAACGCAAACCCCCAGCGTTCATTTTATGCCACGTTTCTGGCATCCAACAGTGTTTTTAGACCTTTATGAACAACTGTGGATGCCAAAACATTGACCAAAGTCTCTATCCCAAGACCCCAATCCCGATCCCGAAAAAATGCCAATCCCGATCCCGATCCCGTGACCCCAATCCCGGCCAATCCCGATCCCGGTCCCGAAATCTCAAAAAAACAATACCGATCCCGATCCCGAAAAGTCAATCCCGTTTGAACCCTATACATATGTGAGCTATTTGCATAGACAAGTTGTCACAATCAGTCACCAATGAACGCTCAGAACGCTACCGTAATCTTGAGCAAATCCCTCTGGACGTTAACAACCCCACAAATACCCCATGTGCCCTTTGCAAAATTGCCACGAAAGGCGGTTTATTGGAGGTGGGGTTTTATTCAAGGAACCCTCTTGTCCTCGATGTTTCAGTTGTCATCGATGATCAGTTTTTAGATTTCCAGTATGAAACAGGATATCGCTCTATACTAAGCTAAGGTAATTTCAACAATGGTGTATTCTAAATATTCTAATTTTATGTTTATTTGACATTATTGGTATTTATTTATCAACCAATGCAAACATTTTACTTGTATCACATTTATTTATATATTTTTATATTATTGTTTATGGTGTGTGAAATCGGGTACCCCTGTTTTTTACGACTTGTGAAAAATAAAATATTTCCTCTGTTGTAAATATATTTATATTTTTTTTGTCATGTCTTCGATCATAATGCCTTCATGTTTTTAGTGATGTGAATTTCCTTTCGATATTTTTTTAGATATTTTGTTCACCTTTGTGACATTACATATGAATATTTTACTGAATAAAAGATATATAAAAATTATTAGAGATATAAAAAGTTCATTCTGTGCCGATTTTGCTCCAGGTGCCAATGTCGCAAGTCTCTACAAGTGGCAATAAAAGTGATACCGTATTGCTTCTAATAGAAGGGTGTCCCCAGCAGAGTTGTTGAAAGTAGTGAACTTTTTCGAAAGTAAACGTAAACGTAAAGTATTTATTTTTTACTCACACGTGCGTCAGAAAACGTTAAGTATTTATTTTTTACTTTTACTCGTGAGTAAAAGTGAGTAAATTACTTTTGTCCCAGGAAAACTTTAAAGTGGGTATTTTTGAGAAATTTTGCCTCAATTTTCGCTCAAAATCATTACTTTTTGAACTTTTTCACCATCAAATTCACTAGTTAAAGTGTTTTGCCTATTTTTATGCTATTTTGGATATTTTGTCCATATTTCAAGCTTTTCTCTCCCTTTGGTTCCTTTATGCCTTGAAAAAGCCTATTAAAAAACCTGTTTGAAATACTCTTTCTGTACTCGCGTACTTTCAAAAAGTACGCGAGTAAGTGAGTACCGGTATTTTTTCGGGGGGGGGGGAACGTAAACGTATTTACGCAGTACTAGTATCCGTATTTGTCGAGTAAACGTAAATACGTTTTAACAACTATGGTCCTTAGTAGAAGGTACACCTTTAGGACATTATTCGAGCCCCGAAGGAACGGAAGGGCGGTCTCCAATAGAAAAATTGGGAATTTTGCCAAATGCATTAAAAAGCTAAAAGCCAGCGGACCCTGTTATTAAGCGGCTCTGACCCATTGATGAGGTGTTGTTTTAAGATCGAATGTTGAATAAACCGTATGAATCTTCTGTGTATGACGTAATACCTTGGCAGAACTGTGACACTGTTCCAACTTCATTCAATTTCTGTATAAAATGTTCATACCGTTTGTTCAGTTCCTGGTGTTTGGTTAGGATACTATTTCATCTGATCCCACGAAATATTCACTTGATATTGCTGTTTGGGCAAACACTCGCTAGTCGACAGTAGTGATGGAATGGCGCCATGGCGCTGGCGCGATTTGAAGGCGCCAAAGGGCGCCGCGCCATGGCGCCATTGGCGCTTGGCGCCCTTTTTCCGTGGCGCCCTTGGCGCCTGGCGCCCTGCTTTAAAAGGGCGCCAAAAAGGCGCCAGCAGGGTTTCAAGGTGACTGTTGCATAAATGGAAAAAAGATGAAAAACGCATCCGTGGATGATCTAAATTCGCCAGAAAAATGGACGAAGTGGCGTGAGTAGGTGGAAATCTTTTGGGCAACGGTTCATCAGATGTGTCTGACAGATCAGAAGATGATAATTTTGGACCGTTGAACTTGGACCGTTGACAAAGTCATAAATCAACGGATTCAAATCGTTGCAATTCCATTTTTTGTCCATTTCAAGGAAACGTTGATTGGTAAAGTCTATTTGAAGTGAATGGATTGTTGTCAAATGACAATATCGCTTGTGTTTGAATTTGTCATGTGGATTTTACTTAATTTTTTTTGTTGCTAGTGTTGTTTTTGTTCATTACATCCTGGAGAAGTGGTGAATGCGTGTACTAGGGTGCTGTAGAAACACGTTTAGCACACACAGGGTGTTGTATGCACTTATTTATCTATTTTTCAAATGGCGCCCTTGGCGCTTGGCGCCTGGCGCCCGCTTTCCAAATGGCGTCATGGCGCCCTTTTTCTGTGGCGCCCTTGGCGCTTGGCGCCCACTTTCTGAATGGCGCCATGGCACCCTTGGCGCCTGGCGCCCTTTTTTCTGGCGCTTTTCCATCACTAGTTGACAGTCACATCGGGTGTCAACTAGCCCGACTGGTTTCCATTTACATTTTTTTAGTTGGTGAGTCGCTGAACTATGTTCCATTGCACTGATCAATACACTACCGTGCAGAATAGTTGAGACTTTTCACCCATAGAGAAACAGGCTGGGGGTCCACCACACTTTTGTTGCTTCCCATTTTGTTGTACCTTGTCCAATTTTAATTATGTTCGGGTATGTTGAGGTTTTATGTTGAGGCTATATGCAAAAAAAATTTTGATTGCTTGAATAATCCCCCAAACCTGAGATAAGGGGGTCTATAAAAAGGTGTATGATAAAATAATTGGCAGATCTAAATGATTGAATTTGAAGCTTAATAACTCAGCCATTTCTGGGCCGATTTGTGTCATTGAACACTTAAAATGATCAGGACTGCCTGAAAATTCTATTTTTGAGGTCGAATCAGTGATGTCTATATTCATTAGCTCGATTTGACCCTGTTTTTCAATACGAAAAATAACTTTCATCTGGCTTTTCAATCTTTTTAATATCTCATTCCAATCAAAAGTTTGACACTTCAAACTTATCAGTGGTGTCTAAATTTTTATGCATTTTGACTGGGGCTTTCAGTATGACATTTTTGTGTTTGAACATGCTATAAAATACTGTAGACAAAGATGACTCATATGGCAACAAATTTTCTTCAATATCTCATTCCAGTCGAAAGTTATAGAACTTCAAACTTTCACTATCTTTCCATACTAATTACTTACATTTTACATTTCAGTCAGGCCAACTTTTCTCCACAATGGCCCTACACACCCTAGTTTTCACTGTGACCGATGTGAAAACTGAAATGGCGACATGGCGACATCCAGCCTACTCTTTTTGTATGCTATATGTGCTTTAGTTTTCAAATTGTCAAAGTTTAACTTTCATTATTTAAACTCAAATTTAATTTAAATAGTTCAACCGTGTTCATTTATTTACATTTGAAAAAATTTCAGTTTTCACACAAAGTCACGATGAAAACTAGTGTGTTGTAGGCACAATAGAGCAAAGCCAAAACCTCAAATTTACACACCAAATAGCCATACTGACTAGTACGCCCACTCACATTTCTGAGTGGCTGGCAATGAATCCAAAACTGCAGCTGAGATAAATACATGCTACAGTCCAACATATGCTGTTCATGCTTAGAATGTTCCTTGCTGTGCACACAGCACAGCAACACTGGTGGACATCCGCCATATTGAAAATCCCGTTCAAAAATGAACCTAGGTATTGGATAACCACTATAAAATAAGAGATTGGGCAGCTACTGCCCAAAACAAGAAAAGTCTCAACTATTCTGAAACACAAAGAAACTGAATGAATATGTTACTGCACTAAGAATATAAGCATATATATGAAGTCAAGGAGCGGTCATCCTGGGCACATGTAGCCAACCCCCCATCCATGGTACCCACCAATGGTATCCAAATGTTGTGCATACACAACATTTAAAAATTTTGGCAAGGTTAGTCATGCAGCAAAAAAAGTCACAACTATTCTGCACGGTAGTGTATTAATTCCTGTTCGACATTGTCGAATGTGCACTTGAAGGTTGTCATGCGATCCGTCAACTAAAATCTGAATTGGCATGGAAACCAGTTGACACTCAGGGTGTGTAACGTCTTACCGTCTGCATTAAATTTTTATCCCCAGATGCAAACTCCCGACATTTACACCTTCAACAGTAGTATCGAGGATTTGCAAATCAACTTTCCAAATACATTTACGTATTTTCATCATTCAATAGTTGACAATGTGCAAACATGGCCACTCAATGATTTCTGTGAGCATTTTGAAACTGTTCGGATTGAATCTGAAAGCTAATCAGAGTAGCTGCCAGAGAGCTTATGGCATCATTGTTATAATCCTGATTTCAGCAGGTGAGTAAATATGCTCTGCGGTGTTTGGACCGCATGCTTTGCATTTTTCTGAAGGAAACACTCCATCATGACGTCATCATCAATCAGATACTGTTGTAAAGGGGCTTTTTTGGATCAAGAATTTGGACTGGAGCACTGGGTCAAGTAAATGTAAAACGCTAGCAGGATTTTCCTCTGTACCTTTAGTCCCCTTTCACAGTATTCTACACTTTCACAAATCCTAACATACATTTTTATGGGGATTTATTATGGATATAAAGGTAGCTAATTATAGTTGGCCCTTGATTCCATTCACCCCCATGTCATCAATTCAAGTTAAGTACTCTCCTCACACTATTATAGTCCAACAACCAGCATATTGTGTAGGCATGCCTGGCTGAGCATAAAAAGATGGATTTTGAGAATTTTTTGATTTTCTCATACACATTGAAAATATATACTTTCTGAATAAACCTTGGGCATGGGTAACACATCCCACCAATTGCAGGATGCATACTAGATTGTTATCACGTTTGCTACAGTCTAAATTTTGTGTGGCATGAATACAAGGGAGGGCATAAGGCATTTAGCCTCATATTTCTCTATATTGTACTGGCACTTGATTCTTTAAGGAAGTCAGCTCGATATGTCAGTGCTATAATTGCTTGTAAAATGTATGGATCTCAGGTGGCAGCAAGTTTTCACAGCACAAATAATTCATCATACAAAAAAGCAATGATTGGACAATATTTTATTTGCAGTCTTGGTGTGCTTTCTTCTTTGTCTTGGACATTTATCTCAATTTATTTATTATACAGTGATTTCTCAGCTAAATTTGTGTCTCAAAATATTAGCTTTTTTGATGTTTCAGTGGAAGTGTGGATTGAGGAAGGATTTAAATATGGACCACCATTCATCCACAGATTAACAGATGTGATAAATTATGCATTTGCTGCACTTTCTTTTGTTATTGTTGTGCTCCAGCAGGGGGCATTTAATGATTTGTGCAAGTATATAATAAGCCAAAAGCATTCCAAGAACCTTAATGTCACCCATCTAAAATTAAGCTGTTCTACCCATGTTTCATTATGTTTGAGTGTGGTTCCAATTGATAAGTTTGTCAAGTACCTTCTATTTGATACTTTCTTCCAGGTTTTCTTGCTTACTGCAGGATTTTTCTGGCTTTCCATAGGTTTCTTTGCTGCTGATAAATCTGGATTCACTACTGGGGTTGTGTACATGATATTCAATGGCATTGACTTTATGGTTGTCCATGTCCCAGTGTTGATGGCAATTGCAACTCTTAATGAAAAGGTAAGCCAATAAAACTTTTTTTGATGGAATTTTCAATTCTAAAATATTATGATTTAACAGGCGCACAACTTTTCAACATTGCTGACAGCATTGTACCCTGTGCCAACAGATGATCCCAAGGTAACCAAAATTCAGAAGAATGTCTGCTGGGTATTATTTTATATCAATGGACATTTGAAACACCCAGGTAAACTCAATAGTAATATGGCATGCCCAGAGGGTTCCACTTGGCAAGTATACTATTAAACTGTTGGGGATACCTATAATGAAGCCACTGTTCATCACAGTTTGTTTGCAATTATTATCAATTCATTACAAATTAGCAATGGACATGTTATGCATGTGGACAATTTTCACAACACTCAGCTGACATCTATCACAATATCATACCTGGTGATCATGATCAAACTGGACAAAACATTAGAGATGGCTCAATGATTTTGATGGCTATGATGAAATTAAGTATGATCTATATAGTCTCATGTTTGCAGTGCCAAATTTGAGTTTCACCTAGGTGAATAGAAAAAAATAAAAGAAATCTCTCAAGTCTTTATTAATCATGTCTGCAGAAATTATTACTATACATATCTAAACTAGACAACACCACAGTAATAAAAACTTCAAGCCAAGATGTTTTTGATCAATATGAAACCATTAAAAACCATCAGATATCAAGCATACTGACTTTCAGCAAATTTCTTAACAAGGAACTCTTTGCAAATTGTCGGTGCATAACAGTTCTCTTTGCCAGGTGCAGCTGGCAGCAGTGGCTTTATAACTGCATCATTATCGGGCGCGTAGAAAAATGTCATGTTGCACCGAGTCTCACTTTTGTAGTTGGGTGATGTGGGTGCGACCACGCGGTGCTCCTGAATTTAAAAAAATTGGCAAAACATTTCCAAACAATTATTTTTAACCCAACTCAGTGAGCTAAAAAGCCCGATAGAGACATTATGCAGGTTCCAGGTGGAAGTTAATTGTGCCTACAAGAATGTTGCAGCTAGCCACAAGCATTCAAAGCATTATAGTTTCATTCCACACAACATGGTAAAAGTACTGGGGTGAATGACCCCTGGACATCCAACACCACTGGAGATCCAACACCCCTGGACAATCAGTACCCCTGGAAATCCAACACTCCTGGACATCCACAGTGCATGCACATTTGCGTATGTGCAGTGGACATCTGCATATGTGCAATGGACGTCTCCAAATGTGTAGTGGACACATGCGTGTCTGCAGTGGACATCTGCATATGTGCAGTAGACATCTGCATACGAAGGGTGTGCTTCTAAAAGTACTGATCTACAAATTTTTCAAATTTGACTTAGGACCATTTTTGGGGTCCCCATTAAAATGCGCTTCAAAAAAATATATAATATGTGGGGGTGCGAAATTCAATTTTGAGATTTGGGGGGTCGAAAAAAACAAAAAAATCACAAAATACAGTTTTTGAAATTTTAAAAGTACCAATCTACAAGCTTTTTCAGCTTTTGTATTTTTAAATGTACCAATCTACCCACATTTTTAAAAATTGTACTTCTAAATGTACCGATCTGCACAAGATTTTTTGTGCTTCTAAAAGTACCGATGTCAGCTCAGCATCATTAGCAGCAAAAACTCAATTTGTGCTTTTTTACTATGGGTAAAAGTACTGATTTACATCTATCTGATTTTGTGCTTTAAAAGGTACTGATCTACATGCTATTACCAATTTGTTCCTTTAAAATGTACTGTACTACAAAAAATACGATTCACTAAATGTTATATAGCTAGTGTTATGTGTATAAACAATGATTATACCCATGCATGTGGATACCCAATAATATGGCCGAAATACCCATACCCAAAATTCCCATACCCAATACTCATGTATGGGTATTGCATACTCCAAACTTTCAATTGTGATTATCTCAAAATCGATTTTTTGTAGATCAGTACTTTTAGAAGCACACCCTTCATATGTGCAGTGGACATCTGCAGAAACTGTACACCCAGCATGTTGCCTACCACGCCAACAGCACCATCCACTTCCACAGTTTGCTGCCAATGTGCAACCTACATGGTGCAACCTCTGCCACACACATGTGAAAGACTGTCGTGCACCCAAATCACAAGCAAATCCAATAATGGTGATGAACAATGGCATGCATAAATCCTTGTAAATAAATACAACTTTAATGACACTTTCCCACAAACTGTGGTGCAGCTTGCACTGTTGTGGAAAGCACAGTAACAGTGGAAACAAAAAATGCACAGACATTGGTGCTGGCTTGGAGCCTGTCATGTGGCGGCATAGTGCAGCTGCACATGTGTCACGGTGTCCAGGGGCACAAAATGTCCACTGTGCACGTGCTGATGTCCAAGGATGTTTGATGTCCACAGCTGCAAACTCCGAAGCTGGACAGAGAGCACGAACCAGCGGGAGGACGTGTCCATTGGTCACGATGCCCATCATCTCGCCAGCAATGAGCATGACGGCCTGGGGCACGTGCGGCACGTCGAACCACTGCCCGTCGGCGCACACCTGCAGCCCCGGCCCCGTGGAGAAGAGCAGCGCGAACAGGATGTAGTCCTTGTGCGCGCCCAGTCTCGTCGCCCCCGACGTGTCTGCGGTGCGATGGATTTTCCCGAACCCCTCGGCCTCATCGTGGGTAATATTTATGTTAACCCAGTGATACGATTGGCCCACAAAAGAATGGTGTTGTGCAGTTTGGTGGCTTTATTCACATTTTTTCAAACAAACAAGGCTGTCAGGGGCCAGTCCCGCAAGTTGACATGCTATTTACTCTTGACTTTTGATGTGAGTCTTGACTTTGCTCTTGACTCTTGACTTTGTCACTTCCCGGTTCTTCAAGTGACAAAGTCAAGAGTCAAGTTAAAGTCAAGAGTCAAGAGTCAAGAGTAAAGCACTTGTCAACTTGCGGGACTGGCCCCTGGTATTTAATGACAGATAAAGCAAACCTTCATTTTCTGGAATTGGTGGGTAGAAGTTAAAACGTAGCATCGTGTTGTTGTCCCCATTGTCCTTGACGTTCATCCACGATGTCAGCTCATCTTTCTGAAAATGTTGTTGGATATGCTATGAATTGTCATTTTTCACACTTTTTTTTTAAACAAACTGGCATGCCAAGTCCATCTGCCATTGCAGCAAGTATTTGCTCTGCTTTCGGCAGGCTCGCGCGTGCCATCGATTCCATTTCTGCTCGAAATTTCTTGTGTGCATCAGCAGCATTTGCACTGGAAGCTTCCTGAATGGATTGGGATGTCGGTGCCGATCCCGCACGAAGTGGCACTATTTTTTGCACCATATAATACACTTTGGCACCATATAATACACTTTGGCACTATTTTTTTGGCACCAACGCAATCACACTTTTACATCGCTACTATTGACACCCAAAATGGTGGCGCTTCCTTAAAACGTCAAACCTAAACCTACTGCACCCTTACTTCACCTTAAACTGTGGCTTGCTCTTATACCAAGGCGTCGATAGGTAAGCTTCATGCAGTTCCTTCTTGTTGTTTGGGTCAACGATAAAGGTGCCCTGGCTGATCCAGCCCTCAGTGTTGGCCCCCTCTGCGATCTTGGCGAAGTCCTTGCTGTTCCTGGCGTAGGGCTCCTTGTCCTTGGCGGGCAGCGCGAAAAAATCCCTGCCCATTTTGTAGGTGTGCTCTACCTGCGGGGATGAGGTTGTTGTAAGTTTCTGTAGGCTTGGGGGGCTATTTTTTCTGGGAGATGTTACAGTGTAAAATGCAGTACCCACTTTCTAACAACTGACGAAATTGGGTACCTTTCAAGTAACGTTTTAGATTCTCTCCCAGCTAGGGTGTCAACAAAAAATTTTGGCGGAAAACAAAAACGGAAACGGAAAAAAATTTGCACTTGCCGGAAAACGGAAACGGAAACGGAAAAAATTTCCACCTGCAGGAAAACGGAAAACGGAAAAATGAAAGCCCGGAAAACGGAAACGGAAATGGAAAAATTTGCTGAAATTATGCCGGAAATGGAAAAAATTTGCTGAAATTTTGCTGGAAACGGAAAAAAAATTGCAGAAATTTATCCAGAAATCAAAAAATTTGCAGAAATCATGCTAGAAGTAGAAACAATTCACATAATTGAGAACCTGCATGCATGTTTACCAGTTTGGCTGAAACAGAAAACAGAGAATTGAGCCAGAAAATGAAAAAAAGTTGGAAAAACAGACAATTGAGCCGGAAAATGGAAAAAAGGCAGAAAAACTGAAATTTTAGCCGGAAAACGGAAAATGAGCCGGAAAAACGGAAACGGAAACAGAAAAAAATTTAGCAGCCAGAAAACGGAAACGGAAACGGAAAAAAATTTGCCTGTGGAAAGCGGAAACGGAAAACGTAAAGTTGACACCCTACTCCCAGCACAATTGAAACTGGTCATCTGGTGCACTCGCAGTAAATGCCCTGTGAAATGTCATGCAAGGAGCCAAAAGTCATGTTAAAATACCCTGTAAAGTGTCAAATTTTGTTTACTGCTCAGTTGACATTTGGTATGATGATATAACGTCACTTTTGATACTTTGCATGACATTTTACATCTTACAGGGCATTTAAAATAATCTGGGAATAGCCTCTGCAAACCTCACTGGGTACTCAACAGCAAAATAACATTAAACTTGGCGAAGTTCACCGGCACCACTAACAATTGAATGCGGCCACGGCACCAAGAAAAAAGAGCAAACCGCAAATAAAAGCAACAAATCCCCAAAACAACCTGTTCATCTTCGATGCCTGTATTCCGCAGCCAAACGGCGCCCACACTTTTCATCCCATTGGAAATCTGCTTGGCAACATTCGCTATACCATCGCCGCAGTCGATCACGGGGATTTGTATAGCCTTGCTCATGTTCAAAACTTCATACATTTTTGGAAATAATTTGCCTTTATCTTAGCCTAAGCAGGGGATAAATCAATTTTAGTGTAAAGAAATATTTCCCGCAAAAAAATATTGACTGGTCGATTTTTCTGCTGCAACTGCGAACGTGTGTGTAAATCGTGAATCGTTGTTTAGAACGAAACCGGATTTAGCTCACGCATTTCTTATCAATCGCTGCTGGAGTTTGTTCGGACAACCCTACCAATCAACGCATAAAACGCGATGATATTACACAGGGTAAATATATTTATTCAGGTAGATGAAAGTGTCCGATTTCCAAAATTGTTCCACTGTGTTTGAACAAATATCACTACACCGCAAAACCGCACAGTTTGCACGCGCACTGATTTATGTGGCGTGAATCCAATTTAACATAAATACAGTCAACTCTGACATAAAGTGAAACTGACATACGGCTCATGGAACTAAATATGACATAATGGGAATCTGACATACCCAAATATGAAGGTGACGTGTCCAGGTAGAAAATACGCCGTTATGCCACACAGAGTTTTTGTTGTGACCATCGCATCGAGGCATCGTGGCATTCCAAATTGTCCCCAATGCTTTTTTCTGCACAAAATGCAAAAATTCAAATTCGCGTTTGACGCCTGGCAGCCCTAATATCGGGTGCCATAATGGCGTCAGCACAGTTCCAGGGTAAGTTTCAAAATAAATTTCATATGTACAAACCGAATCTTTTCCTTTTTCCCCAGTGCGGTACAATTTTCTCATTAAACAACAACCAGGAAAACAAGCAGCTGAATAAAATGGCCAAAAATGCCACAAACACAACATTCCCGCCCAAAATTCCCATCCCACAACAGTACAATAAAATCAACGAAACCAGACACCTACCCCTCCACCAGACCACATTGACACAAGGGCAGCAAATTTCCACCCATCTAGCGGGCAGGGCAGCAGCACCCCCAGGGCCCAGATCCAATTACAACGTAAGGCGCACCATAGGTAAAGTAAAGTACTAAAATGGCCCTACACCCGGTAGTTGAAAACGACACTGGATGTCAACTGGTTCCCAACCCAATTCAAAGTTTGCCGACGAGCCGACAAATGACGTTCAAATGAAAAAGTGTCAAATCATGTTGCAAATGAAGCTGTACCTGGTGTTGAAAAATATTGCAGTGTGTGTAATCTATAAGGCCGGCATGATATGTGTGTACAATAATGCGTAGTACATAAATATTACTTGTCTCGTTACCAAATTTTGAATTGGGATAAGAACCAGTTGACATATGGTGTCGTTGTCAACCAGTGTGTCCAGTATCCACCGAGGCCCATCTCAAATGCTTGCTCACGCGTCGGGCGCCTTACGTTCCAATTGAATCTGGCCCCAGGTCCCCCCAGTCCCCAGTTTGGCAGCGGCGGGCGGCAGGAACACCACAGCGAACGCGAAAATGGCGGCCAGGAGGAGCAACAAAGCGAGGACGATGCGTGCGTCCAAGTCGCAGCCGACAATGAACACCAGGGGTGCGTTGGAGCACCCCCATGTACCCCCCTGCACCCCTGTGACGAAATCTCACTGGCGCCACTCCCAGATCTGTAAAATGCCCTGGAATATGACAAATGTCATGCAAAGTGTCAAAATGGCAAGGGAAAAATGATGTTGTTATCTATATTATTACTGGAATTTTTGCCATTTTACAGGGCATTTTACATTGACTTATTGCATGACACATTGCATGACATTTGAAATTCTACGTGACATATCTTGTTTTAAACACCGAAAGATTGAAGAGAAGAATAGGTAGTGTATAAGAAGTTTCATTGCAAAAAGGGTCACTAATGATCACAAATGTGTATTTGTTAATATTGCCATGACTTAACTGATTGCCCCCTTGAATACACCACCTGTCAACAAAAATAGGCGGAAAATCCCGACTGAGAAAAATGACAAAATCCGAATGTGCATAAAATGTGGAAAAAATTTGCCCGCAGTGATCCCCAGCCATTCCACGTCCGACATTCCCGCCAGCGGCGCCGGCAAACTGGAGGATGAGGTAAATATTATATGCCATTAATGGCACACAATATTGAAATGGTAATGGCACATGGTCCTTCCAATGCCTGCCATTGAAAAAATGACTAGAAAAGGTAATTTTGGGAAAATATCATTAAGTATGATTGCATATTTTACCTCCAATAGAACGGCACCTCCAATAGAACGGCAGGTTTTGGCACGTTTTTGCGCACACGAAAACAATAGAATGGCAGCATAGGCGGCGTAAGTGCTTGTGACAGTGTGAATGTCACAAGCGGAAATTTGGGTGTCACAATCAGAAATTCGGGTGTCACAATGTGACATTCACAAGCGTAATTTCTGACGGTCCCCACATACATAAATTTACTCCATATCCATACAGTAGAATGAAATCAAAGCTGCATTTCCCATGAAATCGGTACGCGCGCGCCAAAAATGCAAATCGAGGCAGGACGACCATTCATAGTATACAAACGTGTGTGCAGCAGTCAGCGCGCAGCGCACCTTTTGCTGTGAGGTGGGGGCAGCATTTTTTAAATGCCTCTACCGAGTGTGTTCCACTTTTCATCCCTCACGGTTTACAAGCTCACGTTTTTCATGTAAAATACTCCGTTTTACTTGCTAAAACGTACGGTTTTCAAGCCACTGACATGTTTTTACATGCCCAATTTTATGTGTCACTTTTCATGCCAAAGTATACCACTTTACGTGCCAAAGTATTACGGTTTACAAGCCACAGACATGCCAAATAAATACTGTATTTCTTCTAATAGAAGCGCGTCCTTCTATTTTTTCATCAACTCTTTTACCCACCGTTCTATTGGAGCAATCGATTCTCCTTCATTTTTTTCGACATTTGTCAAGTTAGATAGTTAGCAATGGGATAGATTTTTTTATCACATGGAATTGTACAAAATTGGGACCTTGCGCCGCCTATGAATGGCAGCCTCCAATAGAAAGAAATTATGTTGAGTGTGTGCCAAAAAACAAACAAAAATAAATCAAAAATGGATGGTCAGCATTAAAATTTCTAAATTTCCGAATTGATGATCTGATAATGCTCAATCTTGATTAAAACATAAGGCTATGTTGAAATGAGAAATCTGAAAAAATGGCGAAAAAATAGAACGGCAGCCTCCAATAGAACCACAGGTAAACAAGTTGACGAAAAAATAGAACGGCGCTCTTCTATTACAAAAAATACGGAAATTTTTTTTGTAATTTCCGATAAGGTTTGTATAATTTCTACCACTTTCAACAACACAAATCTCCATTATATTTTCCATCACTAGTTCCATAACCCATCCACCCCCACCCCCCCCCCCCCCCCCAGGAATGGTACCACGGGCTGCTACCCCGCGAGGACATCAACCGCATGCTCCGCAAGCAGGGCGACTTCATCGTGCGCAAGTCCGAGGTGGACGGCAAGATCAAGCACGTGCTGTCGATTCACTGGGACCGCAAGACCAGACACGTGGTGCTGCATTTGAACAGCAATAATAGACACTTGATCGACCCCAATGTGGGTTTGGGGTTTTGGGAAGAATGGAGCTGCGTGAACTAGTTGACCGGCGTGAACTGATTTTGATAGAAATTTTGATTTGGATTGACGGATCGCGCGACGATTTCATCGATAGCGAACGCGAATCAATATTGGTTCAGTCCACGAGAGGTCGGAATTTCAGTCGCGATCCTGACAAAATGAACTGAGTATCCGAAAACCCGGTCCCAAAAACCCGATCGAAAACCCGGTCCCAAAAACCCGATCGAAAACCCGGTCCCAAAAACCCGATCGAAAACCCGGTCCCAAAAACCCGATCGAAAACCCGGTCCTAAAAACCCGATCGAAAACCCGGTCCCAAAAGCCCGATCGAAAACCCGGTTTAGAAACCACATCGAGCGGATACGCAGGACCGCGACTTCAGCACGATCAGCGAATTGATAAATCACTACTGGCAGAAGCAAGTCAACATACCACGGACTAACTACTTGCTGTTGGCTCCCGTGCCCAGGTACCTAGGGGGAGCGGTGGTTTAGAGGCACATCTATTTCTTTTTCCAACACCGTTCAGGCGATTCAGTTGACTGTTTGCGACCAGGGGTCACTCCCAGATACTGTAAAAAGTAATTGAGCCCTGTAAAGAGGAATTGGAATTAAGTCTCGAGCCCTGTAAAGTCTAAAGTTAAGTGTCAAATGTCATTTAAAATGTCATACAAAATTGTCAATTGTCATGCAAGGTGTCAGGCAAATTGTCAATTATCATGCGAAGTCCATCAAAAAATCTGTTCTTTTTTGTTTTGATTGGCATTTTGCATGGCATTGACACTTGACTTTACAATTACAGGGCTCGGGACTGCCCCCGGGTGCACTTGCACACGCTATAAATTAAACGACAAATTTAGTAAAATAACTTTGACTTAGAAAATAGGTAACTGATTCCAGTAAAATTCAAAATTTTATGCATAAACTGGTATGGTTTCAGTTACGCGTCACGTAAGGCGCACGACACACACACACAAGTAAGCGCATGAAATTGTGCACGGACGTGTAGCACGGATGTGCACAATTTCGCGCCTTACGCGCCTTACAACTCAACCCCCCCCCCCAGACAAGAATGGGAGCTGCGGCACGAGGACGTCCGGCTGTCCACCAAGCTGGGCGAGGGCGCCTTCGGGGAGGTCTTCAAGGGGGAGCTCGTCAGGCACAACAAGGAGACCGTGCCCGTCGCCGTGAAACGATCGCACGCTAATCAGGAACTGACTAAGGACCAGATTAATGAGCTTATCGCGGAGGTGGGGGAGTTTTGGGCGATCAAAGCGATAAGTAAAAAGTTAAAGAAAAGTTAATTTTTAAATTTTCTTTCAATGATGAATTTGCTTGTCTTGAACATACGAATACTGGATACGAAAACATAATATTTGTATACACAATTGACACATTGGGACTAACCCCTTGTGCCGGTTCCGCAACTGACAAAGTCAAGAGTCATGTTAAACGTCAAGTGCAAAGTCGAGTCAAGAGTAAACTACTTGTCTTGTAAACTTGCGGGAGTGGCACCCGGTTAGATTTTCTCTTTGAATGATTCTCCCAAATTAGGTACATTTAATAACATTTCTCAAAATCACCGAATCACCCCCCCCCCCGTCGCAGGTGCGCATCATGCAGCGGTTCAAGCACGAGAACGTGGTGCAGCTGTACGGCGTGGCGGCCGAGATCCAGCCCATCATGATCGTCATGGAGCTGGCCACCGGCGGGTCGCTCGACTCCTACCTGCGCAAGAACGGCGCCAACCTCAAGCACTTGGATAAGGTATTGTAGGTGGTTGGCAGTTGCTTGGTGGTGGAATGGCACTACACATAAATACTAGTTGACAAGGACACCAAATGGCAACTGGTCCCGATACCAATTCAAAACTTGCTGACGAGTAACACTATGCATTATTGTGTTTGTCCAGAGTTGGAACTGGGCCCAGCACACCAGGAGTGCCAATTTCAAAAATCCGCACCAATCATAACATAAGCGCAAATCCTCAAATTTACCCACCATACTAAATACTCCAACCCCCCCCCTCGCAGACGCGCTATTCTTACGACGCTGCCAAGGGCATGACGTATCTGCACGAGATGACGTGCGTGCACCGCGATTTGGCCGCCAGGTGCCTATTTTTCAAGTGGGCAAGTGTTTAGAAAAGTGACCAATTTTTCAAGTGGGCAAGTGTTTAGATAAGTGAAGTTGTAAACGGTAGTTACGCGACGAGCAAATGTATGACATGTAAAATGTCATAAATGCACTTGACACTACTAAGTTTACTCGTCACTGGTCAAGGCACTTACAACTTGACTTTTGTCAAACCACTTACAACTTGACATGACATGTAACTTACCACTTTCCCTGTCACTTGTCCACTCGAGGAATTGGCTATCAGGAATTGTCTTATTTCCAACGACTGCGTCAAAATCGCCGATTTCGGTTTGAGTTCACTGGGCGGGTTTTACAAGATGCAAAAGCACGCAAAAGTGCCCGTTAGGTGGCTGTCGCCAGAAACCATGCTGCAGGTATTTTGGGGGTATCATTTTTGATGGACGCTTCCAGGAAGTTTTCAGGAAGTTTTCAGGAAGCATCCAGGAATTAAATCTCCAAATGGCGCCATTCCATCACTACCGCAAATACGTGATAGAACACAATTTTGTAACAGCTCTATCATAAAGTTTGATGCAGGAAGAGTGTGATTACTGTGGTGACTCTGTGGTGGCTTTACACTACGCGTGTACTGCCCACGTTGGCAGTGCGCCAACGATAATTACCAAATCTGAATATCGCAAAATGCTGAACAGTGTTGCTGTTCAAACGTTTTACGTTCTCGTTAACGTATTAGTAAAGACGAATTTTCACGTTACATTACGAAGTTTGCAGGCATTAGTTATTGTTGGCATTCTGCCAACTTTAGGCACAAAAGATCGCTCGTGCATAGTATCAAGTCACTCTAAATTGATTCTTCCTCCTAATTAGGCGTACTACGACTACAAGACGGACGTGTGGTCGTTCGGCATCATGCTGTGGGAGATATTCATGGACGGCGTGGAGCCCTACCCCGGCATGCGCGTGATCGACGTGCAGCAGGCAGTCGCCAAACAGGTGTGCTCGCTGCGAATTGACAAGTTACACGTCACGTGACGAGTTATTTGTGAAAATACCCATCAACTATCGCTTTAATCTTAATTTGACTTGACACCTGACGTTATCGTCACTTGCGAAGCTGACACAAAAGCTAGATGGCGCTCTACCGGTGTCAATTGACACGAATGACAATTGACTGGGAAAGCGACAGCTTTTTTTGTAAAGTTATAAGTGGCGAGTCAACTGAGATGTAAACTTAGCAGGTAAAAACTTGAGATACTACATCTGCCTGAATAATTTGCCCTGTTTGACGAGTGAAGAAAGAATAATTCACCCTCGAAAAATTCGGCTTAGGTAGGCTTATTTTGATGATATTTTAAATCTCTCTTGAACAACTACCTCATCGTGTGGCGAAAAAATAATTCCTCTGAGGAATCATTCGAGAGTATGGTAGTTGATTTGATACTTTAATAGGCCTGGAATGACCCAACAGATGTGCACATCAAACACCTCTGGGCAATTGCGGTTGTCCAGTGGGTTTCGCGCCCCACCACGCGCACGCAGTTATCCACTGAGCGCAATTGCGCAGGGGCGTTCGTCTTCTAGGGGGTCATACCGCTTCGTCTGCAGAGTATATCACACCCTAGTCCCATAACCAGCCATCGAACCCAACCGGCAGAACTACCGCATGCCGCTGCCGTTCGACTGGCCCTTCCAGGTGCGCACCGTGATCGACCAGTGCTGGCAGCAGGAGCCCGACAGAAGGCCCAACTTCGCCCGCCTCTGCGAAATGCTCGGACAGGCCGTCAAGGAGTTGGAGAATATCGGATAGATGTGAGTGCTGGGTCGGGTTCTATGGCCCTTCGCGAACTAGTTGACAAGGAGATTGGGTGTCAACTGGGCCGAATTTTAGATGATTGTAGCTGAACGATGTTCAAATGCGCGTCGTCCCGTGTGCAAATGAAAATTGTGTTGCGACCCGTCAACTCAAATTTGAATTGACCTGGAAACCAGTTGACGCCCAATATGCATAGAGCCAATGTGAGCAAAAGTGGGTGTCCAAAAATTGTAAAATTTAAAAAAATTTAAACGTAAATGTATATGTAGTTCACCTAATGAATTTATGTGGAGGGTTGTTTACACTTCCGAGCTTACAGTAATTTAAACATTTCAGTTCTACTTCGACGTTGGTTTTGGGCGATTCGGTGGGCGAATGTGGCGTTGACGTTTTCGACTACGTCGCTGCGCTACGTTGGCAACGTGGCAACGTGCATTTCCGTTTTTCCGGTGCCCCATTGTGTTACATATGTCCTTTTGGCCAAGGGAAGGATTGGAGGTATTGAGGATCTGACACAAAGTTGACGCTGTGATGTAAATAGTTGTTTTTCTTTTATTTTGAATTTCTTTTTATTCAATTAGGTAATTTTTTTTAAAGAAAGTGAGACAAGTGAGGTGGCAACAATGTTTTTGTGACAGGCTGCTGATTAAAAGTATTTTTTCTAATTTTTATTAGCAGTTTAGATTGCATAACAAAATTTCACTTATTTTCTTTAAGTAAAAAGAGTGACGCTGCAGTTACGTGTCGTAGTGCGTGAATGGTCAGTGATGGCTGAGGACACATAGGTTGAATTTTGACTAACTTTCGCTGCATTTTTTAAGTGAGGGCCGTGGCTATTGATCTAGTATGTACTGTGCAATTCTGCATTTCCGAATTGAGAAGCAAAAGTTAATTTACAAGCGATTTTACAAAAGTACACTGACTATAGAGGTGCGGTGATGATTGGTGTTGAAAATGAGAGGTAATTAAAAGAATCGAGTCTAACTCGACAGGCATGATCTCATGTCTAAATGCCTACTCCCTTGGCTTGTTGTGAGAACAGCCCAGTCCGCCGATCTCATCGAAACAAGCACCCATACAGTGACAAGTGTACTTATTTTTGAGTGAATTGAGCAGTTCGGTATTTTCGGGGTAGTTTTTGCACAGTGCGTATGGGATCAAAAAGCCGTGGCTAACTAATTAACATTCTGGTAGCAGAATGAGTGGTGTAGCAGCGAGAGTGGTCATTTTCGTGATAAGTGTCTTCGGAAGTTAATGGCTGTTGCGTTTCGGCATGTGGCAGTGGATTCACTTAGAGTTTTGTTCAGTTTCGAACTTCTAAAAAAGTCATGCAATCTAAACATGCATTTGAGCTAAAAAGATTAAAAGTTATCAATTTTCCAGTTGCCAATCATTTGCGTGCGTATTTTTATTAAGTGTTATACCGATTTCACATTCATTTTAACTTTAGGTTTGGTAGGGAATAGGTAAAACTCGAGTATGTTAATTTTTATTTGATTTCTACGTTTGCAACTTCGCTATTTTTTTATCTACCTAATCCTAGATTGATTGTTTTTTTTGAGTATTTCCTTTTCCCCTAGCAAACTGATAATCTGACATTTGGATATTTAGGAATTTATGCAAATTTCGTGGTTGATCTTTATTATATAAAGAGATGAAATAATAAGCCGCTTGTTTTTCCTGTTTTTCCCCGAATATTTTGATAAGTGTAAAGGTGATCTGATTTGAGTGTGTATTTTACCACTCTGGTGGAATTTCCGCTAAGCGTCTTTAAAACGGTACCGTAATTCAATTTTTCCTTGACAGTCAGTGTGAAAGTTAATTCCATTCGCCTTACCGGTATCCTAATCTCATTATGGATTATCCCACTTACGACATTTTTTCGTTGTGCATTAATAATACGTGTGCGTCTTATGCTTTGGATATCAACGTTATTTTCGTTTACTATACGCTCTTTTTGCTGATGGGATTATTGTTCGCGTGTTTATTTGTCTCGCTTATCGCTGTGTGTTTCCCCGTTCGTGGAGGTGGTTTTAAATTTTCGGTAGAGTTCGCTGAGTAATTTTTAAATCGCCCGCCATTTTTTCGCGCTAAAACAAGTTTTTACAGTATCTCTTGTGTTTTTCCTGTTCTTTTTATTCTTCTCGCATTCGTTCATTTTCTATTTTCGTACTTTCGTTCCCGTTCCCATCCGTTTTTGCGCGTGAATTCTTTGTGTTTTTGTGTACTTTGATCGACGTATCCTGTAAACTGACGCCGTGAATAATTTTAGGTATGCCCATTTTAAAATTCCGTGTGTCCGTCAAATCGTTTGTAAGCATGCTTCTCGTTGTATGTGGAAGTGTTGTCTGGACTTGGCTTATGTTGTTGCGTATAAAAGCGTACCGTAATTTAGAGTAGGGGTCGATTCAGTCGAAATTGCTTCGGTTTTATTTCTTGGAGTTTTTTCGAAGGTTTTGTGCCGCTGGTTAGAAACTCGCTCTCAGTGTGTTCCCTGTGTTCTATCTGAATGTGTGAATTCTGAGTCTAAAAATCGCCTAAAATAAAATCTCTTCTAAAAACTTCGGACCCCTTGGTGTAAATTAGACATTCAACTAATTGCTAGCGCGTTGATAAAAACGCCATTCGCTAAAAAGCTAACTTAATTGACGTAGCGTACACCTGTGACATTCACTTCGGTGAATTCACCATTGTGCGTTGCGAATTCAATCGGTAGTCGCTTTTCCGTTGCCTTACTTTGTCGCTCATCCAACGAGTAGGTGTGAGATCGGTAAAACTTGGCAGTTTGCCATAGTGGAATTTGGTTGAGTAAAAAGCAGCCGGTGAAAATTCATGACACCAACAAGGCGCAAGGCGCAGTAAAGCGCTGACGAGCACAATTACAGTGCTCAATTTCACTCTCGCGTACCGCGTTATACCTATCTAACTGAATTTGGCTCCTGGCGAGACTTGTTGTGCGGGTTTGGGATGTTTATTGCATTTTTACGCTAAAATTATTGGCCTCATAATTGGTTAAATATAATTACCATGGGTAGGGTTCGCATAGGTATTTTGTGTGATCTATGTCAAATTCTTCTGTCTGAAAAACTTTCATTAACATCACATGTATTCTTAGCGTGATTTTGCCCAAATAGCTAAACATCCTACCTATGCCAATTCACAAAAAAATAAAAACATGAATTCCTGCGTTCCTTAAAAACACGATATATTTATCACGAAGGCAAAAACGGCTATTTACTGGTGCCACTCCCAGGCCCTGTAAAATGCCTTCCATAATCTCACATGTCATGTAAAGCGTCAAAAGTCATGTAAAATGCCTGTACGTACGTTTGCTATTTTCCAGCCAGGGCAATTTACAATGACTTTGGACACATTGTATGACATTTGACATTTTTCAGGGCATTTTACAGGTTCTGGTATTGGCGGATAAATTTATGATGAAAATAACAAGCGCTTACTGGTGGCTGGGAAAAACTGATCAAAAGTGATATTCACATTTTTAAAATCAAGTGACCATTGTGAAAAATTATCCAAAATGAATTGATTCATCCGGAATGTGCGCGGGTAAAATAACAATGAAATGATTTGCAAAGTGAGATTACCCTCATCCATTGTAAATAATTACCGCACGTTAAATACAGAATAGTATGACACAAATCTGGTAAATACCAGTGAAATGTCATGTAAAATGTCAGGCAAGTTTGATAAGTGCGATCAAATTTATTCAAAATGCCGCCAACTTGTCCACGAAGAGTTCCTTTCGCATTTTACCGGGAATTTTACATGACAATTAGCTGCTAAAGATACGGAATTTCACATTTTAAACCATTTTTACAATCTCGACATTTTACAAGGTGCGAGAGCGGCTGTTCATCTCGATCAATTAATGTTAATATTGATTTTACATTTGAATTGGCATTAACAGATAGCATTTAGACTCCGATGGCTGTAACGATTCAATTTGTCACACAAAGAAAAACAATTCATTTTTTAAAACAATCCTCACTTTTAAAAAAGTTTTTACTTCAGTGTACGCGTGGTTCACGCTGGAAGCCTGCCAATGATAGCGTTGCATCAATGATAGCCAATGAAAGAATTCATTTCTGTTATAACGTCATACAAATTTTTATGATTTTTTCACCTTTTACAAAAATTGCATACTTTAATTATTGATGGCAAGCTTCCAACTGTAGTAGTTGAGTGAACTTCACTCAACTACTACACAACGTGAGACATAAATAAGTGCGAGTGCAGAGTAAATATCATGTCCGTCAAGTATACTTACTACAAGAATGTTTGAAAGCAATACGGTAGTCTATCGACTATTATGTAAGGCGACTTGCATAGTTATTTTGATAAAAAATATTCTAAACCTAACTAAAAAATGATAAAATTCCGTCCAACAATAAATGGACAACATGCTACTGGAATCACTATCCCCCTCCCCCTGCATGTCAAAACCAAACTTGAGACTACCTCGTGTAGTAAAAAACGCCAAAACATTGGCGCCAAGCGCCAGCGCCAAACGTTTTGTTCCTGGCGCTGTGCAAAGATAGCGCAAAGCGCCACAGAAAAATGGCGCCAAGCGCCATGCGCTATTATATCACTACTTGAGACATATCCAAGAATTACATGTTCACAAAAGAAAAATTGAAGAAAGAAACAACAACGAACCACACAAACCTTCCTTTTAGATAGGTACATAGGCAATCATAAATAGCATTGGAAAAATCATCAATTTTTGGAAAATATAATTAAATATAATCTCGGAAAATCTCTCAAGAATAAAATATAATTAAATCTCTCTCAAAAAAACCCTGGAAAGAATATAAATAAATATACATATCAGAATTTGAGAGATTTTCTGATATTTTTTAAAAATATCAGAAAATCTCTCAAAAGGAAAATATAATTAAATCTTTCGGGAACATCGTGGAAAAAAATCTCTGAAAATCTTATATTTTCTGAGATTTTCTCAATATAGTTTTCCAATGCTAATCATAAACACCCATGTCATTGGCTTTACACTATTTGACAAACGAAATTTCCAAAGCTGATAAATCTGTTTTAAAGAAATTCGAATTTACCACAACGCGGACTCTGCCAGCTAGCGGGCATAAAAGTAAATCATTATTACAATCTCAAATGTGCTCAAAACAAATTACCACTGTCCGAAATGTCGACTGTCAACTATGGCTCCTACTCACTTTCATCCATCCCTCAAACCCACCCTGGCATCATGCCAACTCATCGTCGGTAATCTGACAGTGCAGCAGCCTGTGATGCACGGTGCCCACCAGCAGGTTGTCCTTGTACGCCACCGCGACCGAACTGCCCGACAGCTTGGAGCCGTCGTCGGCCATGGGCTCGGTGACCACCCACGACCGGTGGCCTTCTTGCATGCGGATGCGCAGCGCCTGGATCCAAGGGAGAGTTATGTAGTTGTTGTTCTTGTGTTGGCAGCGTGTCAGGTTGACGGAATTTGGTTTGGGTTGTGATTTTGAAAAGGAGAATTTCGAGCTTTGAAATTGGAAAGTCGTTTGCAGAACGTGAAGCGATGAAACTGTTGAGTGTAAACTGCATTAGGAAAAAACATGAATCGTTTATGGCCTTAGAATATTGAACAACAAACCCCACATGGTACACATTCAAACCATGCCAATCAACGTTAGAAGGAAACAGTGTACAATAGACATCTTAAAAGAAACAACACAGACTGAATACACCAATATAACCCATATCCCACTAGACAACCTGACTGGGTGCGCTGTACATCCTAGGTTGGTACAGGTGCCATGCCGCCTTGTGAACTATGGGATGGCAGCCGACCCACAGATGTCCAGTGTCCGGATGCACAAAGATGTTGTCAGGTGTGGTCAACAGGGAGATGTCCTGCGGGGGGGGGTGTCAATGGAGTATCAATACTTCTGTGTGTCAAATGTCAACGTGAAGAGTTAGCATTTTGTTTTGACAAATAACAGCCACAATCAACTGAAGAAATGTTAAATTTTAGACAGCCCTCATCAAAAAACTGCAAACAAAGCAGCACACCGTATGCTTGGTGATGGTGAAATCTCGTGCCAGCCGATAAACTGCAATGCCCTCGCTGTTTGCCAGTGACACGTAGAGGTAGCTGCGCGGAAAAAAGTACCAGTAAACAAATCAGTAAAGGTATCGTTACCAGCATCTACAGATTGCTGATAAAATACACTGTGGTTCATTTTTGGCCAGTTCAGCGCTGAAGAAAATGTCATGAAAAATGACGAATGCTCAATAATATTTTTTTTTACAGGGCACTTTACATTTCACACAAAATTTCACAGGGTGTAGAACCAGCCCCTGGCAATACTTATATAATACAATACAATGCAGGCTACTCCCACTTTAATGTTTAACTATACTATTAAAAAAAATCAAATTTGCCAAATTTCTTGCTCAAACAACACAATACGGAATAAAACTACTCTGTAATTGGATGGCGCCATTTTTTCTGGCACTTTTCCCTCGCTAAACCCAACCCAAAACTGACTCCCTCTCGGGCGACAAGGCGAGCCCCACGGGCATGGCCATGTTGGTGTCCAACAGCTTGGCGGACTTGCCGTCGTAGAACAACATGTCGCCCCACTTCAACTGCAGCAGGTCTTCCATGAAACGGGACACTTCATGTTTGAAATAGTGGTCGTTTATGAGTATGAAACGATCCGCCCCAGTGACCACTAGATCGTTGGCCCTGTGTTTTTAAGTGGATTTTTATTGATTTCAACGCTAGAATGTATTTACGGTACTTTTGGAATGAGTCCAGAATGAGCGAATTTTTCGTGTGTGCAAAAACGTCCAAAAACCTGCCGTTGTAATGGAGGTGCCCTGCCATCGGAGGCATGTCATTCTATTAGAATAAATACGGATGTTTTTTTTAGAATTTACTTGTCACTTCATGCAAGTTTATTTGTCGTTCACTTACCAGCTACACATTGTTTGCTTACCACTTTCTTTGTCACTTTTTCAACATTTTTCGTGAAACAAACAACTTACGAATGTATCAATGGATGCGTAATAGTTTTCTCGTGCGCCAGAGTGCGCGCTTTCTGGTCCAGACGAAACACCTCCACAGTGTCGGTACCATTTGGCAGATGGTTGATGACGTAAAGTTGAGTTCTGCCTGTGATATGAGGACTTTCATTCCAAAAGTGCACATATCCACTATGTAGATTTTTCAAAATCGCATTTTTAAGTTTGACGCTGGCCTGACGGCGCAATGTGTGAGTGACAAAGCTTGACCCGCACTTTTCAGATATCTTGGACATTGTCTACAATTTTTTGAACTTTTTGTCTACTTTTGTCGGCCTGCAAAGTTTTTGGAAGTTACATATGTCATATTTTCGGTATATTTATAAAAATATTTCGTTCATACAAAAATATTTATATAATTTACCAGTCGGTCCATTTGACAGCCTTTTAGGTAGCGATGGAATGGCGCCACGGCGCTAGCGCCATATGAGGGCGCCAAAAAGCGCAGCGGCATGGCGCCATAGGCCATACGCCCTTTTTCTGTGGCGCCCGAGGTCACATTTTTTGGATGGCGCCACAGCGCCATTCACGCCCGGGGCTCGTTTTCGAATGGCGCCATTGGCGTTTGGCGCCCTCTCTTCTGGCGATTTTACATTACTACACCCGATGTCACGCGCAGCGCAATCGCCAGAAAAACCTCACCCTTGCTAGTGTAGGCGCTGATGCCGTGCGGCGTGAACGTGTCCTTGTCGAAGTCGTGGCCGGCCGGCACGACCAGCTGCAGCTCGGCGGCGGCGAACATGCGCACCGGCTCGTCCATGTCGTACAGGAAGATGCGGCCGCGCGTCACGCTTCGGTCGCCGCGGTTCGAGTAGATTAGACCCTGGTAAGTTTGAGTTGACGGTTGTAGGGGTGGGTGGGTTCGAAAGTGTTTAAAGTGTAGGCTTTTCGTTTTCTTCTCACTGATCTCTTCGCGCAGGGGGCTGTCCCGAGCCCCGTAAAGTCAAGTGTCATGTAAAGTGTCACCCAAAACAAAAGATTGCATTACTGTACTTTGGATGACAATTGACACTTTGACACAAATTTTACGTGACGTTTGACGCTTGTCTTTACACTTTACAGGGTTCGGGGCTGGCACCAGGCTGCCAATCACCAGGCGATCGATAAAGGTAGCTTTACACATCAACAACCTCACCGACGACACAAGCGCCAGGCCGGTGCCCGGCACCAGCTCAATGTCCTCCGCGCCGCCCTGGTGCCACTCTCGGACCTTGTAAAATGCCCTGCAAAATGTCAAATAACTGGTAAAATATAAAATTGACATTTTCCAGGGCACTTGTTTCACGACCTTTCACAATTTTTCAAGGAACTTTACATGCCATTTGCCATTTTACATGACTTTTGACACTTTCCACGACTTTAAACAGTTTGTATCACATATGACAGGGCATTTTACAGGGTCTGGGAGTGGCACCTGCACGTTGGCCACCAGCTTGCACGGCCCCGGCGTGTGCGGGTACACAGCCTTGTTCAAGTCAAGCACTAGTCTGTGATGGGGGACTATAATGTTAAGGTAGGGCTGGGAAGGGATGCGTAGGGTTGGAGGGCGTTTGTTGAAAGTGCTATTTTCCAAGTGGGTCACTGAAACAAAACTTTCTTTCACCCCAAGTGCCGCAGTCCGTTTCAGGCTAGGGTTTTTCTAGATTCACTACTCGCATTTTTGCCGAACCCGTAACCCTCAAGGCGTTTATTTTCCTCAAGTCTTTGTAAAAAAGCCGCGTTAAAGTGCCTCTTGTATACTCGACGGACTGCAAATTGATTAAAAATGCTTACGTTTTCGGCTTGTTACATGCCATTTCACTTCTCGCCTGGCCATTCACATTTCTTTTGACCTCGCTTTTTAAAATAATTTTTCTACTCAACCTGCGGAATCGACTCCCTGTCGCTATAGTGACACATCCCACCCGATAAACTGGAACATGGACCACCCAAAAAGCACCAAAAAGTGCAGCTCACAGTAATCTGACGACGAATGAGCACAGCGCAGCCGCCACCGCCCACAGCACCAATTTTACAATAATCGCCATTTCGCTTCACGGCTGGAAAATCGCGATTAAATTGTCATAAAAACGAGAATTATAGTAAAGTCGGCGGACATTTCACCCTACAAAATCGGAGAGTTAGAATTCGCTCGCGAATAGAGCGAACACAAAACTTGGGTCCCACCCGGACGCTCGGAATTGAAAAAGAAAAAAATATTAAAAGAGAAATGGACGCTTCGCCGTGTCCGTGCGTGCGCGCCACCGTTTCAACGTTTCGTTTCAACGTTGTCCGTTCGAAGCGAAAAAAATTGACTGTTTAAATGACCCTTGTACCGTTTTTGTTAATTTTTCATTCGTTGGCTCCGTTCCAATGGAAGAGTCCCGATATGAGAACTTGGCAGCCAGCCAAAATTGCGAAATCCGCTAAAAAAGTGAATAAAAAAGGCTAACACTCACTATATAACCATGTATATAAACAAAAATAGCGATTATAAAGGTGGAAATTGGCAAAGTGGAGCAACTTTTAACGATTTTTTAGCTAACTTTGACTTTTCACTGGCATTTGTATAATACGCAACTGGAAACTGGGATAAGAGCCAAGTTTCATACGTGACCCGATCCATTCCAATCATAAAAATATTGCGTCACAATAATGACGACATGCACTCTTCACTGGAGAGACTGACGCAAATGTTTGTAGGGCGATACGTCTGCCGACTTTATTTACATGTTAGTGAGTTAATTATGCTGATGCACTGAAACCAGATGAATTAAAGTGTGCCGACTGCACGCGCTGCACTGAAAACTACCGTATGGAAGCTGAAAAAGAAAACGTTTTTTTTCAAATTGGTTTTCAAAATGAATCACTTCCACTATAGCACAAAATTCAACAAATAAATATATTCCTCCGATTATGGTAACATTCTGTGCAAAGCCTGCGGTTCCCACGTTGTAATTCAAAGAAAAAAGTGATATCAAAAATGGACTGTAAACAGCGGAAGAACACAAATTTTTGGCATGCACCAAAGTAAAATATAAAAAAAAATTTTTTATTCATTCTATTTATTGAATTCGACTGCCGCCAGTCCCGCCCCTTGGGCAGGTAAGTGGTAAGAAAAAGTGTGAAGTGACGGGCAGAAAAGTGCCAGGAAATCTGCGTTAAGCAAACTAATTACTTGTCACGCTTCAAAACGTTTAACCTGACCTGACAACGGGCGGAATCGTGCTCTGTATATTAAATTTCAGCCAATTTCACAGAATTTTTAACGAATAAATAATTTTTATTTATTTACATTTGCGTATGCAAACCGGGTACTCTAAACCCCTGATCACCATAGTTGGCAGCTTTGCATTTTTTTCATTAAAAAATCGCTACCCCCTGAACGTTGGCAGTTAGCCAGAAATTGAAGTATACAAAATATTCTTCAAAGTGTGCCTTAGCTTACTCATATGTCACCATTGGCAAAGTTCCAATGTGGGTCGTATAAACGGCCCACACATTTGTTAATATAATTTTTACGTGATCACCATGGTTGGCAAATCGATCTTTATCGATGGATAACTCTGCCAATCAAGGCGGGATTGTGCCTGAAATGCCAGAATTGGTCAGAATTGGCACCCATCCAGCTCTGAGTGCAGTGGCAATGTTTGAATAACTTTTGTATGGCTACAGTCGTTCTTTTTCTGGTGAATGACCAAATCAGGCAAAAAATTGTTGGTTTAACCATTCTGAGACTTTTCAGCAGCAGAAAAGGCTCGCGCTACATCTATGGAGCTACACAAGTGTGTGCATGCCGTACAGGTTGGGAACAGGTCAGTGGGTGACATTTCAATCATATTTGCAAATGTCAAATTCGCCATTGCCGAGCTTTGCTGCTTCATTGCAAATGCCATCAGGTTCGAGCAGACATGGGAGAGCCACACATTGCACAGAAGGCTTTGTGCTTTCAGCTAAAGCGATCTGCTATTCCTGCAATATTGCAATTTTTACAAGAAATTTAAAGGCAAAACTAAATTCTTCTTGAGAAGCTGGAAACAGGAAGAAAAACACACTAATTTCTAACATTTAATTTTGCCTTATAAATTCTCATAAAAATTGCAATATTGCAGGAATAGCAGATCGCTTTAGCTGAAAGCACAAAGCCTTCTGTGCAATGTGTGGCTCTGCCATGTCTGCTCGAACCTGCTGGCGTTTGCAATGAAGCACCAAAGCTCGGCAATGGCAAATTTGACATTTGCAAATATGATTGAAATGTTACCCACTGAGCTGTCCCCAACCTGTAGGGCATGCACACACTTGTGTAGCTCCATAGATGTAGCGCGAGCATTTTCTGCTGTTGAAAAGTCTCAGAATGGTTAAACCAACGATTTTTTGCCTAGTTTGGTCATTCGCCAGAAAAAGAATGACTGTAGCCCTACAAAAGTTATTGAAACTTTGCCACTGCACTCAGAGCTAGATGGGTGCCAATTGTGACAAATTCTGGCCTTTAAGGCACGATCCCGCCTAGATTGGCAGAGTTATACATCGATAAAGACCGATTTGCCAACCATGGTGATCAGGCAAAAATTGTATCAACAAATGTGTGGGCCGTTTATACAACCCACATTGGAACTTTGGCAACGGTGACATATGAGTAAGCTGAGAAACACTTTGAAGTATATTTTGTATACTTCAATTTCTGGCTAAGTGCCAACATTTGGGGGGTAGCGATTTTTGAATGAAAAAAATGCAAAGGTGCCAACTATGGTGATCAGGGGTTTATTACCGCGTATTAGTACCAATCGAGTAAGAATCCTAAATCTAAAGGTACCTCAAAATTGGGTAAGAATCCTATAAGGATTAAAACAAAGGACTCAAGGATTATTATTTGGATTCAAAGCAGGGTAAAAGTTCACACCACAAAAAAAGTTAAGTACTCTCGGTTTGCATATCTGTAACCATTCATATAGTACACCTGAATACACACATTTAAAAAACAACATTTATTTACATCATATCACATACAAAAACTTTCGACATCACCCAACAAATTGCGATACATGACTACAGTTTTCTACAATGCAAAATACCAGGCAAATTCAAAATAACAGTGAAAATTCCGACTATGCGTATTCGGTTGGCAACAAAGCAAAACAAAATGTTGGATACCCAAGTTAAAGGTAAAATACCATATTTTAGTTCACCGAACTCTCAGCGAATTTCAATGATTCAGTTGACAATCGAAATTACAATGAAAAAATATGTCGCAGTGGCGCTGCACACTAGTTTACATAAATTTACGCCATTAAACTAATAAGGAAACTCATAAATGAACTTTCTACCTTTCAACGACATTTGAGTTGACTGGAATTAGGTGTTCGTCAACTACAGTTGACGAAGGGTAAAAAACTCAGTTCAGTGAACTCAAACGCATTCAAGGTTGATTTATGAGTTTAAAAAATTATAAAAATCTCATTAATAAACTAGTGTGTAGCGACAATGAAACTGAAACTGCCTGCAGATAATGAAAGTTTAACTTTGAAATCCAATTTACCGACCTATCGACTCAATTACATTTGCAAAACAAAACAGTGCAATAAAAAGTATCCGCGTATGGGATACTTTTGCATAAACCTAATAAAAAGAAATTGAACATATCAGGGTGTGATATAAATCTTAACATTTTGCTCAGATGTTACGACTTTACATAAATATATAATTTTACACGTGTAAATATAGAATAGTAGCTTGCATACCAACCAAATAGCCATTACTAACGATGGCAAACCCTCCAAAAAAAAGTATTTAAATTTTTAAGTGTTTTTTCCAAAATGAATTTTCGAATTTTCGAATTTTTCCTCAAATTAATTTTCGAATTTCGAATTAAATTTTAGAATTTTCGAATCTTTTTGGGCAATTTTCGAATTTTTTTGGTAATTTTCAAATTTTTTTACATACTTTTCAAATTTTTTTGCAAAAAAAATTGAATTAGGAGCTTTGAGCAGTTGAGCACAAAAATAGAGCTTTGAGCTTTGAGCTTTGTTAAGTAATTATGTTGAAATAGTTACGGGTGCTTGGTGCATTCCTGCACATTGCTCAATGTGACCGGGTCCATCCATAGCTGGAAAGCACCAATTCTTCATAAAAATACTCCAAATTTGGCATGCTTGTAGATAAATGTACCCTGTTTAGTATGTTTGTAGATACATGTACCCTGTTTAGTATGTTAAGTGCACACATGCATATCACAAAATTTTCACATTTATCACACAATAAGCAAAACAACGTCACTCCACAGGAGCTGCTTAATTACAGGAGTCCACTCTTGCTCCACAGGAGTAATTATGAAACTGCTTCACGTTCCGACAGGAAATCTTGCGATATGAAACTGTGACACTTAACACAACAAATGGGGTACATTTATCTACCCCCATACCAAATTTGAGCAGGTTTCATTCAACATTGACGTGACGGGAGCCAATTGAAACCGTGCGCCTGACGTGGGCCACCCGGTACATCACTAATCCACTAAGCTTCAACGTCAACTAGCCAGAGCTGCCATGTAAAATCAACACGTTTTTATAAATAGACACCCCCCCTTCTTGGGACTGGGGGACGATTCAAGGAAACGAAACAATTTGGTTGAGTGCAACAGAATGTGGCGACACAAAGTCTGGTGGACCCACCCCCTAAAATGCCTTCCCCGATTCCAGCGCTGTGTCCGCCATGGATACCATCAACGTTCATTGACGTTTTTTTCTGTTTCGATAGACTTTTCCAGACGCTCCGCGTATCAATTATCGATCGATTTAGCACATGGAACCTAAGAATGTGTTTTATTTCCTTGAATTCCCTGAAAAATTCGAAAACTATTTTCGAATTTTTTCAAAAAAAAATCGATTTTAAAGTGTTTTTTCCAGTGGTGGAATAAAAATTCGAAAATATTTTCGAATTTTCGAATCTTTTTTTGCCATCGTTAGCCCATAACGTAGCATATTATGTACACGAATACTGTACTTTGAGTGTTGGATGTTTGCACAAGAGCAGTGGCACTGGACACATGCATATTCGATGAAATGTACCTATGCATGTCTCCCTAAAATCTATTATTTACATGTGTACTCGGCGTACTGCAAAGTATGCGTACAAAATTACTTATGTCTTGGTCGATAACCTGCCACCGGGATACTTACCTATGCATGGATTTTCACAAACGAACATTAGAAAAGGGCGGATTCGCGTACAATAGACGAATGTTTTTCCCCTGGAACACCTTTTTGGAAGAATTTCGATTTGATTAACGATGACGTCATGAAGGGGTGTTTCGCTCAGAAAAATGCATAGCATGCGAATATATTTATAGCAAATATATTATATCGGTGATGTGGCGATCACAACATTCTTAAAATATGCGTAGCACAATAGCAACGTGCATATTTTAATGCGAAATTATAGCATAGAGCGCAAAGTAGCCACGTGGAACCAAATTCGGAGTGCCCAAGCCAACGAATTTCACCATTCCAGTTAATGTATTGAAATTTGTCATGCAAAGTGTCAAAAATCATGTAAAATGCCCTGCAAAATTGCAAACGTACGTACGTGCATTTTACACGACTTTTGACACTTACGTTTGACATTTTACAGGGAATTTTGCAGGCTCAGGGACTGCCACGGGCAAATTGAATTAGGACCCAGGCAGTTGCATTTTGGGGGGTAAATTGGGCTGGACTACAAACGACGCCACATTTCAGCAGTTTTTTTACGCGTGGAATTTATCACAAATCGTATGTTTATATGGTTATCCACATGACCAGGAAGGACACATTCAATATTGCGTACTTATAACGGGAACACAGTGTGTTTTTATGTGGGGTTGGTAGGAAAAATTGTAAAAAATGATCATTGAAAATTCTTATGTTGCTAAAAAATATATTTTCCATTCTGACAAGAAAAGTAAGCAGACTAACAGCGACTAGTAAAATAACAATCAAGCAGAAGCAAAACAAAAAAATGGCAGAAAAAGTAAATATTTGAATAATCATTTGGAATGTAAACATAACGGGATAGTAAATGTCATGTAAAATGCTTTATGGCACGGTAATTTTCTTCCGCATTGTACATGATATAAAATAATTTCACTTTACAAAATTTACATGACATTTACATGGCACGGGACTGGCCCGCAACTTCAATTCCGCTTCACTTTGGCACAAACATCAATCACAATTTTGTAAAACAACCATGTCATCAATATCATAAAAATTTGTAAATCAGTGAAATTTGGAAACTCATAAATCTGTCTTGAACACATTTGAGTTGACCAGAAAAAGGAGTCGGTCAACGATCAAAACATATCAATTCGGGAAAACTCAAATGTGTTCAAAACATATTTATGAGTCCCAAATTTCAATGATGGTCGGCTCAAATTTGAGACCGAATTTGAGTCCAGACAAACTCAAGCGTCTCTATCCGCGAACGCCATTTCATCCATTGCGATGAGGCTCTGCGCCGCTTCACTATCCCTGCCGCTGTCGCCGGACGAGGTGCGACGTTTTTTGGCAGCCCGCCAACTCGCTGGCAGTACAATAGATGTAATCTGCGTGCGAGGGTAGGTTCACGGGACGGTAGCTTTTTTTGGGGGGGGGGTGGCTTGGAAGCACGCAGTCATAACTCGAAAACCGCTCGACCCAATTAGATCAAATTAGAAAGTTTGATGTCCCGTGGCCAATTTACGCGAACGAATTTAAAAAGCAAGGAACCAACTTTTTGCACAACCCTTCTAATCACAATTAGCACTGGGTCGGATTCACTCTGCGTCACCAAAGCGGTACCCACAAATGCTGCGATAATTGGCACGGCGCCAGCGTAAAATGACCAGGGATAATGGTCCTGCGAATGACGGGAAAAGTGAATTTTTTTGGAGAAATTTTAGCTGCAATCTAGACCTAGTTCCAGTTCAAGACAAGAATGCAGACAAAATAGAAAAGGCATCAGGGACCGTACAATTAAATACCTATGAACAACTGTATTTACAACTGAACAAATTTATGTATAGGTATTTTTTGAACAATTCGTGTCCCATCACGTTTTATCTAAAATCCTAAAGGTCCGTAAAATTCCACGCACGGTTCCAGCTATGGCGGAGCCCCGCCCCCTTCCCGAGTTGGCGGAAAAAATGTATGAAAATCGCGATTACCTTCAGTGAATCAGCAGCAATTTTTCAACAAATTTGCGCGCACGCGCGCATTTTTGCACAACATGCGGAGTTCGTTTCGTAAATATTTAGACTTCTGTATGTCAAATATAATTGTGTTCCGCTAAATATCATGCACAGTGTCGTATGCGAATGTTTATCATGCATTTCGTTTAACACTTCCGACTGTTTGACACGCATTTATACTTATTGCATTCCGTTCGCAAGTTTTACATTCATTTAGCCGTACTTGGGTATTTTTTACTCATAACCATTTGATGGCCGTCGCCAAAGTGGTAATAAAGTTTACCCAATTTGATGTGAAATTTTGATTGGCATTGTCGCGTTCACATGCCGTTCACCGGCGCCGTGCGTTCACACACACACACTTGCCGCCAACGCCATTGCCAATGGCGCCATCACGCCATGGAACTACGCCTACGAATGGCGCCAGCGCCACGGCGCTATTCCGTCACTGAGGGACAAAATGTCAGGGGGTTCGAAATTACTGGGTACGTCTATGACTGCCGTCAAACTATCGACTATGACTTTCGTTAAAGATATAAAAATTTCATTTATCAAACCTGCCAAATAACTGCGTCAGCGATCACAGTCATGGGCACGCCGAGCGACAAGGACAATGTTGCCAACAGCGAACTAGTCAGCAAACAGCCCCTGCGCGAGCAGTTGTTAGAACGTATTTACGTTTACTCGAAAAATACGTATATGTACTCGTTTCTCCTGAGAAAAGTATCTTTACTCGCGTTTACGTACACTTTATACAGCCTGTATCCAAAACTTCAAAACCAAACGCACCATAGCCACAAATACTCGGACAGCACAGTTCCGAGTATACCATTCAATAGGACGCACGCAAACTGCGATCTAGTCGGCAAGGGATAAAACGACTCCGCGCCGGAAACATGGGCGAGCCATAATGCCGGCCATAATGTCACTGCGCAGCAAATTCCCACGAGGCCTGCGGGACATTTTGCGGGTTTGTAGGAGGGGGGTAATTGCCACTTATTTAAGCGATACAAATTCAAAGTCGTTTTAATTCCGCGGAGCATATAAAAACAAAATAAAGAATGATATACCACATCGAATATCGACTACATTGATATTAAATTTTGTGGAAACTCGAATATAGAAAATTCTCCAAGAATTTCGCATCGGGAACCTTTCCCACGCAAAAAAACGTGCGTCGATGGTTGAAAAAACTGAACGAACCAAAAAATAATGGGATGTCAATTTTATCCTCATTGTCAATTTTCCGCCTCAAAAGAACCTGCAAAAATTGTCAAAAATAAAGCGAGTTACTTTCTCCTAACAAGATCAAGAACACAAACAAAAAATACCAACCAAATAAATAGCATAGCACATGGCTCCAATCAAAGTCCAAACCACGCCTTTTGGCACCGAGCCAAAATCACTCTTTTCAATATCCCCATCCACACAAGACACCAAAACGACCCCAGCGCCGCTGATGAGAACCAAACACAACTTGGACAGGCTAAATCGATCGGTGGTGTTGGCGGGCAGGACGGCGGACAGGATCAGGGTGAACAACGAGCTGGTGGTGGAGAGAACGTTGACTATGGTGGGGTGCGTGGCTGAGAGCGCCGCCTGGTAGCCGTAGTTGCCGGCAAACCACTGGGAAATGGGTTGAGATTGGCAGAACAAATTAGCAGTGATATTTATGTGTGTTATAGTCAATTTTTTATTAATTTGTTACACTGACACCTGCCCTTGACGTTATTTTCTAACTGTCTCTGGTTACTTGATAACTATCTCAATTTTTATACATTTTAAAACAAAAACAAGATTATCTGAACATTGATTGCACAGTTTACGTGCAAAAACGGGCAAAAGCTATAGGAAAATTCAAACCAGTTGTGATTGATTTCAATTGGTCAATTTTCATAGAATTTGTATACACGAATCCCGATCGAACGTCGAAGACAATCTCGCTGTGTTTTAATGCCAAATCTCAATCACGCACAATCACAAAAACTAAAACTGCCAAAAAGTGTCAAGTGACAAAGTGACAAACCACAAAGCAGAACTGTAAGGCGAGCAGCGCGTGCGCTTTCAACGGCAGGCGTTTTTTCCGCCGCTGCGCCAGGCGCACCGCGCGCAGCCACAATTCATAGGGAAGTCGCGCCAATGTCGCTTCGCGAGCTTCAGTTGCTGCGATTTTGGGGTACCAGGTTTGAACTGTTTGTAAAATGTCTTGCAAAATGTCAAAACAATTTACTTGTAGTTTTACATTTTACAGGGCATTTTACATGGTCTGTGAGTGGCCTGGGTTCGTGTTTGAGTCGATTTGAGATTGATAAGGTAAAGCAAATTTCGCACGGATTTTCCGCCATGAACCCTGTATTACAGGTAATTTACTCCTGGTAGGAAAAAATACGGTAAACGTTATGGTAAATTCAAACATTCTAGGTCACTTGCAACGCCATCAAAATCCACAAAAACAAAATCCACCTCACACCACAAAAAAACGTACCGCCCTACTTTTAAGCGCACGAGTTTCCGTAGAAATTTCCATTTTCAGCTGGAAAATCTGTTTTAAACATATTTGAGTTTACCGGAATGAGCTAGCTGTTCACCATCTAGTGGTAATGGAGATCAAAAAACCATCCCAGGGAAGGGAAATGCTTAAGAACATAATGATCAGTTTTGGCAAATTTCGTCCGGTAGTTTTCGGGGCACAACCCCCACCCAAAAATACCAACCGGGCATCATGCGCACTTCATGGATCCTGGCGAACCTGACCGCCCTGGATTCCGCGTCGGGCGGCTCGGGGTCGGGGGGCACGGTGGGGCGCGTGTTGGCCTCGTCGCCGCTGCACTCGTGGATTGGTTCGAAGGAAGGCTCGCTCTGATGGGGGGGGGGGTATTTGAGTGAAGGACGAGCGTTAGTACGTTTATTTCGCGTTAGGGCGGTGGCTCGGTTTTGGTGTCAACTGGTTTCCATTACACTTTTGACAGATTTTAGTTGACGGGTCGCAGGAAAACTTTCAAGTGCACATGCGGCCATGCTCAAAAAATAATATGTTCATTTGACAATCGTTCGCCAACCCATCAGCTAAAATCTGAATGAAATCAGTTGGCCCAGTTGACAACCGATGTCATTGTCAACTAGTGCGTGCACGGCTTTTTCACATAGGCCAAGATTTGGATACAAAAACGTAATATTTGAATACAAAACATAAGATTTAGATACAGACAATTTGGATACTCAATAGACACTTTTCATCGCATTTGACTTAACATTTGACACTTTCGAAAACGGTACTTATACACTCCAGGAAACAGACGCCGATCAAGTGGCGTGGGTGACTCTTTTGCAGTGCGTTGACCTTTGCTTACGAGCCTGCGCATCTCCATAGCATCGCGTTTGCTACCGTATTTTGTGTTGGAATGGTTTATGGACGTTTGCTTTCCGAGGGGTCGTGGCGGCGCCGATCAAAGGGTGCGTGCATCAAATTTTTATGCAGCGTATAAAGACTTTGCCGCATTGTGTTGCATCATTTCGCTTGTTATGCCGCATTGAATGTCAGATTTTGAGATTATTCAGTTACCATGCGTTATTGACACTCCATTTTTGCACCCGGTGTAAATAATTTATCGATCAAATTCACGGTAGTGATCAGTGTAAATACAAATAGCATGGCAAAAGTATATATAATATTTGCGATATGGTAAATAATTTCACAGTAAATATTGCAATATGTAGCATGTACAAATGTATTACATAAATATTGACACGTTTTATGCACCGCGTGTCACTTAATTAAAACATATCAATTAAAACTGCCAAGCAGACGCGCCATTCGGCGCAAGTAACTCAATAGCGTCTCGCGCTGCGCCGCCGTGTACACAGCTAGTGGGGCGCCTGCCGCAGGCATTTGCAACTCGAAAACTTGACCCACGGCCAGCAATTCCGTGTCGCGCTGCACGTGTTCCGGCTTGCGCGCCCGCGCCTGCGGTATTTATTTACGGTAAATAAATGGTAGAGTGCAGCAACATTTCACAGTTGCGGTAAATGTCTAAATTTTCGGTAGCGATACAATATATTTGCACAGTGCGGAAGCCTAAATTTTCGGTAGCGGTAGCGGTCAACGCGGGAAAACTAAATTCAGTATTTCCTAGAATGTACAATTCCCATTTTGCAGGGCATTTTCCATGACTTTTGACACTTTGCATGACATTTGACATTTTACAGGGCTTTTTACAGGGTCTTGTGGTTTTTGGTAAATTTTCATGGTTCTTCAACTTACATGGTACGGAATTAATGTGTGAGGGAACAATAAAAAACGATAAACCTGTGTGCCCGGTGCATCAAGGAAGTGCAGCGCCTGTTGCACTGCAATCTCTTCGCCCTGGAGCCAGCGCATCGTGTAGGGCAGAGCACGCTTTTCCCCCCGGCCATGCGTGTGTTTGTACGCGTGGTGACGCCCCTCCTGCAACATGTTTATTCACATTTATGTAATATTTATCATCAAATTATACACCATTTACTATATATCATATTTACTATTATTTGATGGGTTTTTTGAAGTGTGATGTTTGCCGAGTATGTGTATAAAGTGAATATCAAGTTTCAGAAAATATCAATATCAAAAACATGTAACATCCCAACCCTAAAGCCAACCAATGCATTTGTGGTGCGCGCCACTGTTGAACCAAAGTGGTTCCACAACTCTAAATGTTGCCTGCGGTCAGCTGGTGCCCGGTGTGGCACCATCCAGGTGTGGTTGAAATATTGAACGAGCTGCTCAAGTTTGTGCCGCACCTGAGTATGGTATTTATTTTGTATTTACTAACGATGGCAAACAAGCATGAAAAAAGTATTTATAAATTTTTAAGTGTTTTGAATGATTTATGATGCTCAAGAATTCAAAAAGTTTTTCAAATTCTAATTTTTGAATTTCAAATTTTTCCAAAAATAGTTTCCAAATTTTGCATTTTTGCATGATATTTTGAGTTATTTTTTTTGCATTTTTAGTTATTTTTCACCAAAAATACCAAAAAAAAGATTTGAAATGCTCAAAAATTCTAAAAGTTTTTCAAATTCAAAAAATTCAAATTTTTCAATTTGTCACCGTTATGTCAGGGTGCGGATTATTCCTGATGTCATGCACGATGAGCTCCCAGGCGACATCTAGACGCTCGCGATGCAGCATTGACATGCCCTGCATGTGCTGAACTGCTCGCTGCACCAGCATATCAGCTGCATATGCCGGCTGTAGTCCCAACGCTTGCACATTACGCCACACCTTAGTGAGTAGTGAATAGTGACATGATTGTGCTTTACTTTGTACAGTGAATTGTAAATTTAACTCACGCATTTCCCCTTATGGAAACGGCACCCTTTGAGCAACCACCACATGCTCAAAGCGTCACCCCTGATAAAAACGTCACGAAATGCGTTGTGAGCTCCAAACTCAAAGTCGAATAATGCGGTTCGCACAACCATGCCCTGCCCCAGCGGTGGAAAAACACCACCATACTGCTCCAGTTTAGCCCGGACAGCTCCGAAAAACGTTGTGTAGGCTATCTGTCATGATAAGTTGTGAAGTAGGTATTTTATGTTTATTCATGTTTATTTTTCACCATAAATTATTATGAATTTACCTCTGATTTATCAGGCAGAAGTCCCCAGAAAGCTGGCAGACATTCCCCCTTCTGGTGAAACCCTGCCACTGTGTAAAGCTGCATATACCCAGCTGGCGCCACATCAAAAGTACCATCACACAGCCACACATTTGAGTGCTGCATCATGTGCAGTGCTCTATTCACACAGAATACGCGAATGGGAGGGCGACCATCCGCGCGTGCAGCTTCTTCAAAAATAAGCATCCGTTCTCCATGATATGGGTCGCCAGGTGGCGCGCCAAGTGCGCGGGCTGTCCCACTGTAGATGTCCGGAAGTGGTGCATGCCTGCACACAAAATATAAATTGCCCAATCTCCCTAAGTAAATCAGTGTGAAAAGTGTGTATGCATCAGAGTTGTGAAAATGTATTCATGTTTACCTGAAACGTTTACCTGAACTCTATATTCGATATCGATATGATACAGGTTTGATATATCAAAAAAATGGTCAATATTCGATATCGATATTCGATATTTTCTCAAAATTTTCGATATCGATATTCGATATTAAAAAATGGTCTATATCCGATATTCGATTTTCAATACGATATATCGTTTGAACCCTACTCTGGATGCACAGTATTTTGAACCAACACATCAATGGCAGGCATGACCGAGCGGCGTCGTTTGCGCAGATTTTGTTTTTTGCGCACCATCCCATCAAATTCAACCGAAGTGTCATCATAAGCATTTGGAATATTTTGCGTGGCTACATCTTCCCGCACTACTGAAGGCAAAGATCGCTGTGCATTGCGGCGAATCTGGTAGTGAAAAAAAACTCAATTTTTTCAATTCAATTTCAGTTAATTTACATGAAAATTGAGCATGTACCCGTGCGATATCAGCCAACTGGTTGCTGACAGCCTCATTTGACATTGCACGGACAACTTTATGTGCAACCTGGGTGCTCCACTTTTGGGTGACGCAGTCGTCGTGATGCTTATTGGGATGATGCGCATTACCATCACTGGCCCACACCTGTGCATTTCCATACTCAATGGAAATAGTGCACATAGGCCCCTGCTGTGTGGCTGCAAAGAGAGGGTAGTGCGCTTTTGTTTTCTTGCACAAAACTATCTGCTTGCATAAAATTCAATGCACATGTCGCTTTTGTATATACCGTATTACCTCGAAATACCCCCAGGGGGTTTATTATTTAACCAGCAAAATTCAAGGGGGGATAATTTGTAAATTTAACGTGTGTTCAGCATTGTACAGATCACAAACTGCGGTATTTGTGATGTACGTTCTCTTTACACTCAATTTTAGGGGGGCATTTCGAGGGGAGGGGTTATTTCCTCAGCCAGCCAAATTTTAGGGGGGTATTTCGAGGGGGTTAATTCGAGGTAATACAGTATGAATAAATAAATTGAAAACTACATACCGTATTTCCTCGAAATACCCCCCGGGGGTTTATTGTTTCATAGTGATAATTTTGAGAGAAAAACGTGAAAAATGCAACAATAACCACCATTTTTAAGTTTTTACAGCCTTATATAAGGATGTAGATGGTATAAACGATGTTCTAACGTAACACAGTAAGTGTTTTGAACGTCTGTTATGCATTTCCCGGACCACAAATCCATAGTGCCCATTTTGAGGGGGGGTATTTTGAGGAAATACGGTAAACTACATAAATATGAGATGAGAAATCCTCATGTAAAAAAGTCAAATTCAAAAAAGCGACACGTACATTGTAATCAGCAACAAAATATCTCTAAGATAAAATTTATCTGAGCCAAATCCGTCTAAAAACAAAAAAGTTGCAAAAAATGATATTCTCTGACGGTGGAAATAATTAATTTGATTGACATGAAAATAAAATGAATAGTAATGAAAACAGCTGCGACACAGGCATAAATATTCGCGTGAGTGTTTGTTTACTTACCATTTTTAGCTGTATTACAGCCAACGCAACGGTAAGCATGGCGGGAACCGCCCGGCCCCACGCGCCTGTTTCCTAAGCGCTGAAAGCGGCGCACTTCGGCGCCATTGGAAGTGGCAACAAGCGCCACAAAATTAGGCTGGCCGACGCCTCCAGCAGCCATATCCGCCGTAATATTGTCATGATATTTACTCGGATGGAATATGGCAATAAGGGGGTCCCCGTCGTCACGCAAACATGGCCGCGATGCCATGTTTGCAAATCTACAAGGTAAATGGCTGTCATAAAAACGGCTAAGTGGCCCCAACTAGCTAGTTGACATCGCGCAGTTGATGTGAACTGAAGTGAACACATAAGAAAGTTGAAAAATGTAATTAGCCAAAATTTAGTTGACATGAATTCAGATGACATCCAGCTAGTGTGGCACCAAATTTACATAATACAAATGGACAAATCACGTAATACCAAATCAACATAATACAGCCTACAACACAACTATGATATGCAGTGTGAAGTTTTTTTTGACAATGGGGCGTTTCATGCCATATTCCATCCACTTAATCCCCCCAATATCCATGCACCGCGCAGCTTCAATGGCGCACCGCACACTGCCTTTTCGAGTTCAGCGTTCGAACGTTTTTTGCCATCTGCTGAACTAAAAACGCGGAACCTCCAAAAGCGCTGAACTCCAAATCGTCCGGACGATTAAAATTAGGCGGTTTGTCAATTCACCAAGTGAAAAATTCGGACGATTTGGCGCGCTGAAATGATCTCGAACACTGAACTCCGATTTCAAACGCTGAACTGTGAAGATAATTCTGGAGTGCCGGACGGAATTACAAGTGGATTGGTGTCGCTGGGGGCCGCCATGCAGCCACGTACACTAGTAAACCATGGGGTCAGTCCCAAGCCCTGTAAAGTGTAAGTAAAGTGTCAAATGTAAAGTCAAATGCAAAGTAAAGTGTCAATCAAAACAAAAAAGAAAAGATTTTATTACTGAACTTTGCATGACAATTGACAGTTCAGGTTGCATTTTACTTTACATTTGACACTTTACTTTATACTTTACAGGGCTTGGGACTGCCACCATAACTTCCCAAATATGTTCACGAGTCAACATAAATTCGCAGTACATCGTCATGTTTTATGCACCGTATTTCCTTGAATAACCCCCTCGAAATACCCCCGTCTCCAAGTACACCCCTCAAAATGGGAACTATGAATTTATTAGCCCCTCCCCAAAATTGAGTGTAAAGAGAACGTAAATAGAAAAGCTGCAGTTTGTGATTGTGTAATGCAGAACACGCTTAAAACAATGTCTGTGATGTGTTAGAACAGGGTAGGGAATATGTCTATAGACTCTTATACGTGGTGCTTATTGTTGCATTTTTCTACGTCTGCGTACGTTACAAACAACAAATTAGTACTGGAAGTTCAAAAAAATTCTAGCGAAATAATAAGCCTTGTTTAACCCCCTATCAAAATCTCACTCTGAAGCAATCACCCCTGGGGGTATTTCGAGAAAGTATGGTAGACATAAAATTTAGAATGACAATGGAAAAACATTCTAAATAGATTTTTATGCCAATTCGTTAACGATGGCAAAAAAAGATTTGAAAATTCGAAAACGTTTTTTTTCAAAAGATTCAAAAAGACTTTTCGAATTTTTTTAAATAATATGAGGCATTGATATGTATTCTTAAGTTCAACGTTCCAAATGAATTGACAATTGACTTGCAATGCGTCTGAGCTGCAATAGAGACGTAAAATGTTGAGTTCCGAGTTCAATTAAGTTTTGAATAAAAAAAATTTAAAAAAATTCGAAAACTACCAAAAAAAATCGAAAACTACCAAAAAATTCGAAAACTACCACAAAAATTTGAAAATTCGAAAGCTAAATTCGAAAATTCAAAAACTGTTTTGGGGAAAATTTCCAAAATTTGAAAAGTCATTTCAGAAAAAATACTTAAAAATTTTAATACTTTTTTTCTGGAGAGTTTGCCATCGTTACAACTCGTATAGCTCATATAGCTCCTTTCATTGAAGGTTTGTTAGCTTTCAAGTGTAGTTAGATACATATTGTATAAACAAATGGCTGGGTTTCAAACAGGATTGACTCAACGGGATCAGGATTGTTTTTTCTTCTACTTTTCGGATCAGAATTAGCATTCCAAAAATCTACGGACATTTTTTATTTAAAAGAATTTATAAAGATTTTTTTTGAAAAAGGCAATCCCATCCCGATCCTCAGATTTTCAAAATCCCAATCCCGATCCCGAAAAAATGCCCCAATCCCGATCCCGATCCCGAGATTTTCAAAATCCCAATCCCGATCCCGAAAAAATGCCCCAATCCCAATCCCGATCCCGAAAAAATGCCCCAATCCCGATCCCGATCCCGAGATTTTCAAAATCCCAATCCCGATCCCGAAAAAATCGTAGATGCCATATTTCCCAGTCCCGATTAGGGTTGGAAAAAAACGTTTTTTTAACGCCATGTTTGAAAAAACCAACGTTTTTTTTATTTCAAACGTTTTTTTATTATAAAAAACGTTTTTTAAAAGCTCCCAGATATGGCCCTGGGTCAACATATATAGGTTTATCAGACAAGTGACAATACCCTTGTGATGTTATATATGACCATATATTGGCTGTGGAGCCATGGGATAGCTTTATAAGTGGTGATTTGTGTCAAAAATGTCCATTTTTTGTCAACATATTCATAGATCCCCTTATAGTCAAATGTTCATGACTTCAAGTGAAGTTTGGCATGGAATAGTGATCAAACAAGGTTATAAAAAAGGTTGTTACCTTGGGAGTGATGTTACACACTGTGGAGGTACATGCATTCCCTGAATATTATATACTACAGCAACATATGATGGCTTATTTACCAATGGTAGCACGTAGAAATGGATGCTTTGGTGCTAAAAATGCCACAAAACCAATGAAAACAACCACCATGTCAATTTGTGTGTGAAATTGCACGCTTGCGTGCAAAAATTTTGCAAAATACCTAGTGCTTAGTACTAAAAATTTTGGCTGATGTTTTTTTTTAAAAAACGTTTTGGACGTCATGTTTTTTTATTTCAAAAAACGTGTTTTTTAAAATAAAACATTTAAAAAAACATCGGCCAACCCTAGTAGTATATAATATTCAGATAATGTGCTTCCATGTACCTCCAGTGTATAACATCACTCCCAAAGTAACAAAATTTTTTAACCTTGTTTGATCACTATTCCGTGCCAAACTTCCCTTGAAATCATTAACATTCAACTATAAGGTGATATATGAACCTGTCGTCAAAAAATGGACATTTTTGACACAAATCACCACTTATAATGCTATCCCATGGCTCCACAGCCATTATATGGTCAAATATAACATCACAGAGTCTGATTGCCACTTGTCTGATATACCTACCTATGTATATATGTTGGGTCAAGCCTATTCCACATGTAAACCCATCCGCATGTATACCCATTATAGACACATTATACCCACAGGGGTAAGAGAGGGGGGCGGGTGACCCCACCCCAGACCGTCCAGCTATCTATCTACCCCTGGCACAATTTTTTTGGCAACTTTCCCCTGAACACCCCCCCCCCGCGATTTGCTAGCTATCTACCTATTTGGGGTGCTTTTGAGAAATTTTAAGCTAATTTTCACCCAAAATCGCTAATGTTAATGCTTCTTATAGATTTTCATCTTCAAAATCATTAAGTCATGTGTTTTATTGTTTATTTTCAGCATGTCGAGTATAATTAAATGTGTTCCGGGTCAACTTGCAGGATGGGTTTACATGCGGAATAGTGCAGTGCCTATATATTGACGCAAGGCCATATCTGGGAGCTTTGAAAAAAAAACGTTAAAAAACATGGCGTTGAAAAAAAACAAAGTTTGTTTCCCAAATGCCCTATCTCATCTATATACCGTATTTCCTCGAAATACCCCCCCCCCCTCGAAATACCCCCTCTCAAAATGAGCACTATGTATATGTGGTCCGGGAAATGCATAACAGACGTTCAAAACACTTAATTACTGTGTTACATTGGAACATCGTTTATACCATCTACATCCTTATATAAGGCTGTAAAAACTTATAAATGGTGGTTATTGTTGCATTTTTCACGTTTTTCTCTCAAAATTTCCACTCTGAAAAATTAAACCCCCTGGGGGTATTTCGAGGAAATACGGTATATATTATTTAAACACCTTTTTTATTTACAGTGATGTCAATTTTTTAGCATTTAGCCAACTTATCATACAGGGAATTTCGAAATTACCTGTCCTAATCTCCACCCAGAAAAAACACAACCCACTGGTCCCTAATATTAATCCCCCAATCTCAATCCCATTTGAACAGTAATCCCAATCCCATTTATACCCTACTTACCCTTGTTGCTTAATTCAAACTGTTTGGACGTTTTTTTTAACAGGTTGTTGATGATTCCAGTTGTTGAAAGTTAGATGCGGAACTGCAAATTCATGCATTTGAGAAAATTTGCAGAAACTCAAAAATAAATGATTTTTGGAAAAACTTGTCTCTCTTCTTTTTTCAAGCTTAAATACCAGTCAAATACACATTCAAATTTTATGAATGTATCTCACATCGTGAATGAGATACATATCATTTCACAAGAGTAGCACGGCCGCTGAACTCGACTCATGCGCTGAACCTCGACGCGGAACTGCGACGCTGAACCGCCCGATGAAAGTGTTCGGACACTTCCATTTTGAAAAACGCTGAAATGTCGAGTTCAGCGAATGACGAAAACTGGTCAAAAATGCACCTAAATCTGTCCGAATTCGTCCGAACTTTTTGAAAAATCAATATGGCGGCCGTTAAACCGCTGAACTGAAAGCGTCCGAACCGCGGATAGCGAGTTCCAATTCAGCGGATTTCAAACGTTCGAACGCTGAACGTCCAAAATCAGTGTGCGGTGCGCCATTGTGCGGCAATCTTTGTTTGCACTAGCCACGCGACCAACATATGTCTTCAATTCCGACGTATTTTGCACCTGCATCAATTTCATGCGTCACAGTCACACGTTGCAACTCGAGTGGATTAGCTATTCATTTTGTAGTGACCGCGCCAAAAATGCAAAGGGCTGTGCCGCCAGCCCAAAATTGAATGTCTTTGCGCGGAAGTAAATGCAGAGTTTGGGGGCCGAGTCATTTGTTTTGCGCGGACACGCGATGCTATAATGATGTGCAGGCTCGTAAACAGAGGTCAACGCAGCTGAAAAAGAGTCACCCAAGCCACTTAAACGGCGTCTGTTTTCTGGAGTGTATAAGTATAGCAATTCGACACTTTACATGGTCTGGGACTGCCCCCGGGGCTCATGCACATCTTCCTAAACATTTCGTACTGATGATCAACCACAAATGCCGGGATTTCCGGAATTTTTTTCAATATTTCCAACGTACCAAACTAGTGGGCATTTGTCTCAGCTCGTGGTACTCAACATCGCTCAACTCCAGTTCCTGTGAATTATGAGTCAGATAATAAACTTTTTATGATTTTATACGTGATAACAAAAAGAACTCACGGCTCCATCAAGACACAACATATCTCTCCATGAACGGTGGAATAAAAATCCCAACAGGTAAATTGAAAACATGCATGTTTTCACGTAAGTCGTGAAAAAGGGTCGATCGAAGTTCTCGCCCACGAAAATATACTGCAGTAAGACACTCGTTTTACAAAATCCACAAAATTTGGCACACTTCCAAAGCCAAAACGACACACCTTTGTGAGTTCTGCGGAGCCAACCCACAGAAAATTGACCAGTACCAAAATAACTAAACCGACTATTAATCTGTGCGTTCTTCCAGCGGCACTCACGGCCGCGCCAGCGCTCATTTTTTAAGGCCTTGCGAAGAGACAAAAACAGATACATCGAAGGGATAGGCCCATTTATAGCAACTTGGCCCGCATCCAAGTAACCAATTGCTTATTGTACGAATGAAGGTGAGAGCTGCTCCCCCTCATAATCGCTAAAATTTGTACCATTTTATCAATAAGCACGTACATAATCGCTATTTTCATCAATATACATGGTTATATAGTAGGTTCAATATACATGTAGTAGGTTCAATATACATGGCTATTGTTGTCCTATTTTAACTATTTAGTGATAGCGATTTCGAAGTTTTTGGCGGGCTGCCAATTTGCAATAAATTTCTCGATATGTATCTCCGCGTGGAAGAATAGTATGGTGACACTCGTTCTACTTTTTCGTGGTTGTTGAAAAAATATTTTGTTGTTTATCGATGAGATGTGATATAGAAACGCGTGATTGTGAGTTGTGATACTTTATTATTATATTTTTCACGTGAGCGAGCGTCACGTTTCAAACGTTTCTTTGCGATTAATTTGAGTGAAAATTGTATTTAATGAAAACGTGTACAACTGCCGGGTTTGTTCTATGATTTGGCATTTTGCCAAGGTAAAATTTTTTCTGAGGGAAAGTTTTGATCTTTAACTCTGGCTTTGTCGACGATATTCTGTGCAGTGATGTTCACAAGTATCTGGTTGACAGTCTCTGCATTTTGCGGTTCTTTTCGCGCCTGCTGACTACTGCCGCGCGAAATACACTTTGTGTATAATATAACTTGGCAAACCGCCAGCCATATGCCGGTGACCGAAAGTACCCCGCCCGATCTGTTTATCGCAAAAAGAAAAATCTTTCAGGTTCTTAACTGTTAGGGGTCATTGTTCTTATCACTATCAGCTTCTCACGAAACACAAAGAAATTCCTCCATTTTTTTCACCGTCCAAATCCTCAAAAACATTTACGACAATTTCACTGTAAAAAATCCGTTATCACAGAATTTGGCACTGCGCCAATGTCTGCCTCAGTTGACTACACCGAACTCTCGGCCAGATGCAACGCGGCCCGAGAAAAAGCACTTTTGGGAGATTACGATGCAGCGGCAGTTTATTATCAATCTGCGATTTTGGACATTGTCCGGCTTTTGAGAACGTTGACCGGACCCGGGGATGAGCGAGTGAAAAACGAGTGGATCGAGGTCAGCATGGGTCTTCAATGGGGATAGGGTAAACTGTTGGGCTAAACGCAACTCTTATAGCATACCCTATTAGATAAACAAGTGACCGAAGCCCTCCCCCAAACAAACTACTAACAAACCAAACAGCCCCCCCCCCCTCAAACCAATCAACTCTAACCCCCAGGCCCGAGAAGCTCTACAACTACAACTGGACGACGTAGTGCGCATCCAATCCATTCTCAACGACATGCGCTGCATGCCGCCGGGGGGTGGCGGCGGGGGTGCCGTCTACTTGGACGCTAGTCCGGGAAGTGAGGAGGCCCCCGTGGACCCCTGCGACTTTCCCGTGCAGCAGCCCGATCCCGATGTGTGGCCACCCCCGCCGCCGAGGGATGTCAAGCCGCAGGTGTCTGTGCAGCAACATAGGAGGTGGGGTTTTATGGACTCTATGAAAATGTTTTTTTTTGTCTTTTTGGATATTTTTCTTTGTGATAGGTTTTTAAAAATGACTTTCTTTGCTTTCTCAAATGGATTTTTACCTGATTTTGGGGACTCGCTTATTTTCCTACGTACAAAGTACATTCCTGTTTTGAAAGAAGCTAGGCGCCACAAACTAAACACCATCCTTCAGTTAGAACTCTAGTCAATCCCTTCGTCTCAACCCCCCCCCCCTACCCAGGAGCGCCGGGGGTCCCCCCTCGCGTGGGGTGCGCGCTTCGGGCAGCAACCCCTTAATCCGTCGCGGCACGGGTCCCAGCGCCAGGCGCCTCAACGCCAATGCGGCCGCCGGTGCCGATGGAAAATCTTCACCCATGCGCAAGTCTAGCTCGCAGTCGAGCGGCTTGGATGGGGGTCGCGCACCCCCGGGCACCCCCTCGAAGAGAAACAGTTCGGTGAATAGACAGGCCGCGGCGCAGACTAATAGGTACGGTGTTTGTTTATGGGGGTTTTGGTTTGCGGATGCGCGTGGCTTTCCCAAACGTTCTGATTTCCGACAGCCGTCCTGGATGCTGGGAATTTGATCATTTCATTTAAAGCACCGAAAATATATAGATATATACTCAGAAGTAATCACCTCAAAGTAAATTTTTTTTAAGCACCGGCACTTTGGAATTGTCAATAATTTCAAAAAAGGATGTCGATTCTCTATGACCTGATTTTTCGAAACCAGTCCCATTCATCCATCCAACATCCACAAACACATTCTAAACCAAACTCCGCCCCCAGGCAAGAGAGCGTCGGCTCGCGCGGCCGCACTGGGGCGCAGTCTAGCGGCGGCGCCGCTGCAGGCAACGGCCCCTCTGATTGCTGCGAAGAGAATGACAGTGAAAGTGAGCCAAAGTTTGAGGCGGCTGGATATGATAAAGATTTGGTGGACACTATAGAACGTGATATTGTTCAGAGACATCCGAATGTTTATTGGAAGGATATTGCTGGTTGGTTTCTGTTTTGTAAATGCGTTTTTGATAATTTGATGACATTTTTAGACATTTGTTGTGGTTTTCGTATACTGGCATGCTTCACGTAGGATTTGATGAATAAAGTCCTGTGACAATTTTTATGTTCCAATAAAAACAATGCATACAATATCGATAATTTTCATTGTAGTTTTACATGTTGGTAATTGGGTATCAGCGTAAAGAACTCACTTCGTTTTACGTCAAAAACATAGACAAGTTTTTTATGAAACAAAAAAAACACTACCAAAATAGTATCCAAAACCACCCAGGCCTGGAATCGGCCAAGGCGCTGCTCAAGGAGGCGGTCATCCTGCCCATGCTCATGCCCGACTTCTTCAGGGGCATCCGAAGGCCCTGGCGCGGCGTTTGCATGTTTGTCAATATTTCATGTGGAATTTCACATAATCAGCAAGTTCACGGTTGATGAGTGACATCGTTCAATGTCGTTGAAAATATGCCCGGCAGGGCCGTATCCAGGGGGGGCGGGGGGGGGGTGGCTGCAGCCCCCCCCCCCCCTCCCGGGGTGAGACCTAAAAAGTCCCGGAAAATGCAATTTTGCCTATACATTTTTCGATGTTTCTTAAAAAATTTGCGCGCAAGCGCGCAATTCCTTCCCCATACATTGTATTTTTAGCGGATCGGTCCCCGTAAACAAATATCTTTGAAAATGAACAGATTTTTGCGACTTTCGCTGCGTATGAATGCATATTTACATCTATATAAAGCGGTTCCTGGCGCTGGCGCCAACGCCAATAGCGCCGTGGTATGGCGCTAGCGCAAAAACACCTTTCCGTCCCATATAGGGAAAAAATTTAGGGGGGGGGGGGGCTGAGTCCCCCCCCCCTCGCTGGCCCCCGTAAACAAGCAGCCCCCCCCCGCTCAAAAATCCTGGATACGTCCCTGATGCCCGGAAAAATCCTCTTTCATTTTCTTACCGGGTATTCAACGCGACATTCGCCAAATTTACTCAACTTTTCACTGGACCGCGTGCGGGACCAGTCCCTCACTATCGAACACCCCTTACCTGTCCCAAGTCCCCTGTCCCATACATCCAGGGTGGGCCCGCCGGGCACGGGCAAGACCCTGTTAGCCAAGGCGGTGGCCACCGAGTGCGGGACCACGTTCTTCAACGTGAGCTCGTCCACGCTAACCAGCAAGTACAGAGGGGACAGCGAGAAATTGGTCAGGCTGCTTTTTGATATGGTCGGTTTTTGTGTGTGCTTTTTGGGCGGATTTTTTTTCGGTTTGCGGCCGGGTTTTGGTCCCGCTGTCCTTGTGAAATGTGACTGAGATTTGCGGAAAATGCCCTCTTAATTTGCACTGGGCATTTAAAAATTTGTATGGTATTGTACGGGGGTCGGGACTGGCGATTGGTACATTTTACCACACAATTGAGGATTGCCTAATTCAAATAGTTTTCCAATTTTGTCGATCCGGATCTATCTGTGTCGGCATTAGTTAAGGAGGATGATAAAAATTCTGTTCTATGGCCAAATTGATAATTTCTCTAATTCCTAATTTTATGGACTTCGTGTGGATTTGTATCGAAACTAATACTAGGGTATTCCGGTAATAAACAGAGTTCAATGTATCATTATTATCTTAATCATCCAACAAATTCCACCCGTAATTTCTAAAATACTCACATTTCCAAACAGGCCCGTTTTTACGCTCCATCGACAATTTTTATCGACGAAATCGACAGCGTTTGCAGTCGACGCGGTGCAGATTCCGAACACGAAGCCTCCAGGCGCGTCAAATCGGAACTGCTCATTCAAATGGATGGTGTGTTTCTGTTTATTTTTCATTAAAAATATGTAGATACTCATCTGGCAGCATGCTTTACTCATTTTACCGTATTTTATTGAATAAAATCACACGATGATGCGTGAAATCTAGAACCACAGAAATTAGTGGTGAGAAAAAATAAATGTATTATTCATCATTGAGATGGAATACAATGAATGGAGTATGCCGTCATATTAAAGATACTATTTTTATTGCCAATAGTTATCGTTTATTTTTTCATTCAAATTTTCGGTTAGAAAACAATAACAATCCGTTTGAGAGAGTTACCGTGTGTGTAATGCTGTGATAAATATTAAAACATTTACGGTAATTGTCACGCTTCACTGTACAACAGCGACAAAAACATTCAAAACTAATTTTATCACCAATAAATCCTGATCGAAAGCAACGTCTCCCTATCTATGTACTCGAACAATTTCTTCATGTCATCAGTGGAAATTTCTATGCCCCCATCTGAATTTCCATTTTCTGTCGGCGTGCCATTGTGAATGTAGTATTTTTTGTAAAAATCCAAGGGACCCAAAGCGTATTCGAATTTTGGCGGATTTTTTCCGTTCGGATTAGGCACGCCGGTCAACTTGTATTGGTCGAAATTTCTGAGCGTTTCCTATGAGTGAGAGTTGATTTTGTGTTTAAGAGGGGCGGGGTTTTTCAGATTTTCCGAGATTTTTCGTGGCAGAAATTACCTTTTTGAATTTGCCACCCTATCAGGACTAGCATTTTCATTTGTTGGAATCGATTCCGGATTTTGGACTAGTAGTTTTATTTATCGCGACAGGAAAATCTAGTTATCGAGGTCCCTTTTTTGTGATCATGAATCTAATTATTTATTTGACGACAACGCTTAACAGACAGATTAGTATGCGCCAGACAGCTCACATGCGCCCATTCCACTTTTGCACCCCTTAAAGTAATATTTTAAAAAGATTTTTATCGAAAAACGAAAGCCTATTGAAAAAAGTTTTTAACAACATTTTTTTCAACTATTTCCGCTCACCAATGAAAAAAGGAGCCCCCCCCCTCACCATTGGTGGATAATCCTCCCCAACTTTTCCGCGACACGGCACATGCACATCTGTCCCAGTGTCATCCTTGTATTGCAAATCGCACACTGGTGAATGTCTATTTTGAAACATCACCACCACTGATTTTACTTTTGGAGGCGTGTAGCAGCTTTTTATGTATGGAATGGGTATGCAAAGACTTTTTGCGGCCGGTGCGAAGCTGATTAGGGTGAGGGATGCTAGTAAGAGTGCTGGGGACCACATTTTGGATGTTGTTGTTTTTAGATTTTTGTAGGTGGGTTTTTTTCAAACTGCAGACGGATTGAGCTGTGTCTGGTTTATATATCCCTATTATAACACATGAAAATAAATTTGTGTTTATGTATTTCTTCATTTCCCATAAATTTATTGTTTGTCCAGCTGCTATTTTATTTGATACAGTTTTAGCATTATTGCAACTGACATGTCGTTATTTTCACCGTAAAAGCTGTGGGAATGCTAAATATTTTGTCACTTGTCGGGTAACAAAATTGCGCTTTCAAGAAATCTGAAAGTTAAGTCTGGAGTATTCAGGGAAAATAAAATGTGTAGTTTCAACTAATGACGGATAATTCTGTGCAGGGGGTCCACAAGATTTGGGGATATAATTCAGATTTTTCAGATACACACAGATACTTAATACAGATAGAAAAATGTCCACAGCTACTTAACACTAGGGTTGGGAATTTCAAAATTTTCGGTTCCGGTTCTCGGTTCCAAAATATTTCGGTTCGGGTATCGGTTCTCGGTTCCTGAAAATTTTCGGTTCCGGTTCTCGGTTCGGTTCTTCAACTCGGTTCCGGTTCGGTTCTTTCGGTTCTAAAATGATCAAAATTTCGGTTCCGGGTAATAAAATAACCGGGTATCGGGTAATAATCGGCTGAACAACAGAAAAACAATATACCAAAGTTTACATGTGTAAGTACATTGGTTGGATATTTCATACTACAGGAGCAAATCACAGCTTATTATTTCATGGTAGAATGCAGAAATCATAGTTTTTATAATAATACTGGTATTTAAAAAAGTGTAAAAGCAAACAAATACATTTTCTGTACTCGCGTACTTTCAAAAAGTACACGAGTAAATGAGTACTGGTATTTTTTTCTGGAGGAAATGTAAATGTATTTGTGTAGTACGCGAGTGAGTAAATACGCGTATTATTTTGAGTACAAACATAAATAACTTTTGCCAACTACAGTTAAAACTGCCACAAAACCAATGAAAACTACTACCGGTGATGATGTGTATACTGCAGCGACATTACACCTTACAATGAAATCTACCACATCCCATCTGAATAAACGAACATACATAAAAAAATTTCATCATATTTATCAAAGCAAATTGATAAATATGATGAAAAAATTTTATGTTTGTTCTTTTATTCAGGTGGGATATGGTAGATTTCATTGTAAGGTGTAATGTCACTGGAGTATATGTGAAATTACACGCTCCCGCGCAATCATTTCGCAAACAGATGAATTTTGCAATTCTGGACACGCACCAAGATGTTCAGCTGCTGTTTAAAGGCTTAGATGTAGGTGTTGAAAAAACGCTGTTTAAAAACTTTCCTAGAAAATTTCGGTTCTTTCGGGTATTTACGTCGGTTCCAGGTATAAGTGCCGGTTCTCGGTTCCGGTTCGGTTCTCAAGCTCGGTTCCGGTTCTCGGTTCTCGGTTCCAAAATAGTGCTCGGTTCTCGGTTCGGTTCGGGTCGGTTCGGTTCCCCAACCCTACTTAACACAGAAAGAAAAATGTCCACAGCTACTGAGTCCACAGCCCATCATTCCAACCACACTAATAGAACCCCTCTTTACCCCCCCCCCCCAGGCGCGGGCGACAACAGCAGCGGCGGGGAATGTGACGCGGGCAGGTCGATCATGGTGCTGGCGGCCACCAACTTCCCCTGGGACTTGGACGAGGCGCTCAGACGCAGATTGGAGAAACGCATTTATATACCCCTGCCTGGTGGGTTGGGTTGGGTTGTTTGTTTGTTTGTTTGTTGTTGTTGTTTTTTTTTGCGGGGGTTAGGGTGTTTAGGGTTTGTTTGTGGGTAGGAGGGGAAAAGTGGTATGTTGTATCCAAATTTTTTGTGTGACTGACAAGCATTTATTTTTAAAAAGTCGCTTGTTATTTACAAGTTTACTTGTCGCTTGTCATTTACAAGTTTACTTGTCGCTTCATTTGCTTCCATATTTATGTCACACGCGAACTGGGCGCGTGGGTTTTTTAGAGAGCACCTTCAATATCCTTTTTGAATAATTTCGAAGTGACAGTGACAAAAAAGTGGCGGATGACAGGTAAAACAAGAGGTGACGAGTTGTCCTCGATAAAAAATTTATTTATCACATCAGTATATTCGTAAATATGGCGGTATGTCATATCGAATATCGATATCGAGATTTCCGAATATCTATATCGATATCAAGGTTTCCATATCAATATCGATATTGAATACGAGTTTCAGAAAAATCTTATCGATATCGAAAGTCATATAGTCCCACCTGCCGGCAACTCGACTTGTCAATTCTCCCCTCGCTGAGTTGAATTGACGGCCCGTCAACTCACCCAGACTGTGCTGCGCGGCGCGAACTGCTGCGTCTGTGTCTGTCGGACGTGCAGTTGGCCGACGACGTGGACTTGGAGCAGGTGGCCGACGGCTTGGACGGCTACAGCGGCGCCGACGTCACCTCCGTGTGCAGGGACGCCGCCATGATGACTATGAGACGCAGGTGTGTGCGTGTGTGTGTTTGTTTGTTTTGGGGGGTGGGTGGGGGTGATAGGGATTGAAAAAATGACTTTTATGAGAAAAATGTCAAAATACCTGGTGAGTTCTGTGGTGTGTGCTAAAAATATCAGCTACCTTTTTAACCGTATCGATAATTGCGTTTTTAAACACTATTTTTAATGAACCGTTGAAAAAAACGTCAAAAAATCCCTGGGTGTACCTTTTTTAAGAAATTTGTTAAGTGGTAAGACGTGACAAGTGAAGTTCTGGTGGTAGTCCTGCACCCTGTAAAGTGTAAAGTGTCAAATGTCGATAAAAAGAAAAAAAATGTTTTCTTACTGAACTTTTAACGTTTTGCACCTCCCTGGATGAATGCTTTTTTCCCGAAACTTTTTTTTCCTTATTCATTTGAACAATTTTTATATTATTTACAATGACGTCATGATGAAGTGTTTCCTTCAGAAAAATGCATAACATGCGGTCCGCCGAGTAAAACAATCATATATTTTATAGATTATCTGACATTTTTAAAACACAAATTTCGCAGGAAATAAACCAATACTACCACTTGTACGTACATACTCACATTTATCTCACTTCACAACAATCAACCCCCCCCCCCTCAGAGTGGCCGGCCTGGAACCGGACCAAATCCGCGCCCTGTCCAAGGAGGAACTGGACGCGCCCGTGTGCGCCGACGATTTCGCCGCCGCCATCAAGAACACCAACAAGTCCGTGTCCCCGAACGACTTGGACAAGTACGAGTCCTGGATGCAGGAGTTTGGGTCTACTTAGATTGGGGGGGGGGGGGTGGGTGAGGACGCGCAAACTAGTTGACGTTTGGTGTGTTGTCAACTGAATAATTTGTTGTTTCTATGTTTGAGGCATCAGTTTATCTGGCGCCAATAGGTGGTGGAGGCAATGAAGAACCGTACTTCTTCTAACAGAAGAGCGCCGTTCTATTTTTTCGTCAACTTTTTTACCTGCCGTTCTATTAGAGGTGCCGTTCTATTGGAAGCTGCCGTTCTATTTTTTCACAGATTCTTATTTCAGCCTAGCCTTACTTTTTAATGAAGCTTGAGTAAAATTTTGATAAAAGAGCATCAATTTGTCATTTAACACTTATTTGAATGCTTTGAACATTCTTACCATCCATTTTTGATTTATTCTTGTGTTTTGACACATTCCCAGCATAATTCCTGCCGTTCTATTGGAGGTGCCGTTCAATTGGAGGCTGCCGTTCTATTGTTTTCGTGAGTGCAAAAATGTGCGAAAACCTGCCGTTCTATTGGAGGTATGCCGTACTATTAGAAGAAATACGGTATACATCGCCAATTAAAACAGTAAAAAAATGAATTTTAAGTCGACCTATACTCGACTGTCAACTTGTGCTACGTGACACTGTTTGGCGTTACATCGTGGTTAACTGTAAAAAAATTTGAATGCGTTTTCGTGATCTAAATAGATGCGTTGTTTTTTGTCTTTGTTGATGTATTCAATAAAAGACCTATGAATTATGTTTTCTGATATTCATTTTAAACGCATTATTCAGTTGACAGTTTCAGAACGACTAGTAGGCGTAGTCACATTGGCCCTACACACACTAGTTTTCACCGTGACCGATGTGAAAACTGACATGGCCACGTAGCATACAAAATGATTAGGCTGAATGTCGCCATGTGTGTTTTAGTTTAAAAAAAAGATTAATTTAAACTTACATTTATTTAAATTCCAATTAAAATAAAATAAAATCATTTAACCGTATTTTTTAATTTGCATTTGAAAAAATTACAGTTTTCACACGAAGTCACGGTGAAAACTAGTGTGTGTAGGCACATTGGGTTGATTTCTCATTATCAAATGGTTGAGTTGCGGTTTTCGGACTGTTTACCGAACGGACTGCAGACTTTAAACAGAATGTTTATGTAACCATCTTTTGATTTTTAAGTAATTAATATGACAAACCATCGTCTCCTCATAGTTAAAAATATATAATGTGTTTGGCTATATATTTTAGATTTTCAGATACCAATCAATATAGTTTTACGTACAAAGTGTGCAGTCATTCGACATTTATATTAGTTAATCTGTTGTGGTTTTCTACGTGGTTTTGGTTTAGGAAATGGTTTTCTAGTCGGTTGTGGTTTGACTTTGCGTGTTTCCATTTGCATATTATGCAAAACTCGTTTGCACATTCGCACTGAAGTTTTTGTGTTCTGCATTGTAAGAAGTGTCGAATGATCGGAATTGTGATCTTTTTGTGTTTGCATTTTTAACTTTTGATGCGAATTATGCATCTCTTGGATAGTTCAATCTATTTGCAATAATTAAAATATTTCAAAGTCATTAGCGATGAACTTTGATGTCACCTTGTAAATATTGAGTTTTACGTAATTCGTGGTCACATTGTTTACTCCATTCCATTTTTGTTCATTGTTTCATTCACCCATGGTAAATAAATCACTTTGTGGTAACATTGAACATAAAAGAAACGAACTTGCTCCATTGCAAATTATCAGCCAATAGCTGCCACAGGTTTGAGCCGATTAAAAGCGCATCTCGCGTCGAAGCGACTTGTATTTTGGCATTTTTTGAAAATTTTCAGCGTATACATATTATTCTGGCCTCTCCAGGATCATCATTTAAAATTCCTAGTAAGATGTAAAATGTCATGAAACATTTTCAACTGTCCAGTAAAAGAAAAACGATTTTTTTCATTTTCCAGGGTGTACTTTACATTACTTTTGACATTTTACAGGGTCTGGAAAATACTTTCACGCGCAGACTTTTTTTCAGCCAGTGTGCAGAAATATGCTGTGCAAAAGTGGTCGTTTGCTGATTCGCTGCGCCGCCGCTGCGACGCGCACGAAACGGCAGCATGTCAGATTTGGTTGGTGGCTGGGCGATTTTTTTCGTGTTTTGTCGTGTGGTTATTCGCGTTCCAGAAGGATCTACCGTATTACCTGGAATTATCCCCCGTCCCTCGAATTAACCCCCCTGAAGATTGGCTGGGGAAATAATCAACCCCCTTCGGAATGATGTACGTCATGTATACAATGTATATTACTGCTAATTTGCATAGCAGCTACACATAGACTAGTTTGTGTAGCTATCTACGTTTTTATGTCCGAATATAAATTGACACATTTATTACCTGTTTTGGGTACGCAAATGATAACCCCCCCTCGAATTAACTCCCCTCAAATTTTGCTGGCGAAATAATAAACCCCCATGGGGGTATTTCGAGGTAATACGGTACAAATAGTTGTTGCTTGCGGCATTTATTATACCAACTTTCAATATTTTTTATTGTACAACTTCGTGCAAATATTTGATTTCGTGAGTAGGTGCCGTCCCTTGGTATTGGGCTAACAAATCTAGCTATTATGAAGAAAAAATGCTCAATCCGCAATAAAACCAACTTTTAAATGATTTTTTCAGTAAAAAGTAATGAAAATTTAATTTGTAAGTGAAAATGACAGGTAAAAAGTTCAAAAATTTAACTTTTCACTTGTCACTTCACTCCTAAATTCAATTTTCTTTCCACTTCTCACTTATAAATAGTTTTGTTTATCTCCCCTCGCGCAATTGGCACCCTCTCCCTCAAATTACCCCCCCCCCGTTCAGCGAGCACGTTCGACTACCGCGACGCGTTTGATTTGAGCAGCCAATTGACCACGGACGAGCAGCTGCTGCAGGACAGCGTGCGAGACTTTTGCCAGGCACAGCTCATGCCCAAGATTAGGCAGGCTTATATGAATGAGGGTTAGGGTGTAGGGTGGTTCACGACGGCTCTGTGCCGGTGCGCATGTAAACCCAGTGCACATGTAGGCCAAATTTCCCTTAAGTAAATCTGTCCAACAAACAGCCCTCTGTTCAATAATCTTGTTTATGTCCTTGCCCCCCCCCCATCACCGGGTCAATATGTGCATCCGGTTTACATGCGCACCGGGTTTTCGTCGTTTGCGACAAGTGGGTCTCCAGGATTTCAAAAGTTGCTCCATTTTAGAAGTGACTTTAATTAGAAGTAAACTTTTTAGTTCTGTCATTTCTCGTTTCCTTTCACCTCTCACTCAGAATTCAGAATGGTTTTTTACTTATCCACTTGCGGAACTGACCCCTTACCCCCCCCCCTCCGAACAGAATACGATCGTAACATCCTGCACGAAATGGGTGAAATGGGTTTGCTGGGCTGCACGCTGAGGGGCTACGAATGCAGCGGCGTGTCTTCTGTGGCCTATGGACTCATTGCCAGAGAAGTGGAACGCGTCGATTCAGGGTGGGTCCTTTTTTGGGATGGGGGTTCGGGTGAATTGGGTAGCCTTGTGGGTTATGATTTTTCTAAGGTACTTTTTTTCGTGTGTGAATGTGAGATTACCTGTTCCTTTTTTTATTTTTAAGCATTTTGGTTGGAATTTCTGGACACTGTTAATCACTTCGCGAGGGGTCTGTGCCGGTGCGCATGTAAACCCGGTGCACATCTAGGTCAAATTTCCTGCATTTTTCCATGGCACTGATATTTTACAAGTAAATCGGTCCCTTTACTGTCAATCCTCTACAAAATGCACCGAATGGCGTGCCCGTCGCTCTATACATATGTATATTTACACATATCAGGGATTTGTGGCGCAACACCAATGGTGCCAGCACTATTCCGTCACCATGTAGGTAAAATTTTAGGAGGAAGGCTGAGCCACCCCCGTATAACCGGGTTCAGTAAACAAACAGTCCCCCACTCCCAGGAGTCCTGGAATCCTTTATAAATATGTCCCTTGCCCCCCGATCACCTGGTCTACATGTGCACCGGGTTTACATGCGCACCGAGTTCTCGCCCTTCGGAGCACGTTTTTCGAACTGTATTGCGCGGTAAAATAAATAAATCGCCGCAAACATTGTGGTTCCGTAAATCTTGAAAATTCCGGTGCGCTGTAAATTACGATAAATATTCCAATCTTGCAGTACGGTATGGTGATTGTTTGCAATTTTGCGGTATTTATTTTCACCGCACTCAGGTACCGCTCCATAATGTCTGTGCAGTCGTCGCTGGTCATGTGGCCCATTTACGCGTACGGCACCGAGCAGCAGAAGGAAAAGTGGCTGCCCCCCTTGGCCAGGTGCCAATCCTAGACCCTCTAAAATGCCCTGAAATGTTTCAAATGTCATGTAAAGTTGCCACGCACACAGTAGACAACCGAAACACATTTGAGTAGGCCGGAATGACTGATTGCTGATCGTCGTTAACAGTAGTCGATTGAATACTTTCTTGTAAACGCAAATTTGTTCAAATTAATATTTTTCTAAAATTTCGGTGGTGTGAATACTAGTGTGCACAGCGCCAACACCTCAAAAGCCATGTAAAGTCCCTTGTAAAGTTTTAAGTATTCTTTCATTTTTACCGGTCGTTTGACATTTTACATGACTTTTGACACAACATGACATTTGACATTTTTCATGACATTATGCAGGTTTTGGGATTTGCTCCAGGGGCGAATTGGTCGGCTGTTTCGGACTGACGGAGCCAGACCACGGCAGCAACCCCGCTGGCATGCAGACTAAGTGCGTGGTGGTTAAGAGTTTTGGGGTTACACGCACTAGTTGACCGCTGGACAGCCGTCAATTGAAAAATATGCTTTGAAAACAGTTTGGTTTTGTGTAATGGAAAGTGACACGGATTTAGTTCTTTTTGCAAGTTGAGTCACCTTTCGTATGACTGATCACTTTCCTCATTTTTTCCCAAGGTGTCGAATATGTTGATCACATACCTACTTAAGAATCAAGGATAACTTTTACTTGGTATATATTCTTTCACAGACCATACTGAAATCCCAATACTGAAACGTCAAACCAATGAAGTCTCAAAAAAATAAACTCCGCCTTTTTCATCTCAAAAAATTGTCAGAGCCACTTGGGACGAGTCCCGCCAGTGTTACCGTTTGAACGGGACCAAATCGTGGATCACCAACTCGCCCATGGCTGATTTGATGGTGGTGTGGGCGCGCAGCGACAGACACGACAACAAGATTAAGGGGTTCCTTTTGGAGAAGGGTATGGAGGGTTTGACTGCGCCGGTGATTGATGGTGAGGTTTTTGAGGCTTCAGACACAATTTTTCCAGCTGTAAATTGAATTTTTATTTGGAAGTGTGCCAAAATGTGGATTGTAAATATGTGAATAATTTAAACGAGTGCCCAATTTTTGTTTTCAAATATTAGCATTAAGACGTGATTTTGACACACGGTCAATTTTCATGTAAATATACGGGAAATGCTGCATAAATATATGGAAAGTTGTCGGCCTTCTGCAAGTCATCTTTAAAAAACTTTTTCAAAAAACTTTTTTAATCCTAATTTTTAAAAAATCGACGCAGGCAAGCTGTCGCTGCGAGCCAGCATCACGGGCCAGATCGCCATGGACGACGTGTGCGTTCCCGCGGACAATCTCCTGCCCAATGCGCAGGGATTGGCTGTGCGTTTTTTGTTGTTTTTACTGCCGCCAGGTGTTTGTGACTTGATTTCCAACACATGTCGTTCATTGCGCAAAATATGTGAAAACAAGTAACTGAAAAGGGGCAGGATTGCGTTTGTGTAAATATATTTATTAACGGATTGTATCAATATGAACTTTGACTTCTCAATCCATGTGCACTGGGTTCACACACATACAGTGAGAGTTTACATGCACTGGGAGTTTACATGCACCGAGAGTTTACATGCATTGAGAGTTTACATGCACTGAGAGTTTGGCCCGTTACCCGATGTCACTGTCAACTTGCCCTAAATATATATACCGCAACCACCCAGGGCCCATTCGGTTGCCTGAACAACGCGCGCTACGGCATCGCGTGGGGCGTGTGGGGCGCCGCCGAGCACTGCTTCCACACGGCCGTCGATTACTCGCTTCAGCGGCAGCAGTTCGGCCGGCCCTTGGCATCGTTCCAACTGGTGCAGCGCAAACTGGCCGACATGTGCACCGAGATCACCTTGGGCCTGCAGAGCTGCCTCAGAGTGGGCAGGTTGAAGGATGAGGATCGGTTGGGTTTTATCGCGTTTTTTTGGGGGGGAGGGGGGGTCATTTTTTGTAATTGGTAATGGACAATTTTGAAAAAAGCTACGGTGTCGATATCAAATGTTTCTCAAGTAAAGTTTTTTGAAAGTGATGTTCGACAGCCATAGTAGGCCAATCAGAAATTTTGAACAGACATACCTAATTTGGATTTTCAATATGGACCTCATAAAGTGCATAAATATTATCGTAAAGAATATCTAGCAATTTTGCATTGTGGCTGCAAACAATAGTAGTCTGCATTGTTGGAAAAGCGCCAGAAAAAAATGGCGCGCCATTCCATCAATAGTAGTCTGCCGGTCAACCGAGTGAGGTTTTAAACTGAGAAGTGAACAATCTGTTTTTTAAAAATAGCTGTAAACGCAAACTCTTCGTTTTGGACTCTATCAACATTGCGTGAGGCCAAAAACTGTCGTCAACTGAAACTTGTTGAAAACCCGTTAAAACAACTTCCCAGTTGATCGCCGGCTCAGTTCACCCGCCGTAAACTCTTGTATTGTACGCATAGCACCGCAAAAAAAAAACCTTACAAAACCGCCCATCTGGTCGCGCAGCGCCACGCCGGACATGGTGAGCATGATCAAGCGCAACGGGTGCGGCAAGTCGCTGCAGATCGCCCGCGACGCCAGGGACATTCTGGGGGCCAATGGAATCGTGGACGAGTATGATGTGATGCGGCACTCAGCCAATTTGGAGACTGTCAATACTTACGAGGGCACGCACGATATTCACGCGCTGATCTTGGGCAGGAGTATTACTGGCTTGCAGGCTTTTGTGTAGGGTGCTGAATTTGGGGGCGGTCCCAAACCTTGTAAAAGACCCTGTAAAATGTCAAATTCTAGGTAAAATGTCTAATGTCATGCAGTGCATTTTACACTACTTTTGATACTTTGCGTGACATTTTACATCTTACAGGGTCCTTTTTATAGCATTTATAATTTTACAGAGTCTGGGACTGGCACCTGGGGGTTTAAATGCCATACAAACCACTCAAATGCCATGCAAAGTTCAGTAAAAATATTTTCTTTTTTTTATCGACTCTAAATTACATTTGACCATTGATGCGACACTTTCAGGGTGCGTGCGGGACTGCCACATGTTGTTTTTGTAGCAATTTCGCTGGATAGGGTTGTTTACTCTCGGTAAATAGTAACGATTTTTGTAATAGTATAAAAATTATGTAAATAGGTCACAGGGTAAAATATTTACAATGATTTATAGTGTGCTAATGATTGGTTGCTCAGTGGAGCCCCGCAAAAAATTTCAAGATTATTTCCGCATACCGCGCCGAGACTGTGATTACCGTGATTGTCGCGTTTTTACGTGATTTTAACCGAAAAACCCGTAAAGTGTCAATAAACCAGCCATTCACGCCGCTTCTCATTTTGGCCGATAAATAAAACCCGAATGCCGGATTTCGAACACACCAAAGATTTCGCGCGAAACAGAAAGCAAGAAAATAAGAGAGCTCGGCCTTGCACCAGCCTCCCGTCCGCTCGGCGATACAAAGAACAAATTCGACTGTTCGGTTACTGTATTTTGATTAAAATATAGTTATAATACCGAAGTTTGTGATTGGGTTCCGGTACCGGTTTCGGTTACAAGAGTTCACTCGTTATTCAAAATACAATGGTTATCACCAGGTAATTTTATCTACGCGTTAGCGAAAACTGAAAGCCCTGTGGCAATTCCAGAGGTTGTCCAGTGAAAGTCTAACAAAAAACCCTGTATATCTTTCGCATGAAATTTTTTGTCACATCACTAACTTTGTACATTTGTATAAAATAACTACCGTATTACTTCGAATTATCCCCCCTTGAATTAACCCCCCCCCCTCGAAATACCACCCCTAAATTCGGCTGAGGAAATAATAAACCCCCCCCCCTCGAAATACCACCCCCCTAACATTGAGTGTAAAGAGAACGTACATGACAAATACCGCAGTTTGTGATCTGTACAATGCAGAACACACGTTAAAAGATTGAGTGACGTTAGGGGAGGGTTTATGTGTCTATACAGTTATATATACCTATAAAGACATACATCTATGTAATTGTTCGATCTTTCTACGTCCGAGTATGGGGAATTTCCGAAAATTTCTGGCGAAATAATAGACCCCCCCCCCTCGAATAAACCCCCCCTCGACTTATCCCCCCCTCAAATTTTGCTGGCGAAATAATAAACCCCCTGGGGGTATTTCGAGGTAATACGGTAACTAAAAAGCACTAGACAGATAAATACCTAAAATCGCCGCCCAGTTCCATTTCACAGCGCCCTACCTCACGTCGCCATAGTTTTTCACACACTGGGTGTCAACTGATTTCCATGTCAATTCAACTTTTAGTTGACGGGTCGCAGCAGAATTTTCAGTGTTCATGCGGCAAAGTACATGTACAAAAGGAATCTGCATTTGGATGCGCGCGCATTTGAGCGTTATTCGGCGACCCATCAACAAAAATCAGGATGGAAACCAGTCGGCCCAGTTGACACGCGACCCGATGTACTTGTCAACTAGCATATGCAAGCCAACCATCAAGCGCCCTACCCGCGCCCTACCACCCGACAAAATCCGCGCCCTACCCCCGCAGCGAGCCATGCCGACCTCGGCGCGTATCAGCAGCGTGTCCACGGCGTCGGTGGCGGCCGAGGGCACCGTGTCGGTGGCGATGCACGCGCGCACGCTCAACAAACACTACAAGAAAGCCATGTGCGCATATACCACCGCTCTCCTGGTTGAGGTAGGGCTCATTTGACGCCTTGTAGGGGGTGCGATTTGGCGCCTTGTAGGGGTCCGGTTTGGCGCCTTTTAGATGGTGCGATTTGGCGCCTTGTAGGGGGGGGGGTGCGATTTCGCGCCTTGTAGGAGGTGTGATTTGCCGGCTTGTAGGGGGGTCCGATTTGGCGCTTTGTAGGGGGGGGGGGTGATGTAGTGCTTGTAGGAGGTGTGATTTGGTGGGTTATGAGGGGTGTATTTTTCGTCTTAATATATGAGAAGTTAAATTTTGGTTTCGCACGCACTTGCCAATTGTAAGAAATGCAACAGAAATGTAAATACCTAGTAAATTCAATCAACTGCTACACAATGATAACGGTGGTCAGTAGGACCATTTTACGTGGCTACTGTTGGTCATCATTGGTCTTGTAAAAAGCGCCGAAACTTGGCATGGGCCGTAGTGGGTGTGTACTCACATTGTGTTTGTCGCTATTTTGATGACACATCTCAAAGAAAAATCTAAAAAACTCGATGTGTTCCAACCAGGGTTGGTTTTATAAAAATCATTTGTATACAAATTGTATAAAAATTGTATAAAAATGTATTTTATTTTAATTTTATTCTTGTTTCATTTTTTTATATTTTATTTTATTCCAAAATAATAATAAAATAATAAAATGGACCATTTTACAAAAATTTTACAGAAATTTTACAAAAAATCAGAATCTTGCATGCAAGGTCAGAAAAATGTGATAATTAGACCTAAACATGAAAAACGTGTGACAAATTTTTCCATTACTTTGCAAAAGTTGCATGCAGTAGGTATTGTTAGCTAGTTGCAAGTGTTAAGTTACAATTATCGATAAGAATGGTTTGTATTTTCAGTAGAAGGATTACTGGAGTGTGCTGGGCGCATTTGTAAAACATCATGCAAAGTGTCAATTGTCATGACAAATGTAGTAAAGAGTCAATTGGCATTTCAAATGTCAAGCAAAGTATAATTGTCATGACAAATGTTGTGCAGAGTGTAAATTGTGTATCTGAATCTTATGTTTTGGTATCCAAACCTTATATTTTGGTATCCAAATCTTATGTTTTTGTATCCAAATGTTCACATAAGATTTGGTTACAAAAACAACAAGATTTGGATACAAAAGATAAGATTTGGATACAATTTGCTTTACAGTTTCCACTTTAATTTATATTTGTCAATTTAGTATATACAATTTTTACAAAAATATGAATTTGTATACAATTTTACAAAAATTTTACAAAAATTCTAATTTTTATACAATTTTTATTTTTATTTGAAATTTTCCATTTTATTTTATTTTATTTTATTCTTCAATTTTCCATTTTATTTTTATTTTATTTTTATTCTTTTCTGAGATTTTGCCAACCCTGGTTAAAACTGATTCATGATTTTTTCAATTTTTCTTTGAGTGGTAAAGCCGGAATTAGAGCTCAGCGTCGATTCGACGTGAAATGATGACGTGAAATGACGTCGTGAAATTAATTACACGAGTGTGGATCATGCTACAGGTCTACAATTTTCTAAGGATAATATATGAATCAATACCTTAATCGTGTCCAATACTGAGTGTTATCAGCCACAACTAGAGCTAATTGAAAAATTCAATTTTTATCATTTCACGTCATCATCATTTCACGTCACAGTGTCAGGGAACAACTTGACATTTCACGTCAGACTGCTGCTTGCAATAGTCTGACGTGAAATGTCAAGTTGTTCCCTGACACTGTGACGTGAAATGATAAAAATTGAATTTTTCAATTCGCTCTAGTTGTGGCTGATAACACTCAGTATTGGACACGCTTAAGGTATTGATTCATATATTATCCTTAGAAAATTGTAGACCCGTAGCATGATCCACACTCGTGTAATTAATTTCACGACGTCATTTCACGTCATCATTTCACGTCGAATCGACGCTGAGCTTTAATTCCCGCTTAACATCAAAATAGTTGCATTCTACTAATTATGTAAACCCCCATGCTAATGCGCCCTAAAATACATGACTGGCCGGTCTACATGACTAGCGGGTTTTCATGTCTACATGCACAGGGTCTTACATCACTAGTCACTTCACAGTCCCAGTCTGAGAAACTCAAAACCACCAAAACCTGCCACCCCCCTCCCCAATGGCAACCCAGGGCGGCATAGCGGCTGGTCTTCTCACCCTGGGCGTGCTGTTCATCTGCCGCTTCATGCCGATCGCGTCGCTGCTCCTGTTCGCCGGCATCGTGCAGTCGCAGCTGCTCACCATCGGCGCCATGGCAGCGCTCAGCGGCGCGCCCAAGGCGGTCAGGTGTTGCTCTTGGACCCTGGCCAAATGTCCTGGAAGATGGAAAATGTCATGCAATGTGTCTAAAGTTGTGGAAAATGCCCTATAAGAGGTCAAATGTCATGGAAAATTCCGTGTAATATGGCAAATGTCCTGCAAAGTGCCAAAAGGCATATAAAATACCCTGAAAAATGTCGAACGATCAGTAAAATGAATTTCTTTTAACGTGACCTTTTAAAGAGCATTTTACATGACAATTGTGATTTTCAAAGCATTTTGCATAACTTGTGATAAATTGCATAACATTTGCCAGGGCATTTTACATGGCCTTTGATACTTTGCATGACATTTGGCATTTTACAGGGCATTTTACATGACTTTAGAGACTGCTTGACATTTTACACAACGTTTTACATGCCTTTGGCACTTTGCATGACATTTTACATGTCATTTTACATTACTTTTGACACTTGACATTTTACAAAAATTTTTTACATGACCTGACACTTGCATGACATTCGACATTTTCTAGGGCATTTAGCAGGGTCTGGGAGTGCCGCCAGGGCTGTGGCACTGGTGGCTGTTTTAATGGCGCTGGGCTTGGCGGCCACCAGCTTGTGCTGCTTCGCCATGGCCGTCATGCTGTGAGTGGGGGTGAAGCGTGAAGGCTTGATGTGAACTTTGGTATTTGGATGATCAGTCATAAAACTGATAAACTCAACTTTGGTATTTGAGTGTAGCGACAATATGAATCGTTTGTAAAGTCATTTGAAATTGATGGGATGAAATTTTTCATTTGAGAACCCACACACATTGTTTCATTTACAGATTTTCCTTGCACCCTGTATAATATGCCTTTTGATTGTGAAGTGTACATTACCGAATTGCATGTGTGTGATGCATTCATAGATGAAGCATATACCGTATTTGTTCGAATAATTTATCCTGGGAACAATTTTTTTCGCCACACATTCGGTGTAACTATTCAAATGGGAATTATTCATGGAGGAATTATTATTTCGTCAGATTTTTTAAGCATGTTTATATCAACGTTCCTAACTCGTCTAACTAGGGGGAATTATTCAAGCGAATACGGTAAACAGAAAGAACAATAACCGAAAATCTTGCAAAAAGTGCATTGTTTTAGAGTGGACTATATGGGGGTGCACTGATACGCACATCTGCCCGTTACGCACATTTGCCCGTTTTTTCATTTGACACTTTTTAAGTGATTTTCAGATATGAGTGAAGTGAAAAATGCTGCGCAATGACATTAGTGAACTTTTTGGCTTTTTTTCACTGTTTTTTTCACTTGACACCATGGTTGGTTTTAGTAAAATTCTTTTTACTAAAATTGTATTTTATTTTTATTAAAATTGTATTTTATTTTTATTTTATTCATGTTTCATTTTATTTTATTTTATTTTATTCTGAAATGTCATAAATAAAATAAAATGAAACCATTTTACAAAAATTTTACAAATATTTTACAAAAATTTTACAAAAAATCGGAATCTTGGATGCAAGGCCATAAAACAATGTGCACGCTAGAAGCATGCAGATGAATACAAAAAATTTAATGACCCGTATTTTCTCGAAATCCCCCCGTCTCGAAATACCCCCCTCAAAATGGACATTATGAAATAATTACCCACCCCCTCCAAATACCCCCCCCCCCAATTGAGTGTACAGTTAACGTACATGACAAAACTGCGGTTTGTGATGCGGCCAATGCAAAACACACGTTAAAAACTATGAATTGTTATGTTAGAACGTTGTTACACACTTATATAAGTCAATAGACTCTTATATATAGCGGTCATTGTTGCATTTTTCTACGTCTGCGTATGTACAGACGACAATTTGATACTGGAATTTCAAAAAATTTCTGGCAAAAATTAAGCCCCCCCCCCTCGAAATACCCCCCCCCCTTGTTTAACCCCCCTCAAAATTCTCACTCTGAAACAATCACCCCCCGGGTGGTATTTCAAGGAAATTCGGTAGACTTGTGACCCTCACCGGGGCCGGATAGATATGTAGCTAATTGCTCCTCCCGATATACGATAGCTAAAAATTTGTTACTTTTGGGGGGTGGGGGGGCTTGCAGGGTTCAGTGTGTAGGCTTTTTCAAGTACGGAACAAATAAAATAGGAAAAAAATCACAAAAATTAGTGATTTTTAGGAGATAATGTAATAAAAGATGTGAAAATTTGCAATTTTGAGCAAAAATATTTTTCAATCAATACAATGAAAGCAACAACAAGGCACCAGTTATGCAAATTGGCAGCTAAATCTTAAGCAACAGGATAGAAAAGTTTTTATAGGGTTTTACAGACACTTGAGTTTTAGTAAAATTTTACTAAAACTGTACAAAAATTCGAATTTTTGTACAATTTTACTAAAATTTTACAAAAATTCGAATTTTAGTAAAATTGTATTTTTATTTTATTAATTTTCCATTTTATTTTATTTTATTCTTCAATTTTCCATTTTATTTTTATTTTATTTTTATTTTTTTCTGAGATTTTGCCAACCCTGCTTGACACATTTTCAAGTGATTTTCAGATATGAGTGAAGTGAAAAGTTACCTAATGTCATTGCGCAACGTTCTTTCACTTTACTCATATCTGAAAATCACTTGAAAAAGTGTCAAGTGAAAAAAACGGGCAAATGTGTGTAACGGGCAGATGTGCGTATCAGGCCTGCCCCGACTAGGTATATCATCTCCCCTACCCTGGCAACTACACACAATAATCCATCCTTCTCAAAGATTTTTCTGGGACCAAAAAAACCGCAGCACTGAGGAAGTGTCGCACCTGCCGGTACTGATGCACGAGTGCTACGACATCGCGCGCTGGTGGTCGCTGGTCAGGCATTTTGTGTTATAACCCGACACGTCTTTTGTCGGGCTGCCCGACACGTTGTAATGTGAAATGAAAAGTAATTACGTGTTTTTTCCTATTTATGTTCAAACTGGGTCGGATTGAATGCGGCAAGTGGAAAAAGTCGAAAAAGTTAACTCATTAGTGATTTCGCAAATCCGTTTCCGTTTAACATTTACTTGTGAGAGTTCTACCTGTCCTGTAACTTGAGTTAAAAACGACTTACAACTTATAATATCACTTACCTTGTCACTTCTCCACCAGCAGAATCGGCACCCGTCCGTGTAAAACTTCAGGTGCCAGTTCCGCAAAATGAGAACTGAGAAGTGAAATGGCAAAGGCGACGTAAAAGCGCAAAGGCGACGTGAAACGGCAAGTGAAATGGCAAAAGCGAAGAGAAATTACTTTTTATTTTTTTACTTCGCTTTTGCCAATTTACTTGCCGTTTCACTTCGCCTTTGCCATTTCACTTCTCATTTTGCGGAACTGGCCCCACATGTTTTTAAAAAAACTTTGAAAACACACACAAAAACACCCTGGCCAATTCAATCCGCTCGCAGGTGTACGTGGAAGTCGGGGGCTACACCGACTTCGACTGCAGGAATGTGCGCAGCTGGTTCATCGTGCTCGGCGCCGCCGCCGGCGTCCTCTTCATCATCACCATTCTCTTTGCCGCCGTCGCTCTCGGCTTCGCGTCCGTTTTTATGTGTACTTCAGTTTTATGCGTGGTTCTGACTGGAAGCGTGCCAAAGATATTTTAACACGTGCGATTTTCGATGAAATTGCTCTTTAAATTACATTTACAAAATTCGTCAGTTCTCAGGGGGATCTAAGTTTCTGAGGGGGAGTAATTCTAGTGGGTGTTTTTTCTTACCTGGTCAACAGGGGGAGTTATTCAAGGGGGTACTTTCCTCTCATATGACCAACACTGGACTTATTCAGGAGTGTTCTTATTCCTCACTTGTCCAACAGGGGGTCTTATTCAAGGATATACGGTATTATTTGAGTAAAAGATCACATGGAGGTAAACGTCTTCCGCACAGATTATCAAAGGGGAAGTTATTCAAGCATACACATTCCGCAGCGCCGAGATGCGCCTGCACAACGACTGGCTGGTGGTGCGGCACATGCGGACACTTCTCGGCGCCAAGTCCAAGAGCCGGCCCAGGTCGCCTTCAGTGTCCAGCTCGGAGGCGGAGCCTATCGTGGTGTCCGAGCCAATCACCGACGAGGAGTCTGAGAAGCCGCGTCTGCACGCCACGGCGCAGCCGCAGCCGCGCAGGAGGGCTTGTAGGTTGCGGGGAATACTTGTATTTTTCACGTGACCAGCTGCCCCACCGCTCGTGTCCAATACCGTGCGGCTATGGTCATTATTTTATCGATTGGCCCAAATACTGCCCCATCTGTGTGTTCAACCCCCGTTCCAGGGCTCGGCTATGTTGTGTATGTAATTATTTACGCATCGTGCTTGTTTTTATGTGTTGATGTTAAGTCGACCACCCCGTTCTTCCTTCACACTGCACTGAATGCGCTGAATTTCAACCAACCGATAAAATAATGAGCTATTTCACCTAGCAGACCACCTCATTTGTTTCACTTGGAAAACACCGTTTTTTACTATTATATTTATGTTTTAATAATTTTGTTTGTATTTTAATTTCCAACGATAAAAACCCCTCAAAAAAACGATCCTCACAGCAATCAGGCGGCAGCCACCAATCGAAGTGCTGCCAGAGGAATCCACGCCGCCGCCCACGGACGAGCTGCCGGAATTGCCGCAGAAGCGCGCGCCAGTCACCCAGCAGCCGAGCATGAACCAGGTGCCAGTCCCAGACCCTGTAAAGTGCCCTGTAAAATGTCAAATGTCATGCAAAGTGTCAAAAGTAATGTAAAATTCCCCCCAAAATGGCAAACGTACGTTTGCCATTTTGCGGGGCATTTTACATGACATTTGACACTTTGCGTGACTTTTGACACTTTACAGGGCACTTTACAGGGTCTGGGACTGCCTCCAGGCGGCGCTCCTTGCCGCCGCTCTGCGACTGGCGGCCGCCGTGCCGTGCGCCTGCCCGCACAGCGACACCGCCTGCAACTGCGACGCTAACCGCCCGTGAATTGGGGGGGGGGGGGTATTCTGGTATTTTTCAAGGTGTTGGAAACGTAAAGGGGGGGGAGATTGTTAAAAATAGGTGAATAATGGCTAAAAACCGTATTTCCTCGAATTAGGTATCCAAATTGCGTTTTCAAATTTTTCTGTTACTCCGATGACCTAAATGCTGGAAATGGAATCTATCCTTTTGACACATTTTTGTTAAAATAGGTATTATACTGGCTTTTAGGTTCTCTTTTACTTACTCCACCCGTCAAATTTTTTTAGAAAGATATGGCTACTCCATTGGAATGTTATTCAAAATTTATTGTCTTACACAAAATACTATCACCAAAAATACCGTATTACCACGAAATACCCCCATGGGGGTTTATTATTTCGCCAGCAAAATTTGAGGGGGAGGGTTAATTCGAGGGGGGGGGGGTTTATTATTTCCCCAGCCCATTTTGTGGGGGGGGGGTTTATTATTTCCCCAGCCCATTTTGTGGGGGGGGGGTTAATTCGAGGGGGGTTAATTCGAGGTAATACGGTAAATATAAAAAACATCTTCCAAAAATGGCTTTCAAATTCGCGCAGCGACGGCAGCAGTTGCACACATTGTTCCACGGATTCGCAGATCAGGTGCCACTACCAGACTGTGTAAAATGCCCTGTAAAATTTCAAATGCCATGTAACGTGTAAAAAGTCATGTAAAATTTCCTGCAAAATGGATAACGAGCGTCTGCCATTTTCCACGGCATTTTACATGACTATTGACACTTTGCATGACACTTGACATTTTGCAAGCCATTTTACAGCGTCTGGGAGTTCCGCCAGCTCTCGCTACCACTAGGCCATGAGAAATGCAGAAATGAACAGTGAAAAAGTTGGACAGAGTAAATTATGATATGGGGAGGCAGTAAATTTTAGTAGTTTTGGCCGAGTGGCCTTTTGTCTATTTTTTCAAGCCTCCGAAAGTGTGATTTCTTTCATCTGTGATGGGTTTCGGAAGCGCAGCTTTTCGGATGTCGAAATAAAATTTCCCTTTGTCGATTTGAGACGTGTTGAGGGCATTTTGCGCTGGTGGAATAACAAATTTGCAAAACACATGTTCAGTATACAGTTTACATTCAAATCCATATTTTAAATGTCGGACATTTTACCCATTTGACCGATTCTAAGAGAGACCCGATACCGCTCCCAGAACCCAATAAAATGCACTGCAAAATGTAAAATGTCATGCAAAATCTCAAAAGTCATGTAAAATGTCAAACGGCCAGTAAAAAAGTAAAAGATAATTTCACATGTTGCAGAGCATTTTGCATGACTTTTTACACTTTGCATGACATTTGCGCTTTGCCTGGACTCCATCACTAGTCTCTAGTCTCCGAGGACAGAACTTGAACCACATTTTGCGATCACGGCACAATATTCAGAAAAATATGTGATGGATGGATACAGTTTTGAAACATTGATTTTCTTGCTGAAGGGCCAGTATCCCGGACCCTGTAAAATGTCGGTCGCTTTGATGTTTTCAGTCAACTTTGAAATACCGTATTTCCTCGAAATCCCCCCCCCTCGAAATACCCCCCCCCCCACTCGGGACCACTATGAAACAATCACCCCCCCCCCTCGAAATACCCCCCCCCAAATTGAGTGTAAAGGGAACGTACATGACAAATACTGCAGTTTGTGTTCTGCGTAGTGCAGAACACAGGTAAAAACAATGTCGTAATCACGTTAGAACAGTGTTTATACTGTCTACATACTAATATTAGTCTACATAACCTTATAAATGGCGGTTTTTGTTGTATTTTTTGACGTCTGCGTACGTTTCAGACGACAATTTCGTACTGGGATTTGCAAATTTTTCTTGTGAAACAATAACCCCCCCCCCTCGAAATACCCCCCCCCTCGTTTACCCCCCCCCCCCCTCTCGGGACCACTATGAAACAATCACCCCCCGGGGGGTATTTCGAGGAAATACGGTAGTATCATGGCCAAATATACTGACACTACTATTTTACAGCAATCACATACCGCTGATAACACTTTTGACTAAGTATTTACCTTTTATTTTTTGTGTGCTTTTTATCATCTCATTTTTTGTTGATTACAGATCAGTATTTACCTACTGTCCAACCAAATTGATGATAACGGCAGCTAGAACCGTTCTGATTAAAAACTGCATAATGAAACTGCATAAATAGGAAAATCAGCCAGTCGACGCGGAAACATTTCTTTATTTAACACTGGGTTTGGTTGGCTGGCACGGCTGTGAACTATCCGCATGTAAACCCATCCCGCATGTTGACCCGGAACACATTTAACTATACCTGGCATGTTGAAAATAGGAATAAAACACATGACCTAGTTATTTTGAATGTGAAAATCTATAAGAAGTATGAAAATTGGGAATTTTAGTGAAAATTAGGATAAAATTGTTCAAAAGCGCTCCAGATGGCAGATAGCTAGATAGCTAGGCAATTTGCGGGTGGGGGGTTTTCAGGGCAATGTAGCCAAAACAATTTGCGCCAAGGATAGATAGATAGCTGGGCAGTTTGGGGTGTGTTACCCACCCCCCTTTCTTACCCCTGCAGGCATAATGTGTCTATAATGGGTCTACATGCGGAATGGGCTTTGATGCGAAATGGGCCCTAGCCGGCTGGCACGGCAGTGCACAGTATATCGAATCCTATATCGACTATTTTTCATATCGAATCTCGATATCAAAATTTTTGAAAAAATATCGAATATCAATTATTTTTCATATCGAATAACGGATATCGACCAGTTCCTATTGAATATCGATATCGACTATCCTGTTTCAGAAAAAAATATCGAATATCGACACCGAAAAATGATCGTTCCAAACTTTACAATGGGTGTTACATTTATTTATTTCTTAAAATCCTTTTTAGGCTTGGATAACGATAAATTGTTCCAAAAATGTATGAAGTTTTGAACATGAGCAAGGCTATACAAATCCCCGTGATCGACTGCGGCGATGGCATAGCGAATGTTGCGAAGCAGATTTCCAATGGAATGAAAAGTGTGGGCGCCGTGTGGCTGCGGAATACAGGCATCGAAAATGAACAGGTAATTTTTGGTGTTTCATGTTGTTTGTAAAATGCTGTTTAACCTAGGTTATCATGACTTTCATTGTTTTATGCTTCTGGTTATTATGACCTAGTGGGACTTTCAGAAAGTTTCGTATCCTGGGGCCAGTTCCGCAAAATGAGAAGTGAAATGGCAAAGGCCAAGTGAAACGGCAAGTGTATTGCCAAAGCGAAGTATAAAAAATGAAATAAAAAGTAATTTCTCTTCGCTTTCGCCATTTCACTTGCCAATTCACTTGCCATTTCACTTCTCATTTTTGTGCCAATTCACTTGCCAACTGGCACCAGGTGTGTACAGGAGGCAATCCCGCACACTGTAAAGCATCAAATGTCATGAAAACTAATACAGATTGTCCAATATTTCAGCAATGAAATCTTTTATTTAAATTTTGATAAACACTGCATGACATTTTATTTGCATTTGACAAAGACATACACTTTCCATGGTGCGGTACTGCCACGGGATGGCCAGGTAAAGTCATTCTGAAAATCTTAGACTGAAACTTGATAACATTAGGTATATACTGGTGACACTTCGCGGTGGTCTTTCGAAGTAGGCGTTCCGCATTCTACACCCTGCCATCACTTCCAAAGAAAAAAGCCTCCCCCCAGCCTACAAAAGCAGCAACCCCATCCGCAGGTTGAGCGCGCCTTCAAATCGGGCAGGAATTTTTTCGCGCTGCCCGCCAAGGACAAGGAGCCCTACGCCAGGAACAGCAAGGACTTCGCCAAGATCGCAGAGGGGGCCAACACTGAGGGCTGGATCAGCCAGGGCACCTGGATCGTCGACCCCAACAACAAGAAGGAACTGCATGAAGCTTACCTATCGACGCCTTGGTATAAGAGCAAGCCACAGTTTAAGGTGCAGTAAGGGCACAGAAGGGTTAGGTTTAACGTTTTATGGAAGCACCTCCATTTTGGATGTCAGTAGTAGTGATGTAAAAGCGCCATGGCGTTGGTGCCAAAAACTAAAATAGTGCCATAATATAGTGCATAAATATAGTGCATAAATACAGTGCAGCTTTTCAATCCATTTCAGGAACCTAGCAGTGCAAGTGCTGCTGATGCACACAAGAAATTCTTAGCAGAAATGGAATCGATGGCACGCGCGAGCCTGCCGAAAGCAGAGCAAATCCTGGCTGCAATAGCAGATGGACTTGGCATGCCGGTCTGTTTTTTTAAACAAATTGTGAAAAATGATAATTCATTGCATATCCTATTTACAACATTTTCAGAAAGATGAGCTGACATCGTGGATGAATGTCAAGGACAATGGGGACAACAACACGATGCTACGTTTTAACTTCTACCCACCAATTCCAGAAAATGAAGGTCTGCATTTATCTGTTATTAAATACCACATTTACCTTTTTTAGTTGGAAAAATATGAATAAACGGACCAAACTGCAAAAAAAAACAACATTCTTTTGGTGGCCAATGCTATAAATTCAAAAAGCTATGATGAAGGTTGCGGGAAAATGCATCACCCCACAGACACGTCCGGGGCGGCGCGACTGGGCGCGCACAAGGACTACATCCTGTTCGCGCTGCTCGTCTCCACGGGGCCGGGGCTGCAGGTGTGCGCCGACGGGCAGTGGTTCGACGTGCCGCACGTGCCCCAGGCCGTCATGCTCATTGCTGGCGAGATGATGGGCATCGTGACCAATGGACATGTCCTCCCGCTGGTTCGTGCTCTCTGTCCAGCTTTGGAGTTTGCAGCTGTGGACATCAAACATCCTTGGACATCAGCACGTGCACAGTGGACATTTTGTGCCCCTGGACACAGTGACACATGTGCAGCTGCACTATGCCGCCACATGACACGCTCCAAGCCAGCACCAATGTCTGTGCATGTTTTGCTTCCACTGTACTGCAATGCAAGCTGCACCACAAGGGTGCAAGACATTGAAGTGTCATTCAAGTTGTATTTATTTACATTGTTCAGCACCATTATTTGATTTGCTTGCGATTTTGGTTCAGTGCAAGGCAGTCTTTCACGGGTGCAAAGCAGTGTGTGACAGATGTTGCACCACCTGCGTGGGTTGAGCAGTTGCAGCAAACTGCGGACATGGTGCTGTTGTCTTGGTGGGCACCATGTCTTGGTGGGTTAAGGTTTCTGCAGATGTCAAGTGCACATTTGCAGATGTCCACAGTACATATGCAAATGTCATTACAGTGTGGATGTCAAAATTCCAGGGTTTATCCACCCCAGTACTTAATGTATGGGGTGTGGAATCAAATTATTTTACTTTGAATGCTGGTGGCTTGCTTACCTATACTTTCTTGTAGGCAAGATTGACTTCCACCTGGAACTACAATGTCTCTGTTGAGCATTTTTGGCTAACTCAGACGGGTTAAAAAATCATTGTCTGAAAATGTTTAGCCAATTTTCTTCAAATTCAGGAGCACCGCGTGGTCGCACCCACATCACCCAACTACAAAAGTGAGACTCGTTGCAACATGACATTTTTCTACGTGCCCGATAATGATGCAGTTATAAAGCCACTGCTGCCAGCTGCACCTGGCAAAGAGAATTGCTATGCACCGACAATTTGCAAAGAGTTCTTGGTTGAGAAATCTGAGCAGCATAAGTATGTGTGATGTTTTTTTAATGGGGTCTTTTGGTGGAATGATTTATAGGTTTGGTTTGTGATTGACAATTATCTACTGACTGCGCAGTTTGCAAAATATAGGTATACTCCAGTTACTTTACACCCTGCACGCGTGGTTCCTGCTGGAAGCGTGCCAACGATTTTTTCACGCATGCGATTTTCATACAAAGTTGAAAAAAATCATCTCCGTTAACGCTTTACGTTGACTTATTGACAAGAATCATTTTTTGATCTTTTATACAAAAATCGCATGCTTTATCGTCATTGGCATGCTTCCAACGTGAGACATAAATGAGTGCGAGGGCAGAGTATCATGTACGCCGAGTATACCTAGATATTTACCTAGATGTTTACCTATGCAACGACCTTACTTACACTATGAACAAAAAATTTCATTATGTTTTCTTTTTCTTTGTAATAAATCTCTGTCACTGTAGGACGGGTAAATCACGCCAAAAAAATCCGGATTTATCCGAATGTTGCACGGCACACTCGAATTTTCAGTTGCAGTTCGAACACTTTTTCAAGGGCGGAATTCAAAAGGACGGAATTAAAAATGGGGGCGGAATCCAAAAATGTTCGAACTGCCCTCGATTTCAATTCCGCACATGAAATGTTTGAGCACTTTGCACGATGGCGGAATTGCCCCGGATTGTGCATGGGTGGAATTATTTCAGACAGGTAGGAAAGTGCACAATGTCTGAACCACCCTTGGAATTCCGCCTTGGCGGAACTCAAAAACGTCTGAACCACCCTTGAAATTCCGCCTTGGCGGAACTCAAAAACGTCCGAACCACCCTTGACAATTTTGAGTGTCAGTGCGCCATCTAGGCAAGAAAACATTCGGACACTTTCTAGAGGGTGGAATTCTTTTTCGGTTTTCACAAATATGCCACATGGTGAACTTCAATATCTTTTAAACAAGTGGATATTACAAAAAAAATTTCTCTATTCATTTTTGAAGACAAAGCCTAGATTTACCTATAAAATTTTTTTCACAAATATGTTTGGTAAGATAAATAAGATGTGTTTCCCATAACAACCTTCTCTAAAGGGCGTATCTCTTAACTCAAGGGCGGAATTGAAAGTGTCCCAATGTTTTTGAAACGTTTTGTTATGATATGCAAATGGACAAAAACTGTGTGAATTCATCCGGATTTGTGTGAACTTCATCCGAATGTCCCAAAAATGTCACATTTTTCCTAAATAAAAATGTTCGAACCGCCCTTGGAGTTCTGCCTCGGCGGAACTCAAAAACGTTCAAACCGCCCTTGAAAATTTTGAGTGTGCCGTGCGCCATTACATCGTGAGCAGGGGCCTGTTCCGCTAGAGGCATGGTCAAATTACAAATGATAAAAGCAAAGTAATTTGACAAATGACAAGTTAAGAGTAAAGTAAAAGTTACGAGTAATCTAAAAAATTAAAAGTAAAGTTAAATTCCGATATCTGAATTGATAATATTACTTTCTTGTTGTTTTTTTTGGCATTTGCCATTCGTTTCTCATTTGCCATTTGTCTCTCATTTGCCATTTATCTCTCAATTTTTTGTATTACTGTTAACTTTTCACTTTCCTTTGGCCTTTAATATTGCCTCTAGCGGCACCGGCACCTGGTCATGCGGTTTGCAGTAAACGTAAATCGCAAAAACATGCAAATCAAGTTGACTAGAGTCAGTGAAAAATTGATAAACATCTCCAGAAACAGTAGACCGTTCACGCTGATTTTTGGCTACGAAACGAAGATATTTTAGGCTATTTTTAGATCGGATACTTGGGCCCTTTGCAACTCCCAGCACACTTAGGACGTCAATTTGCAGGATTTTATAGAGTCAAATAGCAGACGGGTATTATATTGTGCTACACTTGCTGTTAACTTTGCATATTCTGAGACAAGTAAATTTGAATTGCTAGATAAAGCTGTTGTGTACACTAGTGCATCACCGAATTTGGGGAACTCCTCGATATTTTTTGAACTCATTTGAAGTTGCCAAGTCGAATGTGTTCAAAACAGATTTATGTGTTCCCCAAATTTCGATTATGTTAGTGTGCGTGGTGACAATGGGTTATAGGTATTTTACTTGCATCATGACAAATTACAGGTCCGTATTCTTTTTCTACTCAGATCCATTTTAATATGCCGTAATTTATTTCGACATTTGAATAAAGTTGAGAAACTTTTCACTATACAACTTTGTTCCACTTGGGTGCGAAAACTCATGTTTCAAATTCGAATTTGGATGGACCGATTCCATTCGATTCAAAGTTGATTTTTTCTGTCAGAACTTTTTAATTGAAGAACAATAGACACCTTTTTTGGCTCAGTGCCAACATTTCTTAATGTGTTTTCATTTGCGCACGTTAAGGATGACGTTTAGACTGCTTCATTGCATGGAATTTTATTAATAGTGAACGTCCTCAACTTTATGTCATTACATTGCATTTTACGTCCCACTGTAATTCCAGTATACTCGGCGGACATGATACTCTGCCATCGCACTCATTTATGTCTCACGTTGGAACTGCGCCAATGATGATGACGCTAACCATGTGATTTTTGTGTAAAAAAGGAGAAAATGATTGTTGTGAATGAGTTAACGTATAGCGTGATAACAGCGATGACTTTTTCAATTTTTTATGTGAAAACCGCATGCATAAAAAATCGTTGGCACGCTTCCAGCGGGAACCACGCGTGCAGGGTGTAAAGTAACTGAGTATAGTTATTACAACGACTTCTTACAGTGATTTAATTAGTGTAAATACAACAGATGAACAACCACTTTGTGCCACCGTGAGCTCATACTATAAACTGAATTCATTTGGGGAACTATTTTTGAAAAATGATGACCGTCAATGAAAAATGAGTTCCTTGTTTGTGTACACTTGCTCTTGACAAACACGGATATCTGAAAATTTTATCAAATGGCAACATTTTTCAATACATCCAAATTTCTATCCAAGGGTACTTTTTAGTTGCCACATAGAGCTTGCGCATACAATTGTAATGAAAAATATATTGTTTGATATTTTTTTATAATTTTCTAAGTATACCAGAGTTGTTAAAATACCGGTATTTTTGGAAAGCGTAAGCGTAAGCGTAAATACACTTTCCAAATTATGAGTATGGATACTCAAAGCGTAAAATATTTTCTAAATACCTGGGAAAGCGTAAAAAAAAGCGTAAGCGTAAAAATTTTTTAACAGAGGCTTTGGTCAGAGGATTCTTACAAAATCAAGCTCCCAGAGAAATTTTTTTGACGCCCATTTGGTAGTCTGCCCTTAGATTCATTCAATTCATTCGCAATTCATTACACTTAGTCATTGCCACAGGCAGAGTTCACTAAGGCAGAGGCATTTCCGCTTTTTCCAGTGCATTATTGCATACACGCAGTCACTTTTTTTAGGTACGCAGTATTTTTGTTACTTTTTCAAACGCGTAAAACCGTACTGTGTGAAAAGCTTTTTTACGCTTTTAGTACCCGGGTAATTCGGCCGGGAAAGCGTAATAAAGCGTACGGGTATTTTATGGAAGCGTAAGAGTAAGCATAAGTATGAATACCCATTTACCCGGGTATTTCGGGTAAGCGTAAATACGCTTTCGCAACTCTGAAGTATACTCGGCGGACCGCAAAGTATAATATGTGCAGAATCCTCCCATAATTTAATGAAAAAAATCTTGTGGTAAATTTTGTAGTTATATATTCCATAGTAAAAACGAAATATTATGATGAATAACCTGTTTAATTTTTGGCTCATTATTCAGATGGGTTATGGTAGGTTTCCACACTAAGTGTGATGTCCGCCGAGTATAACATTTATGTCTTTGGTGGAATGAAGTTCTTCTTCCATCATTGTATTTTATTTTGAAAACCTCAAAAAAGTAAGCGTGTCATCATTTTTCCTGTTTACGGATCAACTGAAAAAATACCTGAAATTTATATTTGAAAGAAACTACCTATTATTGGTGACTCACGCCGAAACATTACAACATGTGTAAAACTATAATTACTTGAGGGGGCATGTCTCCCCACACTTGAATGACCTACCAAATATAAAAATTTTCTAAATAATAGAGGTTGTGTTGTGAGTGAATGGCGCCATGTCTTGGCGCCTTTTTTTGACTGGCGCCATTTTTCCAGTACTTTTTCACCCCATTTAGTGGTAGTTTTAGTTTACGTGTTCGCCTACTGACTGCACACATTGGACTGAAATCTATTCACCATATCTCATCAGAATGGTGAGATTTATGAACATTTATTTAACTTTAAAAACGATACATTGACTTCTGTTGTGATAATTTTGTAGCAAATTGATCATATTACCTACTTTTGGTCATTGATCATACTAAATACTACCTAAAATTGATCATACTACTATTATACCTAAATTATGATAAAATTCTGTGACTGCAAAGCATGCGTCCGGTCGGTCCGGAGTCCGGTCCGTATAGCGATAGAAATGCGCTCACCAGAAAGAAAAAAAACCCGAAAAATATTTTTCGTAAAAAAATCTCGATTAGAGAAGGGTGCTGTTGGCGCTGCTACGTTTTTTGAAAAAAACGTCTTGAAAAAACATTTCATTGAAAAAGCAACATTTTTCAACAAAGCACCATATAATTTACCCTGACAGATTTTGTTCCCGGCACCCCGATCAATTTATCTGAAGTTTGTCATTAAACTAAAAAAATATCAGATGCAATGAACCGGGCTATGAAAAAAAGTACCGGAATAACCTGTCTGTTAAACTTCAGAAACGTTTTTGCTTTATCGCGCCATTTAAATGGTGCCAGCTTATCGCCTGTCACCGGGTAAATTTGCGTTTTCCCAAATATATGCGCGTGCCCTATGTCCAAATGTCATGTTCATTGTTAGGTATACACGTGTACTTATGTATTTTTACGTATTTATAAATGTGTTCACAGTAAATCCTCGAATAACACCCCAGGGTGATGTTATTTCGCCAGACTTTCTGACCGGGCATTATTCAAGGGAAGGATTTTTTTACTTTAAGAATGTAGTTTCATTAAGTCTCTTAAAACACATAATAATTAAAAGTTTAAAGCAATGGACAAATATTAGAGAAAATGAATAGCAAAGGGATGAAAACCGATTAATGCAAAAAGTGTTACCTATTCTTATGCATGAGATATCGTTCCCAGTCACCTATTGGGTGGGGGAGTTATTAAAGCAGGGAGTTATTTACCTCACTTGGACAACATAAAGGGGTTATTCAGGGGGGGCTCAATCAAGGATCTATGGTATCAACTAGTGATGGAAAAGCGCCAGAAAAAAAGGCGCCAGGCGCCAATGGCGCCATGGCGCCATTCAGAAAGTGGGCGCCAAGCGCCAAGGGCGCCACAGAAAAAGGGCGCCAGGCGCCAAGGGCGCCATGGCGCCATTCGGAAAGCGGGCGCCAGGCGCCAAGGGCGCCACGGAAAGAGGGCGCCAAGCGCCAAAGGCGCCATGGCGCCATTTGAAAAATAGGGCGCCAGGCGACAAGGGCGCCAGGATAAATAAGTGCATACAACACCCTGCGTGTGCTAAAAGTGTTTCTACAGAACCCTAGTACATGCATTCACTACTTAATTTGCGTTCTCCAGGGTGTAATGAACAAAGACAACACTAGCAACAAAAAAATTCGAGTAAAATTCACATGACAATTCAAACACAATGAATATTGTCATTTGACAACAATCCATTCACTTCAAATTGACTGTCACTTTTCCAATCAATGTTTCCTCAAAATGGACAAAAAACGGAATTGCAACGATTTGAATCCGTTGATTTATGATTTTGCAAGTTCAACGTTCCATCATTCTCGTCCTCTTATCTGTCAGACACATCTGATGAACCGTTGCACAAAATACTTATACCCACTCACACCACTTCGTCCATTTTTCTGGCGAATTCAGATCATCCGTGAATTACGTTTTTCATCTTTTTTCCATTTATACAGCACTCACCTTGAAACCCTGCTGGCGCCTTTTTGGCGCCCTTTAAAAGCAGGGCGCCAGGCGTCAAGGGCGCCACGGAAAAAGGGCGCCAAGCGCCAAGGGCGCCATGGCGCCTTTCAGAATGTGGGCGCCAGGCGCCAAGGGCGTCACAGAAAAAAGGCGCCAAGCGCCAATGGCGCCATGGCGCGGCGCCCTTTGGCGCCCTCAAATGGCGCCAGCGCCATGGCGCCATTCCATCACTAGTATCAACACACTGAGATATATTATGTAAGGCATTTTTGGTGTCCTTGTCATAAGAGTTGTTAAAAGTAGTGAACTTTTTTCAAAGTATATAGGTAAGTATTGGTAATACATTTTAAATTTACTAACCCCGAGTACAGAAAACGTAAACTAAAAATTGTTTACTTCGACTATTTAATTCAAAAGAAAAGTACTTTTCATCTGAGAAAACATGAAGGGAATCATTTTTTAATTTTATGCACTAGAAAACATAAAAGATATATAAAAGTACTTTTTTTCAGTAAAACCAAGTATTTTTTAAATTGTTATATTCATGAATATTTATTAATTTTTATGCTAAAATATAAAATGAATGTTCCTCAACACTTTCAGTTAACACTTTTCAATATGTCCACCAAATATTCAAAAGATATAATACTAAAATCCAAAATAATAGTGAATAAGCATTGAAAAAGAAATAGGTATGTTTTCTGTACTCAGATACTTCAAAAGTATTTGGGGTATGTTTTCTGTACGTAGGTACCTAGATACATTCAAAGGGTAATTATACGTAAAAGCGAGCACAGTTACTTTTTCGATCGAAGGAAAGTACACGTATTTAAAATACCCTGTACTCAAGTATACATATTTTTGAGTAAAAGTAAATACGTTTTCGCAACTTTGTCTGTCATGGATGTGCGTGCGTGTGCTACCCTACATATCCGTCCAATAAGAATCGATTTACGTAGTATTCATTTTTATTAGAGGTGTTTTTATAAGAAATCGGCGTAAATAAATATCATTTTACGACACGTGTTATGCTGACGCGACATGTTCAACTGATGTTCTATAAAAATAACATCCGTCTACCGCATGATTTTATTAAAATAAAAATACTTTCATGATACAAAAATAAAATAGGAATATATTGTAAATATTATATATTTACCTATCCATAAATCCATGAACCTCCATTCTGCAGCAGTCATAGGTATATTTTATTTACCTGAATATTTTTTTATGTTTGGATGCAGTGGTCAATTACTGAAATTTCGAAATTTCTGTGTGTACAGCGTGTCCTTGAAAGAATTTCACATTCCAAATAAATTTCTATTTTCCGCCACCTGAGGACAGCCGAGAACTCACTCACACATTACATTTATTCGAGTTTTACACTCAAACTGAATTGCGAGTCCCCGGGTTTGTGCAGGAATGTCCACGTGATTTCAGTTCCAAGAAACTGTCAGTGGCTGACTGAATTTTGAAGGAAGCAAAATTTAAGTAGTGCATTCACAGTTGGACATTTAGTATGCTAGCTAAGCCTGCATGCTTTGTGCAGAATAATAATTATTTGATGAGTCAGGACTTGTGAATTACAAGAAACCAATTACCATTGTTTATCCTACATTATAAAACAACTTATCTATGACTTATTGTAGTTTTTCTTTCTTTGAAATTTTTGTTCATGTAAAGAATTGTTTGTGTTTGTCTCAAGCTGACTGAGCCTAATATGTTTTTCCCAGCATGACCTTCAAAAATAGGCTGCTATGACATTTCATCTTGCAATTGCAGATGATGCCATGTGCCCTCTGTATTGTTTGTTGGTACATATGGTTAGCACATGACATATGGTTAGCATTCTGCCTAGTGAATTTGCAGCTGCCTGGTGTGCACAGTGGGGATGCCTGGAACCATTGGTTTTATGACAATATTTTTGAATGCCTGAAATTGGGAAAAAAATGAAGGAACACAGAGAAATCATCAAAATGTCACATTGTGTAGTCACATTTTGATGATCATAGAAGACTGGAGACCTGTGAAAAAATTGACTACAAGATAATTTTTTTTCAAAATTCAATGTTGCAGTAAAGTCTTTTTATAGAATTTGTTAGGTATGTCAGGAACTCAGCCAGACAAGTAAGTTACAAGCCAAAAGAAGTTATGCCATACACAAAGCATAGCACAATAAAAACATTTTTCTTTATGCACCCAATTTGTGATGACTGGCACTGCACTGATACCTGCAGACTTGGTTAATTCAAACACTCCACATTTGAACCTGATACAATCCCAAATGGATTCAACCCATGGTGACATCCACTTCTGGGTTCATTTGTGACAAACAAATGCTTGTTTACAGAAACCAATATTTAAGAGTGACAAATCAGAAACGGGTTTATATCCATCAATAATCTGTCTATTGTCATTTTGCATAAGCCGGATTTTTCCACTGCACACTTATTACAGGGAGCAACACCTCACCCACAAAATAAATTTTATCTTGATTTTGGTGTCTGGTGTAAATTCTGGGGTAAGTGACAAGAAAAGTGGTAAATGGGGTTATAAGCAAAAAGTTAAATAAACTAGTAAGTAATGAGTATTTTTTTATATATTTGCATATCACTTATAAGTCTACTTGATTTAATCTACCACCTTTATTATCACTTGTTCACTTGTGGCATTGGCACTTGGTCTCATGAAATTATCATGAAAATGTTTAATGATAACATGCACATTTTTAAAGCAACCCCCCCCTCCGGAAACAGATCTGCATGCGTGCGTGCGCCCTGTGTATTTTGTTGTTTGCAAGTTGTCGATAAATGTGTGTTATTTCGTGTAGATAGCGAGAAATGTTGGTGCAATATGGAGCTGCTGCAAAACGCATTATAACGTTCGCAGTGACCATTTTCTGCCCCCACCGCTCATTGTTGTTTTTTATTTTTTTCTCCGCGGCGCAATTTTTCCAGGCAACCTACTTTTATTTAGTGCCCCAAAATATTTGTTACTAATACATTTTGCCGATTTTATTTCGAGGTAATTCAGTCCATTTTCTAGCGTTTTTCCTCGCAGATTTTAAAATAAAAATTCGACATCATGCCCGCGGAACCGCTAACTGATGACGAATCGATTTATATACGAAAGGTATGAAATGATAACGATGTTTTTTTGTATAATTTTTGACCTACAGTGACCACGCACACCTAAATAGTACACCGTCGAAACTTGGGGAACTCTTTCATCTGCATTGAACACATTTGTGTTTACGAGAGTGAGGAATCAATCAACTACTGCTGATGGTGATCTAAAATTATCTATTCTGGTAAACTCAAATGTGTTAAATTCAGATTTATGAGTTCCTCAATTTTCGGTGGTGTGGCGTGGCAAAGTTGAACTGATATTTTTTTGATGTATGCAAATGCACTGACCAAAATTCGAGTCCACTTGAGCGGATTTACTCTATTCACAATTTTGTTGACGTAGTTACCTTGTTTACCGGTAGACAATGACGTCACCGTTACACGGAATCAGGGACCGCTTGCAGTTTGCACCCACTGTCAAGTGTCAAGTGTCAAGTGATAATTTTTTACTTCTAGTTTATTAAATTTCGATAAGACGGCTACCTTGTGGATGCTTTTTTTGTGAAGTGACAAAATTTCAACTACCTGTGACATTTCACTGGATGCTTTTGCAACTTTGTAAATATGAATCATCAAATTACTCCGAGTGAAATTGATCGCAGATAAAATATTTTTGACTGTAAAATCGCACCACAAGATCGGTGAATCAAAAAATTACAAAATCCTCGCTTTGAATCCGAAATCGGAACAACCACAAATTTCTCAACGGTCATCCAATCAAAATTAAACCTCCAACCACACAACGTCGCCGCACACACTAGTTCACCAATTTAAATTTTTCTTGTAAACTAATAAATCAGCCTCACCCATTTGAGTTTACTGGAGTGAGTAATTTTTGCACTCCGTCAACTGTAGTTAACAAACACAATTCCAGTAAACTCAATTACCATTCAAAGTTGATTTATGACCTGGTGCCAGTTCCGCTAATTGAAAAGTGAGAAGTAAAATGGCAAATGCTAAGTGAATTGAGAAGAAAATTGGCAATAGCGAAGTGAAATGGCAAGTAAATTGGCAAAACCTACGTAAAACAAGAAAAAGTAATTTCCCTTCGCTTTTGCCAATTTCCTTCTCAATTTTCATTCTCACTTCTCATCATTTTTATACTTCGCATTTGCCATTCTACTTTTCACTTCTCAATTTGCGGAACTGGCCCCAGACCAAGTTTTCTGTTGACAGGCAATAAAGGTATCTCACTATCCGTGTCAATTGTCACCTCAATCAACCCCCCCCCCCCCAGCTGCGCCTGTCCATCATCGGGATCGACGTGCTGTCAGACGGCGCCCTGGTCCGCTGGCTGCGGCAGTTCGACGGCGACCTGCAGCAAACCGCCCAGGCACTGCGGCAGCACGTCCTGTTCAGGTGCCAGTCCCGGACCCTGTAAATGCCCTGGAAAATGTCAAGTGTCATGTAGAGTGTCAAAAGTCATGATAAATGCCTTGAAAAATGTCAAGTGTCATGCAATGAACAAGTCATGTAAATGGACCTGGAAAATGTCAAAAGTCGTGTAGTGTCTTAAGTCATACAAAATGCCTTGGGAAATGTCAAATGTCATGCAGAGTCTCAAATTGCATGTAAAATGCCCTGCAAAATATCAAATTTTACGTCAAATCGTTGCATGACAATTGACATTTCACAGGGCATTTTACAGGGTCTGTGAGTGGCACCAGACGAGCCTGGCAGTTAGATGCAGAGCAGTCGGAAGCGGCAGAGTTTTTGCAGCCGGCTGCGGCTACTGCAGCCGAGGCGGAAGTTGTGAAATGCGTCGCGGAAAGGTGGAGAACCGTTTTGAAGGTTGGTTTGATGGGGTTGGGTTGGGCGTGTGGAATCGGGTTTGCAAGGTGCTTGCCGTGCAGTTTGTGTCGCTCAAGGACTTGCACAGTTCCAGCTTGGATAAATAATGATATGTGACCTGTGTGCTCGATAGCCTGTATGTAGTGATGGAATGGCGCCATGGCGTCATTTGCGCTTGGCGCCATATTTTCTGGCACTTTTTCATCACTATCTGTATGACTGAGGCCTAGTACACATCTAAACCCACTACACATCTGAACCCGCCACCCATCTAATTCTACCCATCACACTCTGGGATAAAGATATTAGCACATTATTTGACACGCCCACTCTGCAGTGGGCGGAAAATTCAAAGGCGTCGACATGTATGTCTCGTGTATGCGTAGGCATGTATCACTATCATCCCGCCAAATTCGGGTGGAAACTATGCATGCTGCCAGTGCCACTGAATAATGAGCTATGTTAGATGAGTGATAGACGTTTATCGATCCAACATGTAGATAATCACTGTTTATCTGCAGACTCTGTCTAGATGTGTAATGGGTTTAGATGTGTACCGGCACAGGGCCACTTGTATCAGCATCAAATGATAAAGTGTATATTATTCTTATAGAAAGAGCGCAAAAATTGCACTGCTACCGTAAGGATTCGAACCCGCATCTGCTCTAAAACGCGCGGGGGCCCATTGCCTTGGCCACATGTTGTTTAGCAGCGTACGGCGGCTACTTTAAATATCTCCAACCATCCACAAACAATTCAAACGAAATACAAATCTAAAATAGCCCCCACTACCTAAAAAAAACCCTCCTACCTCAATAAACCCCCACTATCTCAAAGAACCCCCACAACCTCAAATAACCCCCACTACCTCAAATAACCCCCACTACCTCAAATACCCCCCCCCCACAGCGATACTGCCACTACGGGTTCTGCGGGCCGGACAGAAACGGCGCCCCGGTGCTGGTGGCGCCCTTCGGCACGCTGGACGCGAACGGCGTGTTCAAGTCGTGCCCGTCGCACGAGTACATTCGGTTTTGCTTGCACGTCATCGACGCCGGAGTTAAGAGGTGCGAACAAGTTGCGAAGGATACTGGGCGGCCTTATGAAAGGTTGACTTTGGTGTTCGATTTGAAGCATATGAGCGCCGATTTGATGCAGTGCAAACCGTTTTCGGCGACTTTTTTGACGGTCGGTGGGGGTTTTATTTGGATGTTTAGACTGGGGGCCTTTGAATGGCTAGGCATGGAACCTGTGATATTCCGTTGAGAATGTGTGACCTGGCAGGGGCAGTCCCGCACCCTGGAAAACGTAAATTCACGCGTCAAATTGCATGCAAAATGTCAGAAGTTCGGTAATAAGATATTTTCTTTTTTTGATTGACATTTTAAATTACATTTGACTTTTTACAAGTCCTGTTACAGGGTCTGGGAGTGTCCCTGGTCAGTGTTTATAACTTTCGTGAGATTTCGTGACGTAATTTTACAGTGTGCTTTATTCTTCGCAGCTGGTCAGTCTATATCAACAGCATTATCCAAATACAGTGAAGAAAATTCTTGTCATCAACGGTACGTTTTTGGGGGCTTAAATTCCCCTTTTTGGGCATATTATTTGCCCGATTTGAATTTAGACAATAATTTAATTAAAAAATAGTGATGTTGCCTTGTACCAGTTCCGCAAATTGAGAAGTGAGAAGTAAAGTGGCAAAAGCTAAGTAAATTGGCAAAAGTGAAGTGAAATGGCAAGTAAATTGGCAAAAGTGAAGTAAAAAAGTAATTTTTCTTCGCTTTTGCCATTTTTTCCTCAATTCACTTCGCTTTTGCCATTTTTTCCTCAATTCACTTCGCTTTTACCATTTCACTTCGCATTTGCCATTTTATTTCTCACTTCTCAATTTGCGGCACTGGCCCCTGGTATGGCTTGACAAAAATCTAGTGCAAGTACCCAAACCTGCCAAATTCCCTGTCAAGGTGGAAATTTTAGACAGTATTTAAAAAAATGTAGTGCATTGCGAAGTGTCTAAATATTTATTTAGTATCAAATTTTTTTATAGTGAGTGGACATGTGAAGTTTGTCAATCTGTAAAGTTTTGTCAGTAATTTGTAAAATTCTGTAAAGATTGTGTGAATATTTTCTTTAATAAAATACTTTATAATTGAGCTTTGATAAAAACCGCTGAAAGAATGAAAAACATGCTGCAACACTCTTAAGATTCTCTCTTTCACGTCAGAAATCACTAATTTTTTTAAAAAATTCGTATTTTAAAAAACCGCGCAGCCCCGCCAATCACGCGCGTTGCCTACCAACTTATCAATCCACTGCTATCCGACTCCACAAGAAGGCTCGTCGAAATTCCCCCATGCGGTTGGTTGACAATCTTAAATTACAGTTAAGCATGGGTCTAGCAGAGAGGGGGTGTTCGAGGGTTACGATTTCGAATATCGACTACTTTTCCCCATCGTAAATATCATTATGGAAAATTTTGAAAAAATATCGACTATTTTTTCATATCAAATATCAAATATCCACCATTTTTCCTATTGAATATCGATAGCAAGGGACTGTATCAATGTCTACCTATATTGAATACAGAGTTTCAGAAAAAAATATATCGAATATCTTTATTTTATCCAAAATTCACACTTTCCCAACCCCAAACAACCCCCCCCCCCCCCAGACGACTGGCTGCGCACAGTGTCCAAATACGTGCCGCTGGACAACTGGCCGGCGGAACTGGGCGGCAACAGGGTGTCGCCGCAGCACAACGCAAACTGCAGCGGCGGCGGCGGCGGCGACGCGCGGCATGGGGAGCAGGAACAGGCCGCGTGCTCTTCACAGGTGACCAACTGTGAAGATCAGGCCAGCACTGTAGATGGTGATGAAGAGGTGAGGTGGGGTGTGAGTGGGTGTGAAGTGGGTTGTGATGGAAATTGGCAAAGCGCCAAAAAACGGCGCAAAGCGCAACTGTCGCCATGTCGCCATACATTCGTAAACAGGGCGCCAGGTGTTAAAGCGCCACAGAAAAATGGCGCCAGGCGACAGTGGCGCCAGCGCCATGGCGTAATTCCATTACTATAAATGTGGTGAAGGATTGTGCTGAGTGGTGGAAATAATATGATTTGTTTTAGAAATTCGCTCCTAATGCCACTGCGTTTTTTGAAGCACTTAGCGTGATTTTTTTTGGAAAATCGCTTCCTCGCTCGAATAAGTCCCCATCAGATAACTGCATCGCTTATTGACTTTGAAAAGCAGGTAACTTTCCATTTAATAACTCTGTCTAACAAGAATATGCCGTGCAATTAGCACTTATTTAAGGCTATAAACCCGATAACTGTCACACACAACCCCCGAAAAACGACCCTACCCCACCCTACTCCTACTCAGCTGCCGCTGCCCTACTACACGGTAAACGATGCGAAAGGTTTAGAAAGGGTGCCCGAGTCGTTCTACGTGGATGCGTGCAGCGACCTATTCAACCTACGCCACGATACCACCGTATACCCGGGGGATAAACATGTGATTGAGGTGGATGTCGAAATACCCGGTAGCAGGATTCTGTTGGTTTGGGGGGGGGGGCTGTATTCGAGGGTGAGGTATTCGAGGGTGAGGGTATTTTGGTGAGGGTGCGATTGGATGAGGTTTTTTCGCAGTGTTTGGTTGTTTTGGGTTGAGCGCATGTCCAACATGGTCCACAACAACATGCAAAGGTTCACAAAAAAAAGAGTTTCAAAATAATATTACGGAAAACGGTCAATGGAAAAAAAAATATCTACCGGAAAATGAAAAGGTAAAAAAAATTTAAAGCTGCCAGAAAATGAAAAGGTGAAAATTTGGGCATCAGAAAACGCATAAATGGAAACAAACTAAGATATAAAAAATTCAGCTGGCGGAAAACAGAAAAATGGAAAGGTATTTTTTTTCCAGCTATCATACATATGTAAGAAACTAGCTTTTGGAGAACGGTAAACAGACTACCACCCTACCGACAACACATTGTTTTTCCAAGGATTGAAATGATAACTGATGCTCTATTCCAGTGGTGGCATGAACGCAACAAATAGCAAATGGAATAATTCATTGCCATAAAACCTAACTCAGCCACCCCAAAACCCAAAACCTCCATTAAACCCCCAAACCCCCTCAAATTACCCCCCAACCCCCAGGTGGACCTACGCCACCCTAGTAGAAGACATCGGCTTCGCAATCTACCTGGACAGGCACCAGGCGGGCGGCGGTGCCAACTGCGACTTGGCCGACATGGAGTTGGTCTACCCCTACATCAGACTCGAGTGCAGCCAGGTGCCCGTGAGTGGGGAACTCGTCTGCGAGGAGCCGGGCAGGTGTGAGTTGACTGGGGGTTCTTGACTGGGGACTGTGGTTTTGGTGCGTTCGGGAACTAGTTGACGAGGCGTCAACTGATGTTAAGTGGATGCTTCGATTCGATTGATAATTGTGCTAGAACGAAGGTGTGCTGAAAGTTTTTTTTAGATTTAGAGTTTTATAATTTTTAGAGTTTTATAAATTTTTTTGAATGAATTCGCTTACAATTGATGGCTGGCAGGTCTTCAATATTCAGTTGACATTTAACGTCAATTGATATGTGTAGGTAGGTACTATGGGTTTTCTAAATGCCTATCAAATTTATTGTTTGCTTTATCCCAAATTTTTAGGAAAAATTTCAAAGGAATTTTTGAAAAGTATTGTTAATGTAAAAACCATCACGTTTAAGAATCAAAAACCCACGTAAAAAGTCAATCCTACCACAGGTTCTTATCGTGAAATCCCCCCTAACTTTTGCAGACTTAGTTGAATTCGACAACGCATACAGTTGGTTTTCAGCCAAGGAACTCCGCTATAATGTTGAGCTGGTGGAAGATGATTGCTGAAAAACTTGTATCCAAAAAATGTATCCGCTTTTGTAGGTTTCACTTGGTGGGCTGGGGATATTTTATTCCGTTAATTGTTAAGTTTTCGTCGCTGCCACATTTAGTCGCGGCAGAAATTCAGAAACGTTTGCTGGTATCGTATTTATAGACAAGATGAAACGTTCATCTGAGCAAATTGTGAATATTTCCCATTATTTTACTTATTGACCGTTGACAGTGACCAGTTGCCAACTGAAAGAGCATTTTTAACAGATTTTATTCTACAGAAATTTTTGTACCATTTACCCTAGGCAGCTGCTTTTCAGTTGACTGCTGGCCGATTGTCAACTAAAACTATTAGTGACAATAGTCACAGCTATTTTATTTCCATGTTTCCACAATTCACTGGGGTTATTCGTATGGGTTGACGATTTCGCAATAGATATCAATCACAAATCATAATAGCGATTGCATTTTATTTGAGTCTACTGACGGCACACTTTACAATGAAATCTACCATATCACAACTGAATAAACGAACAAACATTATTTTTTCTCATCACATCACATTTCTCCCACTTTGGGTGAATCCAGTACACAATTTTTCACGCGATCTTATTCATCAAAATACGGTAGAATTTATTGTATAGCGTTCTGTCTCTCCAGTATACCATATTTTATCATGGTGCTGGCTGTAATCATAAATCACTTTCAAAACGACATATCAAACGAATCACGAGAATTCACTTTTACTGCCTGAAACTTGGGCTGAATTCATTTTTACTTAATTTTGGCATAATTAATTATTTATCCTGCTTAATTTTCACCAGTCATCTGAATGTGGTAGGAATTTGTACACGGTCCAATAGATGCCTGCGTGTTGAATGTTGTTGTTGATTTTTATTGTTGAAAAAATTGTCTTGTCAATTTTGCGGCCGTATAAAAATCTTCTCTGAGTAACTAAAAATACTTTTTGGGATGTGAGAACCGAATTTTTGTCAAAAAATATTTGGCGTGAGGTGTAAATATGAGCGTAAATGTAAGTGTAAATGTAAGCGTTAAGTGTAAATATGTAAAATGTACATAAATAGGTGGTTGGCTAAATTAATATGAGGTTACAAATTTGGTTTTTCTTGTGTAAATCATAAATAGAAAAGGACTTGCGAAAATAAAATAACTGAGGATTTTATCAACACATAGGCAACTTATAAATACGGTATATACTCGAATAGTCCCCCCTTGTGAATAATTTTTCGTCATACTTTTTTGAGGGGGGACTATTCGAGGGGAATTATTCAATGGGGATTATTATTTTGTCAAATTTTTTTGAGTATGTTTCTATTAACTGATTTCATGAAATATGTGTTATTTACTAAATTTCGTGCCAATTTTGTTCAAATTGGACGCAAAAACTTGGATGCATCGGATCGGATTATTCAAGGGGGAATTTTTTTTCCTCACGCGTCTAAGAGGGGGAATTATTCAAGGTGGGGGAATTATTCGAGTATATACGGCATGTTTTAAACAATTTGAGTTTACTAGAGTGAGGTATCTGTCAACTACTGTTGACAGCTATCCAAAACCATTCATTCTGTTAAACTCAAATGTGTTCAAAACAGGTTTATGAGTTTACCAAAATTTGACGGTATGCCAATGTGCGTAGCCACAGTCTACGTAACGCACGCTTTGCAAGGGAATGTACCATATTCCATCCGAGTAATGAACTAAAATTTATATTTTTCCGTGCGATACATCTTTTTCGTTTTGGATGGACTGTTTGAGCACATAATTTATCATTTTTTATTCGTCAAATTATGGTAACATCCTGCGCAACCTGTGCAATCAGACCAAATTATAACTCACAGTTGAAAAAGAAAAATCCGAATGGGAACACCACTCGCGCTATGACATCGATTCGCTTTGATCGTTCCTGTTAAGTGAAAAATGAAGTTTAATAATTAAGCCCCTGTAGTGCGATGGCGCCATTGGCGCCTTGTTTTAACTAGCACCATTATTCTGAGGCCCCACACACGCTAGTTGACATCGACACCAAATGTCAACTGGTTCCGTTCATAATTCAAAGATTGCGTTTGAACGTCGTTCGTCCACTCGTCAGCAAGCTTTGAATCGGGATCGGCACCAGTTGACATTTGGTGTCGATGTCAACTAGCGTGTGTGAGCCCTAAATGGGGATTGAGACAATTTTTGCATTTTCATTAGTTTGTAATTTTTTAGTAGATACCCATCGCATTTCAAAAATGTTTGAATGTACTTACGTTTGCTGTACCCATACACACCTAATTATTTAAAATAGAGATTCACACGATGCCAGTATAATATTTTACAATGTCATTTTCTACAAATGCAAAATTTGTTCACCATTTCACTTAAGTGTGATTTAGAGAAACATTCTCAGTTTTCAACTTATAATTGCATCATACGTTTTTATTCTACATTTATGTATTTACCTGTGTATGGTAATTTTCTCCACTAGCACTAGCATATCGTTCATTACCTTTCACATATACCGTATTTCCTCGGAAGTGTTCCCAGGGGGTTTATTTTTTCATAAGCTCGCTCAGACCTGGGGGTATTTCGAGGAAATACGGTAGGTGTTTATACCTACCTACGGTTTTTACTGTAAATAGAGTAGGTAGACGCAGTCTACGGTGATTTTGGAAAAATGGGTGATTTTGAGAGAAAAAAAATTACCTATACATAATCTCAGAAAGTCTTCTTAAAAGTTGAATACAGGAAGTGCATCAGCATAACAATCACCCACTAATTTCACCGTGAATCTGCAAATACATTTATGCAAAAACATTTCACTCACCATTTGCTGTGTAAAATAATTGATGACGCATACACACAATTTGGCCAAAATCGGATCGCTTCGTTTCCTTTTGTCTAGCAACCGCATTTTTCCACCATTTCTCACAGACACGCCCACTAATGAACCGGCGCTGATTAAATTCTCGTGTGTGATATTTTAATTAATAAACAGTGGTCAATTCCGTTAACAAAACATTTTAGATGTGAAGAAGTCAGTGGAGAAGTAAAAAATCTTTTAGAAGTGACAAGTAAAAAGTTAAAATGATAAGTGAAATGATAAGTAAATTGTGTACTTCACTTTTTTCATTTGACTTCTTATTTCTCATTTCACTTCCTTCTTCCTACTTTACATTTTACTTCTCATCTCATTTCATTTCTCAATTCTCATTTTACTTACTTTTTCACTTCTCATTTTACTTTACTTTTCATTTCTCACTTATCATTTTACGTCTCCACTTGCGAAATTGGCACTGGGGCATAGGTGCCCGGACACATTACCCATTTACCGTATTACCTCGAAATACCCCCATGGGGGTTTATTATTTCGCCAGCAAAATTTGAGGGGGGTTAATTCGAGGGTTTTTTTTATTATTTCGTCAGAAATTTTCGTAGGGATCGTAGTAAATAGTAGGCATTTGCGTACCCAAAATAGGTAATAAATGTGTCCAAACAGGATATATTTGGACATAAAAACGTAGATAGCTACACAAACTACTCCATGTGTAGCTGCAATGCAAATTAACAGTAATATACATAATGTACATTGCGTACATGACGTATTTATTATGTACATAACGTACATCATTCCGAAGGGGGGGGGGTATTTCGAGGGGGGGGGGGTTATTATTTCTTCAGCCCATTTTGAGGGGGGGTTAATTCGAGGGGGGGGGGGGGTCAATTCAAGGGGGGGATAATTCGAGGTAATACGATAGTTTACTGCAAAAATTCCCAAAAGCTGATAAATCAGCTTTGATGCATTTCAGTTTACCGAAATGAGGTGTCTGTCAGATATCAAAAATGATGAATTCTGGTCAACTCAAGAACATTGATCAGTGTTTTAAGTTTAGGTTGAAAACTAGAAATGTTGAGCCAAGATCCTCTGCTACTGACAGATAACCGTACACCTTATAGTGAAATCTACCATCTAAAAAAGCCACCGCAAAAATTATTTACCCCTCACATTACATTGCTTTCGCTAAACTTTTTCGGTCGATTACATTTATCGACGAAAATAAAATATACCGTATTTCCTCGAAATACCCCCCGGGGGGTGATTGTTTCATAGTGGTCCCGAGAGGGGGGGTTAAACGAGGGGGGGGGGTATTTCGAGGGGGGGGGGGGTGATTGTTTCATAGTGGTCTCGAGAGGGGGGGGGTCAAACGAGGGGGGGTATTTCGAGGAAATACGGTACTCCGATCAAAAAATATTCGAGATTTTTTTCAGCGCTCTGGCAACCATCCAAAAGCAGCGGTCGATGTGCATCATTTGTTGTCACAATTGTGTTCGAGGGTAACCTTGGATCCTCCATTGTGTGTCCTTTGTGGCTCACTGGCGGCGGCTGAAAAATTTATTGTGGGAATTACCTATTGGGATTTTTTTGTGGGAACCTGTGGCCTACTCACGTTAAGTTCCATCTGAGTGATGAAATTCAGACACTTTTCAGAAGTTTCAAGTTAAAGATCACCTGTAATTGCAAAAATCGTAAACTCTACACATTTACCAGTTGCCGGAGAAGGAAACTCCACATTCCCGCGAACTAAATCACATCCAAAAAGGTTTCAGTTGACCGGCCGTCAACTAGAATTCGCCCCACAGCCCCCCCCCCCCCCCCAAGTCCCAACACACCTGCATCTGAGCCATGAGTTTCATCTCGGTCTCGCACTCGGGACAGCCGGCCTCCATGGCCAGGGCGCTGGGCATGCTGTAGCTGTTCTCGATGACGTTGCCGCCGCCGCGCTGCCGCCCCGTCCCGCCGAACTGCTGCCACTGCGGCGCGTCGTTTGAGTGTCTTGTCGCTGCGGCTGACTGCTGCTGCTGCGTCTTGTCGCCCGATCGTTGGGTTACTGCGTTCGCGTCCGTTTTTGGTTTGTGGATGGATGGCGCCAGGGGCCAGTTCCGCAAAATGAGAAGTGAAATGGCAAAGACGACGTAAAAGCGCAAAGGCGAAGTGAAACGGCAAGTGAATTGGCAAGTGAAATGGCAAAAGCGAAGAGAAATTACTTTTTATTTTTTACTTCACTTTTGCCAATTCACTTGCCGTTTCACTTCGCCTTTGCGCTTTTACTTCGCCTTTGCCATTTCACTTATAATTTTGCGGAACTGCCACCAGGTCGCCAGCCGCCACCAAAAACAGGTCTCTTTTCGGTTTTGAACGCATTTGAGTTTACTAGAATGAGGAATCAACTAGCCCATTCTGGTAAACTCAAATATTTTCAAAGCTGATTTTTGAGCACCGAATATCAGTTCACTACTGTAAGTATCGAAGTTTTGTAAATACCGTATTTCCTCGAAATACCCCCAGGGGTTTATTTTTCAGAGTGGAAATTTCGAGGGGGTATTTCGAGGGGGGGCTTATTCGAGGGGGGGGGTATTTTTTCGTCAGAAATTTTCATGAATATCATAGTAAGGAGTACGCGTTTTCATACCCAAAACCGGTGATAAACGCGAGAATATAGGATATATTCGGACATATCGGGCATATAGACCAGAGTTGGAAAAACGTATTTACGTTTACCCGAAATACCCGGTTATTCGGGTATTTATACTTACGTTTACGTTTATGTTTTCAAAAAATACCATTACATTTTGTTACGTTTTCCTGGCCAAAATACCCGGGTACCAGAGAAAACGTAAAAAACGTTATTTGAGAAAACATTTAATAGCTTATTCTCAGAAATGCACTTTCAAACAATGTGTAAAGGTCCCAAAGGAATAGACATTAGACAGAATGCTTTCTGTTTGCATTCCGCAACACTCACCTATGTAAATATGTACACAAAAAATACCATTTAGGTATTGAAAATATTAGAACTGAATTGAGGTGGGTGTTCATTGCGCGGTCTGTGTGATCGTTTTGTGAATGCTAATTTGGTGCATGCTGGTTTTACCCATAAATCAAATGTCTTCAAAATAAATTGCATACTGAACTGTCAATGAATGAGTCTGGTGATGATGACAATAAATGCACAATGCAACAAAACGACATGACATCACAGTGACATCCCAAAACCAGGTGGTGATAATCACAGCATCACTGTCTCATTTTTTGTTCCTCCAAAAATTCACTTTTTTTCATCCCTCTAGATAAAATAAAAGCAGATAATGTGGGTGGAGATCATAGGAACAACCGTAATGTTGTAAAAACATGGCTTTTTATGTCCTCTCACAGTGGAAGCACTTAATAAAATTTTTACATTTACGTTTTATTTTACATATTCCCAGGTATTTAAAAAATAACTTACGTTTTAGTATTTATACTTTTGATTTGGAAAAGGTATTACGTTTACGTTTACATTTTCCAAAAATACCAGTATTTGTACAACCCTGATATAGACGTACATCTGTATACATATTAGCATGTATGTGCATCTGCGATGAAAATTGGCGTCCATAAATACATCATGTACAGTGCATACATGATGTACATCATTCCAGACGGGGGTATTTCGAGGGGGGTATTTTTTCCTCAGCCCGAAAACACCTGGGGGGGTTAATTCAAGGGGGGGGGGGTTATTCGAGGAAATACGGTAGTTTACTTGTATACAGTAAACTATAGTGTGCGGCAACAAAGTGTCCTCCAAAGGCGCTCACAGGTGCCGGCGAGGTCGGGCGCGGCGCTGCCGGACTTGGCCATGTTGTCGAAGGCGTTGATCGGCGCCATGGCGAACGCGGCCGCCGCGCTCTGCACCGCCGCCGCCCGCTTCTTCGCCTGCGCACGGTGAATACTCGATCCTGTCAATCTAAAATATACCTAGGTACCTAAATATTTATAGTCAAAGAATAATCAATTACCGTAAATCCTCGAATAAATCCCCAGGGGAGTTATTTTTTCGTCAGAATTTTTTGAGGGATGACTTATTCGAGGGGGGAGTTATTTTTCCGTCGGAATATTGACTCAAATGCATGATCAATATATCGTCGGAATTGGGTTAAATTCGTCGCATAAATGTGTAAGCCAATATAGAAATCCTGTAATTCATCTAATAATATCAATGCTACTGTGCATCTATTGTAAAATAATGCATATTTTTATAAAGTTTACATACATACGTTTTTATACATGGACGTCTTTCCCACCCATCAAAGAGGGGGGAGTTATTCGAGGGGGGAGTTATTTTTTCCCCAGTAAGCTTACAGGGGGAGTTATTCGAGAGGGGGAGTTATTCGAGGATTTACGGTAGCTTGGTGCCGGTTCCGCACCCTGTGAAGTGTCAAACACAATGCAAAGTGTCATACAAATTTTTCAATTGTAACGCAAATTGTCAAAAGTTCAGTAGGTAATAATATCTTTTGATTGACATTTTACTTTACAATTTACAGGGTGCGCGACTGCTCCCTGGTGCCACTGCCCGTAAAATGTAAAATGCAGTGTGAAATGTCAAATGTCATGCAAACTGTCAAAAATCATGTAAAGTGTCATGAAAAATGACAAACATCAAGCAAAAGTATAAAAAAATTTTTAAACATTTTGTCGGACATTTTACATGACTGTTGAAACTTTGCATGACATTTGACATTTGACAGGGCATGTTACAGGGTCTGACAATGTCTCCAGATATGAAAACGGTATAAATAATAATCATATTTAAATAGATTGAATACCCGAACCGTGAATTTTACCAACCAAATCCACTGAACCCCAAAAACTTTGGAAAATTCGCAAATTAAAACCCTACGCAATAGTAAGATAAAAATACGGTTAAAAACAAAAAAAGTACACTAACAGCCTCTTTCTCTAGCAATTCCATTCTGCCGGCGTAGTTGACCAGCGCGAACTCCAAAAGCGCGCCAAAAATGAACGCCAAACAAACGCCAATCCAAACGTCGACCGATTTCGTATACGACACTGGCGGAAGTTTGGCGTTGATTCCTGACGCCTGCGGATTTTTTTATTTTAATTTTATCGATTTGTTGATGGACATGTTTTAATGAATTTGCCCCACGCACATTTTCGCATATTTCGGAAACTGATCACTCAGCTTGGAACGCATTTGAGTTTACCGGAACTAGTCCGTCAACTAGTGATGGAATGACGCCATGGCACTGGTGAAATGGCGCCATTGGCACTTTGCGCCCTTTTTCTGCCACTTTTCCATCCCTACCGTCTACTACTGTCGACAGAGATCAAAAATGATTTAGGTATTCTGGGGCCAGTTCCGCAAAATGAGAAGTGAGAAGTGAAATGGCAAAGGCGAAGTGAAACGGCAAGTGAATTGGCAAAAGCGAAGTAAAAAAATAAAGATAAAAAGTAATTTCTCTTCGCTTTTGCCATTTCACTTGCCAATTCACTTCGCCTTTGCGCTTTTACTTCTCACTTCTCATTTTGCGGAACTGTCTGGCACCTGGTAAACTCAAATGTGGTCAAATCTGATTTATCAATTTCCAAAAGTTCCGACTGTAAACTAGTGCGTACAGCCACATTTTATCGTACTTAGTTCGGATTTGGGATTCCAAACAACGCAGGGGTACAGCAGGCGACATTACTTGTGGCAGGCAGGAAAATTGAAGGGTTACGGTATTTGTTACGGTATCAGACTACGACAGTACATAAATATTTGTATGAGTTCTAAGTAGGAGCAGGCAAACTTTTTGGCACTTCACCAGAAAATGTTCGTAATTAGTTTGCATTGGCACACTTTCAATCCAACATTCAGTTGACAACTGACATCAATTGACGCCGCGTCAACTAGTTTACGTAGGGTATTTAAGCTTCAATCAAACTCGGCCCATCTGCCCTATTTAGAAGTCACTTACTCGTCCCGACTCGACGCACTTCTTTAAAAATTGTCCACTGTCGACTGCCCGAATCAGCGGACATTTTCTGAAATCAATGTAAAAATATGGCCATTTGTCACAATGCTGTAACGATGGCAAACAGAATTTCTGTTTTTTTTGCCACAAATGCGGCAAAACAAAAATATGAAAATGCTTGGAGCTTGGAGGTCGCAAAGATGAGTGTAACCAGAATTTTCCAGAAAAATATGTGAATGAAAAATGTTGCGGATACAATTCGAGAATTTGAAAATTATTCCAAAAATTCGGAAACAATTTTAGGGAAAAAAATCGAAAATTCGAAGAGTCGTTTGAGGAACAACACTTTCAACTTTAAACAGTTTTCTTAAAGGTTTGCCATCGTTACTTTGTTGACAACTAATTTTTTGAAAGCTACACTTTGTGCATTATGTACAAATTTTGGATCAAGCCTGCCACAAGTTTTGTTACCTTCTGTATCAGAAGAGAGGTGCAAGCAAAGTATGAATGAAATCAGTGAATGTATGCTGTTTAAGATGTAAAAAGTATGCTTACCGGTTGCCATTTTGCAGAGCATTTTCCATGACTTTACACACTTTTCATTACATTTGACATTTTACAGGGTCTGGGACTGGCACACGCAGTACAGTCACATAAATACCTATTTCCTCGACATACCCCCAGCCCCAGGGTGTTTATATTTTCCTCAGCTCAAAAATACCTGTGGGTATTTTGAGGGGGGAGGGGTCCATTCAAGGGGGTATTTCGAGGAAATATAGTAAGCAACTAAAAAAAGCCAACCTGTGTAGTCATAGTCAGCAAAGTGGTCACCCCTAACGAAACTCGGGCCGGAACGGCATCCTTATCCAGCCAAAAACTGACCCAGCTGACCACGACCAACATGAAGCTAGGGATGTACAATTGGATCAGGTAGTAGCTGTACTCGCGCACCAGCATCAAACGAACCCGGGCGCAACTGTACGTGCCTATAGATATGTGGGATGTGGATTTGTGTGAGTGTTTTTGAGTTTTTTGGAAAAAAAATTGAAAATACTCGATGGCTGCTGGCTGGTTGGTCCAGAATTGGTAACCTTTTTTGGATAATTGAGCGAAATGACAAGTGTGTCAAATTTGTGTTAGCCATCGTTAAAGAAAGAGTGCAAAATTTGCACTGCCACAGGCGGGAATCGAACCCGCGTCATCTCTAACAACACGAGCGCCCTAACCGCTGGACCACAGCGGCGTCTGGGCTCCAGGGCTTATATGCTGCGACGGCATTGCACTCAGCTTAAAATTCCGCGCCCACAGTATTCCAATGTGATTTTATTCAGCGGAGTATGGTAACATTTCGTGGAAAACATGCAGCCCAGTCAATTATACCGACTGCAACCACGGGCCAGCTTGAACGAATTTACGTTTTGGGAAACTCACTTTGGTGGCGCCTTTTAGATGCGTTTACGTGTGAGTATTTATTTCAGGTGATAAAACTTCTAAGTGTTGCTTGCACTCCAGTATTTATGTACCTAAGTATTTGTACCACTTACATTACAAACAATTTCAATTACAATATAGGGAGTCTGTTTCACTGGCATTTTACTTAAAAAGTATGGCTTGGCGCTTTTTGCTAGGGCTTTTCTTGTAGTTGTAGGTTGCTTAACACTTATGTTGTGATCACAGGTTTGAAAGATTATTTACTCAATTAGCGAAAACTCAATCTGTTAGCTTCGGAGCTTCACAAAGTTGAAGAGATGCAATTTTAGCCAAAATCAAAGTTTATTCGTATTTACTTTTACTCGAGGACACTTAGTAGAGTACCGAGTACTTAAATACCTACATTTACTTTTTCCTCCGAAAACGTATTTTACCTGTACACTCGTTTTCAGTAGTATCTGAGTAAGAAAACGTATTTTTAGTGCTGTTTCGGTACATACTTTTGAACAAAATCGTGAATTTGTAGTATTTTTTAATATGTTAGGTAGACGTATTGGAAAGTGTTCCTCGAAACGTTTCTTTTATATTTTTGAGCACAATAATTACGAAATATTCGTAAGTAGAAAAATAAAAAAATACACAGTTTTACGTTTTCCCGCCAAAACCTGCTTTCACGTTTTCCAAACTAAAAATGGAAACTATACTTCATTTCTTAAGTTAAAAGTACTTACCTAAACACCTTCCCGGTCAAGTAAGCCACCCATTTTTTTCTTTCACTTCGGAAGCTATATCTCGGGCTATGGTGGGGTTATAGAGCTGAAACTTTGTGAATATATACTTGTAACATCCCTCTACTCTGCATCAATGGGGGAGGCATGGCGACCAACTACAGGGTGGGTCGCCCTATATGCAACAATTTTTTGCCAGGTTTTCAGTGTCCCAAACAAGTACACCACCCACTTGATTAGCTACACTAAAGGGGCTGTATCTCCAGTTGTGGGGGTGGTAGAAAGCTAAAATTTTAGGGGTATCTTGGCAACACCCACCCCTACTATACGCCAGTGGGGCAGCTCCCGACGACCCACTACAGTTTGTGGCGCACTGTATAAAGTTGTTTTTTTTTAATTAGCGACCCAAGTGTCCCAAGTAAGTTCACCAGCTAAACAAATAAAAAAATTTTTTGAGAACATACCTTATATAAAAACTGAATCAGGTTTTCACCCTAGTTCTGCTAATTAAAATTTTTTCCCTTTGTTTAGCCACCCCCATCATCAATGGCAGACCAAAATTTCACTTTCAACCAATTTTTTGTTCCACACTTTAAAAGTTGGTTTACAAAGTTCAGTAGAGGAGGGTCTAAGGTTAAAAGTTATGTAAACAACATGACCTCCAAAATGGCAACATAAGGAAATTTATTTGGGGTGAATTCTATGATCTTATATTGATGTCATTGCAGGAACTGAAAATTTCTAAAATTTAAAATTTTTATTCCTTTAGGTGGTGAACTTACTTGGGACACTTGGGTCTTTTTAAAAAAAAAACTTTATACAGTGCGGCACAAACTGTAGTGGGTCGTCGGGAGCTGCCCCACTGGTGTATAGTAGGGGTGGGTGTTGCCAAGAGACCCCTAAAATTTGAGCTTTCTACCACCCCCACAACTGGAGATACTCCCCCTTTAGTGTAGCTAATCAAGTGGGTGGTGTACTTGTTTGGGACACTGAAAACCTGGCAAAAAATTGTTGCATATAGGGCGACCCACCATGTAGTTGGTTGCCATGCCTCCCCCCATTGATGCAGAGTAGAGGGATGTTACAAGTATATATTCACAAAGTTTCAGCTCTATAACCCCAACATAGCCCGAGATATAGCTTCCGAAATGAAATTTAAAAATGGGTGGCTTACTTGACCGGGAAGGTGTTTATACGTTTTATTCACATAAAATCAATGTGCAAATTTTACTTAACGTTTTATGTACTTGGGGAGTGAGTAAATACAAAATACTCAACGTTTACGTGTACTTTGAAAAATTCGGCACTTTTAGCAACTCTGAATATTAAGCACTTTTCTTTATAACTTTTTTATCAAGCAGTGGAATTCATTCACATCGTTTTGCCATGCGGCATGCACATGTACTTCATAAATACCGTAGTTCCCCGGAATATCATCAGGGGAAAAGTTAAATTTGAGTAATTCGGGGGAGAAAGTTAATCGATGAAATACGGTATTGAAAGACAAATTCCGGTGTATCATTTAGGCGGGTCGGTGCATTACAGTTTGATAAAACGAAAAAGGTTTCACAGCAAACGTTGTTAACGAAATGTATTTACATTGTATGCAACTACACATTATACCTATAAAAAAATATTATGTACACTCAAAATTGTCAACTGCAAACATCAAACATGGCGGTGAGTGTAATTTTGATTGTTGTAAATACAAACAAACAAAGCATTACATAAAAAAATCATTAATTGCGGTAATGGTGCGGCACACGCTAGTTTACCGGGTCAGTAAACTCGGATTTGGTAAACTCATAAATCTACATTGAATGAATTTGAGTTTACCAGAATGAGTTATTTTATATCTTTGTCAAATGTAGTTGACAGATACCTCATTCTGGTAAACTCAAATGCATTAAAAGTCGATTTATGAGTTTACCAAATCCGAGTTTACTGAGCCGGTAAACTAGTGTGTGCCGCACCAATAAATTCTGTGTCAATTTAGGGACATTACTTTTTGAGTAGTTTACTCAACTGCATGTGGCAATCAAACTTACACTTTGCATCGGACATAACAAAATTTCCCAAACAATTTCCGGCGCTGCCCAAAAAAAACATGAAACATGCCGTGTCAATTTGTATTTATTTCGCACCGGGGGTTCAGTAAGCATGCCGTATTTCCTCGAAAAACCCCCTTGAATCCACCCCACTTAGAAATAACCCCTTGAATTAACCCCCCTCAAAATACCCCCTTGAATTAACCCCCCCCCCCCACTCGTCTGGAGTAGGTACATTGCGTATGTAATGAACATGAAATTTCTGGCGAAATAAAATACCCCCAGCCCCCACTCAAAATTTCAACTCTGAAAAAATAACCCCCCTGGGGGTATTTCGAGTAAATACAGTAATTTTTACATGGAAGTCTCTCTCTGATTACCATAATACCATGAAATCAACCCCAAATCGTCAAACATCTTCGAATTTCTGTTCACCATCGTAATTCGTTACAAATCACGCATCGCGGCCGGATCCCTTAGGCACTTCAGTGTCCAAATAAGTCAGCCAATAACCGAGATTGAACAGGAAAAATCCCAAAGGAAACATGGTCCTGGCGATCACATCTATCCTCTTAGCTCGCTCCTTATATTTACTATAAAACATCCTGGCGACGGCCTTAAAACAGGACAAAAGCACCATGCCAATAGCGCCGCAGGCAGCGGCGGCAGCGCGTTGGACGCCCTTGACGCGCCGTCGACCATGCGCGCCGGCGCCGAGTGCGGCCTCGTCGGCACCGAGCTGCCCGACGCCGCCACCTGCAGTTGTTGCGTCGGCGCGAGTTGGACGCGTCCATGCTACAGTTCTGCTGCCGGCGGATGACCAGCCGCGCGGCTCGCCGCCCGTTTCCGACTGCCATCTGATTTGTGCGTCGGGTGGATGGAAGGAACTGGGCTGGAGAGGCGGTGGATTTGCCCGACACGTTTTGTCGGGCAGCCCGATTTTTTTGAACACATTGAAGTTTCCATTAAATGAATCTGGCTGCCCGGAAAACGTGTTGGCTGGATAAACTTTATCGATTGCTGAAGCTGGGTTTCGTGCATTTTTTGTGAGTATGAAGCAGGAAAATAGCATCGGGCAATGTGGAAGCTTTGGGATTTGTCAGAAATATAATTGAACAATTCGCGAGTCATTTAAAAAACAATCCACTCGACACTTCAAAAGTACGCCTGCAAAATTTAAATAGCATCGAACACAAAATCAAAACCAACTTTGGCACATTGGCCGTAGGCACCGCAAGGGGCAACGGGTAGCCATTGTTAACCCTGTGCGGCTGCGTGGCGGGCGCGTCGGGCACTCTGGCGGGCGGCCGGTACCCCACCTGCATCTGCGCCCGGGCGAGCGCCTGCTGCGCGTCCGCGTAGCTCGACTGCGAGCCGCCGCCCTTCACAGTGGACCAGTCGACCTGTTCAGCGGCATGTTGCTGCTGCTGCTGCGTGGCGGCGCCGCGCTGCGGCGCCGCCGGCAGCCTGGGCCGCACCAGCGCCGGGTGGCTGTAGTGCAGGTGTCCGCTGTCCTCCGCGTTGGCGCCGTCCTGCCGCGCGGCCCGCCGGCGCACGCCCGTTTCCGCCGCCGCGGCCGCCCGCTGCAGTCCGTTGGTCAGCGGCAAGTCGTCGCCGCGGCCAGACCCGTCGTCGCCCGTCGGATAGGTGGCGTCGTAGAAGCGCGGCGAGTAGGCGCCGAATAGCAGGCGGCGTTCGCTGGGAGCACTTTGTGCCGCCGAGCCGCCGCCCGGCTGCGCGGCGAGTTTTTTTGGGTTGTTTTTGGACTCTTTTGGGTGGTTTGGTTGGCGTTAAATTTAGGTATTTTACCGTATTTCCTCGAATTATCCCCCTTGAATAAACTCCCGTCAAAATTGGCTAACGAAATAATAAACCCCTTGGGGTATTTCGAGGAAATACGGTAGTTGTAAAGCGGGAATTAGAGCTCGGCGTCGATTCGACGTGAAATGATGACGTGAAATGTTGTCGTTGTGGATCATGCTACGGGTCTACAATTTTCTAAGGATAATATATGAATCAATAGCTTAATCGTGTCCAATACTGAGTGTTATCAGCCACAACTAGAGCGAATTGAAAAATTCAATTTTTATCATTTCACGTCATCATCATTTCACGTCACAGTGTCAGGGAACAACTTGACATTTCACGTCAGACTGCTGAAGCTCGTGTAATTAATTTCACGACAACATTTCACGTCATCATTTCACGTCGAATCGACGCTGAGCTCTAATTCCGGCCCAATATCGGCAAAGTTGGCGTTAATGTTGAAGAGTTTGTGTGCAGTTTTTGCTCTTTATTTGAGTGAAACTGAAGAAAATAGCAGTGAACAGTTTTTTTGGTATTTAGTTTATAGCGCATCTGTGCAAATGTTTTTCTAAATATAATGAAACAATTTGAGGAATGGCATTTGGTTATGCAAAAACGGCAAAATGCTTAACTTAACTTGTACAGTCCAAACGAGATTTAGCAAACTTGTTAGTGAGTACACACGGTATTCACATGCAGGTATTTACAAAAAAGTACAAAACTGTAAAATCAATGAATTTGATATTGTAGGCGTAGCGGTTAACATTTTTGACGCTGAAGGTCATCACATAAAAATCGTCGCATAAATCCTCATAAATGCTTAAAAATTTGTAAATTAGTACTGTAAGTACAAAAAGACACTAGGTAGGTAAAATACAATATCACGCGTGAAGAAAGTGGCACGGCATCGCTAAAGGGAAGGAAAGCGTGGGAAAGAAAGTGTGGTTTGGGCTGGGGCTCAAATAAATTAATTTTCGATATAACAGCCCAAAAAAGGATTCATTGCTGGGCAAAAGTTGAACTGACTACTTTGGCAAAGTGCCCATCCGTTATTTTTGGAGTGTAGTTATTGAATAAGCTATACCTTTTTACATATATCATTTGAACCCTGCAAACTCTACTGACTGCACACTTCTCAGTAAAATCTACCATAACCCACCTGAATAAAGCACAAAAATGTACGTTTCCTCTGAATTGATTTTTTCACCGGTTGGAAAATTTTGCACGACTTTATCACAGTGTTTGTTTATGAAAGTATGGCAACATATTTACAGTGCAAAGCATGCATTCCGGTCAGTATATATCAAAAAGTAGAAGTTATATTCGATCCTCCATGATGACAGTTTCATGCACAGAATGTATGTAATGCATATGCACGGCGTATCGCAAGGTTACTTATGTCTTACTCGATAATGAGCGAGCAGTCTAAATACTTATGCATGCATTTTCATAGAAAAGAAATACCGTATTTCCTAGAATTACCCCCCGGGGGGTTTATTTTTTCAGAGTGAAAATTTTGAGAGAAAAACGTGAAAAATGCAACAATAACCACCATTTATAAGTTTTTACAGCCTTATATAAGGATGTAGATGGTATAAACGATGTTCTAACGTAACACAGTAAGTGTTTTGAACGTCTGTTATGCATTTCCCGGACCACAAATTCATAGTGCCCATTTTGAGGGGGGGGGGGTATTTCGAGGAAATACGGTATTCAAAACGGAAAAGGCGGGGTCGCGTTTAAGTGAGGAATGTTTTTCCCTGAACCGTTGATGTTCTTTTAAATAATTTTGATTTTGTAAACGGTGACGTCATGATTCCTTCAGAAAAATACATAGCATGCAGTCAGCAGGGTATGGCAATTTTCTTATCATGCCGCAGCATGATTTTTGGAAAATGCTATAATGTGCCTACACACACTAGTTTTCGCCGTGACTTCGTGTTAAAACTGAAATTTTTTCAAATGCAAATAAATGGACACAGTTGAATGATTTAATTTAAATTAAATTTGAATTAATGAAAGTTAAAATTAGAAAATTTGAAAACTAAAACACATATAGCATACGATAAGAGTAGGCTGGATGTCGCCATGTGGCCATATCAGTTTTCACACATGTCACGGTGAGAACTAGTGTGTGTAGGGCCAATGCATGTGTGCGCTACACACACTAGTTTACTGCCGTTTACAGTGTCAACTTTAACGTTCAAAGTTTATAAAACTCATATATCAACTTCAAATGACATTTGAGTTTATTGGAATTAAATGACTTATTCCAGTAAACTCAAATCTGTTCAAGACTGATTTAAGAGTTTACTAATTTTCAAAAGTTTAATTATAACAGTATAAATACTACTAGTGTACTGCAGCGATATTTACTATCACAGCTATTTTTGAAAGTGACTCTTTTGTAAGTTTTTTATATATTTTAATAAGAAAACACTTAAAAAATACCCTTACTGATATTCGGTATGGCTCATACTTAAATACTTTTTCAATGTTGTATGTCTTTCCACGATTATTCTAATCAGAAAGCATGTGTAGTGTCAGCTGAAAAAGTGCATCACCTTTTACTATTTGTGCATTTTTGGAAAGACTGGTGCAGTGAATTTTGTTAAAAACTGGGAGGTCTGTCTAAGACAATCGCAGAAATTGAGAAGCCCGGATTAATTCAGATATCATAAAAATCAATACTGCCCATTTTTAAAAAAAATGGACATTTGGATACCGTTTTTGTTAGAAAAAGCTGCATAAAAGAGTTCCAAAACTTGATTATTTTGAAGTCCCTTTTTGACAGCCCAGGCTCCACAAGCTTCAAAAAAAATTCACTGTCCGAGTCCTATACTCGGCGGACCGCTCGCTATGCATTTTTTCTGAAGGAAACACTCCATCATGACGTCATCGTTTATAAAATAAAAATTGTTCCAGCAAAAAAAAAGAAAAAACGTTTCAGGAAAAAACATTCGATACTTGTACATGACTCCGCCTTTTTCTTTTTGAAATGTTTTTCTTTTTTGAGAAAGTGAATACATAAGTATCTTGCTCGCGCATTAACGACCAAGACATAAATAATTTTGGCGCATACTTTGAGGTCCGCCGAGTATACCTCAATTAACATCATGCAACGCTACGAAAAATCGCCGAATTTTTCTAGAAAGCCGTTGGATACATGCGAAATATCTAAAACACAGTTAAAACATTTCCCCAACCAAAAAAAAGTAGCAGCACAAGCAGATCGATAAAAATCCAAAATATTTGGCAAAATTTCACTCGTCCTTGGGCAGTCCGTAGCGCAGCAATTGGCCCTGTTGTCCGAAAATGAGATAAGTCGTCCAATAAACGCAATTGAACACGAAAAATCCTGCAGGAAAAGTGATCCTAGCGACCACGTCGATCCTTTTGGAGCGCTCCTTATACTTAGTAAAAAACAGGCGCGCCAGGCGGAAGGAGCTACTACTGGAACAGAGCCTGTGATTAGCCATGTGCACGCTGCCGCCCACGGGCATGAACTGCACCACGTCGTCCAGCAGGTAATCCTGTCGCCGCCGCTGTTGTTGTTGTTGTTGTTGTTGTTGTTGTTGTTGTTGTTCGCCGCCCTGTTCGTGTCCGTCGAGGCTGGCATCGCCGCCACCGCCGCCACCGGCGGGCACGGACCGCTGCCGCAGGTAGTGCAGCTGATTGGCTAGTCGCTGCGGCTGCGGCGCCGCCCATTGGATGGTTGCGGGCGCGCCGCCGGGCTGTGAATGCGTCCCGGGGGGTCAATGACGCCAGTGGAGAGGTAGAAAACAATTTAGGAGGGAGAAGTAAGAAGTTAAAAGAGAAGTCAATTTAGAAGTGAGAAGTGAAATTTGAAGTGTTAAAAGTTTAGAAATTGTTTACCGTTGTCATGTATTTACTTTTCCAGCGTTTTTTGTCACTTGGCATTTCTTTTTTAAACTTTTTACTTCTCACTTCTATTTATATTTACTTCTCTTTCAGCTTTTTACTTATCACTTATAAATTATTATTTTTCTACCTCTCAACTTGCGCAATTGGCACCAGTTTTCTAGGTGAGATATTTTAGTGCGTTTTTCAAGGAATTGTGCCTATTTGTGACCACCATGAATCCTCTAATAAGTCCCCACCCTTGAATAACTCCCCCAGAAAAGAATCTGACGAAAATATGATCCCGGGGGACTTAAACGAGGATATATGGTAGTTTTTCATCCTAGATCTACACAGGTTTAGTGTGGAAAGTGTGGGATAGGTAGTCATAGTTGTATGAAGGGTGCATTCTACCACACTCGAAATGCAATGAATACTTTAATTGTTACACAAATAATGTCAAATGTGGCTTATTTATGTCGAATTGACAACTCCCTCAAATATCTAATACCTAAAATATAACTATCAATTTTTCAGTATTACCTAGTTATTGTTTGTAAAAATAAGTGAATATGCAATGGGGCTGTCTTTAAGTAACTGGAATTACTGTGAATGTCCTGATAGAAAAGAAACTAGGTAGTTTTGTTATTCTTTCTAATGAAAATAAGAACACTGCAAAAAAATTAATGTTATTCCCAGATTCCCACAAATTACATGCACATTTTAGTTTCAGTAGAGGAAATATTTAGATACAAAAATACTCAAACACGTTCCAGAAAAAAGTCTCAATCAAAAAATCATGCTCAATCAATCTACATATATTCACAATCAATATTCATGCCCGCATGCTATCCCAGAAAAACAATTAAAAAAAAACACATTTTAAAAACTTTTTTTTAAAAACCAACCAAAGAACTCTGCATCAAATGCGGCGGCATCTGCGAACTGGGCGTGTATAATTTCGGTTGTTGCGAAATTCCGCCCCGGGGACTGGACCATTCTGTGAAACGGTTGTCGCCGAGGCGCGCCGGCGCCGTTTGAAGTGGCGTGCGCACCTGTGATTTTGAAGGATATTGGTGGATTTTGAGTTGACGGATTGGGTTGCGTTGCGACAATTACGGTGTTGGTGCAATTTTTTCTGGATCCAGTTGGCGCCTGGCCAATTAAGCGGCAAGAGTTCAGGTGTCCGGCAGACATTTTACTGTGAAATTGAAACATTCCACGTTGATTAGCCCCCCCCCCCCTAAAAAAATCATCTAACAACGAGAACAATAAATAATACACAAAATCACAAAAAACTCAGCCCAGTCCCTCAAACCCACTCCCAGACCCTCTAAAATGCCCTGTAAAATGTCCTGAATTTTGATGCAAAGTGTCAAAAGTTATTTGCCAATCGTCAATGTCGTTTGCCATTTTCCAGGGCATTTTCCATGACTTTTGACACTTTGCATGACATTTCACATTGTCCAGGGCATTTCACAGGCTCTCAAAATTTCCCCATCACACACCTGCATCACACCATGCGCCTGCTCGGCTCCGTGCTGCGCGGCCGCACCAGCGGCCGCCGCCGCATTAGTCGCGTGCGACGAAGCCACAGCATGGGCAGCCGCGTGCGCCGCTCTCGACTCCATTAACATATCCTTCCTGGCGGCGTAGTTCACCAACGCGAACTCCAACAAGGCGCCAAAGATGAACGCCAAACAAACGCCAATCCAAACGTCAATGGCTTTGGTGTAGGAGACTGGGGGCAGTTTGGCGTTGATGCCAGATGATTGAGTTGTCATGGTGAGTAGGGTTGTTACGCCTGGAGGGCGGAAGGGGGCGGAGTTTCAGTGCCCTAGTTTGATTGGAGGGTTAAATTTGCCTGGCTAGATTTAGGGGTAGTGAGTAAAAAATTGCGTGCGCGCGGAACACAGCACACTTTGGATCGCACTGCAGCGGGGATTTTTTTGTGGGAATTTGAATGAAGAAAAATACACGAACTTTGCGTGCGGGGTGTAGTTAGAGATTTAAGAATTGCAGCACACAAACTTGCAAGTTTGTTATTTCCAAAAACCACTCCGTAAATAAATATTTTGTAGGTGTAGGTAAGCATTTGTGCGCGAGTGTAAGGATGATATACCGATGATTTATAAAAAATATAATACGTATAATAATTGTGTGAATAAATATTTTTTAAACTCATAGGTCAGCGGCCAACTGAAAAATCCATTTTGAAAACTGCTTAAATTCAAATCACGGAAAATCCTTGCTCTCTACCCAATTTTTACCAAATTCTCATGGCTTTCCAATAATAACACTTTCGTTACCGTCAACAAAAACGTGTCAAAATCAGATTTTTCAGTTGACATCGCATGCACCGTCAACCGGATTCCAAACGCGAACTCAGCAGTCAACAAAGCATCATAAGCCAGGCACTAACCCAAAGTAACCCTCGCAGGCACAGAATCCTTATCCAGCCAAAAGCTCACCCAGCTGACGATGACCAACATGAAACTGGGGATGTACAGCTGCAGCAGGTAGTAGCTGAATTCACGGCGCAGTATGAGTTGAGTTCGCAGACAGCTGTACTCGCCTGGATTTGTCAACTGGTTTTGTGGGTGGATTATTTGATGCGTGGATTTTTTTTCGGGGTGGATTCGGGGTGGATTTCGGCTGTGTATACTGATTGACGTTGGTGAATATATTTACCAGCATTTATTTCGTAAATCGTAGCTTTCGGGTGACTAGATATGTGCTTTGTCAAGTGTATATTTGTTAATTACAAAATCGTTGACACTTGACAAAGTGCGGAATTGAATGCAGCTAAAGTTTGTCAACTAGTATACGCAGCACCAATGGTGGCATGCAGGTAAACAAGCGTTTTTCTATTAAAAACGACATTCTCGATTAGTAGCCAGTGCGAATGTTGACACTTAGATAAGTACTTTAGATAAATATGTATTTTTTGCTCGCTAAAATCTGATACTCACTTGACACTAAAAGGCAGATACCTAAAGCGGCGTTTACACGGTTTCGTGTGCCGACAAAAAAACGAGTGAAAAAGTTCCATAATTCCGGAATAAAGTTCCTTATCTGCAAGGTAAGGCACTGAAGTATACTCACTAGTTAAGTGTACACACATGCCAATTTGCAGATAATTTGCGTGTGTCGTTCAAGAGTTAAAAGCAAATTACACTTGTCGGTTCGGTTTCAAAACGAAAACCGAACCGACAAATGTAATTTGTTTTTAAGTCGTGAACGACATGCCCGAATTATCTGCAAATTGGCATGTGTGTACACTCAACTACTGAGTATACTTCACTGCTTTGTCTTGCAGATATGGAACTTTATTGTGGAATTATGAAACTTTTTGTCTTCTTTTTTTGTCGGCACAAAATGCAGTGTAAACGCCGCTTAACTAAAAAAGAGATGAGTGATGAGTAGCTGTAACAAATTTTGACGCATGCCCCACCAAAGCAATCAAATAATTGCTCAAGCAGAAAGTTCAAGTGAAGAAATACTGTAATATTTGTTTGCAAATACACTGACCTATTCATTTATTGAGTACAAATTACCTATTTCCTAATTACCTCATTCGGTATTCTGATTATGCGGCCATCGTGTGTATAAAATAACAATAGGAAACAAAAATGAAAAAATATTAAAAACCCAACTTAAAAATTTAAACACTTTCCTTCACAGAGCGTGCCGTCGGTGGTATAAATATAATATATTAATAGGTTCACCTTCACATATTAATTTTGTGCCATGTCAGAAACGAGTGAAAGGTGTAAATTCCGAAATAACACGAAAACTGTCAAGTGACGAGTACATTTGATATACACGACGGACCGCAAAGTATGCGTGCAAAATTACTTATGTTTAGTCGGTAAAGCGCGAGCAGGATACTTTGGCACGCACTTTCATAAAAAGAGAGAGAAAAATTTAAAAAGAAAACGTCGGAGTCGGGAATCTTTTTTCTGAAACGTTTTTGGAACACTTTTTTGCATTAACAATGACGTCAGCATAGATTTTTTCTTCAGAAAAATGCATAGCACGAGGTCAGCCGAATATACTGAAACTTTCGGAATTGACCCCTGGCTTATCAAATCTTGCAAAACTGCTCCATAAAAATCTAAAACAACACATAACTCACCCGTAGTAGTAGAAGATGTGCAGTAGTCAGTGACAACATTTTGCAACTCAAACGACGGTAGAGATTTGTTCAACCCTTCTTTCAATTGCACCGGGTGATCGGATTTCCATTTGTACTCAATATCGTTGGTAGTGTACGCGTCTGCGCGAAATGTTTTTAAAAAAGTTTTAAAAAAACGGTAATTTTTGGGGGTTTTAGAAAACGGTTGCACTGCAAATAGCGGTCGGTTGATGTGCGCTGTGCAATGCGTGATTACTAACGATGGCAAACTTTCTGGAAAAAACACGTTTGAATTTTCAAGTTTTTTTTTCTAAAATGACTTTTCGAATATCGAATTTTTTCCAAAAATAGTTTTCGGATTTACGAATTTTTTCGTCACCATCGTTAGTGACAACATGATGGGACACTCCCATACACTGTAAAATGCCCTGTAAGATGTCACAATTGATGAGAAGTGTCAAAAGACATGTAAAACGTGCATGACATTTGACATGACTTTTGAACCTTTGCATGACATTTGACACTTTATTACTGGGTCAGGTGACAAATTTATGAATTCCACGGTAAGCTGCTGTGTAAAAGCAGTTATCAAGGGCCAAGTAAAGCTTCAAAAAGCGCGGTAAGCATTTACATGGGAATCAGAAAGTTGACACTTGACAGGGCACTCTACAGTGGAGAAACCTTGCCCCGTCCAAAAAGAAAAAAAATACAACTGCATGCAAAATGTGCCCGCACATACTATATTGACGCGGCGTCAATTTGTGTCAGTTGTCAACTGGTGTCAACCTTTTTTATTCAAGGTGTGTCAAATAACCTTTAAATAGTTAAACGTTCTGAATAATTAAAATTGAATGATTCATTTGATTGAGTTCTCAAAAATACTCCCAGATTTAGACACACTTTGAATTTTAAATTCAATCATCAACTGGCATAAATTACAAATGACGCTGCTAAGGATGGTCGGTGTTTTTAAAACATATGTACGCATCGAAACTGAAACGGTATTTAAAAACGTATTTAAAAAAGTTTTTTTCTTAAAAACGCGTGTTCAAATTTTCCAGACGCCGCGTCAATTACATAGCGTGTGCGGCGGCAAAATGTTCAGCGCACTCACAGCTAGCCAAATCGATGCCGCACGTCTGGTAGTCGAGCGGATAAAACTCAAGACTCATTGGACACGAGAGCACCAATGAAAGTCTGCAAAAATCATAGCGAGCAAAAGTCACGGCAGATCGGGGTACACGGCAAAAAATATTATGTTAACATTGACCCTACCCACACTAGTTGACAGTGACAACTCGGGTGTCAACTGGGCTGACTGTTTTCGAATTTTTAGTTGACGGCTAGCGGAACGTTGTTAGGAATGCACATACCAAAAATGGGTAAGTTACTAAGTACTTTCGACATTGCCGCATGTGCGTTTGAAAAAACTGCGACTCGTCAACTAAAATCTGAATTGACACGGAAACTAGTTGACACCCAGTGTGTGTAGTGCCATCAGAAAGCGCCTAGATGTTTTAGGTATTTAGGTTTCAGTGGTTTAGTGAGTTTTTTATTCTGGGGTTTTCAGGTTTCAGGGGTTAGCAGGGTCAATTCATTTGCGTCATTACAAAATTGGCAAGCTCGAATTAAATAAATATTAGCGAAACGCAAATTAGCACGCAAATAAATCGCAACCAATTAATTAATTAAGTCCATCAATTAATTAATTTACTTACAACTAGCCAAATCGATGAGGCACTCCTGCTTGTCCAGCGGATAATATTGCAGGTGCATTGGACACGACAATGTCAATGTCAACCTGTTTTTTTGTCTTCATTCATATTTAGAAAAAAATCATGTCAAGGCGGAAAAATCGTGAAGGGCGAAATGGATCAAAAGCTGGCGATTTTGAGAGAAAATTGCGGAAACAATACTCAAAAATTTATCCGCATATATAGATAGCTGAGTGATGGGGGGGGTCAGGGGTTAGTAGCCAAAAACTTTGCCTCCGAGACGCTTAGGTAAGGTGAGCGGCCACGGGCTAGATAGTTGGCTGATTTGGGGGGCTGCCCTCCAGCCCCCCATAGAATTATGCAGCACGACTTTATCAGTGATGGCCAAATCACTGCATAGTTACGATTTTACACCTTTAAAAAAACTAGCACAAAAATGACAAAATGCAACCCGGCACCCGACAAACCTCACAGAGTACAAAATGTCTCCATCGGGATAGATCCGGATCAAAACATTCGGCTTATCGATCAAATGTCTCCTGGCTTCCTTTTCGTTCTGGAAGAACGTGTCGGGCATCCAAATTTGTTGGTCGTTGCCCGTTTCCGAGACGGCTAAAACTACGTAGGGCGGCACGTGCAGCGATTGGCCCGCGTATTTTTCCCTGTGGTGTGTTTTTTAGACTTTCTCAAACAAGATATGCTAACGGTAAGGAAAAATGTGTGGGAGGTGTCGGGTGTGTGGCGAAACGCATCTTTCTGGACATTTTCCATTTTTACCACATTACACACAAAACCCCCTTTAAAAAAGAAGATGTAACATTTTACACACTCGATAAATATGTGCAATTTCACATTTTACAGGCTGCGGGACTGTCCCACTGTCAAGTCCCACATTCAAACCCAAACCCCCACACCCCCAAAAAAGGCCCACCTCAAAAGTTCCCCATAAGCCAGTCTCTTATCAAACCATTTCTCTCTAAACGTAAACTGCGCGCTATACTCCATATTAACGTCGTCAATTTTGCTAATACTCCTCAAATAGATATTCACAGTGACCAAAACTGGTCCCCCTGTATCTTTCCATGTGTCGTTAAGTCCCCGTGGTCTGACGCGCCAATCGTAACCGGTTTTTAGTATTTGTTGAATGATTTCTTGCTCGGTGAACTTTAGCTGGTCGCCGGTGTCCGATTGGCTGGGGTTGGGGGGGGGGGGTAATTGAGATGGGGGAAATGGTCACTGAGGCAGTCCCGCACCGTGTAAAGTGTAATGTCAAGTGTCAAAGAGTCAAGTGTCAAAGAGTCAAGTGTCAAAGAGTCAAGTGTCACATGTGTCAAATGGACAAATGTCAATCAGAACAAAAAAGGAAACATTTTTTTTACTGAACTTTGCATGACAATTGACAGATTGCCATCTTATACTTAAGTTGACACTTTACAGGGCTTGGGACTGCCACCTGGAGACAAGTTCAATTTGGATGTAGGGCACACGCAAAGCAGGCGATATGACAGTAAGCGCTGAAGGTCTGTGCAAACGGTGTGTGCCCTACACAGCAAAAAAATGCGTGACGTGCGTGAAAATGCACAAACCTTCTCTCAAATCTCTTAACAATTTTGTGAATTTGTGACGCGTCGAGTTCAAGTGGCAAACCATCGTCACTTAGCTTGTCACTTTTCAGCGAATTCAATCGCGCGTCATGATGGAAAACGTAGTATTCTTTATCGGGTACAATCTGTTGTCTGATTGAAGGCTGAATTGGCAAGTCGTCATGGCCCATTTTGTCACCGAATGGACTGAAAAGTTGGGGGCGAAATTGATTATGCGAGTAGGTGATTTATTTAGTCTCTGACAGGCTATTTTTGGTAACTGCGTATGTATTATATGTATGTAGGTATTATATCTGAAATTATATTTACAAGGCCAGAAAAAACTCAGAAAAGAAAGTCATTCACGCACCCCATCAATTTTATTTTTAAGTGGGGACTATTCAAGGGAGGGGAACTGATCGATTTAAAATATGTAAATAATTCATTATAAACATGATCCAAAACAGCACCCCGGGCCGCTCCCAGATCCTGTAAATTACCCTGTAAAATGACAAATGTCATGCAGCTCCAAAAGTCATGTACCGTAAATTCTCGAATAAGTCCCCAGGGGAGTTATTTTTCGTCAGAATTTTTTGAGGGGGGACTTATTCGAGGGGGGAGTAATTCGAGGAGAGGAGTTATTATTTCGTCAGAATATTAGGTAAAATACATTATCAATATATTATATGAATGAGGTTAAATTCATACATGAATCCGATTTTAATGCTAGTGAACATTAGGTGCAAAAGAATACATACTTTTTACTATACACACATATTTACAGCGTTTTTATACATGACGTCTTTCCCACCACATAAAGTAGGGGGAGTTATCGAGAGGGGGGAGTTATTTTTCCTCAGCCAGCTAACAGGGGGGGTTATTCGAGGGGGGTTATTCGAGGGGGAGGACTTATTCGAGGATTTACAGTAAATTAGGTAAAATGTCATGAAATATGTCAAACGACCCGTGAAATTTTTTTTTGCCATTTTACGTGCCATTTTGCATGACATTTTACATTTTACAGACAAGACACTTCACAGTGTCCGGGAGTGACACCTGATTTACCTGGGCACCGCACCCATAAAATAGCAGATCCAAAGGACAATAATGGTGCCCGGTGTCAATCTTCTCAGCGCCGCGTGACCAACTGCCATTTTGTTTGTTAGTCATGTACAAAAAAATGGTAAAATTGTATGCTGTTTGTTAGAATTTCGGTGATTATTTAATAAAATGTAAATTTTCATTGATATTTTTGTCCATTATTTAGAATAGGAGTTGACGATAAATCGCTGCTAACAAATATGTTGACGATAGGAAAGTGGGACATCATTAAAATGCTGTTTGTTCATATTTTTTCCATTTGTACAGATAAAAATAGCATGTTCTGAACTGAATTTTGGTTCTGTTGATGGATAATTAAACGGTTAAATACAAAATATTAAATATTGTGTTTTAAATATTAAGAAAATAACACCATAAAAACTTTTTTCTTACAAGACACAGCTAAACAGGTGGCGAAAGCTCCATTTCCACTCAAGCATCACTAAAATGTTTCCTACACGTAGGCTAGCTAACGATAGCAAACTCTTTGGGAAAAACGTTTTCAAATTTTTAAGTTCTTTTTTCTGCAATGACTTTTAAAATCTCTAATTTTCCCTGCAATAATTTTCGAATTTCCAATAAAAAAAAATATATTTTGAAGTAACGAAATTTCAAAATTCTGTTGTAAAAATCGATTTTGAGTTTTTGTCACCAGTAGTGGGATGAATATGCGAAAAGGCAAAAGTTAAAAAATTTTAAAACGTTTTCAAATGTCGAATTTATGTTTACCATCGTTTAACATAGCATATTTACCTGTATGGATTTTGTGTTAGATAGCGATGGGAGGGGAAGTGATAACAGTGTTTTTATTGTAAAAAATATTGTAAAGGATGGCATTTATCTACATAATTGCAACTGAGGAATTACAATATACAAAATGGCAGTTTCTGCAGTGTCGGTTCCTTTAAATTCCCGAATAAATAATGATCATGTTCATGCACCATCAAAAAACGCCAAAATCGCACACCTTAAAAACGCCACACATTCAACTAAAATGGCGCTGTTTGGCGCCCAGCGCCAAAACCATGGCGTCATCTAATGTCCTATTTATCGCGGCAACGTGCATTTCGACTGTCGTATTTACATAAATACATAGCCGGCCCCGCTAACTCTGCTTGTTTCATGAGAACATCAGATGAGATGTTAATATTTACATTCTGGTTGGCAAAGCAACAGTGCAGACCCGCTGCGGGGCGACATTGGCGACATATTTTCTAAATATTATGCATAATGCGAGGACTCGAAATTGAGGCGTCTCGACAAGTGGAGTGATGTTAAAGGCACTGGGAAAACGGGCACCTCTCATATCGCATGAGATGGCATCCTGGGCACTGATAAACATTGCACCGCAGCGCAGAGCACTGGCATGGCACTGGTGTGGAATAATGGATGTTAAATTCGAAGTTGTGGATGTTAAATTAGAATTTGAATGAAAAACGTTGGATAAAAAATTGTCCGCCGACAAATCAATTTCACGTGGAGAGGCCCTAAAATCGATCGAAGAATGTCGATGATCATTTGCATGCCATGGCCGACGTCAAATGGATTTTATTCAAATTTGACATCTCGCACATAAATTTTTTCGAAAAATTGGTTTTTGAACAAGAATCTTGAATAAAAAACTTGAAAACATGAAAATATTTTTGGTGACGTTTTACTTGTCGTTTCACCTTTTATTTGTCGTTATGTTGTAAATCCACCTCAAGGAAAGTTTTATAGCGGATGATCAATTTTTACCTATTGTATTCAACGATTGGGCAATAATTTTTTTTTCAGATGCGGGGTCCTATTGATTTCTAATTCATCTTGGCGCCTACGTAATTGATAAAATTCCTGGAAAATATTCTTGGAATGGAGCCAATATCCCGGAATGGAGCAAATTCAACCAGGTAAAAAATGTATGCACAAGTTAAACGCACAAGCTACAAGCCCAAAAAGCCTATCACGCCCCCAACAATTTCCCAGCTAATTTATCGAACCGAATAATTTTCCCAAAACTTTCACCTTTGAAAAAACATTCACCCCCAGAACTTTCAATCGATCAGACCTCTCAAAAATGCGCTAAAAGAGTTTACCCCGGACAAATATCTACCTCAATCTACCTAACTGCCTTTGAAGTCGGCAGCCAAATGCAGCTATCCATCATATGTACTTTAAGCGGGCGCTGAAAACCGAACATGCGCTTAACATGCGTTTACCTTAATATCAACCCTTAACTCACCTATGCGAAGTATGGCCGCGCGCCGCGCATATCGCATGCAGTTTGACGTTTGTAAGGTGGCATGGCAGCTACACGGCGCTCGCGGGGTGTACGGCATGCGACATGACTTGTGGCGGGTGAAATAATGTCGAGTTTAGGTGTGAAGGGGGTGATGTGGTTTTATTGGTGGTCTCTAGGAAGTAGCATGACAAAAATGGGTGGGATAAGCAGTGCTGAGCCTTGAAGTGTCCTCATGGTGATGCTAGGGTTCAAATGGGATCCCGGATCCACTAAAAATTTCTGGGGAGTTGGCAGTCCTGATCCAGACCCCGACCCAACCTCAATCCTGATCCCAAAATCGTGAAAAACTAATCCAAATCCTGATCCTGTGACCCAAATCCTGATCCCAGAAAAATTGATAGAAATGATAAAAAATTCAAAAATTACTTTTTGTTGTAAGTAATGTGAATGGAAACCTTAAGTGTCCAATTTATGTCACTTTTATGGCATCCAGGTGTATTTTTAGACCATTTTGCTGCAAATCATAGAAAAACCTTGATTATCAGAACAATGTCCAAAATCCCAATCCTGAGCCCATAACCCTAATCCTGATCCTGAAAACTAAAAAAACTAATCCTGATCACCTTGAACCCTAGGTGATGCTCCCGGACATTATTTACATTTATAATTGCTGTAAATGGCGCAATGACTGAAACTGAAACAACAAATCATGAGTGTGCCAGTGTCAAATGAATGAAGCACTACAAATCTCTTGAAAAATCTATCAATACAGGGTTCTACAGCAGTTGGATTGTACTATGAAGGGATTTGATTTGAGTATATAGCAGAAATGCATAATTTCATTCCACAACTTCATTTCCTCTGAACTTCATCTCTTCCATACACATTTGGCTGATCTAGCTGATATATTCATACACACATTTAAGTATACCCCAATGACATAATGCAATGCACAGTTAACATGATAGCCACAAATAATGACAAATAATGGCTGAAGTCAACTAATGACAAATTCATTGCTCTTCAAAATGTCTGGCTTTTCAAAACAATGAATTTTTTGTTATTTACAACAGTTTCATGCACACTACCAACACAAAACCCAAATAACTGCATATGGATAACATCAAGTGATTCACTGATGATGTATACCCAGAGACCTATTAACTAGCACATTGAAGCTGGGGGGTTCTAGGGGTTATAACTTTTCACCTATTCACTGGAGACCCCCAGCCAAAAGTAGAACCCCGCCACATCCCATGTAGGTCACTATAAAACCTCAAGATCTGTACGACAGCTGCACAGCCAGCCGTACCAGCCGGGGCAGAGGGGCTAGGTATGTCCTCAGATCCGATCAGATAAAATATGAATGAGCTGATGCGTGCTGCCCTCTGGCTGCGGTGCACGCGGCGCGCCGGCGTGACTTCTGCCTACACTTAGGGGTAGAGGTGGGAAATGGACCCGGGAGCGAGTGTTTGGATGGGATTCGGTGCGATTCGGGTCGGGGCCGGGTTTTTTTCCCAACGAAATTTGGTGAAGTTTTGAGCTAGGATTTTTGTGGGAAAATCAAGGTTGAAGTTATATTTTTAATAGTTGGTTAAGCACTGCCGAACACGGTGGTTCTTTTTAACGTCTATTCTGCATTGCCCGGATCACAAACCGCAGCTTTAGTCATGTATGTTCCCTTTACATACAATAAGGGGGGGTATTTCGAGGGGGTGGGTAATTATTTCAGTGTCCATTTTGAGGGGGGTATTTCGAGACGGGGGGTATTTCGAAGGGGGTATTTCGAGGAAATACGGTAAATAAGTAAATATGTATTTTTGTGAAGCACACTTTTTATCATATTGATGTTTTTCAACTGTTTTCTGGCCAAATAAAATCAGACGGAAAATTTTTGAATTTCGAAAACGGAAAATTAACGTCCTATCTGTATCTCAAAAAAGTGACCGGGGCGAATTCCGAATGCTACTTAACGGGACATCCGCACGCGGGGCAAATGAGCATTGGAGTGAACTGCACATAACGTACAATTCGCATACATGTAAATATTTAGGTAGGTATTTACGGTGTGTGCATTTTCGTTTACATAAATACTGTACTTAAAAATGTAACATGTGTTTAGCTGTCACTACAGCTTGGTGTTCGCAAAAATCTATTTATCGTACGGAAATGCATTTAAAAATCAGGCCGTTTGACAGCTACCCGGCATCCGTTTCTGGCGGAATATGGTAGCTTCAAAATTTCGAAACATCCACTAGTTATGGTCGGTCGAGTTCAGTAAATAAAAATGACACGTAAATGTAAACGGGAGTAAAATTGATTAAACCGTGTCGAATAAAACCGTTGACTCAAAGAAACCGCGCGCGCGTCGTATCAACATCAAACTTTACTGCCAAACCCAAATAAATAAAATGAAAGCGATCAAACGCAGAAAAGTATAGCTTCAGGGCGGCAAACCGGCGCCACCCACTCCCAAAACCACTCTTAGCCGCTAATGAATTCAAAATTGTGCAGCGCCGCCGCCGCGGCGCCAGGTGCTCGGGCGGTAATGAGATTTCGGCCGCGCGGCAATCAGCAGCGGGCCGCTTCTTGAAGTCGGGCCGCGCGGCGACACGGGGGACCGCCGCTCCAGCTGGTCGGCGGCGTGCAATTTTCAGAAGTGTGTGGGGCGCGCTCACGTAGGTGCCCTGCGCTTGTTGCACGCGGGCAGACTTGGGTGGTTGGGGGGGTAGAGTGGGGTTGGGGGATTGTAGAATGGGGTTGGGGGATTGTAGAATGGGGTCGCGGGGGTACCGTGAAGCTTCGATGTGAGATTTGAAGTTGTGATGTATGTTGGGCTATTATACAAAAGTAGTGGGTATTTACGTAGGTATTTAGGTAAATAACTAGGTATCTTCACTCGAATTCAATGACTTTTATGCCATTTTGCAAATTTTCGCGAATTTTCCGATATTTAAATAAGTTCAATTTACCAAATATTTTGAATATTTTTCAGTCTGCCTGTTCTACTGGTTTAAAGACAAACCGTGTAAACCTGCCTACATTCTGCAGCTTTCAACACTTTGACAACTCCATTAAATGCATGGAAATGACAGACAGACAAAATTGACAATGGAAAAAGTACCATACCCCATCTGAAAAAAGAATCTATTATCTTTCTTATCACATTACATTCTCACTATATCGTCTTTTTGCTGCATTCATTCATGCGGCTACGTAGGTATTTATCGAAATACGGTAACATCCTGTCTATAGCGCTCAATCGTTTCAGGAAAAATGTTCCAAAAAATGTGCATGAAAATCTGCAAAACCTAAAGCCACGTCAGAGTTCCCCAATGTAGACATAGGTAAACTCGAATAGGCTGAAATACCTAGTCCACTGCAAGTGCTGCCTGGCCATGGCACTTGCACACTCAGCCATACCGTTTATCCGTCAAATAACCCCCAGAGTGTATTGTATCATTGCGCCAGCAAAATTTGAGGGGGGTAATTCGGTGGGGACAGGATTTTCGTAAGAATTTACATGCAAGCTCATGGCTTATTCATTTTTTAAAGCAAATTTATTGCTTTTTAACATATTAAATAATGGTAATTAACGTAAACAATAAAAAAATGTCGAAATTTCGACTGCAAATGGCGTGTACACACAGTAGTCTACCTATGTAGTTAGATGCGAGGCAAAATTTCAGCCACTAATGGATCCTGTACAGTGCGCACACAATAAGTACAGTAAGTACATCATTCCTGGGGGGGGGGGGTTAATTCACGAAAAAACGGTATATGATCTGAACACAGATGATCGCAGTGTTATTTCTATTCTAAGCTAGGGCTAATTTTCTAATTGCCATGTCGCATGTATGCTGAAATAATTACTTTCGAGAATGTCTTGTCAACATATGGTTGCGAGAAGTTAATTTTGCAACTTTGCTATTTAGTGCGATGTGTAGTTTCTTTAATTAGCTTGCGTTTGTTTCAAAGTGTATTTATTTAGAAAATTTTGGAAGTCATGTGGGGACATGAATTTTTTTAAGAGCTTGGCAAAATTCAAACTTTTTGAAGGACTCAAATGTCGCACGCACGCACAAATGGACACACGCACAGCACACACAAATGTTAGTAAATAAATAAGTACACATGATAAAAAATAAGAAAAAAACTACAACAAACACATTCAATGTAAAATTCAAAGCAAAATGCAAACAGCAAGTAAATTTTAACAAAAAAAAACAATCTGTGCAAATATGACCACCACAACAAAAAGCATAATATTTTCCAAAATGACTTTTCGATTTTTTTTCTGGAATAGTTTTCAAATTTATTTTTTGAATTTTTGAATATTTTAGCGTACTTTATGAATTTTTGAATACCTTTGATTATATTAGAATTTTTTCCACCAAATTATTGCATTTTCGAATTTTTTAGGAAAAAATATTTTAGAAAGAGACACGCCTTCAGACTGCGTGTGCAGGTCACGTCAGTTTCATACCTCGCATGTTAGGTTCACCTTTTGGCTTTGGCATGTTACATTCACACTTGACATGTTACTTTCACATTTTGGCATGTCAGTTTCCACAACATGTAAGATTCCCATATCGGCATGTTCACAACATGTCAGAGTACACAACATGTCAGAATGACCACATTCGCCAAAAATAGCGCCAAGCGCCATGGCGCCTTTCATGGGCATAGCGCCAATGGCGCCACAGCAAAATAGCGCCAAGCGCCAAAATCACCATGGCGATTTTTGATTTGGCGCTAACGCATGGCGCCAGCGCCATGGCGCTTTTACATCACTACTGATAAGTTTACACTTTACTTGTGACTTACACAACTTCACCTATCTCTCACAATTGTCTATTTGCGGAAAAACACCAGGTGCCACTCCCAGAATCTGCAAAATTCCCTGCAAAATGTTAACTAAACGACAAAAGATAACAGAAAATTTGACACCTCACAGGGAATTTTACATGACTTTGCATAACATTTTACAGTTGTCTGTTTTTCTCCCATCATATTCTACAAATTTTACACTAAGTGCCAGCCCTGCTCACGCCATACCAATTTCATGAGCATTTCCGCACTGGCCAATAGCACTTTGCATTCAATCAACAAAAAAGTGCAATTCAATCCAAAATCAACATCAATCCGAATAAAACGCACTCTGGAAACTGGAAAACATCAATGCGAAATAACCTTGAAACTTGCGCTATTCAATTTTATCAATAAAATGAGAATAATATGAAAGGTCCGGGTTCCCAGGTGCTGTGCGCAGTTATCAAAAGTATGGAACTGTGCGCATTGTGTTTGCGCAGTGAAGCTAGCCACGGCGCGCAGACTTGTCACTGGGTTTGGCTTGATGCCAAATTTATATCAAGCGCGGGCGCACCGGAAAACGTGGACGGTACCGGAGCGAACCAATACGGTGTACCGTAAATTGCGGATGCAAGGAATTGTCGAGAAACCCGGGCAGGGAATGTGTGTGCTGCCAAGAAGTCCCGCTCCCTGTAAAGTGTGAAGTAATGTCAGATGTCATGCAATGTGTCAATAGAAAAAAATAAGATTCTATTGCTAGACTTTTAACATTTTCATGACATTTGACACTTTACAGGGTGTACGACTGCCACCATAAGTCTAATGCTTGAATAAAAATGTAATTGTCACCATTTTTCTAATTTCAAATAAAGTTATTTTTGGCGATGTGTGAAGTCATCAAAGTGATGCACTGCACCACGCCAAAGTGAAACAATCACATAAATGACAGAAAAAATAAGTGCCAATTAATACGGCACCTGAACCATACTATATTTGCAGTGAAACAGTGAATAACCGAACAAGTCCCTAATCCGAAATAAATACCCCTCCAACGAGGGTGTGATGTCCCAAAAACGTGGTCTGTAAGCGCTTTAATTCCACAAAATCGGGGTGGGGGGTGGGGGGGTTGCCCCCCCACCCTACCAAGTCTGCCCCCCACACATGCAATATGAAGTCGGCCAACGTCAAGTTCCACGCGATCCGTCACCTAGCAGGGCACAATGCCAGGCATACAGAAGGCACTCGCGCATTGGCGCCGGGCCGGCATGAAATATTCAGTTGCATGGGCGAAATTGATTTGATAGCGGTTGACGGTTGGGGGGGGGGAATGTTGAGGTAATGGGTACTTTTTGGGGATGGGCGGAGTTTCGGCGGGGATTATGGCTGGTAATGGCGATTACGTAAAATGCAAACGTAAAGCTTCAATAAATAAAATAAATTACAAAAACGTGGATTCCAATTCCAATCCCACAGGTTTCCAATTTGTCACGGACAATACCGTATTACCTCGAAATACCCCCATGGGGGTTTATTATTTCGCCAGCAAAATTTGAGGGGGGGGGGTTAATTCGAGGGGGGAGGGTTTATTCGAGGGTTTTTTTTATTATTTCGTCAGAAATTTTCGTAAGGATCGTAGTAAATAGTAGGCATTTGCATACACAAAACAGGTAATCAAAATGTGTCCAAACAGGATATATTTGGACATAAAAACGTAGATAGCTACACAAACTAGTCTATGTGTAGCTGCAATGCAAATTAACAGTAATATACATCATTTACATTGCATACATGATGTATTTATCCTGTACATGACGTACATCATTCCGAAGGGAGGGGGGGTATTTCGAGGGGGGGTTAATTCGAGGGGGGTTAATTCAAGGGGGGAATAATTCGAGGTAATACGGTATACTAATCAATACCTAAGCAATTAAAAATTACTCGCATTTTACGTCGAGCTGCAATTTCAGCTTTGTAGCTGAGTCTATGGCTAATTGTTTAAAAGAAAAATTAGAGAAAAATTACACATTTATAATAATTACACATTTAAAGGCGCTGTAATGTAAAAAACAACATAACTTTTATTTTTTTTTGTTCTTGCCTCAAGTTGTAACAAGGAGAGGATAGAAGAGGAAATGTATGGGAAAAATGGGAGAAGTTTTGTAAAACAGTAATGAAACATAAATACAACGGACATAAAAATCAAGTCACCAATAGGAAAAGGAAAATGAAGTCAAGTTCCCCGCCCACTTTACCTAAATTTCTGTACAAATCGATAGAATTCACACAAATCTAGAAGCGACTAAAGCTGTGCAAAGCAATACAAAATAGATATATAAAGCACTTGAAGTCAAGATTTGGATAAACAGTGGTGAAATTTCGACTAGGCTATGCTATGGATTTAATGGTGCTGCACACCTGGATTACTACCGGTAGATCGAAAATTTACTAGACTCAAAACGTCGATTGGCATTTGAGTTAAATGAAATTAGGTGTTGGTCAACAGTCGACAGAGAGATAAAATAACTGATTCCGGTAAACTCAAATGCACTCAAGGCTGATTTATGAGTAGTGGTGTTAAAACGCCATGGAACTGGCGCTGGCGCAAAAGCAAAAAAGCGATGGCGCTTTATAGCCCTGGCGCCATCATGCCCAGAAAAGCGCCATGGCGCTATTTTTAGCGTCAGGAACAAAATGTTTGGCGCTAGCGCCATGGTACCATTGGCGGTTGGCGCTGGGGCGGGGGTCGGAAAAGCGCCATTCTTAAATAATTATTTTTAAATATTTCATCAAAATTTTCAATTCGGATATTGTATTTAAATCGTACAGCGGATATTCGATAAGATATATTTTTGTACCTATACTTTGAATTCGATCTAGTTTTAACGTTTGAATCCGATATCAATGAAATACCCCCAAAAATAAACCCTATCTAAGTACTCGCCCGCTGGCGCGCCCACCCAACCAGTATTGGGTACGTAAAAGCCAATCCGTTATTACAATCCTAAACAAAAATGTCGGACCAAATAATAACACACCCCTCCTTTAAAATTTATTAGCGAAATGATAAACTCCCTGGGGGTATTTCGATGACAATACAGTATAGGCGCACCGCAGACTGAAATTTTGCGTTCAGCGTTCGAACGTTTTTGCACGCTGAACTACAAACGCTGAAATCAATATCTAAAGAACACAACATTTTTGAAGCGTAAAAATTCTACTCGCATGTGAATTGCGCGAGATATTGCAAATTCCGAAATTTTTACGCTTCAAAAACGTTGCGTTCTTTAGATTTTGATTTCAGCGTTTGTAGTTCAGCGTGCAAAAACGTTCGAACGCTGAACGCAAAATTTCAGTGTGCGGTGCGCCATATATTCGCAGCCTAACTGGGGATAACTCCGCTGAAATGTGAAATTCTGTCAAGTGAAGTAATTTCAGACTTTTAAAATCCCTTTTTTAAGTTTACTTCCATCTCTCAGAAGCAGTGTTAAGTGACGGATTCAAATCGATGCCCGGTATTTCCGGGAATATGCGGCGTTATCAGTGAAATTTTTCGAACACGAAACGGTGCAGATTAGTGCCAGAGAAACGTTTTCGTTCTTTAATGATAATGAACCAGTTACACTATTCAAACATAAAATTGGCGTGAGCTGCATTCATGAAAAAACAAAACTGAAAATATTTTGGTGAAAGAACCGTCCGCAGGCATTTTTATGATGTGTTTTTTTCAATAAGTATTTTGTTTATTTCTTCAAATGGGAAATACAACATATGCAAATACGACAAAAATACACAAGTAAGGACAGAAATCAAGATTAAATGAACCACACAAACACAGTTTTGACTACGTAATGTACACACAAACACACCACACCAAGACGCTAATAATAGAAGAGAAAAAGTAAATTTCGAAAACATGTAAATATAAATACTTGACTTGATACAGTGCATGTACAGTTCACGACTCACGTTGGCAGCGTGCCAACAATGATTCACACCCGCAAACCTTACAAAAATTAGACAATGCTGGTAAAATGAAAGCATCGCATGTGCGGGATACAGTTGGCACGCAGCCAATGAAGAACATCCCTGTACGGGCAGAATATCAACAATCAAGTCACGGAGTATACACAATGACAACCTCAAAAATAAAATAAAAAACAAAAAACAAACATAAAACAGCATCACTAAGCGACGGCGGTGGCTTCCTGCTCGGCGGCGAGGATCTGCTGCTGCTGCTGCGCGTGCAACTGCTGCTGCTGCTGCTGCATGTGCTGCTGCGCCGCCTGGCCCATGCACGACTTGGCCACGCTCTGCGCGTTGATTGAAGGGTTGGAGATGAGCATGGGGGACAATACTTTGGAAAGTTTTTAACTTGTAAGTGTTTTTCCTCTAAAATGTTTTTCGACGTTTTTAACGAATTTCGATTTTCCCCCCAAAATATTTTCCGAATTTTCGAATTTAGTTTTCGAATTTTCGATTGGTTTGGAATACTTTTCACTGGTATTCACTAAGTTATCGCATTTTCGAAGTTTCTGCTGTTGAGTGATTAAAGCCTAACAAACACATTTTTCAGCAACGTCACAACACCAATCCCGGAATTTAAAGCCACCGCACATTTAGTCCCAAACAGGCCCGATGAAAATTTAACAAAACCCACTCATCGCAAAAAATTTTATCAAAAAATAAGACAAAAACGCACTTGAAAAAGACGCTCGATTTCCGGTGCGCAGCGGGTAAATGGATGCCGCCAAAATCCATAACTCGCGTCTTTGATCAGTTCAATGAATGTGATCAAAAGACCCCAGGGGTGCGGCCGCAGCGCCACCAGTCGTTCGAACAAAATCCTGGTCATTTGCTCTTGGATTACCTGTGCAAAGTAATTGTTTGTTAAAGACACTCTAAGTGTAAACTAGCGAGTTGACAACGGAATTTTTAATTGAAAGTGTGTGAAATCATCCTTGTAACCTAATGATAAATTTTGATCGTTCAAGTTTGATCATCAAAGTTTAATTTAGATAATTCAAATGCCATCCCTCATATCCATCTGGCCTTATCCATCACAAATTATGAATAGCATTCCAAAAAGGTCAGGAAATATATATTTTAAATAAAAAGACATTTTTTTATGAATTTATATTTTGTACAGGTTATTTCAAGAGAGAATAAATTACCGTATTACCTCGAAATACCCCCATGGGGGTTTATTATTTCGCCAGCAAAATTTGAGGGGGGGTTAATTCGAGGGGGGGGGGGTTTATTCGAGGGGGGTCTTATCATTTCGTCAGAAATTTTCGATAGTATCGTAGTAAATAGTAGGCGTTTGCATGCCCAAAACAGGTAATAAGTGTGTCCAAACAAGATATATTTAGTAGATTAGCTACACAAACATGTCCATGTGTAGCTGCAATACAAATAAACAGTAATATACATCATGTACATTGCATACATGACGTATTTATTATGGACATGACGTACATCATTCCGAAGGGGGGGGGTATTTCGAGGGGGGGGGGTTTATTATTTCCCCAGCCCATTTTGAGGGGGGGTTAATTCGAGGGGGGGGGGGTTAATTCAAGGGGGGGATAATTCGAGGTAATACGGTACATTTTTTGTTTGTTGAGAAATCCTGCAATTTAAGAAATTTTATTTACTAAAAATCACACATTTTTGGAACGCCGACAATGACACATGCTCCAAAACTTGACTAAAAACGTGGAAAATGGATTTACCTGACTGTTAGCCTCCAGAAAGAGGTACAGCAAAATGTGCCTGAAGTAGTGCGTATGCGCATTTGGATACCGCAGCTGATTCGCGATCGCGTTGAAAAACAGATATCGACCCTCCGTGTCCAGACTGACCGCCTGTATTTTTTTATTATTATTGTGTAAACGGAAAAAATGAAGTGTCTTCCCATCACAAAAGTACTTGTATTTAAAAAAGCGGGGACGTTGAAAAAATAGCTTTTTCCATCCGTAGGTTATGTACACATTCGCAAGTTCAGACGTGTGCATTTGCATGTGGAGAAGCAAATTTGTATAATCATGATCGCCAAATCAACCAACCAAATTCTGATAGATATCCATATACGCAGTGTGGGCGATAGTCGCCCTGGCAACCCTCTGCCCTTTAGCCTGCATGGCATCAATGTGACACACGCCCACGTAGAGCACCAGCGCCGACAGCACGGGCACGTTGTAGGCGGAGCCCGACTGCGCGTGCGTCCCCTCGCCGCCGGACGACTGCCCGCCGCCCGATCCGGTCGCCGCGCCGCCGCTGTTTGATGTCGCCGCGTGAGAGTGAGAGCCGTTGACGCCTAGTTGGAGGCGCGAGCGCAGGTCGGATAGGAAGGAGACTGGGGCTCTGGGGGGGGGGTTGTTGGTAGGGTTGAAAAAATTAAGGTTTTTTCAAACGCCTTGATAAAAAAATTGATTTAAAAAATGCAAAATAGTGAAAAATGGTCTACCAGAAATTTTGCATCGTGATTAAAAAATCAGTTTCCACCCCGTGGAAATCAGATTTCTTAAAATGAAAATCAGTTGAAAAAATCGAGTGCCATCCCTAGTTTTTAGATTTAAAAGGGTTTTCATAAACTTTTCTAATTCAGATGACAAAATAGGTAATTGGATCCAGGAAACTCAAGCGTCAACCCCAAAGAAAAGTTAAAGATATCGAAAACGCCAACCAATCAAGCCACACGCACCGATTAGCCAAATACGAGTCGAGTTCATTCCTAAAGTCGTCCGGGATGATCTTTGACAGGTGCACGGATATTTTTGGCGACACGTCGATTTCTGGCAGTGCGTCAACATTCAAATCTGGCATAAAGGGATCGGGCAGACGCATGTGACGCGGGTACGCGGAAAGTACCTGCGCGGGTGGTGAGTTGACAAAGGGTGTCCGTCTGTCAACTGGTTTAGATGTCGAAAAGTATCCCATAAAATTCGAAAACTATTTATTTTTGAAAAAATAGGGAATGGGGGGGTATTTCAAGGGGGGTTTGCTATTTCTAGACTTCACTCAGACCTGGCGGTATTTCGAGGGGTTTATACCAGGAAATACTGCATTAAAAATACAGCAGATAAAGTTGAAAAAATCCGCAAATTCATAATATCGGTCAAAAATTTGAAAAGCTATTCTATAAGTATTTTACGAAATAAAACACTGAAAAAGTTACTTTTTTGCAGACGATTTGCCGTCGTCACTTAACAAACAAAAAAAGGTGATGCCGCATTCCCCAAAAAAATAAAAAGAATAAAACACCCACCAAATTCCTCAACTGCACGCAATTGGGAGGTATCGCCTCGCACAGCACGTAGTGATAATCGCACAGGAGCTCGGGAAAATCGTGCAATAACACGAGCAAAATGCGCAGCGTGCCCTTGTACATGAAGGCGACCTGGGGGCACTCCCAGACCCTGTAAAATGCCCTGTAAAATGTCAAATGCCATGGAAAGTGTCTAAAGTCATGCAAAATGCGCTGCAAAATGGCAACCGGGTTGCCATTTTGCAGGGCACTTTACATGACTTAGACAGTTTGCACGACATTTGCCATTTTACAGAACATAGCACATGGTCTGAAAGTGGATACCGGTTTGGGCAGGTCGATGTTCCTCAAATGGGGCGCCAGGAATTTCAGCTGGCAAATCACCAATTGAATGTACCATATCCAAGTTTTATTTTTGTCCGGCGACTGGTCTGATAGCATTTTGGCCACGAACGATCGATGGCCGACCAAATCTAGCCAGGAAAACGCAAAGCCGGGCGCGTGCCGCGGCTGCAGCTGGTGCAGGCATTTCCTGTAACAGGGGGGGCTAGCGTTTGGGAGAATGGGCCCACACACACTAGTTGACGTCATAAATAGATGTCAACTGAATGGTAACTAAATTTCACAATTTTTTTAAAGCATCACACATAACAGTAACAATGAAAATTAAGTGTCACGATATAAAATTAGCTAGGCTCTATTACATATCTAGGACAGTTGAAATCACTGAATAAACCAAAATTTAGTTGACACGTATTTTTGATGTCAACTAGTGTGTGTGGACCCATAAAACTAGGGATGGAAACACGACCAACGAACCCCACGACAACAAATTACCTATGTATATTCTCTCCACAAACCCGCATCATCCAAAACCCCACCAACCAAAAATGATCCAAATACAGCTCAGTCAACTGCGCGCTCTGCTTATCCTGCTGTTCCCCGTGTGCAGCGGCGGCATTAGCAGCACCCCCGGCTGCATTAGCGGCATCAGTTTGTGCCGCGGCGGCAGCTGCAGCCGCGGCCGCGTCGCTGCCGGGCATGGTGCCGTTGGTGGGGCACATCTCCAGGAAGAGCATCACCAGGAGCCGGTGGTAGGGCAACTGGTGGAAGGCGGCGCCGCGTTCTCGGTGGTCGACTAGTACGCAGCGGGCGATCGTGTCCACGATCTGGGGAATGATGATTTGAGTGGTGATAAATTAAGAGAAACATAATACATTTCTTTTTGGATCTATTTGGAATATTTTTCAAGTTTCTTAAATTTTGATTAATGCCATAATAACAAATTAAAATTTGATTCGATCTTATTTTTGTCGCAATCGAATTAATCGATTAAAATGTATGGTAAAATAAATAAAAAAATTTTCGACGGGTGTATATGAAGGGTGTGCTTCTAAAAGTATCGATCTACAAAAAATCGATTTTGAGATAATCGCGATTGAAAGTTTGGAGCATGCAATACCCATACATGGGTATTGGGTATGGGAATTTTGGGTAAGGGTATTTCGGCCATATTGTTGGGTACCCACATTCATGGGTATAATCATTGATTATACACATAACACTAGCTATATAAAATTTAGTGAATTGTATTTTTGTAGTACAGTACATTTTAAAGGAACAAATTGGTAATAGCATGTAGATCGGTATTTTTTAAAGCACAAAATCAGAAAGCTGTAGATCGGTACTTTTACCCATAATAAAAAAGCACAAAATGAGTTATTGCGCAACCGGACACCGATCTGACATCGGTACTTTTAGAAGCACAAAAAATAATGTGCAGATCAGTACATTTTAAAGAACAATTTTGAAAAAAGTGTGTAAATCGGTAGTTTTAAAGACACAAAAGCTGAAAAAGCTTGTAGATCGGTACTTTTAAAATGTCAAAAACTGTATTTTGCGATTTTTTTGCTTTTTTCGACCCCCCATATCTCAAAATTGAATTTCGCACCCCCCACATATTATATATATTTTTGAAGCGCATTTTTTGGGGACCCCAAAAATGGTCCTAACTCAAATTTGAAAAATTTGTAGATCGGTACTTTTAGAAGCACACCCTTCATATGTCCCACCACTTAATCACGAAAAATGCATCAGGACATAATAAAAAATCCCATCAAATCCAGTGCCAAAAACCAACAACTACAAAGTCACTTTCAACATTCAAAAAAGCTTACCTTTTTGCACATGTTGCTCTTAATCATATTGTTGCCATCGCTGTTCTTGATCATTAAAGTGACCAACTTTACAAAAGCGTCAAGTGTGTAGAAGCAATGCGTACGTACTGTCGGCGACGGCTGCCGGGCAACTGAAAGGAGGGGGGGGGGGTATTCGGATAGGTATGTTATTTGAGGTCGGCATTTCACACTTCTAAATTTACATTTCTTTCCAATTTTTACTCTCACTTCTAAAATGATATTTTACTTATCAAGTTGCCGAAAACTTATTGGTGAGGCAGACACTTTCGGCAAATGTAAATGCATCGATAAAATGATCGTCTTTCATACAAATTTTATGGATTTCATAATTGCCTGCTTTCCGAACAAAATCTGAGGCAAAATTTGAAACAATTGAATAAGCGAATTTCCTACAAGAACAAAAAATTACGCACGATTAAGAATTTTAGAACACTCACCCACGGCAGTTTTATCCATAATTCGATACGTCATTTCGACGCACATTTCGATGCTAATTTTGAAAAATCGACTGATGCGCTCGTCTGCGCTCAGCATTCCCTTGTCGTGCATCTGCAACAAATGGTTCCGATTTGAAAATTGTGGAAGATTGGGCAAATTATATTGGAACACTGGTACAGGCTTCGCGAGATCTTGATTTCGAGCCCTGAAACTTAAACGAAGTAACATACAATTGACATTTTGACACACTTTAAATAAAACTGCAATTGATAACTGAGATCAATTGACGCTCCGTCAACTAGTTTGCGTAGGCATATTGCCAAACCATGACCAATTCCCGATACTCCAAACTATATAAATACCATCGCAATCGCACCCACCATAGCAATAACAGTCCTCAACCCATCCTTGAGTGCGTCCTCAGCACCAGCTGCCTCCCTGTAGAACTCGCTCCATTTGAACAGCACTTCTTGCACTATCAATTTCACTGCCTGCTCGTCCCCGGGCGGCAAGCGCTGTTGCTGCTGCGTTAAATATTTCGACATTAGAAATCTTCACATTGGGACACGAACCTTACACACGCTAGTTGACAAAGACACCAAATGTCAACTGGTCACCCGATCACAAGCTTTGAATTGGGATCGGAATCAGTTGACACTTCGCGCCGTTGTCAACTCATATTTTTCGCAAGAGGTATTTACCCACATTTTTGTGATATTTCTCAAAATTATGTTTTCAAAGATCCCCAGATTATTTTTAGAACGCGAACAAACCTGCTGCGGCGCCTGGGCGCCCCCGGCTGCAGGTGCCGCCCCGCCGCTGGGGTAGCCGGCGTGCCGCGCTAAAAGTGCGTCGTGAGCGTCTGGCGTCGCTTCGCCCGATCCGCGGCTAAAATTGTTTTTATTTTAAATTGTAAATATGGTTAAAAAGGGCTCGGAATATTGACGCACCACACATGGGAATGTTTAGTTATACGTTCGAATGTTTTATTTTTACAAAATATGCGGAAATAAGAAATCTATCGAATGGAACCCTACAAAAGTAAAAAAAGTTTCAAAACGCACTTTCAAACTATCGCTATCAAAATCAAAATCTCGACTCGACCAAAACAAATTTACACTCGCCCCAAACAGGGTCAACACAAATCGCTCACTATGCAGCATCCGTGGGCAAGTGCGGTTGTTGGTGGTGCGGCTGCGCTGCGGGCGGCGGCACGTGCAGTCGCTGCTGCTGCTGCTGCTGCATGCTTTGCTGGTGGGCGCTCAGACGCGCGTTCGCTTTGGTGATCACCTGCGTGGAGAAAAAATTTTACAAGTTATTTACATGTGTTTTAGTATTCCATCTTTACATTTTTACGTATTTCTGCATAGTTTAGAGTTTTGAATTTTTAGAATTTTATTTTTTGTACACTCAAGTTAAAGCGGGGGCAAGGTTCAAAATATATAATCACAAATAAGTACATGGTTTAAATAATCACAAATAAGTACAAATCCGCATGCGATCAAAAACTTTTGAAAATTCAACTTTTGTTTTGCCCACTTACACACTGCATTTACATTCATATATCAAATTGGTACGAGCCCCGAATCCAGGAAAATTATACTCTACAAACAACCACCAGCGCACCTGGAGCGTTTGTCCAAGATCGTTTGCGGTCAGCACATTTCCCTGTAGATCATCGACGCAGTAGAGTTTGAACAAACGTTGTGCAAACGCCAACGCCACATGTTGATCTTGGCCGCGCTCTAGGAAAAAAGTGTAATATTGAGCAAATACACACTTGTTTCAACCGAAATTTCGAAGACCCGTAAAGTAGGCATTGAACGCATTCAAGTTTACCGAAATGTTTTTTTTTTAATCATCATCAATTGGTTGGAGTTGACGGACATCTCATATCAGTAAATTGTCAGTAAACTCAAATATGCTCAACTGATTTACGAGTTTCCAAATTTCCGGTTGAAAACTAGTGTTTTTTTCTCTCAAATAATGGGTAAAAACGTACGAGTGTCGATTAAATTGGCCAGGTGCATATCGTAGTTGGGAATGAAGATAAGATTCAGGCGAATTAGCACATCGATGGCGTCCAGATTGAATCTGCAGATAAGATAAGATAACATACAGATAAGACTAGTTGACGCAAGTGTCAATTGACGTCAGTTGTCAGTTCAATTTCTAACTTAAAGTGTGATACCCATCACATATTGTGATAAATCACATAAAATGATTAACAGTTCAAGTAAAATGATTTAAAAGAGCATTCACAAAAAATTAACATTTTGACACAGCGTTCAATAAAAAATACAATTAAAAACTGACATCAATTGACACCGCGTCAATTACCCTCACTTACTCACAATCCCCCGTCAACTAAACCACCCCAAAAGCCAACCTGACATTATCATCGGTCAACTCGATCACAAACTTATTGATGGGCTTCTGCAGACACAGGGGGCCGGCCAGCTTGGACACGAGCTTGCAGAACAGCATGAAGCCGTCGCGCAGCCGCGCCATCAAGTCCGACTCGGCCGAGCGGCTGCTGTAGCTCGACATGAACACGCCCACCGCTTTGGTGACGCTCTCGCTGAGGGTCTGCGGTTGGGGGGGGGGGTTGTGATTTAAGTGAGGAAAGATTGAGGGAGATTTTTTTTAATTTTTTTTTTAATTTCACCTTGTAAAATGTCAAATGTAATGCAAAGTGTCAAAAGTCATGTAAAATGTCAATGTCATGCGAAGTCGCAAAAGTCATGTAAAATGTCCCGTAAGATGTCGAATGTACGTAATGCAAACTATCAAAAGTCGTGTAGAACGTCCATTAAGGTGTCAAATCTCATGCAAAGTACCAAAACCCGTGTAAAATTACATTAACATGAAACGACGATAAGTCAATAAAATTTGACACTTAACACGCCACTTTACACGGCTTTAGACACTTTACACGCCATTCGACACTCAACAGGGCACTTCACAGTGTCTGGCAGTGCCATCACTCACGGGCAATCTGACGTTGGCGTGCTGTTGCAGCGCCACCATGGCGTCCTTGAGCCTGGCGAGCGCGCGCGCCCCAGTCGGCAGATTGGCTTCGCTGCCGCAGCGCAGCACCGCCGCTTGGAGAATCGCTGCGAAGTGGTTGGTTTGGATGTGCATATGTACAGGTGTTCTGCAGTGATGGGAATTTTGTTGCAAAATTATGAATTCCAAAATTGGATTGAAGATAGGCTTGAAAACAGGTGCGATAGTCATTTCGAATCGAATTGCAAGGAAGGTTGTCGATCATTTAAACACACTGTCACATTTCAGTGGTAAAACGGGTAAATTTTCTCTGATTTTTTTTTTGCATAGGCTCCGCCCACTTACAGTGGCGCTTACTTTACAGGACAGTATCAACAGACAGAATTTTTTCAAAATTTCAATTCCAATCAATAAAACTGTATTCAAAAACACCCCCAAACGCACAGTCAATCTCGGTGCACAAGGCCTTGATCTGCTGCGTGAAGATGTCTATAGCGTCTCTCTGCCCGGGCACCAACTGCTGCTGTTCGTAATCGGCGCCGCCGCCAGGCGCCAAGTGTTGCTGCTGCTGCTGCGGCGGCGGCTGTTGCTGCTGCATCCACGGCGGCCGACTGCCCGCCGCGCTGGTGACGCCTTGGGATGGATTTGTGGTGGTTGTTTTCATTGTATAGGGAGCCCGGCGAACGGGGGGGGGCGGCGCCCCCCCTAGAATTTGGCTCCTACGGTAGTGGAATGGAGTTATGGCGCTGGCGCCATTTGTAGGCGCCACGCCATGTCATGAATGGCGCGGCGTTGGCGCCAATATCTACCAGACAAGAACGTATTCGAAAACTGTTCAACCAGGGACGTATCCAGGATTTTTGAGCGGGGGGGGGAGGCTGCTTGTTTACGGGGGGCGGCGAACGGGGGGGGGGGCTGGATACGTCCTTGAGTTCAACATTTCATTCTACCTATACTCTCAAAACATTTGAACACACAGCGCAAAAATTCAGTTGCTATCGCCGACTTTCAAAATTAACGTCACTATGGGCCCCACTAGCTAGTTAACATCGCAAATTCGTGTCAGCTGAATGTAGGGTTCAAACGGGATCCCGATCCCGATCCCGGATCCCGTGAAATTCCGGGATTTACCAGTCCCGATCCCGATCCCGAAACCCCAATCCCGATCCCGAAATCTAAAAAATACCAATCCCGATCCCGATCCCGAAAGTTTTCAAATCCCGATCCCGATCCCGAGAAACTCCCAAGTCCGGGATCCCGATCCCGGAAAAATTAGTGGAAATTATAGAAAGTGAAATAATGACGTTTTTGCATGCAAAAAAGTGGATGCAAACCCCCAGCGTCAATTTTATGCCACTTTTCTGGCATCCAACAGTGTTTTGAGACCTTTATGAACAACTGTGAATGCCAGAAAAATGTCCAAAATCTCTATCCCTAGAACCCAATCCCGATCCCGGAAAAATGCCTATCCCAATCCCGATCCCGATCCCGTGACCACAATCCCGGCCAATCCCGATCCCGATCCCGAAATCTCAAAAAACCAATCCCGATCCCGATCCCGAAACCCCAATCCCGATCCCGAAATCGCAAAAAGTGAATCCCGATCCCGATCCCGAAAAGTCAATCCCGTTTGAACCCTAGCTGAATGTCAAATAATATCAACTAAATAACAAACCAAAAAATGAAAGCATCACACTTAACAGAGAGAATGAAAATTATGTGTCATTAAAGTAACTTTGCTTTTTCACTTCCCTAAAATTCACATAGGAGAGTTGAAATTAATAATTCAGTTGACATCCAGCTAGTGTGGCGCCAATAACTGCATTCTAAACTCCACCCCCCCCCCCACACCAACTAGGCATGGGATGGCGCGGCGGCTGTGGCTGCGAGTGCTGCGGCATTTGGCCGCCGGCGTTGCTCATGGGCGGCACGAGGCTGCCTGGCGTCATGTCGCCCAAGTCCGGCGCCGCCGGCCCGTCCAAACCCGCCGTCGACCGACGGAAGCCGCAAATGTTGCCGCGAAACTCGTCGTACACGCCGCCCAGTTGTCTGTGGTTTATTTTAAAGTTTTTTTTGTCATTTTCACTAGAGTTTGCATCATTGCACAGAATTGCATGAATTTTCACACATTTTTACTTATTTCAAACTTTATATACACGAAGTTTCAAATATTAGCAGAATTTAAGTTAAACAGACCTGTTTTGTTCGGCCTTTTCACCTTGCTGATCGCTGCCACTGCTCCTGCAATTTTTCAAATTTGTTTTTGAATTCATAAACTAAAATAACATTGCGACGTTTTCCACGTTTGGTTGACAACATTTTTTTTACAAAAACGCATGTTTTAAAAAACAGTTGAAAAACCCATAGCTCAACGTACCTCAACTTGCCCGGCAACGATTCGTCGAGCCTCTGCGCCTCTGTATTAAACCACATCCTACCCTCGTTGCGCGCTCGCACCCGGGAAGTGTAGTCCTGCGAAAAAAAGAAAAAATGCTGCGGGAATGGCTGAAAACATATTTGTTGGGATAAAACAGAAGTCAAAGGATTTTGCGGCGATAATTTTGCCGTCATTTTTTATGAGTCGCAATGATGAGTAAAGTTGGCAGGTGGCCAATGAGAACCCAAATAACTGTATGTGCACAGTATTTATCAAGTCTATTTACCGCAGTATATTTAAACAGAATTCAAAACAGCTTAACGCAGGCGCCAGCAGTACCATGGCGGCGGCCCAGTGACGATTTTTGTTAACATCACCGAGAAAAATATAAATTACACGATCAAAGACCCACCCAAAAACAACAACAACAAAAACAACAACCCCAACCTGATGCAGTCGCCTATCAATCTCGACCAGACCCCTTTCACAGGCAAACTTCACAATGAGAGCCTGGGCAAACTCCAAATTGTCCTCTGCGGCAGTTCTACCGGCAGTGTCGATCAGTGAAGCGTCGAGTTTGGCTATTTGAGTGCCCGCTGCCCCTATGGCAGTTTTCATGAAGCCCTGGGAATAGGGGTGTATTTAATTTTGAATTGAAATGTTTAGGTGGATGGCGGGCGTTTAAAAAAATTGTTTTTAAGAAACTTTTTTAAAACGAGCGTAGTAATAATTTTTTAAACGGTAGCTGGAATTTTCAGTAGTTTTGAAAAGGGAAAAAAATCGGTTGTTAACACTAAGGAATACAGTTCAAAAATGTAAATAGATAACTTAATGAGGCGAAACGAACACAAAGATAAATTTTGTTAAAAACGCATTTTGATTGAAAATTGTCACAAAAGTTATGCGTCGCACCCACCAGTGGAAACTAGGGTTTGGACGATATTTCGATAATCGATATTTCTTCTGAATCTCGATATTCGATAGTCAATAGTTTTTCGATATCGATATCCGCTATGAAAAATAGTCGACACTCGATACAATAAATCACCCAACCCCAATGGCAACCCCCCGAACTACCCCCCCCCCCCCAACCCCAATGGCAACCCCCCGAACTACCCCCCCCAACCCAGGGGTCTCCAGGATTTTGGCCCTCGCGGGGGCTGGATAGATAGCAAATCGCTCCTCCGGAGGGATAGATAGCTGGAAAATTTTTCTGGGGGGGGGGCTGGGGGGGGGGGCTTGGGGGAAGGCTGGCGGGGGCACAATATATAGGCTTTTTCAAGGTTAAGAAGGCAGAAATGGGAAAAAATCGCTAATAATCAGTTAAAAGTAGCCAAAAGTAGGTATAAAATGGCTAAAAATATGTATATAACCATGTATATAGCCGGAAAGCACGATTTTGAAGGTGAAAAACTATAAGAAGGTGCGAACATTAGTGATTTTGAGCGAAAATTGGGGCAAAATTTCTCAAAAACCACTCCAGATAGATAGATAGCTGAGCGATTTGGGGGGGGGGGTCTTTTGGGGTAGTAGCCAAAAATTTTGCCTCGGGATAGATAGATAGATAGCTGAGCAGCCTCCGGGATAGATAGCTGGCCGATTCGGGGGGGGGGGCAGCCCCCCCCCCCAGCCCCCCCCCCCCCCCCTAGGAGACCCCTGCCCCAACCCCAATGGCAACCCCCCCCAAACCCACAGTCAAGCTGAGCAGGAGCGCCTCGGCGCACGTGATGCTGGCCATGCCGGCGGTGAGCGAGCGCATCATGTCGTGCGCAGCCCGCTGCACGCGCGTCTCGTCCGCCTCCGCAGCGAAGTCCTTCCGGATCAGACGCTCGGTCGTGTTCGCTGCCACCTGGGGGGGGGGGGGGTAACAGACTTCTAAACTGGCCATTTTTAGAAAATACAGTAAAATTTAAAAAATTTCGTTAGAACTTTTTTAACAAATAATTAAGCTCCTCTGTAAAGCGGGAAAAATATAAATATACGATACACTCAAAATCTAGTATATCGGAGATATTATCTTAATCTCCGGAAATATATGGTAAATAAATATGATAAAAGGAAAACGTATATATGAATATAAAATAGATATAAAAATTTCTTGAAATGATGCGTGACAACAACACTACATACACACTTTAACAAAAAAGTCACAAACAACCTGATTAAACTTGATCAGTTTTTTTTGCATGTTATTCACGAATATCAACTCTTAATGTCATTTTAAAGTGAAAAAATAAACTCGAAATACCTTTAAACGTCAACTGAACGTAATCGTAATCACAACCCAAACCCCTAACGCACCTTAATCGACCTCTCAGCAATGGGCATCCTCAGCTCACTCACAGTATACTCTATAGCGGCAATTACAAACTTCTTAATCGGCTCCTGCTTCAGAATCGGGTCATTCTGATTGCAATGGGCCAAATGCTCGCAACGACTGCCCATCTGGGGGCAGTCACAGACTCTGTAAAATGCTCTGTGAAATGTAAAATGTCATGCAAAGTGTCAAAAGTCATGTAAAATGCCCGGTAAAATGGCAAACATACGTTTGCCATTTTACCGGGCATTTTACATTACATTTGACACTTCACATGACATTTCACATTACAGGACATTTTACAGGGTCTGGGACTGGCACCTGCAGTTTCTTAGTCTCCTGCACCCAGGCCATTTCGATGTCGCCGTAGGCGAACTGCGCGGCGGCTTGCTGCTGCTGCTGCGTCTGCTGCTGCTGCTGACCCGACTTCAACTGCTGCTGCTGCGGGCCGGGCGACGTGGTGCCGCCGTGCGACGCGCCGCCCAGCGCCGACTGTTTTGTGGGCATTTGGGGTAGTGGGGTTTGTTTGAGGGAGATGGAATGAGTCGACTCGAGTACCGTATTTCTTGTAATAGAAGAGCGCCGTTTCGTTTACATTTTTACCTGCCGTCCTATTGGAGGTGTCGTTCTATTGGAGGCTGCCGTTCTATTAGAGGTGCCCTTGTATTGGAGGTAAATATTAGAAGAAATGCGGTAATCGCACCTTCGTCAAACTCTAACCAAACCGACAAATAAAACATTAATTATACCCCCCGGGACCCGTTAAACTCTAACCAAACCAAACCAAACATTTATGTAATTTCGAAAACTGATAAATCGACACACTCGAGTTGACTGGAATCAGGCGACCGTCAACTGTTGTTCACGGAGATAAAAAAACACAAAAAGCCCCCCCCCCCCAAAAAAACAAACAAACAAAAAACACTCACGTGCGCGGCGCGCGTCGGCGGCGGCGCGACCAGTTGCTGCTGCTGCTGCAAGACGGCCGGCGAGGCGGCGTGAGGTCGCCGCAGCACGGCCAAGTCGTCCAGCTGCTGCCGCAGTCGGGATATGCGCTCCGTGTCTTTGAGTAGACCTTCCGTTTTTTGCGACTGTGGGGGGGGGGTGTTTTTGTAATGGTACCATTTAGGGTAAATGTCAGATTGAATGTGACTAGTGTCGTGTAACATTTTAAAGTGCTAATTGTAAAATAAAAGGTTTTACCGGGCATCCGGGCGTTAAGAAGACACTTGACAAAATTGTGATATTTGTCAATTTAACAGGGTGAACGACTTGTATGGATTTCTATTTTCGTCACAATGTGCCTTTTCGAAAATATCAAAACATATTAAAGTAGAAAACATTTTCAAAATAAACCTACGTTTTTGTGAAACTCATGTGAAAAAAAAAATCATTTTTACTTTAATTACACTTATTCAGGTCCACCATGGTAATAAAAAACCCACGGCTCGACTAGGGATGGCAAGCGCTTTTTTTCAAGCGCTTTTTTTTAAAAAAACGCCGCTTTTTTTAAAAAAAAGCGCTAGGGTCCCAGCGCTTTTTTTTAAAAAAAAGCGCTGGCAAAAAATTTTGTACTTATGCACTAGGTATTTTGCTATTTTTTCGTGGGCAAGCACAAAATTTCACATGCAAATTACCACTGGTGGCTGTTTTCATTGGTTTTGTGGCATTTTTATAGTCATTGCTTCTATTCCTGCATGCTATCATGTAATAATAAGTTGTGATATGTTAGTGTAGTATAGAATATTCAGCCAATGTGCTCCCACATACTTCTACAGTGGGAAACATTAGTCTCAATGTATTAGCCTTCTCTTATAGCCTTATTTATAAGCACTTTTTCATGCCTAACTTCACTCGAAGTCACAAAAACATTCACAAACAGCAATATTTATACATACCGAGTCAACAAAAAATGATTTTTTTGGCAGAAATCACCACTTATCATGTTGTCCCATGACTACACAGCCATTCTATGGCTATATATCATCACAATTGCTGCCAATTGTCTGATATACCTGTATATATTGATACAGAACCATATTTTGGAGCTTTTTGGGGAACGTCTCGACATTTTTTTAAAAAAAAGCGAAAAAAGCGCGTTTTTTTAAAAAAAAGCGCTTTTTTTTAAAAAAAAGCGGGGCCGTTAAAAAAAGCGCTTTTTTTCCATCCCTAGGCTCGACAGAGTAATTCGCAAGAATATAACAACATAATATGAAGGGTGTGCTTCTAAAAGTACCGATCTACAAAAAATCGATTTTGAGATAATCGCAATTGAAAGTTTGGAGTATGCAATACCCATACATGGGTATTGGGTATGGGAATTTTGGGTATGGGTATTTCGGCCATATTGTTGGGTATCCACATGCATGGGTATAATCATTGATTATACACATAACACTAGCTATATAAAATTTAGTGAATTATATTTTTGTAGTACAGTACATTTAAAAGGAACAAATTGGTAATATCATGTAGATCGGTATTTTTTAAAGCACAAAATCAGACAGCTGTAGATCGGTACTTTTACCCATAATAAAAAAGCACAAAATGAGTTTTTGCTGAATCAGACGCCGATCTGACATCAGTACTTTTAGAAGCACAAAAAATAATGTGCAGATCGGTACATTTAAAAGAACAATTTTGAAAAAAGTGTGTAGATCGGTACTTTTAAAGACACAAAAGCTGAAAAAGCTTGTAGATCGGTACTTTCAAAATTTCAAAAACCGTATTTTGCGATTTTTTTGCTTTTTTCGACCCCCCATATCACAAAATAGAATTTCACACCCCCCACATATTTTATTTTGTTGAAGCGCATGTTTATGGGGACCCAAAAAATGGTCCTAACTCAAATTTGAAAAATTTGTAGATCGGTACTTTTAGAAGCACACCCTTCATATGCTAAAAGGAACAAATAAATATCGCTCTTCAAAAGCATTGATCAATGCAACTTCCACACTAGAAAAAAACACATCCAAATTCAAATATAAAATTCAAAACCAACCGCCAAATCGACATCCAACGTTCTGTACAGAACTTCAATTTCAAATTTCAAGTTCAATTTTAAATCGGGCTCCGCGTGCAATTCGGCGAGCACTTTCAAAATCGCTTGCACCAAAGCCGATGACGGGCGGTAGATCTGCGGGCGAGAAATCGGTTTCGTTTTATCTATTTTGATTGGCGCTGCGCCAAGGTCATAAAAGTGAAGACGTTGATCAGCTTCGCGGCGTTATGTGATGGCAGCGCATGTTCCCCAGATGTTCACTGAGCACAGATGCCCGCTTAGTTCCCCATGCTTACCTTGCTTTTATCGCACGATTCCAACACCTTGACCACGAATGGAACGGCATACAGAAGCTCCTGCTGCCCTTTGTAGTATCCCTCCAATAGCAACGATTTCAGGTCGATATCCTGCGGCAATTTTCAAGGTTTTTCTATTCTACTTATAGCTTATATTTGGAGAAAAAAATTGAAAATGCGCAAAAATTGCGCAAAATCTAACCGAGGAATGGATCACTTTGTTCTTGGCGATCGTAATCAAACCCAGCCAGTGACCGAGATTTTTAACCAACTGCCGATCGCCGAAATTCGACGCCGCTTTGCTTTTGTCGCTACGCAGAAGAATCTGTGCAATTGATTAGAGAATTTTAGTAGTCTCAAAGGGGGTGCGCACATCTGCCCGATACGCACATTTGCCCGTTTTTTTCACTTGACACTTTTTTAAAGTGATTTTCAGATATGAGTGAAGTGAAAAAAGTTCACTAATGTCATTGCGCAACTTTTTTTCACTTTACTCATATCTGAAAATCACTTGAAAATGTGTCAAGTGAAAAACAGTGAAAAATGGCTATTTTCCACTGTTTTTTTCACTTGACACTTTTTCAAGTGATTCTCAGATATGAGTGAAGTGAAAAAGTTCACTAATGTCATTGCGCAACTTTTTTTCACTTTACTCATATCTGAAAATCACTTGAAAAAGTGTCAAGTGAAAAAAACGGGCCAATGTGCGTATCGGGCGGATGTGCGTATCAGGCCTGCCCCGTCTCAAATTGTTGTAAAAAGTTCTTTCGAGGACCCGTTTTCTAAAACAATTTTTTGTAAAGAATAAAGCTTTTTTTAAAGTACTGAGCGAGGAAAATACTGAAATTTTGATAAAGTGAATGTTATAAAATTCACAAATTTCCAAAACTGTGATGTTTGATACCGTCTGAAAGTGAAAACACAATTCCAACAAAAAAAAAGTGACGAGTGGACAAGCAAAGTGTGGAGAGATAAGTGGTAGGTCAAATAACCACTAAAGTGATAAGTGATTCAAAATTTGTAAATCGATACTGTCACTAAATAATTTACTTGTCACTTGACGAATTGACTTATGTTTTTGTCTTCGAACCGTTTTAGACGTTCAATTTTTTGGACGTGACATATTTTGGAAATAATGAATTTAGGGTAAACTTTGATATCACCACTAATTTTAATTTTGTCACTTTCCCCCCTTCCAAACCACCAATTTACCCAATCTAACCTTTATATTCCTGTACGTCTCTTTAAGCACTTCCTGTTCGAATGTAGGCTCATCCAAACCATACACCAAATTCACATACAAATGGTGGAAATTGGGTTCGATCGAAACTCGTTTCATCACCAAATATTGCGCTAGCCAAGGCAAATATAAGCAATCGGTGCCCACGATTTGTCGGTATTCTTTGATCTGAAATGTGGCAAGTTGCCAGGAAAAGTGAAATTTAATACCGCTTCACATCGGACACCCCCTTGATTAAGCCCACATCGTCAGTAAGAGAGGAAAGTTTTCCACCTCACCGAAAATATCGAATTCTGTAATTTTTCCAGAAGAAATAGTCGTTTTTTATCTGGGGGTGGAATAAAAATTCCAAACTCCGCAAAAAAATCAACGATTAATAGCTCCATTGCGATCGCTTGAGAAGACAGAGAAACAAGCAGTACAAAGAAAAAATGCCTGGGGCCAGATGCAGATTGGGACAAGCCAAAAAACGTTCAAAATTATTTTTTTTTATAAACAAAATACAAACGATTTATTTACTGTACTCGTTGCATTAGGATTTCTATTCGTTATTTTTCCAATTTTGTTTCTGTGCACATGCATTTATTTGTTTGTCCCGAGCTAAATGGAACCCAGTTTGAATGACATGTCTACTGCATCTTTCATAAATAATTGTGTATGAAAATGTATACCAAAACAGAACACAACGAACCTTGACATCTAAATTGGACATGCTCAAATTATTGATGAGAAATGCGATGCGATCCATGAATTTGTCAGGGGGCAATTCCACTTTAGTTTTCTCGTTCTCAGTCGCAGATTCCAGTGTGCTGATGTTGTCAGCCTGAAAAAAATTCAAATATTTCCATTGAATAGTGTACGTTGAGAAATATAATGTGACAGTTAGGTAGTAAGTGTTGGGGTGAGGATTTAAATTGACTTAATTTCACTCAAAATTGCTCATGTTTGAACTCTAACGACCGTTTTCACCACCACAATAGCTATCAGTTTTTTAGATATTAATGTATTCCACGGCCGTATCCAGGGGGGGGGGGGGTGGCTGCAGCCCCCCCCCCCCATCCCGGGGTGAGACCTGATAGACACGGTAAAATGCAACTTTCAGTACCATTTTGCAAGGTGTGATTAAAAAATTTTGCGCGCAAGCGCGCATTTTTCCACCAGATGTAAGGAATATCACCAGATTGTTCCCTTTCGCAACAAATCTTTTTCAATTCACTCAACGGTCTTTTTTCGCTGTATTTGTATGTGTATTTACATACATATACAGCGTTTCATGGCGGTAATGGCGCCATGGCGTGGTGCCAACCAATGGCGCCAGCGCCCTGGCGCCATTCCGTCACTTTATAGGTCAAAATTTAGAGGGGGGGCTGAGCCCCCCCCGTTCGCCGGGTTCCGTAAACAAGCAGCCCCCCCCCCGTTCAAAAATCCTGGATACGTCCCTGATGTCCCGTCATTTACCTTCTTAAGACTAATTTTCACAGTCAATCAGCCATTTTTCCTAACAGCCTGTTTAGTGTACCATCCGCGAACCCCCCTCAATTTTTCCCCAGCTATTTTTCTACAAAAAAAACTAAACTAAAAAAAACACCCTTCCCACCTTAGCAATCTTGAACATGCTCGGCGCCACGTCAGTGGGCCCTGGCGTGGGCGCGTGCATCCTGGCGCCGCCGGGCACCGGCGACGCGGCGCTGCCGCCCCCCACGGGCGTGTGCGACCGCAGCTGCATCTGCTGCTGCTGTTGCTGCTGCATGAACTGCTGCTGCTGCTGTTGCTGCTGCTGCTGCGGTGGTGGTTGATTGGGCGGCGGCGCGTCCACCGGCGCTCGCTCGCCGTTCATGCCCAGCGTGATGCACCGCTGCAGGTCGGGCGGGAACTTGGTGAAGTCGGGCACCTGAGAAGGGGGAGGTAGGTAAAAGATGAATGTTACTCAGTGAAGCAGCCAGACTGCCTACACCCCTAGGGTTCAATCAAACGGGTTCCCGATCACGAATCTAGGAAGATTTTGGGATTTGACAGTTCCGATCCCGATCCCAGAACCTCAATCCCGATTCCGAAACCTAAATCCTATCTCGGAATCTCAAAAAAGGATCCCGATCCAGAAAAAATGGTGAAAATGATAAAAACGTGTAAAAAATGACGAAGAAATGTAAGAAATGTGAACGGAAACATTATGTAAGTTTTATGGAACCCAGCTATATTTTAAATAATTTTTGTGGTAAATCAATCAAAAACCTTTAATATCAGAACAATGTCCAAAATCACGATCCCGAAATCTCAAAAAAAAAACAATTCCGGTCCCTAAAACTCAATCCCATTCGAACCCCACCCAGCCTTCACCTGCGCTAGCGCCTGGCAATACCTCGGGTACTCGTACAGCCGGAAGCGGAAGTGATACAGGGCGCGCAAAGCGAACTGGAACATGGCCGGCTGGGCGTCGTGCCGCTTGACCAACTTGAGCAGCTGGCCGAGCGCGTGCGTCATGGCCCTGGGGGCAGTCCCAGACCCTGTTAAAAGCCCTGTAAAATGTCAAATGTCATGCAAAGTGTCAAAAGCAATGGAAAATGCCCTGCAAAATGGCAACCGAGTTGCCATTTTGCAGGGCATTTTCCATGACTTTTGACACTTTGCATGACATTTGACATTTTACAGGGCTTTTTACAGGGTCTAGGAGTGGCACCTGTTCAGCCGGTCGAGCACGCCGTCGCGCAGAATCGCGCCGAACAGGTGCGCCGTGATTTGCAGCTCCCGTTGGGGATACTGTTGGGGGGGGGGGGGTTGCGGAAAACGGTACGGTAAATAGTCTATTTTTCGGTAAATGGTACGGTAAATTTCAGAAAATGCGGTAGCAGTACAGTGTATCGTTCAAATTTGCGGTACGGTAAATTCTTCCAAAAATGTGGGGGTTTTGGGGGGCGTTTATAAATGTATTTTCTTCTTCTTTTTCTAATTTGAAAATGTTGAAAAATGTAAACGGTAAACCTTGAACGAAGGGTGATAAGGAAAAATGCAAAATTACAAAATAATGATCCAAGAAAGCCCCCCCCCCCCGCACAAACCTGATGAAAATACTCAAACTCCTCAAAAAGATTCTTCAGCATGCACATGAAAACGCGATGATCCTTCTCAGTGCCCTGTTTGAACTTTCCCAACTTGTGCACGAATTGCTCCACGGTGAGCTGGGTGTGCGGCGGCTGCGCGTACAGCTGCTGGAAGTAGCCGTTGGCTTCTTGTTGCACGGCCGCGTCGAAGACCATCTCGCTCATTTCGGGCACCGGTTGGACCGCTTTGCCTGGGCGTTGAGGTTTTTCAAGTTTTGATAATTTACATAATTTGAATTGAATTTCTTTGAAATTTATTTACATAAAATTCTAACACATTTTCAAATTCAATTTAATTGACACTGGACAGTTGAGTTGACACCGCTGAACATAGAGCATATAACTACAAAATCATTGCCTAGTGAGGAACGAGGTCGAGTAGAGTCCTGTCGGATGGCACGTTTCCGATTCCGAGCAGAAGAGCCGGACTCGGAAAGTCCAACTCGAATCCGAGCCACCAGTCCCTCACAACCCCCCACAGCGACACCTTTCCCAACCCCCTCCCCAAAACCCACCAGCCGCATTCGGATGCTGTTGCTGCTGCTGCTGCTGCTGCTGCGGCGACGGCTGCTGCGGCGGCGGCTGGTGCGGCTCGAAGCCGGCGTGCGGCTGCATGCCCATGGAGCCGACGCCCAGCGGGTTGGTCGTGTGCTGCCCCATGTAGGGCGCCGTCCAGTCGGCGCGCACTGGAGCCGCGCCTGGCGCCTGAAGTTGGGATTTGGGTGGGGGGGTTGGGTGTGAGGTGTTGGGATCAGGGTTTTTGGTGGTTATGTTGGATTTTGTTTGGAAATTTTTAGTCTGTGTATCCGACGTGAGGAGGTCGATAAGTTTTTCGACACGACATCTCAAAATTCTGGTGTCCATACACAATAAACTCAACAATCAAGCCTCGAGCGCGATTTTTTTATGGAAATCAAAAATTTCGAATATTGATGCCAAAATATCGAGTATAAATAAAACGTCCTTTTTGGCGATTTCACATCACACACGTCAATTTCACAAGTAAACGACGTGTGTCGATCGAAACATCAAAATGGAGCATTTAAACCACGCCGACCTGCTGCTGCTGCTGGTGGTGCGGCGAGGGCGACACACTGGACGGCTGCATGGGCCGGCCGAAGGCGCTGCCGCCGGTCGACGCGCCGCTTTCGAACGCCTGAGAGGGTTGAGCATGGAAAAGTGACGGGAAAAAAAGTATTTTTTGGAAAATGGGGGGGGGGCGCACAAACGTAAATATCGCATTTCCTCGAAATACTCCTGGGCGCAGTCCCAAGCCGTGTAAAGTGTAAAGTGTCAAATGACAATCAATACAAAAAAAGAAAATATTTTTGTGCTGCACTTTGCATGACAATTGACACTTTACATTACACTTTAGAGAGCTTGGGACTACCACCAGGTCGGTACAAGAAACGAATGTTTCCTTTCTCCTGAAAGTTTCATTTTTGAACGATTTCGATATTATTAACGATGGAGTATTTCAATCAGAAAAATGCAGGTTTTGTGTACACTGCTCACCCTGTGGGCAGCAAACAGGGCATCGGGTGTAATCCTGGCGCCAGGTGGCGGCGGTGGCGCCCTGAACATGGTGTTGGCGCCAATGTCGAATGGCGCCACGGGACCCAGAGGCGATGGCGCTGCGCCAACTTTACCCACGGCGCTGTTTGTTGGCGTCTGCTTGCCAGATTGCTGTGAAGAAAGAGTGTGTTTTTGGAAATTCTAAGTGATGTACAGTGATGTATAGAGTTGGAATGGTATATGAATTGATATATGAATTATCAACTTGTTTTCATCACAAAGAATACTTTTCACACATCAAAAATAGCTGGGGCATGTTTACATCAATAAATCAAGATCAAGAACCAAATCAATCGATTAACCAAAAATCGTATAACCATTGAAACGGTGGAATTTTCATTTACAATTCACATTATCACTTAGATAATCATAAAATAAATAAATATAAAAAAACGTCTGACACACATTTTTTCCAGCGGAATTGGCACCGAGCCAACCAAGCCCACCCGAACCGACCTGATGAATGGCGTGCATCAACTGCTGCAGTTTGGTCTGCGTGGCGGCGGTCAGCGAGGGCGCCACCTCGTGCACGCACTTCACCACCATGCTCACGATGGCCAGCGATAATTGCAGCTGCGGCGTAGAGGTTTGATGGATTCTCAACGTAGATGCGAATATTATATTTTATTGAAATTTTAGCTTTTTGTGGCTTTGTAGACTCTTTTGCACCCTATTTGATTTAGTATTTGATTATGTTCATTTCTGGAATGCGCCGTTTAATATTTTAATTTATTTGGTGTTTTGTTTAATAATATCTTGCAACAATACCGTGAAATATTTTGAAAGTGTTTACACGACCTAGTTTTAAACCGAAATTTCATAAATTTCGAATACTCAGAAAACACCATTAACTCTAAAAAGCATTTTAGTCTAAACGGAATGAGTCATTTATATACCCGTCAACTGCAGTTGACGCAATTTTACATTCGCCAACTGCAGTTTTTAAAAACGCCACGCCCACTCACCAAAAAATCCTCAAAAATAATAAAATCCAACCCCTAACCCCACCTGACTACTCCCACTATCAATAGCTTGCTGCTGGGACATGTGCCCCAAAGCCACCGCACCTCTGCGCTGCACAAATTTGAGACAAGTAGCCGCGAATGGCTCCTGTTGCTCCTTCAACTTGTCAGTAATCCACTTGTCAAGTTTGAGGTACTCGCGCCTGGCCGCCAGCGCGGCGAGTTCCAGCGAAAACTCGTGGCTGTTGTTTTGGAGGAGTAGGGTTGTCAGGCCCTGGGAGGGGTAGGGTTTTTTTAAGGATATTTTGTTCAATGTTTTGATGGAATCATTCGAACATTCAAGTAAAACAATAATAAAAAACTGGAATTATGCACTTGAACATCATCAGAAATGTTTAAAAAATCAAAATCGGCAAAACGGCAATTTTTTCTTACACCTAGTATTTCTGCATCATCCATCCAAGCACTTCAAAAAACAACATTGCATCCAAGCGCAAAATCTAGTCACTTGACGATTTAAAATTTAAAAAAAACTCAAATCCCTCAAAAAATTCCCCAACACGAACATTCGGTTTCAAATCATGAGTAATGTCCAAAATACGCGACAGTCTGGCGGGGTCATCGGGGCTCTGAGAATACCAATCGATTATCGACTGCACAATTAGATGTTGCATACTAGCTTGATCTAGAGAGCCGCCAGACCACGCGTAAGCCAGTACCTGTGTATAGAATTCAGATTATATATTTGCCCACCGTATAGTATTCAGAATGAGGTTGGTTTGGTCTTCACTGGAAATATCTACCTGTTTGATTTGAAATTGGAATTATCTACCTGATTGATTTGGTTTATTAAAGATTAAAGGTGGCTGTATCTAAATAAATATAAACACTTGATGCGCAATTGTGAGGATTCCACAAAATGAAATTTAAAACATCCATCTTTAAAAAAACAATATTCATCAACCTATCAAAAACCTTCAACCTCAAACACGCCCCCCCCCCAATTTACCGGTATAGAGTTCGGATGGGCGCACGGAAAAAACATGGGCACCAATTTCTTCAACAATTCCGCGCGCAGCGGATTCACGGGGGGTGCGATTTGCAGCAAGCCCGCTGCCAAAACGTCCGGCCACAACGTGAGGGGGGATTTAAACGCGGTGAGGGCGCGTTCGTACTGGCCCGGCGCGTCGGACAGCCGCAACAGCACGTGCAGCAGTTCGATGCATTTCCTGCGGTTGGGGGGGGGGGATTATTTTTGTTGTTTTTAAAATAGAGGTGGAAAATACGGCGTTACATTTAACTGATTTCAATGTTTGTTGGATGACACTACAGCAATAATGCACCCGCTTCATTCAAGTGACATTTTTCGATAAAATAAAGATCTGATTTTATTTTAATGGATATTTGAAATCAAAATACCAGGGCATAAAAATGATTTTTCTCCGCCCTACGGTATACTGAACGTTTACGATGGCACCGCGACAACCACTAATACCACACGTGTCTCCTGTAAACAAAAAAAACACGAAAAAGTACCGCGAGTACCAGTCATAATTGACAATCTGTCAAAGTATCCAAATTTTGGAGACCCCCTACCCACCACGTATCCAATTCCATCGGCTTAGTAGAGTCCTCGGGGGGTGCCTTGAGAAATTCCAGCTGCACGGCCGTGTGCTGCTGTTTGGGAAGGGCCACCACGTCCGGGTTGCGTACAACGTGTCCTAGTAAAGACATGTGACCCCCAGCGTGACGCCATTGTCTGTGGGGGAGGGGGTTAGGGGGTTGTGTTTTGGTCAAAATAGGGTGACATTTTGCCCTGCATTTCAAATATCTATATTTTGCGTATGGATGTTATTTTATTTTGGACAACAAACGATGATTAGGTAAATTATTAGGAATTCAAAGTATCGGGAGTAGGGTTGGAAAAAAAACGTTTTTTTTAACTCGATGTTTTTTTTTAAAAAAAAACGTTTTTTTTAAAAAAAAAACGTTTTTTTTTAAAAAAAAACGTTTTTTTTTAAAAGCTCCCAGATATGACCTAGTGTCAACATATATAGGTATATCAGACACTGGCAATACTCTGTGATGTTAAATATGACCATATAATGGCTGTGGAGCCATGGGATAGCATTATAAGTGGTGATTTGTGTCAAAAATATCCATTTTTCGTCGACATATCGTTCGTATATCGCCTTATAGTCGAATGTTCGTGACTTCAGGTAAAGTTTGGCACGGAATGGTGATCAAACAAGGTTATAAAAGGAGGTTGTTACTTTGGGAGTGAAGTTACACACTGTGGAGGTACATGGAAGCACATTACCTCAATATTATATATTACAGCAACATATGTCGGCTTATTCACCCATGGTAGCACATAGAAATGGATGTTTTGATACTAAAAATGCAACAAAACCAATGAAAACAACCACCAATGTCAATTTGTGTGTGAAATTGCGCGCTTGCGCGCAAAAATTTTGCAAAATACCTAGTGCTTAGTACTAAAAATTTCGGCCGATGTTTTTTTTAAAAAAAAAACATTTCGGACATCATGTTTTTTTTTAAAAAAAAACGTTTTTTTTTTTAAAAAAACGTTTAAAAAAAAACATCGGCCAACCCTAATCGGGAGTGCCTGTAAGGTGCTATTATTAACTGTACGGCCTGTACGTAAATGTGAAGATGCCATAATATAAATGTTTTTTGATAAACTAGAATAAATTTCACAATTTTGCGCCACGGTTAATTCTGTAGCACTAATGCACTATCTGTTTCCCAGTTGTCCAATTGCATTCTGCTCACAGTTAATTAAAATTTTCCGAAACGTCAGGAGAAAAATATTTCGTTGACAGCCGACACAGAGCCACACGAAAACTAAAATTCGAGCACGCGCTTTCCGAAACTCCAACCACTTCCCACTGTCAACTCACTTGTAAATTATGCTAGCGGGCACGCGTTCGCTTCTCAAACCAGTTGCCAAAATGCTGGCAAACAATTGCAAACAAGCCCTGCCGCGATCGCTCGAATCGGGCAGCTTGAATGATGAGTTGTCTAGGGAGACTACCACCTCCGACCACGACAAGTCCGGCGCCTGTAAAAAAAGAAGAATGAAAGTGACTATGACACAAAATGTTTACAGTGAAGGGCAAAAAAATTTCTGCAATTTTTCACTCGATTCAACAGTTGACGAAAAAAATCATTTTTTTACGATAAAAACTGATAATACCGTATTTCTTCTAATAGAAGAGCGCCGTTCTATTTTTTTCGTCAACTTTTTTACCTGCCGTTCTATTGGAGGTGCCGTTCTATTGGAGGCTGCCGTTCTATTTTTTTCATCAATTTTTTCACACAATTTTCATTTGAACACTGTTCTATTTCTTTATAAAACTTGAGCAACATTTTAATATCTAAGCATCATATAGTGATTTAATATCAATTTGTGAATGCCATGAACATTCTCGCCATTCATTTCTATGTTTGCATGTGTTCTGACACCCTTCCAATGTAATATCTACCTGCTGTTCCATCGGAGGTGCAGTTCTATTGGAGGCTGTCGTTCTATTGTTTTCGTGAGTGCAAAGAACGGCCAAAACCTGCCGTTCTATTGGAGGTGCCGTTCTATTGGAGGTATGCCGTTCTATTAGAAGAAATACGGTAACTAACTAGTTGACGGATGGCCTGTGCGAAAACTTGTCCATTCCACGTAGATGTGCCATCGGCAGTGGGCTGAAAATTGGGTAAAATAGATTTTTTACCAACCATAGTTACGCCTTGATTCAGATGTCCAGTAAGCAAATAAATAAATAACAAAAAAGTGCAAAAAAGCTAAAAGAAATATTTCAACCCAACGGACCCCTCAAAATGCTTGACAATTGACAAATACGTAACCCCACCCATCAAAAACCAACAGGCAAAGTCCCGCTGGACAACCCGGGCATATGCGCCGCGGCGTGGGTGCGCACCATGACAGTGACCATCTGCGCCACCGTGTGCGCGTCCAGCGTCCTGTCCGAGTCGGAATCGAAGCCCATCTGCTTCAAATGCTGCACACACGTGTCCACGGAACCGGCGGTCAGTGCGAAACCGATCTCGCACAGGAGCGACTCCATTGTGGTGTCTGGAGGTATTTTATTGTTGTTTGACAATTGTACTTACATTTTTGGTCAAACAACAGTCCTGGAAGATATCTATGCACCAGTGAGCTAAAATTTGACGACAGTTAGGGATGAATTTTTTTCGTTAAACTGTCAGTTTTTGAGAGAGAGAAATCAATTGAGAAATAAAAATCAGATTTCCTAAATTGAAATCAGTTGAAAAGATCAACAAAACTCAAATCACGAAAACAAACACATTTCCAAACACTCCCCACCTGTATTAGCCATGACGCAATCAAAAACGGCCTTAAAATCGACAGCCTCCGGCGTAAAATCCTTATTCTGCTCTCCAGTCGCCGCCGAACTTCCCTCGACCAAATTCTCCGTCTCCTTACTCAACCAAGGCTCCAAAACGACGGGCGTAGCGCCGCGCGGCAGGTCGCCCTTGACGGCGGACACGAACTTGGACACCAAGTCGGCGTCGATGTCCAAATGCTCGGCGGAGCGGTCGAGCAGCGAGCTGAGAACTAGGTGCAGGGTGCACGCCGACTCGCACTCGCGAAGGCCCGATTCACTGCCTGCGGGGTTTGGTGGGTGAAAGTGTTTGTGGTCCTGTGGAGGTTTTAGACGTTTTTGGAAAAATGGGCGGTTAAAATTGCTAGAATTGCTAATATGGTTGAAATTGCTAGGATGGTAAAATTTCTGGTCCCGGTCCCGACCCGAAAAACTGGTTCCGTTTGAACCCTATGTGGAATAGGGTTCAAACGGAATCAGTTTTTCGGGTCGGGACCGGGACCTGAAAATTTTTCCTATCGGGACCGGGACCACAAAAAAATCGTGGCAACGTGGAAACGCTATGTGGCGGCTGCGAATGCGCCATGGATGTCTACTCAGCGCAGATGTCCACTGAGCGCAGATGTCCACTGAGCGCGGATGTCCACAGCTACTGACCCCTCTCCCACCCACCTTGACCAACGTATCTCGCCGCGAGGGCTTCGAGTGCCTTCTTCACAATAGGCTTCAACCCGTTGCGTCGGTGTCTATCTGCCGCAGCCGCGCTGTACAACGCCAAGACGAGTACGGCCCACTGGATCGCGTCCGGCTTCAGCACCGACTGCAAGCTGTTCAGCACACTGGGTACGGTGTGCTCGGGTGAACCGGATGACTGTTGCGGGAGGGGGGGGGTATTTCGGGTGATTTTTTTGTGGGGGGAGGGGTTGAGTGTCAATTGTGTGAAAAATGTTGAAACGTGAGGAGAAGTTTTTGATTTATATAAAATACCTAGCGCGTGTCTTCCACAAATGTTGCCTTTTGATTTTTTCAATCACTTTAAAAATTCAATCATCATCCCTATCTATACGCATAAGGAGGTATTCACAGAAAATGGAGAATCATACAATTTCTGAAAATATTGTGGTAGATTTTTCCATCCAAAATAAACCCAGTGTAAACTTTAATTTAAATAGCTAAAATTTTACTTAAAAAAAAAAATTTATGGATGGTTCTTTTTCAACGAAAAAAGGCAAAATATTCTCAATTTTACAAACCGAGCAACAAACAAAGTGACAACCTCAATCACAAATCCCAAACCCACCGCGACCAGCCGTTCAACGGCAGCGCACCAACTAGACAAAAAAGCCGGCCTATGCTTAGTCACGCAGCCGTCAACAACCAATTTACGCAGCAGCTGAGCCTGTGCGTGGGGTGGAAAACTTTTTTCAAGTCGGTTGATTTAAAAACAACGTTTTCTGGCATTTTAAAAACCGACCGAAAACTCAATTTAAAAAGAAATTAAAAATAAAATAAAACTTGAAAATCTAATAAAGTCAATCATTCAAACAACAACATATCACCCCCCCCCCACCTGTGCGCTGTCGTGCTGCGGCTTGGCGCCGGACTGGTGCGAGGGGCGGTCCTGCTGCAGCGAGTCGACGCACAGCTGGTAGAGCAGCTCGCACTCCACCGGCCGGCCGTACAATGAGATCAGGTGGGTCAGCGCCGCCTGGGGGGGGGGTTGGTGTTGTTTCGGTGGGGATGGGAAAAATGCGTTTGTTTGTTTGTTTTACCACAGACAAGTGCCACAACTTTGTGATATTACATTTAGCTATAGAATGGGTGAAGAGCTATGGGATCGAGGACGTACCCGGGGGCGGCATAGAATAAATTGGGGTGGCATTCTAGGGGGGTCACCAGGCTTTCGTATCACGTACGTTTTCCATAACCAAAAAAAAACGAAAAATTTTTTCTATAACCAAACAATTCCCCCAAAACCAGCTGTAACATAACTGGGAGGTGCCCCAAACCCCCAAACGAACGTGATGGGCGTCAGTGTTGCCGCCGGGCAGCGGGCAGCTTTTAGCTTTATCGGATCGTCGGAGGGCGGCTAGCAGCGAGTGCACGTGAGCCACAACCAGGTCCAGTGGGTCGGCCGCAGTCTTCATTGCTGCGGCATCGCCGCAAACTGCAACCAGGGACAGTCCCGGACACTGTAAAATGGCCTGTGAAATGTCAAAAATCATGTAAAATGCCCTGTAAAATGTCAAATGTGTGCAAAGTGTCAAATATCGTGTAAAACTTCTTTAGCCATCTTCCAGGAAATTTTACACGACATTTAAAGCTTTTCACACATTTGACATTTTACAGGGCATTTTACATGAGTTTTGACATTTTACAAGGCATTATACAGGGTCTGGGAGTGGCACCTGCACCCACTTCACGCTAACCACCGGACAGCGGCTCCCTTGCGATGATTATACGATGCCAGGAGCTGATTTGATACGTCTGGATTGATTGATTGATGCCTGTGGTTGGAATAGTGCGATTGTTGGCTAGGAAAGTGCATGAGCTGTTTTTTGATGTAAACATGCTACTGAAATGTTACGTTGCGCTTCCTTTCTAAACCCACACGACTGGAGGGTTGGGAAGAGGCGTGTCTTTAAAAGTTCTTGAATTTGTTCCTATTTACTTAGCACATCGATAATGACATTTAACCCCCGCTGGAAAATTGCCGATTTAATTTTTCTAGTAAACTTAATTATGTGACAACAGCGTCTTTATACTTCAGCAGAAAAAAATCTCAATATCGAGGAAAACTCACATCAGATTTCATTGATAATTTTGAGAAAATTCGATAATTTTGAAAACAGGGCTGGTTGGAACGAATCTATAAACATAAAAGCAACCAAAACTGGACACAATAATCGAACCAAATCAAACGATACCTGATCACGCGATTACGTGCAAAAGCGACTGTTGGCGCTGAGCCAAACCGCAAAATTTGTTCCAATTCCCGATGTTATTTTGCTGTCTTACGCAAAAGCTTAAGCATAATAATATGCTTCAATAAACTTTCGGTGAATGAGCGACGTTTCAACTGCTTTTGTCATCGAAATTTCGTGAAACCAAACAGCAAACACGATTTTATTTTCTATTTTGATAAATTCAAAGAAATGGAGTTGGTTCTTTTGTTTCCAAACTTTTAGATACTTCAAGCTGCTGTTTTGAACGATTAAGTCAGATTTTTGAAAGATTTTTACGCATAAATGTTGAATGATTTGTTCAAGCTATTTCACAAGCGACTTCTATTCTCCGTGATACGCGGATTTCTTCCAATTTTCAGCCAAGGTTTATGTGATCACATAAATCAGCTCCCCGCACTTTTATACGACTGTAGTATTGACAATAATATAAAAAGTAACAACTTCTGCCTAAAAATGCGTATTAACAGGTTACTTTTTATTGTCACTCTTGAGTTCACGGAATTGCGGACCGACATTATGTCAATTTGGCACCTGTCCAAAAACCCGTATGGAAATCCCGTTTGTATACCGCCGTTGACGATGGTGAACCGAAGTTGCTGCCAGTGTGTCGGCGGCAATTAGCGACCATATCCGGTGGCTTTATCACATTCTGCGGACATTATCAGTGTCTCGGACGGAAATTCTGTCTCTTTTACTCTCGTTTGTACGATACGTAATTGTATCCAAATACAAAATTAGACTTCATTGGAAAAAGGCCAAGTTCACATAATGTCGGCGATCCACGGAATTCGCAGCAAATAATAAAAAAACGAAAAAATTGGTCACTTTCAGGACCACCGGTAGCCTTTCCTCCAAGGGCAACAAAAAATGGCTGCCAAATTGGTCAAACATCGCTGGCTGGTTGGGAACGCATCTGATTCCGACTCGGACTCTGGCCGGCGCGCGGAAACGAGTGAGACTGCGACAAAAAGCTGTGTAGAAGACTCGAAAGATGTTTGCATGGAAATCAGCGCTGATAGCGAACAGGTCAGGGTTCTTTTACACAAGCATCGAAACTGTTGTAAAACAATGTAAGATACAGCAGCTGAAATGATGGCGGTTTGGTGTTGCAAAAGTATTGCATACGGCGCATGGCGTGAATTAACGGGTGTGCAACTGACGCCATTAATGTCAGGTTTGTAGATAATTATTAGTTGTTTGTGATAATGTCGTCTGTTGCACAGCCATTGACTCATGCCACGCACCGTATGCAATACGGTTGTACTGAACATATCTCCATTTAATTGAAATTTTAAGTACTTATTCAGTTTAAGTTAAATATGTGTTCAAAAGATGCGGGTCACGCGTTAGGGGTCCCATGGCGGGTTACCCCACAAATCGCCCAACTATCGATCTCGGAGAAGGCTAAACTATCTTTTTACCCCGGATGCAAAATTGAAAATGCTATCCCCTGAACCCCTTCCTAAATCGCACAGCTATCTAACAATCCAGAGCGATTTTTGATAATTTTGCTCAATTTTTGTTCAAAATCTCTAATTTCCATGAAGGTTTGCCTTCAAAAACACAGTTCATGTGCTGTGAAAATCTGGGATACCCCTGGCACGCATTTTCACTCAACAGTGCTAAAACTAGCAACAGTGCTAGTTTCTGTTTCTACCCGCGTTTGCGCTGTCACCGCACTGATAAGAAATTTAAACACTGAATATTATAGGTGTATATTTACATTATTTACTTACGCGCGAACAATTATCACAGGCTGCTGTAGCAGAAACGACAAATTCCGAACCCGCTTCAGATGTCAAAGTCGAAACAGATTCCGCTATGGATGTATCTGAATCGATAGGAGATATTCCTATTCCACCGAAAATGGAAACTTGTGAAAATATTGATATCGAAACACCGAAAATCGAGCCCGAGAGAAATGATGAAAATGTGCCGGAAGTAAGGGGCAATCGACAAGTGGATATATCGCAGTTTTTGCCCGACAAATTTCGTCTGCTGACCGACAATGAATATCATTTACCCGACGATAGGTGTGTAAAAAATTTTCAATATTTTTCTTCACTAAAAAATTTCTGTGGTTAAAGGAATGCGGTCATCAACACGGTAAAGAAGCTGAGTAAAAAAATTCCTTCTTTATTTGTAACCTTGGTTTATAAAAAAATTCTCTAAGAAAAATCGCTCCTGTCGCTTTTTCCGCGAGTTAAGAAGTCACAAGTTATTTAACAAAACAGACGATCAAAACTTCATGATTGTCGGTCAAGTTTATTTCTGGGATACCATTTATGCACTTGTGAACATGGCACCGGGTCAGACATTTACCAGTAATTAACGATGGCATCACTATTCCCACTTTATACCCACAACTTCGCAACTTAAAATCTAACTTTAAAGTGCCCCAACATCAGAAAATCCACTGACAAAGCCATGCGCTGCGATTGTTTCGAACGTCAAGGGGAAGAGAACGCCACGGATTTGTGTCTGGACGGGTGCATCAACAGGGATTTGTACATGGAGTGCGGTTCCAGGTGCCCCTCGGGACAGCTCTGTCGGAATCGAAGATTTCATAATGTTGGTTGTCAAATGACCTAAATTTGGAGCAAGTTTGTCAAAATTTCCGATCAAAATCGCCCATTTTCGTACATGTTTACCCGTCCCCACGCACAAAACCAGTAATGCATGCGCCTGATAAGGTGATGCTGATGCGCATGCTTATTTCCAACTATTTTCCTGATATGTCAATGATTGCTCACGCTCCGCTAAATTTGTTGGCTCTGTGCCAGCCCCCAGCTATTCAATAAAAAATCAACATGATTATGATGACGATGATTGCTAAAAATATTCGGCACAATACGCAGCACGAGTACGCGAACGTGGAGCCGTTCAACGCCGGCGACAAAGGCACCGGGCTGCGCGCAGTGAAACCTATACCCAAGTGAGTTCCAGGTTATAATTGAATAAATGGGTGATTTTGACACAATATGATTAAATATCATCTCCGAAAATCCATAAAAAACGTTTTTCAAAAACGTAAGGTCTTTCTGTGATAAAATATGAAAATAAATATAAATGCGATATTTCTATTAAAAAATCTAAAAAAACAACCCAAAATATTTATTAATATATATCTAGAAAATCGCAGAAAAAATATAAACATAAAATAAAATAAATGTCTCATATTTTCAAATATAAATCTACCAACCATACCCATCCAAAAACCCACCAATTCACTCAATCAACCCCATCCCCAACCCCCCCACCCCCAGGGGCTCGTTCATCTACGAGTACATCGGCGAGGTGGTCTCGGCCGAGATGAGCGAGCGCCGCACCAAGCGCTACAACCGCAACGGCGTAAAACACCACTATTTCATGGCGCTAGACTCTGGGAGGGTTATCGATGCTACAGCGGCCGGGAGTATATCGAGGTTTATTAATCATAGCTGCGATCCGAATGCAGCCACGCAGAAGGTGGGTTGGGTGGGAGTAGTGATGTAAAAGCGCTTTTGGCGCTTGGCGCTAATTTCCTGTGGCGCCGTTGGCGCTTGGCGCTAGCGCCAAAGCAAAAAGCGACATGGCGCTTCTGGCGCTTGGTGCTAACAGGGGTCTCCAGGATTTTGGCCCTCGCGGGGGCTGGATAGATAGCAAATCGCTCCTCCCGAGGGATAGATAGCTGAAAAAATTTTCTGGGGGGGGGGGGGGCTCGCGGGGGCAAAATATATAGGCTTTTTCAGTGCATAGAAGGCCGAAAGGGGAAAAAATCGCTAATAATCAGTTTAAAGTGGCCAAAAGTAGGTTTAAAATGGCCAAAAACAGGCATATAATTATGCATATAGCCGGAGAGCACGATTTTGAAGGTGAAAAACTATAAAAAGGTGCAAAAATTAGTGATTTTGAGCGAAAATTGGGGCAAAATTTCTCAAAAACCACTCCAGATAGATAGATAGCTGAGCGATTTGGGGGGGTCTTTGGGGGTAGTAGGCAAAAATTTTGCCTCGGGATAGATAGATAGCTGAGCGGCCTCCGGGATAGATAGATAGCTGGCGGATTTGGGGGGGGGGCAGCCCCCCCCCAGCCCCCCCCCCCTAGGAGACCCCTGGGTGCTAAGGGTCGGAAAAGCGCCATGGCGCTTGGCGCCAAAGTTCTGTCGCTTTTCACATCAATAGGTGGGAGTTTGGTGACTGTTTTTTTATGAATAATAAATTTATGTCAATTATTGTGTTAAATTAGCTAGTGAAAGCGATATGCGATGTCGTGTAGCAAATTTACGTTTTAACCCGTCGCGGGACTGGCCCAGGGGTCTGCATAGAATGCTTTGAATGTTCTGGCTTCGAACCAGGTAACAAATCGAGAAAAAATGTAAAGAAGGGAAATTAGAGAAACACAACAGAAGTACTAGACACTTAATCGTCCATTTTTAAATGTCAGTTCATTTTTATTCACAAATAGGCTCCGCCCATTTCAGTGGACAGTCGACCGGCGCCTTCGAGTAGGCTTCTTCGCTATCAAATCGATTGCCGCCAACGAAGAGATCACATTCGATTATAGATTTGAGCGATTTGGAAAAGCGGCGCAAAAGTGTTTGTGCGGCGCTGCGAATTGCCGCGGATGGATTGGCGGCGAATTGAAAGGTTCCGTGTGTTGCTGTTTTTGGATTTTTTTTTGTTGGTATTGATGTACACGTTAAGTCGTGATCTTATAGCGCATTTGAGGTTTTCGCACAAAATGCTGCTACACGGTCTAGTTGACATCGGGCGTCAAATGTCAACTGGTGTAGACGTCAATTCAGAATTATTTGGCCGGCCGTATAATAATATTCAAATGCTTATGCTATTTTTTTTTCAATGTGGTTTCCATTCAGACATTGTTTGATGGGTCGCAGAATGATATTCAAATGCAGATTGTAGCATTGTTCATTTTTTTTCGACATTGCCGCGTGTGCACTTGAAAATCGTCATGCGACCCGTCAACTAAAATCCGAATTGACATGAAAACCAGTTGACTGAGTGTGTGGAGGACGTGCGTTATCCTTGATAGCGCCTATCGCGCCCATTTTCGAAATTTTTTCTTCACTGGCTCTAAGGAGACTCAAATCAAAGTCCTTTGAACTTTTTTCAGAAGGCGATCGAGCTGAGAGCGGGGAAACATCCGATGTTGAATCGACGGATGATGAAAATGAATCGACAAAAGGTGCAGTTGAAAATACCGAAAAAGCACGCAAAAAGCGCCGCAGAGCAATGCTTAGAGATCAGCGGGTACGCTTTTTAGATTTTTATTTGACTTGTGCACTTTTAAAATGGAACTTCAGCAGTCAGAGATGGATTGGTGCATTTTCCCGGTGAAATTCGCGATTTTTCTGAAAATCGGTACCAATTTACCTCGGGAACGACATGGACTATAACACTATTTTTTTCTTAAATCGGCAAACTATAAATACGTTAAAATGGGAACTCGCTCAATTAGATTTTTCTGGATTTGGCGCTCCAAACTCTTCAATTACTTTTCGGATACATTTCGTTCATTTAAAACGGTTGCAATTTTCTCTCAGTTGGACAACGAGTTGCAGCAGCTGCTATCCAAGGGAGTTCTGCGCAGCACCAAAGATGTGCTCACAATTTGTCGATATATGGCCAGGGGTGTCGATTTTGACGACAGACACACAATTTTGGATATTTTGGAGGTTTGTGGGTGTTGTCCTAAGATCGTGGTCGGGGATGGCACGGGATTTTTATATCAAATATATAAATATTCAGATTTTTTCAATCGAAGTACAATCATTTTAGCTGCCATCCACTTGTTTTTGTTGTTGTTTTTTTTGCAAATTAGTGTCCTTTTCAATTCATAAGTGTCAGTTTTCAAGTGTCAGTAACCTATTGCTTATGCTTAGTGAAACATTGCGAGACCATTTGAGTGCATATTTGGAAAGTGTGTGGTCCCAACTGAAATCGAAACACTGTGATGTCGTTTCGAATATACAGTAATCGAAAATCAAAATCGGAGATTTTTATACGCCATCGAATGTGGAATATTATCCGAACAATATACAATTTAAACTGGGCAGAATCCCGCAAAAGTTAGATAGCTGGTAGATTTTGTGGGTGCTGTTTCAATTGCTAGGCTATTAGCCAAAACATTTCGTCTCTATAGCTAGATGGCTGGAGATTTTTTGGGGGTGGTAACCCCCCCCCCCCATTGGCTACCCCCATTTAATCCCCATAATGTACCCTATTTCCACATACACGTAGAAATCGCCCGACTCTCTGCTGCATCATTTCATCAATTATCACGGCTGCGATTTGCTCTACACCATGATGATAGAGGAAGAAAAGTGGTGGCCGAAAATGGACGTGCTCAAATGCAGAATGCACATTCTCACGGTGCTGCATAGACTTCCGTTTAAGCATAGAGACAAATTGGCCGCTAGTAGGATTTTGAAGGTTGTGGAGAAGTTGGCTGGCACTTTGCCAGGTGGCAAGGAACAGGTGCGTATTTTTTGTTTGTTTTGTGAACGTTTGGGGGATGGTGTTTTCGACACTATTTTTCTGGGTTTTTTGCTTTGTTCATTGTTCGAACTTTGTTCATTGTTTCAAAAACTGTGGAAAAACCTTCAGCCTTCAGCTTCATCAGCAAACTTTATTTCACAGGGTTTTTTTCGTAATTTTACCCCCCCCCCCCACACTTTTCACTGTCAGGCTGCCGCCAGCGGCACCAAAGTGGGCGGAGTCTCGCCGGCGCTTCCCGACGACGACCAGAATAGCTGCAGTTCCAGTTCAAATCAGCCGCGCGACACTCCCAAAACGCCGGCTGGAGACACTCCGAAAACTCCGATTGGAGATACGCCGAAAACTCCGATTGGAGATACTCCGAAAACTCCGATTGGAGATACTCCGAAAACTCCGATAGGAGATGCTCCGAAAATGGATGCGAATAAAGTGGACAATGGCGAGGCTTTGAAAGAGTTGGAAGAGCAGATTAAGAAAAAAGCTGTCGCGTTAATTGATAAGTGGTCCCAGTTGAAGGTGTGTTTAGCGATGGTCATGTGGAAAAAGTGACACTGAAAGTGTCAAATCAAGTGACAGATATTTTCTGTAACGAATTGACCTGACTTTTTCCACTCGCCACTTATTGTCACTTTCCTCTCGCGTAATTGGCGGCTGGTGTAATTGGTTTTTACAGCCTTCGTTTTTGGCAATCTTCCAATCTCGCAGGAAAACTATCGAATTCCGAAACGATCCGCTCAACACGGCGTCAGTATAACTTCCTCGTGGAAAGTTGGCAGCGCGGCGCTGCGGCCGCAGCTGCCGGCGCAGAGCCATTCTTTTGGTTTGTTTGCTTGGTGCTTGTTTTTTATGTTTGACTTGTGGAATGTGAATTGTATCCAAATCTGAGTTCTTGGTGGCAGAGTATCCTTTTCTGTATTCTAAGAGGTTGCGATAGGCTGTGATTGATTGTGTTTAACATTGGGCCCCCACACGCTAGTTGACATCGACACCAAATGTCAACTGGTGCCGATCCCGATTCAAAGCTTGCTGACGAGCCGACGATCGACGTTCAAACGCATGCTTTGAATTGGGAACGGAACCAGTTGACATTTGGTGTCGATGTCAACTAGCGTGTGTGGTACCATTAAGTCGAAGTATAAATATGAATAGATTTTTCAGATAAAATAGAAGTTTTTAGAAGAAATAGAAAATAGTTTTTTTTCAAAATCGACCAGCTTCCAAGAGTCAAAAATTTTCCCATTCGTAAATCCCACCCATAACTGGGGTTCAAACGGGACTGACTTTTCGGGATCGGGATCGTGATTGTTTTTTTGAGGTTTGGGGATCGGGACCACACAACCCCGGGATTTCACGTGACCAGGATCCAGTTTGAACCCTACCTAAACCCCCACTTCAATCTCCACAGACAAGCGGCGGCGTTTTGGGCACGAAGCCAAACGGCCGCGGGTGGAGCCAAATCGGTCTGCGGGGCAGCGGATTTCGCGCACAGACAGTGACAATGCCGTTGACCACGTACACGCCGAATTTGAAGAGATGGTTGGATTATTGTGGGGGTTGTTTGAGGGGGTGGGGTTGTGACGATGTGACTTTTCGGTATCGACATTCCAATTTTTTTCTCCAAATCGATATTCAATAGGAAAAGGTGGTCGATATCCGATATTCGATGTGAATGGAGGTATTACTGGCGGCGAGAACCCGGCCGTAAAGTAAATCCGGCCGTAATGCATAGTTGTACAAACGTATTTACGTTTACTCGATAAATACGTATACTCGAGTGCTGCGTAATTACGTTTACGTTTCCTCCCGAAAAAATACCGGTACTCACTTACTCGCGTAAAAAAGTGCGCGGGTACAGAAAACGTGATTGAGAACATTTTATGAGTGTATAAAATCGCAAAAAAATCACTCACATGAATATAAACGGCTGAAAAAATAGCGTAAAATAACAGCGGAAATTATAGAATTCGCGATGGGTAGGGATAGCGACAACTCTCGCTTTCACCTGTACTCATTTTTACGTTTTCCTAGGTACAAAACTAAAGCAGCACCCTCTACTTTACAACCGGGTTTACTTTACGGCCGGACCATCCCCATTACTGGCACATAAAAAAAAATTAATTCAAGTGACCCCTTTTAAAGCTTATTTCGCAATCAATTATTGTCGCCCAATTACAAAAAAAAATCTATGACAATTTTTCCGATGACTTCAAAAAAACATTCAAACTCATTTTTTGCAGTACGCCGAGTACGCGGTCGAAAATCCGCAAGCGACGTACGAAGAGTGGGCGGCTTGTTACCAACAACAACAACAGCACCAATACCAAATGCAGCAGATGGGGCCTTCTTGTGTTCCGCTGCATGGTGGGTAGTTGACATTTGTCGTGAATTTCTCTACACTGACTTGGCGTGGCCTGAGTTGGCACGGTTCCCGGAAGCATCATTTGCATAGGCCACGCCTTCTTGATGACGGTAAACTCCCCATAAATATAATCATTTATTCCTCATAAATAAACATGAAATTCGAAAAAAATTGATTTCAAAGGCATCAGACAAAAATATTGAAATTGAAGCCTGATAAATAGTAAAATTACTGTATCCAAAACACGTAAACACACCCATAAACGTATCCATTTAGCCACGTATCCAAATCTGTCCCAGGCCAGGAACTGTACGAAGTGCGGCAGCCGGCCAACCCCGGTCTGTTGGTGTACGACTACAACAGCGCCCAGTACTGGTGGCAGGAGCGCGCCTCCGGTGTGCTAGTGTACCCCGCCGCCGCTGAGCAGGTAACATTGGGGGTGGGGATTTTTGGGATTGGGGATTTTTAAGTGGGATGTGTTTCACTTATTTTTTGATGTTATGAAAACGGTAGAAAATTCCGCAAGTGGATAAGAAAAGTGGTGTCTCAGTGGCAAGGTTTTCACTTACAAATTGAAGTCTACCTAACTTGGAAGGTATTCTGGCCACGTGACTTGATTTGCCATATATATATGCTAATTTACGTGTCACCGTGGGTTTCCAATAGTGGTTGGGGGATTAGATAGCTTTGTGATTCGGGGGGTAACCCCCCCCCCATTGGAAACCCCTGCTTAGGAGATTTCGTGGCGTAGGAAGCTAGACACGTCGTAAATCACCGACAACCCAAAAAGTCTACCCCCCCCCCACCAGGTGATCCACGCTCAAACCTACTACGACTTCCGCATGGCGCCCACGTTCGTGTACAACGCCGAGCAGGGCCTCATACACGAAGTGTCGCTGGCGCAGCCGCAGCACGTGCCGCTGGACGAACTGACGCTGCAGCCGCCGCCGCCGCCCCCGCCGCCAGACTCTGATAAGTGTGGTGATAAGAAGTTGGAGGGTGATAAGAAGGAGAGTGATAAGCCGGTGGACGAGATCGACTTGGCGCTGGTGCCCAATCCGAGCGGCGATGTGCTCAGTCAGATTCAGTCGCTGGAGAAGGTTGGGGGGATTTTGGGTTTTGGGGCTGGTGAAATTTTTTTTTTTTATTGTTCGGAAATCTGCTACTGTTTGCAGTTTGGGATAGTCCTGAAATGAAGCCAATTATGTAAATATTTGATATGGCAAACATATTTGGTACATTGGTAAAATATTGGCAGATTTTTGTAATGATATTAGCATGATCTCTTTGTGTTTTTGTTTAAAATTGTTCAAAACCACCAGTTTTATGTCAGGCCGCGCGTGAAGAAATTTCGGCACATACAAAAATGCTACCCAATGCCGCGCGGCACACTCAAAATTGGAAATAGGAATTCTAATGTTATTTGCAAAGTCGTAATTCAGTTGCGACATGCGAACCGGACGAAATTTCCGCAGTATTTCCGTCTTATCCTAATTAAAATCGCTTATAGACTTTGTGTTTACGACTGCGCAACTGGAAACGTTCGGATTCATATTGCCAATTTTGAGTGTGCCGTCCGCAAAAATTGACGCTCGTAACGTTCTGATACGCTAACTTTGTAAATTAATAAAAAACCTTTTCCAAAAACGACGTCCCAAGCCCAACCAACATTTCTCCACAATGGCCCTACACCGATTTGAGACACACCTGAATTTACCGGAATGACGGAGTCCGCCAACTGATGTTAACGGAGTTCAACACTGCCTCATTAGTAACCTCAAACGTGTTCAAAACAGAATATGCTTTGGAAATTTCGGTTGTCATGTCCACTAGTGTACGTGGGCACTACATTGGGCCCACACACGCTAGTTGACATCGACACGAAATGTCAACTGGTGCCGATCCCGATTCAAAGCTTGCACGATGAACGGGTGGATGAACGACGTCAAACGCAATGTTTGAATTAGGAACGGAGCCAGTTGACGTTTGGTGTCGGTGTCAACTAGCGTGTGGGGGGCCATTCCCATTTCCCCTACACAACTCTGTGTAAAATCTATTATTACCTTCCCACAAAAACTCCAAACCCCCAGCAACTAGCGGAACTGCGTCGTATCGCCGGCGGGGCGACCGCGTGCGCGTCGAACAACAGCGGCACGGTGTGCTCCGCCAGCGCGACCACCAGCGCCAGCGTCGCCCAGCCCGCCATGGAGCTGGACAACGACTGCCTGGTGATTGAGGTGCGTTTGGCATGGTGCCAGATTCTTGGTGAAAAATAATTCCGAGAATGGAGATAATAGAAGCTACATAATCACGTAAACCTAGCCGTAAGCAGTTGGGATTGGGTATGGATTTGTAACTTTTATAGGTTTTTATTGATTGGAATTTTATACATTTCTGTATTTGAGTTTAATCTACCTGGAATTGATTGTGGGCCGATCAACAACCTTCTTAAGTAACGAGTTTCTTTGAGAGTTTCAAATTCTTTTTTAAATGTTTACTGACATAGAAAACCGAATTCTATCTGATGACTGCATAAAAAACTCCACGTTTTTCAGCCACAAAAGTCGGCATCGCCGAGACCAGTGCCCGAGCCGGTTCCCGTACCCGAGCCAATCAGCGCCGCTCAAACTGACTCCGCCCACTTGAGTGAACTTGTCGAGTCGATTTTGTCGCCGCAGAAGAAAGGTGCAGCCGACAAAATCGCAGTTTTGGCGTCGGCATCAAGCGCCAGCGTTTCTCTGAATAACGAGGCTACTCCCGCCGCATCGTGTTGGTATTTTTTATGCTCTGTTATCCGTTGTCGGCCCCGCGCACGGTAAATGTCAGGTAGAATGTGATGTTTCTCACAAAGTTTCATGTACCCCGGTCGTATTGTCCCGTATTTTCACCCGGTTTTCACCGGCTCCCGGTGTCCAGTAGACGTTATCTCTGCATTTACTGCTTGTAAAATTTATAAAAAAATACTTTTGAATTTTGGTACTTACTAAAAATTTCTGTATTTTACATAACTGTGATTCGTCCAACTGAACCCCTTTATTACTTGTTTTTTTTCCGTCGCAGCGACTGAATTGCCGCCAATGCCGCCCGGCTGGGTGAAATACTTCGACGACACCGGAAACGCCTACTATCACAATGAAGTCACTCAGTGAGTTTGCCATTGATTTGCCATACTCGCATTAGTTGACGGCCGAAATTTTGGAAACTGTTAAATTAGCGTTCCGCTCGTTTGAGTTTACCGGAATGACTTCAATTGTTGGATCGACTATTTTAGTAAACTCAAATGTACTCAAAACAGATTACGGTAATCAGTTTCGGAAATTTCTGGTATAAACTGGGTCGCGGAGTCAGATTTTGGAACCGTCGAAGAGAATATGTAAAGTCAGTAAAAAAAATTCCCAGGGAAACGCAATGGACGCCGCCGCAGATGCCTTTTGGATCTCCCCCATCGGTCGGTGTCCGTTTTTACAAAGTAGTTCTTTTATATAATTTTTGACCAGTTAGATACGGATACTTATGTCTAACCTTCGAATTTCATAGGGAATATTCCATTCGTTTGAAAAAGATAATCTTTTAAAGCAGAATTTATATTTTCTGGATCGGTGCCAACTTTAATTACTGTCAATTAATGCGGCGCGCGCGATGAACGTCGTGTGCGGTTTATTCGACTTCTTCATTTCAGAGAGCACCCCAGTTTATCAAATGTTTCCAAACCTTTACATAAATATCACCCTAAATCCCATCCGTTCACCTACTCAGACGTCGGCACCGTGTGCGCCGTCGACCAAATGCACGCCGCCGCCGTCGGGGGGCGGCAAGAGGTCGTCCAAGCAGCAACACAGCAGGCGGCACCAGCCGCAACAAAGTTCCTCAGGTGCCGCCGTGACTACAGCTGCCGCTGATACCAGCAGTGAGGTACGTGTGACTGCCGGGGGGGGGGGGGTTCCCGGGGGGTCAATATAGTAAAAATGTTTTGATGGTAGAATATATAGTAAAAATGGGTTTTAAATATACTCGGTGAACATCACACTTAGTATGGAAACTTACCATAACCCATCTGAATAATGAACCAAAATTATACAGTTCTTCATCATAATATTTCGTTTTTACTATGGAATAAATGATTACGAAATCGCAAGGTTTTATTCATTAAATTATGGTAGGGTTCTGCGCATAAATACTTTGCGTTCCGCCGAGTATATTCAATAATAGTTTAAGGCAAAAAATATGTTTAAATACTATAATGGTTTAACACCCCTGATTTACACCAAATCGGTAAAGTGTCTGTTAACGTTTTTTATTACGTTTGCAGGTGACAAAACGTCAACGAGAACGTTTCAAGGCTGAAATCAGCAAATATGTGATAAAAGTACTGACGCCGTTGCGAAAGGCCGGTCGCTTTGAGTCGGACGAGGATTTCAAGCATCTTTGCAGAAAGGTTATTTTTTTAACCTTAACTGCGTTTTCCGAAGACCCAACAGCACTTTTTCATATCCAACATTTAAAAAAAATGTAAAATGTCGATAGAAAGAGTTCGGTTTATCTATCCTATTGAACACAGATTTTGAGAACGTTTTTTTATCGAGAATCCAATTTTTGATTGTAAATATATCGACATCAGAAAGTCAACATAAATAGCATTTTGAACACTTCTTTATCGAATGTCGTACTCATTAAGTCGTTTCTATCGCACCAAAAATAAATTTTTTTTTTAAATAAAAATAATTGACATTGTTTCAAAATAAATCCTATTTAATTTACAGTTATCGCACGCGATTTTGGACAAGGAAGAGAGACGCGCGATGCCCACCGACGAGTTGAAAGTGAACGAAAACGTAAAAAGAAAGGCCAAAGATTGGCTATTGCAGTATGCCAATGAGAAAATACCCCCCGGCACTAAGTATAAAAGATCGAAAGCTATTTAAAGTGTTTCAAAAGAAATGGGACAGCGTTCTCACGTTTTTCCTTTTAAAGTGACCCACGTAGCTTGATTGGTGCGTAAAAGTTTACTGTGTCTGTATCTATTGTCCTGAATAAAAATCTTGGAAATTCTTTGTGTATATGGTTGATAATTTATAAGCAAATATTGAGATTATATGTTACTTGTCTTTAAAAATACTCTAATATTTGCTGTAATAATGTACGCTGTGTACGCAACATATGAATCCGTTATTTCTCAGATGTAGCCTGGTGCGTTCCAGAAATAGTGCCCTTCGATTTCTTATACTCACTGTAGTACAGAGTCGCATTACTTCTGAAACACACCAAATGTAAAGTTATTGCAAGGCTGTTGTTTGTGTTTTTTACATCGCATTGCACAGATTTCTTTTTTGTATATTTTATAGGAATTAGCGCTCATTCCACAATTATTTGAGACCAGGAATTTTTTTATTCTCCAAATCTACTCCGATTTATGACGAAATTGCTTTTTTATATTTTTAGTCACCTTCTATTTTGTTCAGTTCGTTGCAGATTTCGAAATAGGAAGTTTTTTTAAAAAGTTTACAGCATAAATACTTTGATCTTTCAGCCTTTTTCTGTTCAATGTGATTCAGAAGTGCTAAAATCGCAGTGACATCAGTGGGACTGAATTTTTTATCAATACCTATGGCTGAATACCTATACCCACTCTGAAAAAATAAACCCTCTGGTGTATTTCGAGGAAATACGGTAAAATAAAATAAAAAACGATTTAAGAGCGTTCTGTGCGACCTGAACTGCCTAGATAATTTTATTTACTTAGAGCGAATTATTACGAATTTACGAATTATTTATTACGAATTTATTTACTAAGAAAAATAGAGCTAATTTTTAGCTACCGTATATCCTCGATTAGGCCCCCTCGCAAGGACGTATTCAGGGGGGGGCGGGGGGGGGGCTGCAGCCCCCCCCCCTTCCCGGGGTGAGACCAGAAAGGTCCCGGAAAATGCGATTTTGGGGTGGAATTTGGAAGGTGCCCATAAATTTTTTTGCGCGCAAGCGCGCAATTTTCCATCACACATAAGGTCTTTTCAGCGGGTCGACCCCTGCACACAGATATCACTGAAAATGCCATCTAGATGTGCCTGTCGCTGTATATATATGAATATTTCTGTACATATACAGCGACTCTTGGCGTCAGCGCCAACGCCAATGGCGCCATGGCGTGGCGCCCACGACTGGCGCCATTCCGTCACACTGTAGGTAAAATTTTAGGGGGGGGGGCTGAGCCCCCCCCGTTCGCGGGGCTCCGTAAACAAACAGCCCCCCCCGCTATTCTGGATACGTCCCTGCCCCCTCGGATAACTCCCCCTGTTGACTGACTGAGGAAAAAATAACCCCCCTCGAAAAACTCCCCCCTTTGAATGGAACTGCGTTCCGAACTGCATTCGGTTTCCATAAAAAATCCATTGTTATTATCTTTCAGAAACAGTAGTCAGACCCCTCGAAATCCATATCAGCCATAAAAACTACATTTTTCAACACGGATAAACATTTCCATGCCCATTTTGTCAAAAAGAAACTTTATTTCCTACATGAATAAGTACAGCAGCCCCACTTATGTTACTGTTGAATATTTTTGTTATGTGTTCACATCTGCCAATTTAATTTACGCATGCCGCTGACCGCCTCAATGTTATCTCTCTCGATCTTTTTTAAAAAATTCGCATTTTTGTGCCGCAGTTGTTCTGAAAAAGTATCACCTTTTATTTTTATAAATGTTTAGCATACAAATGAAAATTTGCCATGAGATTGATAAATATATGACAGTTGACATCGCAAATTTGTGTCAACTGACAGTCAAGTAATAAAACAAAAAATTAAATGCATCACAATTAAAAGAAACAGTGAAAATGAACTGTCACGATATAAAATTAACTACCTATGCTCTTTCACATAGGAAAGTTGAAATCACATAATAAACCAAAATTCAGTTGACACGAATTGCGATGTCAACTAGTGTGTGTGGGCCCTTTTTCTCAAATTACCCCCCCCCCCAACACCTGGTTGCTTACTCCAACATCAAAAATTTGCCCACAAAGCTTTACATGTGCACACATGTAAACACGTAAATAAATATAATGGACGTTTGCGTGATGGAAGCGTTTTATTGCAGCGGTTCCCTTTTACGTGGATGGATAGCCATGGGCAGTTTTGTAGCGGCTATTTTGGGTGTTTAAATGGAATGATTCTGTGTGGTGTTCACTATTGGTTATATGCTTGCGAAATGTGGCGACAACTATGGTGTGCGTCGCTCTAATAAGAGGTGCCCTTTAATTGTAGGTGTAGAAAAATCAATTGTGGGTATACCTACCTATTTACTAAAAATTGGAAGTACGTTATCCGGTGAACATGAGTACACCGCACCTATTCTAATACCTACAGTATACTGTACCTATTCTAATAGAAGAGCGGGACTCCAATAGAATGGTCAAAAACTGCCGGAATCGTGCCAAATGCATAAAAAAATAGTGTAAGCAACACTGTTTTTGTCGCTTTGGTCCATTTGATGCTATTTATTTTCTGAATAAATATTGAATGAACTGTGAATCGTCTGTGGCGAAACACTTTGAAAAACTTTGGCAGAACCCGAAAAGAATTGGCTGAAGAAATGGCGAAAAATACCTAGAAGAGCGCAAAAAAAAGTTGATGGAAAATACAGAGTTCCTCCTATTGGCCCTACACACACTAGTTTTCACCGTGACTGATGTGAAAACTGAAATGGCGACATGGCGACATTCAACCTACTCTTATTGGATGCTATATGTGTTTTAGTTTTGAAATTTTCAAAGTTTAACTTTCATTAATTTCAATTCAAATTCAAAATTAATTAAGTACTTCAACCGTGTTGATTAATTTGCACTTTAAAAAATTTCAGTTTTCACACGAAGTCACGGTGAAAACTAGTGTGTGTAGGCACAATAGTAGGAATACGGTAGAAAATTGAGTTGTCACCGTTGGAGTAAAAATGCAATTTACCGGAAACACTGTCAATCCAGTTGCAATTCACCACGCCGCCTGTCGCATTGTCAAAAATTTCAACGGGCATCGTTGAAGATTCACCGGCACTTGTATTACTATACAAATAGTCTACCGTATTTTCATGAATAAACCCTGGTGAAAAGTTGTGCACTCGGTTTACCCATAGTGGGACCAATGGTACATATGAGACACTTTCCATGTACCAAAAATGTTAATACGTATAATGCATATGTTGTCACCTGTCATTTGCACTGCGGTCTGCAGAGCAGAGTACATTTATAATTTCGACACATCATGTGCTAGGTAACTACTAGGTAATTACCGTATTTCCTCGAAATACCCCCAGGGGGTTTATTTTTTCAGAGTGGTAATTTTGAGGGGGGGGGTATTTCGAGGGGGGGGGCTTATTCGAGGGGAGGTTTATTATTTCGTCAGAAATTTTGGTGAAATTCATAGTAAAGAATACGCTTTTCATACACAAAACCGGTGATAAAGGTAAGTAATGGGACATATCGGCGCATACAGACGTACATCTGTACATAAATTGATGTATACCTATGTGTATGTGCGATGGAAACTGTCACCAATAAATACATCATGTACATTGCATACATGGTGTACATCATTCCAGACGGGGGGGGGTATTTCGAGGGGGGGTTATTTTTTTCCCAGCTCAAAAACACATGGGGGTATTTCGAGGGGGGTTAATTCAGGGGGGGGGGTAAATCGAGGAAATACGGTAGGTAAAAACATCTATAAAATGTGTAAGATGTGTATTTTTATAAATTCTTGATTACCGTAGATACTTTGGTCATTTTGTACTGATGTTACCGTGCTTGAATAATTCCCCCTCTTGACTAATTCGTCCTCATGATTCATGGATAATTCAGCTCTATAAAAGTTCCTTCCCCTGTTAGTTGCGCGAGGAAAACATTATCTCTTCCCTTGAATAGTTCCCCCCGTTTGGAGGTGTCTGTATATATACCACTTTACAGTAAAATCTACCATATCCCATCTGAATAATAAATATTCATTTTTTCTTTACTCATCAAGTAACATTGCGCTCTCCATGGGTGAATTTGGTGCTCAATTTCTCACCTTATTCCTCAAAATACGGTAACACCCCTTGTATAACGTTCACTTCAATCAGTATAACCCTGATGCAATCATACAATCAGCCAAATTTTAGCTCACATCCACTAGACTTTCACGATGGAAGCTGGGGAACAATTTCTCCCCTGTGCACTTTGTGCCTGTGATAACATGCTCCATAATGGTATTTATGGGAGTGCTAGGTACGACTTTCGAGTTTCGGTGTACCGTAAATTGTGCATGCTTTGCGTGGAATGGTACCGTAATTTTATGAATGAGGTTGTGTGATAAATAGGTAAATAAGCTTTATGAAAATCCCATGTGTTAAATATCGTTGGCGCGGTTCCAGCGTGAGATAAATGATAAGAAATTGAGACACGAGTAGTGATGGAAAAGCGCCATGGCGCTGGCGCCTGGCGCTAGCGCCAAAGCAAAAAGCGCCATGGCGCTTTTGGCGCTTGGCGCTAAAACGCTCTGGCGCCATTGGCGCTTGGCGCCGGGATCTGAGAAAGCGCCATGGCGCTTTTGGCGCTTGGCGCCATTTTCTGGTGGCGCTATTGGCGCCTGACGCCGGCATTTAAAATGGCGCCAAAAAAGCGCCAACCATGATTATAAAATTATTATGATTCAGTGAAAAAGACAAGCTAAACACCTTCCCGATCAAGTCCGGCCCCTATTTTTATTTTCACTTCTCATGCCCTATCTCCGGTTGTGGGAGGACTGGAAAGCTAATGCTTGTGGGGTATATAGGTGCAACCCCCCACTACCCCTCATGAAGAAATAGGGCAGCAGTGACTCATTATAGAGGGGGTCGCTGTATACGTGAAATTTTTTTGCAGCGTTTTCAGTGTCCCGCACAGGTCCGGCCCCCAGTTTATTTCTTATGCTACTGCTTGAAAAAGGGGCGTGAGACGCCAATAACGCCACAGGAAAATGGCGCTAAGTGGTAATGACCTTCTCAAATGGCACCAGTGCCATGGCACCATTCCATCACTAATTCCGATGCCTCAATATTTATTCCCTATCCCAAACCTTTAATTTTAAAAGGCTTTTTCGCTTTTTTATGGTGACAAACTTGACCCGCTGGTTTAGGGTGTTTTATAGAGGATGGTTTAAGGTTCCAAGTTGTGTAAAGAACTATACCCTAAAAATGCCTCCTTTAGAAAATTTAGTTTGGGTCAATTCAAAATAGAAAAGTTTGACAATTTTTGTTCCTGTTATGGCGTAATTTTGACATCATAAAGTTCAACCCAAGTAAATTTTCTAATGGAGGCGTTTTAGAGGTAAAGTTTTTTACACAGCTTGGAACCTTATACCCCCCTCTTAAAAACATCCTAAACCAGCGTGTGAAGTGTGTACAAAAATAAAAGCAAATAGTGCAGTTTTAAATTTGCAAAGTTCATTTTCTTGTCTGCTGCTTAGGGGGCGGTGTTTGTGGAATGTTTGGCCATGGCACTGGCGCCATTTCAGGTAGCCAAGCGGTGCCACGCCAGGGCACCTATTTCCTGTGGTGTTATTGGCACCTGACGCCCCTTTTTCAAGTTGTAGCGCAAGAAATAAAGTGGGGGCCGGACCTGTGCAGGACAGTGAAAATGCTACAATTTTTTTTCCACATATATGGCAACCCCCTCTACAATGAGATACCGCTGCCCCATTTATTCAATAGGGGTAGTGGGGGGTCGCACCTATATACCCCACAAGTATTAGCTTTCCACCCCTCCCACAACCGGAGATATGGCGTACGAAGTGAAAATAAAAATAGAGGGCCGGACTTGATCGGGAAGGTGTTTAGTTGATCAATTTTGAGAATTACTGAATAAATATTGATAAATATAAAGGTGTAAGGGAACATTTATATTAATAAAATATTGATTAGGTAATATTTGGGGTAAATGTATATACTGTATTTCCTCAAAATACTCTCAGGGGGTTTATCTTTTCAGAACGCAAAGTTTGAGGGGGTATTTCGAGGGAGGGGTTTATTATTTCGCCAGGAGTTTTCGTAAAGGATCATGTAAAAAATAGGTATTTAAATACCCATAACCAGTAATAAACATGACCAAATGGGATATTCTATTTAGGACCTATTAACGTACGGCTGTTTGGCTGAAAAATAGGTTATTTATCCCTTGGGATTTTAATGATGTATAAAACATTGTAGTGGTTGATTGAACTTTAGTGGCAAAAGGTAAATCGACCACTGCGACATCAGCGGTATGTCACAGCTACGAATTGATCATTCTACAAACCAATTGCAGAAATTTTTTTGGCGCTGGCGCTATTGGCGCTTGGCGCCATCACCCTCTGGCGCCATTGGCGCTTGGCGCTGAGGTTCAGAAAAGCGCCATGGCGCTTTTGGCGCTTGGCGCTATTTTGCTCTGGCGCCATTGGCGCTTGGCGCTGGGGGTCCGAAAAGCGCCATGGCGCTTTTGGCGCTTGGGGCCAAAAGTCTGGCGCTTTTTCCATCACTAGACACGAGAGTGATAGTTAATGGCCCTACGCACGCTAGTTGACAACGGAAACTTTCAAAGCTGATCAATTTGTTTTACGTACATTCGAGTTCACCGAAATGAGGTGTTCGTCAACTACTGTTGATACAGATAAAAAAATTATACATTCTGGTAAACTCAAGTGTGTTCAAAACAGATTTACCGTATTTCCTCGAAATACCCCCCCCCCTTGAAATACCCCCCCCCCCTCGTTTGACCCCCCCCCCCTCTCGAGACCACTATGAAACAATCACCCCCCCCTCGAAATACCCCCCCAAATTGAGTGTAAAGAGAACGTACATGACAAATACGGCAGTTTTTGTTCTGCGTAGTGCAGAACACACGTTAAAACAATGTCGGAATCACGTTAGAACAGTGTTTATACCATCTACGTACTAATATTAGTCTACAGAACCTTATAAATGGCAGTTTTTGTTGCATTTTTCGACGTCTGCGTACGTTTCAGACGACAATTTTGTACTTGGTTTTCAAAATTTTCTTGTGAAATAATAACCCCCCCCCTCGAAATACCCCCCCCCTCGTTTGACCCCCCCCCTCTCGGGACCACTATGAAACAATCACCCCCCGGGGGGTATTTCGAGGAAATACGGTATCTGTTTTTGTAGACATTTCATTTGTCAACCAGTGCGTGTAGGCTTGTAGGCGCAACTATTTCCGGAAACCACCCGGAAAAACGGAAATTTCCGGGCTTGCACCTTGATGCGAGCGTGCACAAATATTTGAGCTGAATACGACATGCATATCCCAATCCCAAAGCTGCCATTGTGCATTCCGCAAACGACATTCTTGTGTGTCCATTGTAATTTGACATGATGCTTTGTTTGGCTGCATTTGTCTTTCCGAATGGTATACCCTATTTCCTCGAAGTACCCCCCACCTTGAATTTATCCCCCTCGAAATACCCCCCGTCTGGAATTGAGTACATCATCTATGTAAAGTACATGATGTATTAATTGATGCCATAATGCATCGCAGCTATTTTACACATAAGACCAGTTTGTGTAGTTATCAACATTGATATGTCTAAATATATTCCGTTTTATCTTGTTTATTACCATTTTCGGGTATGTAAAAGCCCATCTTTACTATGGCCCATCTCGAAAATTTGTAGGGAAATAATAAAAAAACCATCGAATAAGCCCCCCTCGAAATACCCCCCCCCACCGCTCAAAATTCCCACTCTAAAAAAATAAACCCCCTGGGGGTATTTCGAGGAAATACGGTACCTACCTAGATCGGATTGGAAGTGATACAATGAGTGTCACGATATTTTGTTGATTAAAATCACTTGAAATATTGTTCGCACTTAGGTATCAATAGTCTGTGCAAAGAAATGTGATGTACAAAAAGTTTTGGGCCCAGAAAATTAGAATAAAAACTTCTCTTGCTCGTCAATTTATCTTCCATCTTTCAATATATACGGAAAAGTTGCTTCACGTTGCCGCATTTTTTCGAGAGCCCCGCAACTTTTCAATTCAATGTAACTTTCAAAGGATGTGCTGTTTTCGCCGGCCAGCCACGGTGGAAATTGTCTGCATTTTTTATCAGATTACACTATATTTTTAAGCGCAACTTAAAATTTAAATAAAAAATAATTTTTCTATACAGATCGCATTATTTGTACCGAATGTTACCATATTTTGATGAATGTAATGACACGATTATTTGTACTAGATCGTCCCATAATAAGAACATGTAAAGTGCCGGCTAATATAATTAAGCTTTTGATGACATCTGGATTCCATCAATTGTATCTCACTCCCCAAGCACAGTTGGGCCAAGTCGTCTGGTGTGGAGTTGCCCCCAGGTGTTTACTACATCCACCCCTTTGGGGACCCCTGTGGCTGCTCTGATGTAGCCACAGGGGCATGTCCCGTAAAAATTATCAAATTTTCATCTGGCCATTATAAATGAGCTTTTTTAAAATTTGGTTGAAATAGACATTTTTATATTGTAAAACCAGTGGAAAAGCTCTCAGGTCAGGCTCTAGGTGAACACAAATCCAAAATGAAATTTCAGATGAAAAAAGTTTGCTCATTTGTGCAACCACAACTTTTTCTGAGGGGGGTTCAGGGAGGGGGAAGGGGTGATAAAAGATGCACCACATCAAGGTGTATATGTCACCCAAAGGCAACCCCCCATCATAAAGGTTTCACTTAGCACCAGTCATGAAAAGGAATGATTTCTGCATGTCAAAGGGATTTGTTCAGGTAGTCTTTTATGGCTTGTCAGAGAACCTGGACCCTGTGGTACAAAAAAAGGGTTGGTTCTCTTTTTGAGTGATTGTTTTCGACCACCTGTGAGCTTTTCCACTGGTTTTACAATAATCAAATGCCTATTTCAACCAAATTTTAAAAAAGCTCATTTATAATGGCCAGATGAAAATTTGATAATTTTTATGGGACATGCCCCTGTGACTACATCAGAGCAGCCACAGGGGTCCCGCCAGGGGTGGATATAGTAAACACCTGGGGGCAACTCCACACCAGACGACTTGGCCCAACTGTGCTTGGGGAGTGATATAGAATTGATGGAATCCAGATGTCATCAAAAGCTCAATTATATTAGCCGGCTCTTTACTGGTCTGTCTGGAAAGTTATTGCCTTTTTAGGATCATCTCCCATTGTGCCTACACACACTAGTTTTCACCGTGACTTCGTGGGAAAACTGAATTTTTTTTCAAATGCAGATTAATCAACACGGTTGAATGATTTTATTTAATATTAATGTGAATTTTAATTAATGAAAGTTTAAATTTGAAAATTTGAAAACTAAAACACATATAGGTAAAACTAAAACACATAAGTCACGGTGAAAACTAGTGTGTGTACGGCCATTGGAATTCCCAAAGTTGTTCAAATTATCTTAAAAAATCAAATTTTACATTTTTCCATGTTTTTTTCCACCCCTGAAACAGCGCAGCCACCAGCACAAAACATGTGCTCAATCCATCTTGTGTTCCACATCTCGAAATCGAGGAAATCCAAATCCCAGGCGCTCTAGCTGTCAAATTTCCTTCTTTTATTTGATTTCCGCGCCGTGCTAAGTTTGATTTCTACGCTGTGCTTTCAACTACAGAAATGTATGTTGTGTTTATTCTAGGTGATATAGCCCTGATTTGAGTATTGTTCTGAATTTTTCACGATTTGGCTGGCAGCAGAATTCTTGAGTGCAAATTTTATTTTGGTATACATAATCTAAGGCTGGTTGTGCGAATGGGGGAATACCTTAATTTTTGGAGTGGCTTCAATTTTTTTTTGGCAAAATGCCAGGTTTGCTTTGATTATTCTGCATGCTTCTTTTGCAGAGCGGTTTTTGGAATTGAGCTAGCCCGTTTAGCCGATACCGCTCCAAAATCGTAAATTACTAATTGTCGCTGTTCACGCTAGTTTACTAACGCGAGTAAACTCAAAAAGGAGTACTCATAAATAACGATGGCAAAAAAAGATTCGAAAATTCGAAAACATTTTCGAATTTTCGAATTTTTTCGTAATTTTCGAATTTTTATTTCGCCCTAGAAAAAACACTTAAAAATCGATTTATTTTTCAAAAGATTCGAAAATTCGAAAATTCGAAAATTCAAAAATAGTTTTCGAATTTTTTAGGGAATTCAAGGCAACAAAACACGCTGTTAAGTTCAACGTGCTAAATAAATCAACGATTGATACTCGGCGCGTATCGAAAAGCGAAACGTAACAAAAACACGTTGAAATGTCATCCACCGCGGAAGAGGCGGACTTCGACGCATCCGTTTTTTATACTGTATTTCCTCGAAATATCCCCCCCCCTCGAAATACCCCCTCAAAATTTTCACTATACATTTATAAACCCCCCTCGAAATACCACCCCCCAATTTGGTGTATAGAGAACGTAATGCAGTTTGTGATCTGGGAAATACAGAACACACATCAAAAACAATGACTGTGTTGTTTAGAACAGGGTCTTATAAATGGCGTTAGTACCATCTACGTTAGTACCATCTAATTAAGTACCATCTACGTACTTATATAAGTATATAGAGTCTTATAAATGGCAGTTTTTGTTGCATTTGTTGACATCTGTGTTACCTAAAAACAACAATTTAGTACTGGGATTTCGATAAATTTCTGGCTAAATAATACACCCCGTCGAAATACCCACCCTCGTTTAACCCCCCCCCCCCAAGTTTCCACTCTGAAAAAATAATATGGTATTTGATGCCAATTTTGTATTTTTTTGCTGATATTTTATTTGATGCCAACTTTTAAATTGTTGTTTTTATTGCCTTCACTCTGTTGGCGAATTAAATGTATCAATGTGTGAATTAAATGAAGCAGCACACTGGTTTGCATAACTCCTTCGTCCATTTTTAATGCTAATTTATGGTTAAAATAAGGTTATAACAACTGAGCAGAACATGAAGACAGTCTAAATTCTGTGTTTAAAGCTTAATATTCAATATTTTTTAAGAAAGATTCGAAAATTATTTGAAAAAATTCGAAAACTAGTCAAAAAAATTCGAAAATTGCCAAAAAAGATTCGAAAATTCGAAATTCGAAAATTAAATTCGAAATTCGAAAATTATTTTGAAGAAAAATTCGAAAATTCGAAAATTCATTTCAGAAAAAACACTTAAAAATTTAAATACTTTTTTTTCAACTGTTTGCCATCGTTACTCATAAATCAGCTTTGAAAGTACATTTTACTTTTAGTTTAGGTACTTTTGAGTTTAGTTTTTCATCTCCAGTTGACACAGATTCAAAGGCAAACTCAAAATTAAACTCAAATACTGTAGTCAAAAATAACGAGTACTTAATTCGGAGTTTATAATAATTAGTTGATAAACTAGGTAGTGTGTGCAGCGCCATTAGCGCGACTCGTTTTTTGGGAAGCACTTGTAATTTTTCAATCGGTCAGCTGCTATACTCGGCAGACCTCACACTTAGTATGGAAACCTACCATAGCCCATCTGAAATTCTGAATAATGAAACGAAAATTGTACATTTTTTATCATAATATTTACCATGGAATGATTAATCGCGGAATTTATCACAAGATGTTATTCATTAAATTATGGTATTATTCTGCACATACTTTGCGGTCCGCTGAGTATAATTTGAAAAAATACAATGATACTGACCGCTCGAAAATGTCATATTGTGCCTACACACACTAGTTTTCACCGTGACTTCGTGGGAAAACTGAAATTTTTTCAAATGCAAATTAATGAACACGGTTGAACGATTTAATTAAAATTAAATTTGAATTAAAATTAATAAAAGTTAAACTTTGAAAATTTGAAAACTAAAACACATATAGCATACAAAAAGAGTAGGCTGGGTGTCGCCATGTCGCCATTTCAGTTTACACATCGGTCACGGTGAAAACTAGTGTGTGTAGGACCATTTGTGAAATTTTTCACCCAGCATCAATCTCAACTTCCAAATGTCAAACGATAAACATTTCGACATAATCACAGCAAAATGTCGCCGCATATCGGAAAATACTTAGGTTTTTCGGGATGCGTTTTCGCCATTTTCGCACGCGCTGCACCGCAGAAAATACTTGAAATGCGCTGCCATGCAATTTCGCGCCATTCCATCGGTTCTGAATGCCTTTTTTAGTTTCAAAGCCTAAGCCAAAGCCAAAGTATGATAGCAGCGGTGGATAATATCTTCCCAATCTCTAATGTATGTAGGGTGTATATTTACACACATGAATATTCACCGTATTTCCTCGAAATACAGCCAGGGGGTCTATTATTTCAACAACGGATGTTGAGAGGGTTTAATTCAAGGGGGCTTATTCGAGTGGAGGGTTTATTATTTCAACAACGGATGTTGAGAGGGTTTAATTCAAGGGGGCTTATTCGAGTGGAGGGTTTATTATTTCAACAACGGATGTTGAGAGGGTTTAATTCAAGGGGGCTTATTCGAGTGGAGGGTTTATTATTCCAACAACGGATGTTGAGAGGGTTTAATTCAAGGGGGCTTATTCGAGTGGAGGGTTTATTATTTCAACAACGGATGTTGAGAGGGTTTAATTCAAGGGGGCTTATTCGAGTGGAGGGTTTATTATTTCAACAACGGATGTTGAGAGGGTTTAATTCAAGGGGGCTTATTCGAGTGGAGGGTTTATTATTTCGCCGGTTTTTTTTAAATTCCACCGTCTCACACGCAGAAAAATTTCAACAATAACAGGGGTGTATGACATGGGCATCTATAGAAATTGATGCTAGCGCCAAAGCCTAAAAGCCTAAAACGCCATTATCTGTGGCGTTCTTGGCACCTGGCGTTGTATTTCTGAAAAGCCCCACGGCGCTAGGGGCCAGAGTTTTGGCGCCTGTTTTGAGCACTAGTTGCGACGATTCGGCGCTTCTGGCGCTTGGCGCCATTTTGCTCTGGCGCCATTGGCGCTAGGCGCCGGAAAAACGCCATGGCGCTTTTGGCGCTTGGCGCCAAAGTTCTGGCGCTTTTCACATCACTTCTCATAAATCAACTTTTAATGTCAATTTGAGTTTACTGGAATTACGTCAACGTCAACGTGTTCGTCAACTGCGGTTGACGGAAAGTAAAATAAACTCATTCCAGTATGCATAATAAACCGAAATACAGATTGAAATACAGAAAAACTGAAAGATTCAAGCAAGACTGGTTATGAGTCGACTATAATTTTTTAAATTTTTTTGTTCACTAGTGTGCGCAGCGAATGTGTGACTCTTACCCAGCGCAAAATTTGATTTTCAAGTTTCAAAATTGTTTGTTTTGTGAACCAAAAAATCACGATCTTTTCCGTCAATGGCCCATGCAGCTTTGAAAGTAATAATGGTGCCTGAAATATCATCGCATCTTTTCTTTTTTTGGTGCGCCGTAATTTATGGTCGTTCATGATTTTCATTTCAGGCAGATGTGGCTACGCTCAGGCTACTACCTAAAAATATACAGAGAAAATAGGAATTCCCTGCCCATTGTCCGGTTTGCTCTATGATGTGTTTTATTTTTAAAATAACAATAATTGTGTACGTAATTGTACAATGTACCTATGTACCTATTTAGTTTGCCTATCCAGAATTAAATGAACTGTGAAAAATGCATTTCCAAACGCACTAAATTCGCGAGGATCCAATATGGAAGCTCGTCAAGTTAGAAAAAAGGATAAAAATACAAGTGACGAAAAAAGTTGTAAGTGCTAGCAATAGACATCACATACCTGTGTATTTATTTTTGGTCAATTGTGCAAATTTTCGATTAGCAAAACGGTCACACGTGACAGATAAACTTTATAGTAAATTACACAAAATTCTTGAATGAAAATATTTGGCATTTAAGTTTACTTGTCACTTCATTCACCACTGACACAAACAACTTTTACTTGAAACTTTCTTTGTGACAAGGAAACTTGCGGAAACTTTCATTGTCGCTTGACAAATTGCAAAACTGCCCGCACATTCACATGGCATCCGTAAAAACAACCGCAAAATGTCGCCACAAAAATAAACTTTGCCGCATTCAGGCGTCAACTCATCCGTGCGAACTGAGAGAATCGACGCGATAAAATAATAAATAAAATATGAGTGATCGCCTGGCGACGGCCAATGGCCGCCGGCTGGGCCGGCCGCCCTGGGCGAAGCGCGCCGGTAAGTTGGCAAGTTTTACCTTACCGTACCGGGGATTACCGGTAAATGGATGAAATTTAACCGGTACCGGTACTGATATTTTCTAAGGTCAGTGCGGTACCGTTACTGTAATAAGCACCGTAACGTGCGTGTAAAGGTAAATTTACTGATAGCGTAATGATAGCAATATCGACTAAAATTTAGAACCCACTAATGGTCGGTAATGACGGTAACGAAAAATTTGAATTTGAAATTTCACTGCTGTACCGCACCGTACACCCGTTCACCGTACCGTACACCGTACCAAACACACCGTATTTCGCCACCGTTTCCCACCTCAGGCGGCGGCGGCGGGCGCAACTCAAAAACGCAGCGCGCCAGTTTGATAGCGGCCAATCCGCTGCACGGCGACGCGGCGGCGCTGCTGCAGTCGGGCGACAGCGACGCGTCCGGCGACGGCGGCAGCTGCGACGAGAGCACGCCGCTGACCACCGAGGCGAGAGGCTACTGCAACGACATCTTGCAGGTGGGCTGGCTTGATTCGCTGTGGGTGTCCTGTAGAATGTTGTGCGAAGTGTGACAATGGTTATGTAAAATGTCACGTGAAATGTCAAATGTCATGCAAAGTGTCAAAAGTCATGTAAAATTTCATGTCAAATGTCAAATGTCATACAAAGTGTCAAAAGTTATGTGAAATTTCATGTCAAATGTCAACTTTTATCTTACTAATTTTGTAACTTTTGAGACTTAGCATGATATTAGCCAATTCACAGGGCATTTCACGACGATCTGGGAGTGGTACGAGATTTTGAGATGTGGTGAAGTGCATGCACACTTCACGTGTTTTTGGTCACTGCACTGATTGTCCAGAAACAATTTTACGTCGACTAATTTTCCGTTGGTCATTGCAATGATTGCATGCAATACCATACACCTTCAATTCTTTGTCAGGCTGTAAACGCAGCTTCGAAAGTTTCTGCCGTCAAGACTGCGAGAACTAATCGCGTGGCGCCAGATACGCTCAACAATTCAGGACTAGTGATGTAAAAAGCGCCAGGACTTTGGCGCCAAGCGCCATGGCGCTTTCCCGACCTCTAGCGCCAAGCGCCGATGGCGCCACAGCAAAATGGCGCCAAGCGCCAGAAGCGCCATAGCGCTTTTTGCTTTGGCGCTAGCGCCAAGCGCCAGCGCCAGGCATTTTGTTCCTGCCGCCTGGTAAAAATAGCGCCAAAAGCGCCATGGCGCTTTTCATGGGCATGGCGCCACAGAAAGTTAGTGCCAAGCGCCAACAGCGCCATGGCGCTTTTTGCTTTGGCGCTAGCGCCAGGCGCCAGCGCCATGGCGCTTTTACATCACTATTCAGGACCCAACAATTCAAAAAGTTTAGCCGTTTGCGTGTAAGTGTAGCTGCGGCTGTAAGCCGATAGATTGAAACAGTAAATGTCCACGATTGGCGATGTTAAAAGCACGTCATTTTCTCCAAATTAAAATCTTCAAGATACACTTCTGCCCATTTTTCAATACGTTGCAATGGCGCTACGTGTTGATTCCGCGAGTGGAAAAGTGCTAAGAAAAGGTTGATTGACGATCAAGTGGTGTGTGATATGTTAAGTGACATGTCAACTTATGAGTGACAAGTAAGTTTTTCAAGTTTACTTAACACTTGACTTCCACTTTTCGCTGTCACTTGTCCACTTGCGGAGTTACGATGCCACTTCCAGACCCTGTCAGATCCCCTGTAAAATGTCATGCAAAGTGTCAAAAGTCGTATTTCATGAAATTCCAAGGTTTATTTCATCTTTCTTTTTAGTGGTTCTTTGACATTTTACATGAATTATGACACTTTGCAACACATTTAACATTTTACATGACTTTTGACACTTGGCCACCAGGCGCTAATCCCAACTCCATGGCGCTTTTTATCAACACAGCCGTGTGATAAAATACCAAACGATTTTCACTTCCATGTGGAAAGCGTCCGCACGCAATTCAACAAGTTGCCATTTCAGTTTCCGTACTGTCTGTCCTTGCATACAATGAATTCCCAAAAGAACTGGAGCTCAATGCTGCCAAAACTGTTAGCAGCAGTTCGCTAATGGCGGCCTAGGGGGAATTGTTGCATTGTAACTACACGCGTACAGGGTGGTTCGATTATGGTGGTTTATCAGAATTTCTTTACGTTTAAATTTTTCTCGATATTCTCCTACATAGATATGTAATTGCCATATATCCTTGAATAAGTCCTCCCCTTTGCATAATGTCCCTTGAATAACTCCCCCTGTTAGTTGAGTGATGAAAAATACCCCCCCCCCCCACAAAAAACTCCCACTTATTTTGTAGGTAAAAAATATCATGTGTACAAAAAGCGTTTTATGTATGTGTTATGTAAAAGTATACACTATCTTGCTGCTTAAGTTCACAAACTTTGATTTCACTGTTTGAATTATTGAATTTGTATTCCTACATTTGTTTTATGTAACCAGTTAAACCCCATTTTTTCAAATAATTAATGATGCATTTTACTGAAAATTTTGATGAAAAAATACCCTCCCCCTAGAATAACTCCCCAGCGAAAAGCGTCTGGCAAAAAAAAATCCCCTGGGGTCTTATTCATGAATATATGGTATGTGGATTTGATTGAAGTGAAGGGGAGTTATTCAAATGAATAATATTTTCAGAAGAATTCTCAACTTTTCAGGAGAATATTCAACTTTGAAGGAGAATTCAAATGAATAATTCTTAATAATATCTAGTCCTGCTCCTATCCAGCAAGTGCACAATGACAAGGAAAGTGGTTAGTCAATTGATAGAAAAGGCTTTTACAAGTGAGAAGTAAATCTGTTTTTGAATATACTTAAACTTATAAGTCAACTTGTCAGTTGATTGACCATTTATAACTTGACATCGTAATTACCACTTGTCCAAATGCTGAAATGGTCATGAAGTTCAGAAAAAGTGTTGCCCTTAATCGACCACCCGGTACTCGTTGCGCGCAAAAACCGAACTTGGCGCCATCACTGAAAGTTTGGAACAATAGAAATACTAAACGAGTTATTCAAACACAATTTTCAAGAAAACATTTCCTAGAAATCAACAAAGTTGACACGCAATTACGAGCGAAAACAGCATGTATCACCTGGTACGAAATTTAATCAACCCGGCGTGTTTCTTTCCGGCAACCCGATTCACAATTTTATTCTTTACTCGACTGAATATGAATTTTTTTTCAAATCAGTAAAAACAATTGCGGCCACCCATTCTAGTTGACCGTCCTATCGTGGTCAACTAAAAAAATCTGTTTTCAACGTGTTTAAATTTTCGAGACATCATGACGGCCTCCGTCAAGTCAATAGGTAGTCAATATTTGGTCATGAGCAAAAATCACCCACGTTGATCAAAAGTAATTTGGAACAGATTTTTCAGTTGACCGCTCGACGACCGTCAACTCCAAATTAGCGCATAAATGGCCCTACACACAGTAGTTTTCACCGTGACTGATGTGAAAACTGAAATGGCGACATGGCGACATCCAGCCTACTCTTATTGTATGCTAATCGTGTTTTAGTTTTCAAATTTTCAAAGTTTAATTTTCATTAATTTATATTCAAATTTAAATTTTATTAAATAATTCAACCGTGTTCATTAATTTGCACTTGAAAAATTTTCAGTTTTCACACGAAGTCACGGTGAAAACTAGTGTGTGTAGGCACAATATGGCCACACCGATCAGATCATCATTAAACTCAAAACAAAAAGAATCGGGCTGCCCAAAAACCACGTCGGGTCAACTAAATCTCGTCCCTGAGCGCGGCCAAGCGCCAATCGGCCACGTTGTCGCTGCAGCAGCAGTTGAACAGCTCGGCGGCGGGGCGGCGCGGCACGGGGCAGTCGCAGCTGCCGAACGACGGCGACACCAAGGTGGACACGACGGTCAGGGCGTTGTCGACGGGCGACATGAACAAGGGCGACACCAAGGACAAGGAGAACAAGGATAAGGTGTGGAGGTTTTTTTTGGGTGAGATGTAAATGTGATATGATGGTTTTTGTGGTCGATCCCGCAGCGAATTTACAAAGTGGACAAGTGATAAGGAAGATGATAGGTGACAAGTAAAGTTGTATTTATGTAGGGAGTGAATTCCGAGTGACAAGTCAATTTACCTAGAAATGAAAATACTCGTCACTGAATTTCCACGTTTAACGATACTTATCTTTAACCACATTACTTCTCCACTTGCCGCTTTGGCATACGAAATCTACGAAACGAAATTCATTGCACTTTTTTCAACCGATTAAATTCGCGCGACATTTTGCACGACGACCATTTATAATTCTGCGTAACATTCTGATACGCATTTGCATTCTGCGCATGATAGTGGTGCAACTGATCATGGATGAGTGAAATGAAGCATGAGCATAAATACCGTATTACCTCCAATAGAAAGTATACGCTACAATAAGAGGTACGCTCTAATAAGAGGGCAATTTCGGCTTTTTTTTGGACGTAATGGGATCAATAATAGGCATCCATCTAAAAAGAAGTTGAGATATATCCATAAAGAGGCACAGTTGGCAGCGTTCCAGAAACGCGTTAAATACAAGAAAGTGCCAAAATATCGATGAAAAGTGTCACCCTCTTATAAAAGGCATCCTCTAATTAAAGGTGCATAAAAAAATGACAAAATCAATTGTATACCTACAATCGGAGGTAATACGGTAGCATCGAGCCGCGGCGCGTGTCGGACGGCTTAGGCAAAGCCATAACTCTTGCTTTGTATCCAATTTTAATGCTGCACACCCCAATATGAGACCTCGTTGGACGGCTGCACTCATACTCATTCCAAACCAAACTCTTGGGTTAAATCCTGTGAAACTTTCAATGGTAGAGGTAGAAGTATGATATAGTGATGGAAAAGGCACCGGAAAAGTTTGGACTGGTGCCAATTCCGCGATCGGAGAAGTAAAATACCATTTGAGAAGTGTAGAGGCAAAATCGAAGTGAACTTTTTACCTATGACATCACTTCTCACTTCTTATTTTACTTCGCTTTTGACAGTTTACTTGCCATTTCACTTCACAAAGCTCATATGAATTTTTACTTATCCACTAGCGGAACTGGCCACGGTGCCATTCGGATATTATTTTTAAAAAATACTTGGGTGCAAACGATTTTGATGAATTGATGTTGATTCAAATTGATTTTACGTCCGCCCATTTTCCATCATACCTTTTTCATTCAAATGAGAAAATAATATTTTTCACATTATAAATTTTTCAAAAAAAATTTAGTTAAAAAAATGAATTTTGAATAAAAAGCTTGAAAACATGAAAAATATAAAAAAATTACTTTTTATTTCACGTTTCACGTTTTATTTTTGTCAAGCTGTTTCAACCGTGCCTTTGGTTTCCTTAGTGCGTTTCCATCACTTTGTATCACTTTCCATCACTTAAAAAGCGGGCATTTTTGTGCACTACAAGCAAAAAATCCTGAGTGCATAATATACCAACCTATATTGGTTTTCTCAACCGCACTAAAATATTCCACGCCACACCAATATTTCACGTGGTTAATCAAGTATATTGTTTTTCTAAAAAACACAGCCACAGTTCCGCGTTTTTCAGCCCGTCTAACATTCGCCAGGCTCTCACATTTTTTACTTAGATTTTATTAAATCAGAATTTGAACCACAAAACTTTAGCAAACTTGCAATTCAACCAAAAAACCTATAAATATGGCATTTTTCACGTGGATTCAATGGGTACACGACCAGCGAAGGCAAAGCATCATCATTGTACAGCAGGTCGTTTTCACATATCAAATTTCACATTTATGTGGGTGGTGCCACTTTTATTGCGCTTTTTTGAACTGAAATTGAAGGCGGCTTGGTGCCACTCCGAGACCCTGCAAAATGTCAAATTTCATGAAAAGGCATGTAAAATGCCCAGTAAAATGATTTTTTAATATATTTTTGTTACCATTACTCTGACATTTTAGGGGGCATTGTACATGACTTTTGACTAGTGATGGAATGGCGCCATGGCGCTGGCGCCCTTTAATAGCGCCAAAGGGCGCCAGCACGATGGCGCCATCTTGCGCCTGGCGCCATTATTTCGAATGGCGCCATGGCGCCTTGGCGCTTGGCGCCATTTTTTTTGGCGCCAATTTGGCGCCCGGCGCCATTGTTTTGGATGGCGCCATAAATGGCATAAATGTGAAATGGCATAAAGGAATAAATGTGACCAAATAGGACATTTTTGGACATTTTATCGTATATCGTTACACAAAGCAGTCAATGTACCGTATTTTCTCGAAATACGCCCCGCAAAAACGATCTATCTCAAAAACTTCCGGGGAATAATTACAACCACACCTCGAATAACCTCCCCCCCCCTCGGACTGTGACAAACTTTGCACTCTGGAAAATAAACCACCAGCCCCACTATGGGTATTTCGAAGAAATACGGTATAGCTGCGATGTAAATTGGCAGCCATTAAAACATTAGGTATGTTCATTGCAAACATAATGAACCTTATTACAGATGGTGGTGTGACGGATGGGGGTTATTTTGCCCCAGCTCGCTCAGATCTGTAGGTATTTCGTACGGGGTTAATTCAAGGGATATTTGGAATAAATACGGTAACATACTGCTCTTCTAAAAAACTTCTGTTGTGATTAGTGATGGAAAAGCGCCAGGAAAAATGGCGCCATGGCGCCATTGAAAAAATTGGCACCGGGCGCCAAAGGGCGCCAGAGAAAATGGCGCCATGGCGCCATCTGAAAAAATGGCGCCGGGCGCAAAGGGCGCCAGAAACAATGGTGCCAACAGTAAAATTCACTATTTCAGCATATATATCATCACAGCAGCATTTTTAGGATGCAAAGTGTTGTACTGTCTTTTCTGATAGTTAGGCCGGAATTAGAGCTCAGCGTCGATTCGACGTGAAATGATGATGACGTGGAATGATAAAAATTGAAATTTTCAATTCGCTCTAGTTGTGGCTGATAACACTCAGTATTGGACACGATTAAGGTATTGATTCATATATTATCCTTAGAAAATTGTAGACCCGTAGCATGATCCACACTCGTGTAATTAATTTCACGAAAACATTTCACGTCATCATTTCACGTCGAATCGACGCTGAGCTCTAATTCCCGCTTAAAAAGCCACAAAAACTCATTTTATCATGAATAAAATGTGCCATATTTCCTGGAAAGTGGGTTAAGTATTTCATCAGCAAATTTTGAGGGGGTCAATTCAAGGGGTTTGTTCGAGGGCATCTACAATTTCGCCAGGTAGATTTTTTTATTTCGCCAAGTTATTTGCGCCCCCCTCGTTTTACCCTTAGGTTTGAGCGAACTGGGCAAATAATAAATAACCTGCCTTGAATAATACCTCTCTGTGCCATATTTGTAATGTGCCATAATGTGTTTACATCTGCTCAACTGCTCAATATTTACATTTGGGCATGTTTCCGAATGCATTTATCTGTCACCCAGGTTTTTTCGTACATATTGTGCGCAAAGCTCACGCCGCAGGCGGATTATACGGAATTAAGTCTTGATCCGGCGCTTGATCACCACTTCAAAGCGCAGCCGCACTCCGCCCCATCGATGCATACCATAATCTTAAATCGACCCTTTTTCCTCCAGCGTACTGAGTAAATACATTTATTTAAATTTCCTCTGAGAAAAGTACCTTTACTTACTTTACTCACTTTTTAAAAGTACCTGAGTACAGAATATGTATTTCACGAATTTCGAAATGGGACATAAAAGGTTTCTACACTGTTGTGAATTTACAAAAGTGCTCAGATTTTATATCAAAGATATATTTATATTAGAAAATCCTATTGGAGATACTGTTCTGTGTTTACTTTTGTTTTTGTTTTGTTTGAAGATTTGCAGTTTTTGATAAACAAAACAATCAACATGAACCCAAACTTGAAATGCTCGCAAATAATGTCAAAGGTAAATGTGTTTCATTCCACCTAAACGCTATCATTTTGCAGATAAACCTGAATATGGAAAAATATTATCTCTCATCCCGGCATCTTGGCGCCAAAATGGCGCCAGCGAAAATGGCGCCATGGCGCCATTCAAAATAATGGCGCCACAGAAAAGGGCGCCAAGCGTCAATGGCACCATGGCGCTGGCGCCCTTTTGCGCCATTGAAGGGCGCCAGCGCCATGGCGCCATTCCATCACTAGCTGTGATATACGTCCTCAAACAGTGACTTTTATTGTTGGCGCCATTTTTTCAGATGGCGAAGTGGCGCCATTGGCGCTTGGCGCTATTTTCTCTGGCGCCCTTTGGCGCCCGGCGCCATTATTTTGAGTGGCGCCATGGCGCCATTTTTTCTGACGCTTTTCCATCACTACTTTTGACATTTTGAAAGGCATTTGACATGACGTTTAACACGTTGCATGACATTTGGCATTTTGCAGGGCATTTTACATGAGTTTTGATAATTTGCATGACGTTTGACATTTTACAGGACATATTACACCCTCTGGGAGTGGCACCAGGAAGTAGAAACTGTTTGCAATTTGTCATTTGACGTGCTGCGGGATTGGCTCCTGCTTTGTATTTTGGTTTTTGCAGCATTTGATGATTGCCACTTTACGTAAAGTTCGTTGATCTTCGTCTAGATGTGCCCAAAAAGCGCTTCATAATGTTAAAAAGTCCCTATATGATTACAGCTGAAAAATGTGTGTAAATACACCGTAAGCTTCTCCTCATCTCATTAGACTTTTTAATAATAAAAAATTGCAGTTTGGCAAGTTTTGGTATAATTCACTTGTTATCTACCTCGACATATTTAGTAGGTATTTTTTGGGGGGAGTTGTTCGAAATTGGTATTGTTTTCAAAAAATATTATGACTGAAACTCCCCTAAATTGAATAGAACCTTGAAAAAATTAGCGTCAAAAATCTAAAATTATCGAAAAATGTCATTTAACCGGCAGCGGTATGAGAGCATGGATACGGAACAAGAAGAAATTATTCGTGAAATGTTTCATGGAGAAACTGTGGAGCCTCTCAATGTTTGTGTCGATTTTGAGCCTAGAATCTTAGTCAGAGTTCGGAAAAAATGTTTGAGTATTTAAAGAGAAAAAACAACGGAAAGATAACAATTTCTGGTGATCTAACAGGTTATGGAGCTGCCAGGTTCACCCGCCCCTAGCAAATTGAAAAACGCTATTGCAAATACTTCTGGCGGTTGGCGCCGTTTTAATTACTTTGGCGCCAATCACCAGAGCGCTTAGCACCAAAGTGCTCGCGCTTTTTATTTCATCGCTGTTCGCTCACCCTCTGCCCAACAGCAACCAGGACCAAAATTTAATCGAAATGTAAGGCGCAAATAAAGCGCGAGTGGCGCTAAGAGTGCGCCTTATGTTCAAACTACCGTATTACCTCGAATTATCCCCCCCTTGAATATACCCCCCTCGAATTAACCCCCCCGCAAAATGGGCTGGAAAAATAATAAACCCCCCCTCGAAATACCCCCTCCTGAATGATGGACATCATGTATGCAATGTACATGATGTATTTATTACTACTAATTTACATTGCAGTTACACTTATACGCTCATTTGTGAACAGATGTACACATATAGCCCAAATATGACCTACTTTCTCACGTTTATTACCGTTTTTGTGTATGAAAAAGTGTATTCTTTACTATGAATTTCACGAAAATTTCTGACAAAATAATAAAAAAACCCTCCCCCCTCGAATTAACCCCCCTCAAATTTTGCTGGCGAAATAATAAACCCCCATGGGGGTATTTCGAGGTAATACGGTATGCGCCTTAAACTCAAAATCAAAGTTCAACGGATTTGAGTTGACTGGAATGAGATTAAAGTTTTACCCTCCATTAACCGTAGCCGACGAACACATAATTCCAGATAACTGAAGTGCCATCCAAAATTGATTCATATTTAAGTTTACTAAATTACTAGCAGTAAAGCAGTGTGTGCAGCAACAATTAGCGATGAAATGGCCATTCCATTTCAGGGCGCCCTTTTCTTAACCATCACTACCTCAAATTACCCCCCCCCCCCCGCAGAAATGGCGCGTAGCCCTGGCTCACTGTGCCCTGTTGGGCATCTCGTTCGCTTACATCGTGCTGGTGGCGCTGGTGTTCCGTTCGGTCGAGGGGCCGGCCACGTTGCAGTACAAGAGCACGCAGGCGGACAAGTTGGAGTCGCTGAAGAGGGACATGGTGCACAAGTGGGTTGGGGGGTGTGTTGAGTTTTCGTTTTTTGAATTACCGTATTTCCTCGAAATCCCCCCCCCCTCAAAATGGGCACTATGAATTTGTGGTCCGGGAAATGCATAACAGACGTTCAAAACACTTACTGTGTTACGTTAGAACATCGTTTATACCATCTACATCCTTATATAAGGCTGTAAAAACTTATAAATGGTGGTTATTGTTGCATTTTTCACGTTTTTCTCTCAAAATTGTCACTCTGAAAAAATAACCCCCCGGGGGGGGGTAATTCGAGGATATACGGTAGATGTTTTAAAGCGGTTCAAAAAGATTTACCTTTCCGTTTTTCGGCAGCGAATTTTTTTTACCTTTCCGTAACAATTTTTAGACACCCTAATTGGCAAGAATACTTGCACGGAATTTTTACTTCATTGCTAACCTTAAGTACCTGAACAATTAACATAAATGTACCTAACATACTAGTACATAAAATACCCAGAGTATTTACGACCTATGCACCCATCATTCACACAGATTATCCCAATGGCACGAAAGTGGGGATGTCGCCTGGCCCGACTTCATCGAGGCAATCCACAACTACGAGTCCCAGGTGGAATCTCTGCGGTCGGCCAGCCTGGTGCCGAATTTAATTAGCCCGACACGGTTTTCGGGCAGCCCGATTCGTTACCGTTGCAAGATTTTATGAGTCGGGTACCAGTTTACCAGGTCACCAGTTTACACCTGCCCGTCAACTGTGATAGCTGTCAAATTATGAAAAAAAATTTGAACTCGTTGACAGTGAAACAGTTGACTGGAACCTGGAACGTACCATTTTCTCACGCACTAGTTGACGGATATGGGAAATGATACGTTTCCGCGAATTTATAGCCATTTCGAAAATAATTCAGTCAAAAGCTACAATGCAATGTATTGGTCTGCCCGAAAAAAGCGTCGGGCCAATTAAATTTCGTCCCCGGTGGCTGATTTGAGTCATTTGAAAGTGTCGCCCAGAGACGAAAGTGTTGGCAAGGTGAAGTATGGGCAGTGGCACGCAAACGAATGGCAATTCCCCAGGGCGGTCCTAAATGTCATGAGCATGCTCACCACGATTGGTGCGTGTTTTATCTGTCCCGTTTTTGGTGGGGTTAGGCTTGGGAATTTAGAAACTGTCGGGTTCGGTATCGGGTCCAAAACAGGGTTGGCAAAATCTCAGAAAAAAATAAAAATAAAATAAAAATAAAATGGAATATTCAAGAATAAAATAAAATAAAATAAAATGGAAAATTTAAGAATAAAAATAAAAATTGTATAAAAATTCGAATTTTTGTAAAATTTTTGTAAAATTGTATAAAAATTCGTATTTTTGTAAAATTGTATAAAAATTCATATTTTTTTGTAAAATTTTGTCTCATTGCTTGAGTCTCTACCTGTTTTTTCATGGATCTGGGGGCAGTCCCAAGCATTGTAAAGTGTCAAATCTCATGTAAAATGTCATGCAAAGTGTCAATTGTCATGACAAATGTAAAGTAAAGTGTAAATTGTCATGACATGTAAAAATTAAAGTATCAATTTTCAAGCAAATTGTGTTCAAATCTCATGTTTTATTTCAAAATCTTATGTTTTGTATCCAAATTATGTTGTTGTTGACTCCAAATCTTACGTGAACATTTGGATACAAAAACATAAGATTTGGATATAAAACATACTATGGATACAAAAACACAAGATTTCGATACACAATTTACACTTTGCATGACATTTGTCATGACAATTGCCAGTGTGCTTGAAATTTTACATGACACTTGACATTTTGCATGACAATTGATACTTTACTTTACATTTGTCATGACAATTGACACTTTGCATGTCATTTTACAAATGTGCCAAGCACACTCCAGTAGTCCTTCTACTGAAAATGCAAACCATTCTTATCAATAATTGTAACTTTACACTTGCAGCTAGCTAACAATACATACTGCATGCAACTTTTGAAAAGAAAGGGAAAAATTTGTCACAGGTTTTTCATGTATAGGTCTAATTATAACATTTTTCTGGCCTTGCATGCATGTTTCTGATTTTTTGTAAAATTTTTGTAAAATTTTTGTAAAATGTGTCATTTTATTTTATTAATGACTTTTGGGAATAAAATAAAATAAAATAAAATGAAACAAGAATAAAATTAAAATAAAATAAAATTTTTATACAATTTTTATACAATTTTACTAAAATGAATTTTTATAAAACCAACCCTGGTCCAAAACAAGTTCCAAAAATTTCGCGGGTATCGATTTTGGTTTGGGTCGGTTCGGGTACCTAGTAGAGTCGGGTTCGGGTATCGGGTAGTGATGTAAAGGCACGTGCCCCGGTGCTGGGCACCGAAGGGCACCAGCACCGGTGCTGGTGCGGTGCCATTGCAATCTTCAATCTTCTGCTTCTTTTTTTGCCGGTGCCAAAGGTGCTAGCACCAGGGCCAAAGTAAAAGCCACCGGGAAAGGCACCTGCGAAGGCTTCATGTGCTGTGCAATGTTGTCCATAGTAAATATGTGCTTATTCATATTTCAAAAAACAGCGATATATTTACCCAACCGTTTTTGGCTTATTTTGTAAACATTCCATCAAATAAATATACCTACTGTGAAATCCATTATACCCGATACGTGATCTGATGAGCGAATCTAAAATTTGCCGGTGCGGTGCGGTGCCATTTTTCCCGGTGCTTTTAACATCACTAGTATCGGGTTTCGGCTTCAAACCATCACATTCGGCTTTTTGTCTGTGAGTGGCACCAAGGGCCAGTTCCGCAAATGGAAAAGTGAAAGCGCAAACGGCAAAAGCGCAGTGAAATGGCAAGTAAATTGGTAAAAGCGAAGTAAAAATTAAAATAAAAATTGCCATTTCACTTCTCACTTCTCATTTCACTTCTCATTTGCCAATTTACTTGCCATTCCACTTCGCTTTTGCCGTTTGCGCTTTCACTTCTCCACTTCCGGAACTCACCAGGTCCACCATCAACCATCACCCTCAAACAGCCCCCCCCCCCACCTCAGGCTTCGGCGACGTGTGCCCTCTGACGGTGGGCGGGCGGGTGTTGTGCCTGTGCGCCTGCGTGTTCGGCATGCCGCTGCTGCTCATCGCCACCGCCGACGTGGCTAAGTTCTTTTCCGCTGGTGTTAGCGCGGCTTACGTGAAGTATTTGGGTGCCAAGCACGCTGCCTGGTGCGCGATTTAATTTGCCCGAGATTGTTTTTTGTCGGGTTGCCCGATTGAGTTAACGATGACGAAAATTTTCGAAGTTCTTTAGAAGTTCGAGTTTTCGTATTTGTATCTCACCTAGGGTGTCAAATTTCCGTTTCCGTTTTCCGTTTCCGCCTTTCCGCAGGAAAATTTTTTACCTTTCCGTTTTCCGTTTTTCGGCAGCTGAAAAATTTTTACCTTTCCGTTTTCCGTTTTCCGGCAGCCAAAAAATTTTTACCTTTCCGTTTTCCATTTTCTGGCAGCTGAAAATTTTTTACCTTTCCGTTTCCGTTTTTCCGGCCCATTTTTCCGTTTTCCGGCTGAAAAATTTTTACCTTTCCGTTTCCATTTTACCAGGCCATTTTTCCATTTTCTGGCTCGATTTTCAGTTTTCTGCCATTGTTTTTCCAATCTGTATTTATCTTCAATTGGCTCATCCCATTGTGTTGTTTTTGTCTCTTGGAGCAGCATTGACAACTGGGATTTCAGGGTCAGTGAAACAGGTGCTGTGAACCCAATTGGGTCATATGCTGACACCAATAATTTATTCAAGTTTCATCTGGTTGGTGTTGTGATGCTGTCAATTTGCAATTTTGGTGTTAATTATGTCCGTTTGGTGATTTTATTTCATGCCCATTATTGCGACAGATTTATTCACCTTTGAACTCCTGTTGTTACTGCTATTTCATTCATGACTGATCTGAAGTTTGACAGCCATTCCCTCATGTTCATAGAACATTGGTTAAATAAAGCTTTGACTTTGTAATATAGTTCTAAAGCTTCAACTTCACACTCATGATGAAGTTATCGATGTAAATGTTGTATATTATCATCGCCAACTGGTTTCGTTCCCCTTCATTTTCTTCATATTCATTCATGTTGTTTATTGTCACATTTAAATGGTATTTTATGACTGCTCCCAAAATTGCTGGGCTGCAGACAAGTCCAAACAGTAAAACAAAGTACTATTAAGTTATTTTCAGTTACTGGTTTTGAGGCATCTTTCAACCAGAAAAATCGTGTGTAGCCTCTAGCTTGGTCATGCAATCCTATTTGCAAAAATCCCTTTTCAATATCGGCAATTAATGCTAGATTGCCTGCCCTGAACCTCAGGAGTAGGCCCAGTGCTAATGGTGTTGTAATTGGTCCTCTAAAAAGGCACTCGTTGAAACTGGGCTTACCTGCCGACCCATTGTACACGATTCTGCATGATGTCGATTTGCCTGGCTTGATTACTGGCTGGTGTGGCAGGTAATGAATCCCCTTGTTGTCTGTTTTGTCATCACAGATCTCAGTTATTCCCTTTTCATGTTGGTCGTCCAAAACTTTCTGGTATTGTTCGAATAAGTTTGAATCTTGGTTGAATCTTCTTATCAGTGATTTAAACCGCACCAAGGCTTCTGCTTTTCCCGTGGGCAGGTCACTGATACTCTCTTTATACGGCCAGTCAATATAGTATTGTTTGTTGTTGTCATTGAATTTTATGCTATTTATTATGGTTGACACCCGTTTCTGCCGCGCCATCGCGGCCGAAATGTCCACGGCCAAGATGGCGCGGCCGAAATGGGTCCCTACCATTTATTATCATCTCCTCTGCAATGTTGTCATCAATTGCATAGGGGTCATCAGTGATTCCCACTGCTTCTAGACTGTGAAATTGTCATAGTGTTTCCTTTCCTATGGCCACTATGGCTACTTTTTGATGATTTTTTCTTGGTTCAGTTAAGTGAACTGAAGTGAGTCAGTTAAGTGAGTTAAGTTATTAACTACAAGTGAAGTTACAGGCATGATCCATAGTTGCAGAATGTACAGCTACCACAATCAAAGCCAAACCGGCAAACCTGCATGCAGGTTTTCCTTCTGCAAATTTGTCTATTACCATGCTAATTTCACTTTATTTTTTTCCGTTTCCGTGAAAATTTTGCTTTCCGTTTTCCGTTTTCCGGCATTTCATTTTTCCGTTTTCCGTTTTCCGGCCGACAATTTTTTTTTTACCTTTCCGTTTTCCGTAAAGTGAAAAATTTTTACCTTTCCGTTTTCCGTTTTCCGTAAAAAAAATTTTTTGACACCCTAATCTCACCGCTAGAAAAACAAAAAGATCGAATCTTTTTCTTGAAAATTTAATTTTTTCGAATTTTCGTAATTATAAAAATTGTAATTTGAATTCGAAAAAAAGAAAATTTGGAAAATTCAAAACTTTAATTCGAAAATTCAAAAAAAGTGGAAAAAAATTAGAAGTTCAAAAAGTCTTTTCAGGAAGAAACAAATTTTGCAAACGCTTTTCCACCATTAGGTAGTAGTGCGACGCAACCCTTTCTCGCATTTAATTGCGCGACTTTTTTTCAAATTTCGGTTACGCTTAGTCGGGCAGTCCGAAAAACGAGTCGGGTTAATTAAATTTCGTCCCTGGACTGCGGGTAGGAAATTGGTCAGGGGCTGGTTGCGGCGAAAAAGCAATGGAAATGGAAGTAATGGGAAGGTATCAGAGGATGGAGTTGCTAATGAGGAGGTACCTATATGGATATATTTTTTTAATTTGTTATCAAGTATCTTTCTAAATATTTCAAATATTACTTGGCAAATGATAATAACAAAAACACTTACTAAATAAAAAATCGCCCTATAAAACATTTCAAATATTACTGATTAATAAAAAAAATAATAATAATTCCATAAAATGTTGCAAATTTTTTAAATCATCCCACATAATTTTCTCGCAGTCTGAACTATCGGACACTAGCAGCATGATCGATTACATGTGGCAGAATTTGGAGGACGTGCACGTGGTCCAGGTGCCCGGCATACTGGTCCTGGCTATATTGATTGCATACAGCGCGCTGGTGCCAAATTCAATTCGCCCGACTCATTTTTCGGGTGACCCGATTTGTCAGAAATTGACGTGGCAATCAGAATGATCAGAAAATTTCATAATGGTGCTGCGCACACTACCTTGCTGCCAGTAAACTTAATGGTTTTGTTATGGCATTCAGTTTACTGGAATCAGTTTTTCGTCAACTACAGTTGACAAAGAGTAAAAGTAACCCATATCAGTGAACTCAAATGCGTTCAAGGCTGATTTACGTGTTTACTAAACTTTCATATTTTCATTAGTGAACTAGTGTGTGCAGCGACATCAATGAATCGGGTTACCCGACAAATTCTTCGGGCAAATAGAATTTCGTCCCTGGGCGGCTTGCTGTTCATGCGCACCGAGCCGACCTGGGATTATGCGACCAGTTTTTATTTCAGCTTCATAAGTTCGATGAAAATTGGCTTTGGCGATTTGGTGCCGATAAATAACGTGTGGATCGCATTGGGTTACATGTGAGTGGTTTGTTTCGTATTGAGTTTGCTGGGGCCAGTTCCGCAAATTGAGAAATGAGACGTAAAATGGCAAATGCGAAGTCAAATGAGAAGTGAGAAGTGAATTGAGGAGGAAATTGGCAAAAGCGAAGGGAAATTACTTTTTATTTCTACTTTGCCAATCTACTTGCCGTTGCCATTTCACTTCTCATTTCACTTCGCATTTGCCATTTTACTTCTCACTTCTCAATTTGCGGCACTGGCACCTGATGTGCCTCGGACTGGGACGGTTATGTCTGGGTCGATTTGATGGAGACTTATTCAATGCTGTAAAGGGCGGTAGGATTTTGGCGTTATTCCAATTTATCGACCTCCAGCGGCACCGCCAAGTGCCAATGGTGCCAGAGCAAAATAGCGAAAAACGCCGTGGCACTTTTCCACCACTATCACCAGTCTTAAATTCAAGGGAGATTTCATCAGAATCGCATAAACGATGTATTAATTTGGGAAATTGTCCAGAACTTGTCGCTTATGGGAGCTAGATTCATCACCAAAATATTTCAAATTTCGAACCCCCGACCCCCAGATTTATCGGTCTCACTCTGGCAACGATGTGTATCGACTTGGCAGGCGTCCAATATATAAATCAGATGCATCAATTCGGAAGACGCATGACCACTGCGGATTATTTGCAGCTGATGAAAAGGGCAAAGCTGAAGAAAAAAAGGAGGGATGCTATGCAGGTTGGTTCCAGAGTTGCGAAAACGTATTTACGTTTACCCGAAACACCTGCGTATTCTGGGTATTTATACTTACGTTTACAAAAATACAAGTATTTAACAACTCTGATTGGTTTTATGGATTGATTTTTGAGTGATGGTTCGGTTGAGCGTTCGATGGCGATGGAAAAGCGCCAGAAAAAATCTAGGTACACTTCATGACGCCATTCACCTCTGGCGCCATTGGCGCTGCTTTCTGCAGCATCCCATCTGCGCCATTTTTCCTGGCGCTATCCCATCCCTATCCCCCAATATGGACGTGCAGAAGCACTACGACACGGTGTTCCTGTTGACGAAAATGGCGCTGCCTTTCGGCGGCACCGGCGGCACGCCCGAGAAAATGATCGATTCAAACGATTCGCGGAAAGACTCCGTCGTTTCAACCAGCGGAATAAGTGGGTTTTTGGGGGGGGTTTTGGGCCCAATGAAATATCCCCATTCCCCCAACCCCAAAAACCTTCTTTTACCCCCTAAATCGTAGGCTGCCCCCCAGACCCCCCAAAGGACGTCCGCGTGGTAGAATTAACCCCCTACTCCATTCGACTGCAGTGGACCCCTCCTGTGGGGCCCTCCGCCAGGGGCTTGGAGTACCTCCTCAAGTACAAAATGAAGTGCGTTTTAAATTGGGATACGGGCAAAAATAATTCGGGTGAGATTTAATTGGCCCGAATAATTTTGTTTTCGATAATTTTTTGCAATTTTTTGGGACACTGATTCGACGCCGCGCGAATTGATGTTTATTTGGGGCCGGTTTCAATTCGAGGCGGACATACGTAAATACATTTTCTCACAAAACAACATTTTGAAATTACAAATGAGATGCATCCCCGAAAAAGAGTTGTTTTTCTTAAATACTCAAAATGCGTTTGTAATTTTATTAACTTTTCTCGAAATAAAAAAAAAATTCTGAAAACAAATTTATGTCCGTCCTGAACTGAAACCGTGCCCTGATTGTCGGCGTCGAACAACACACATCGAATCGGGCTCCGTTCAATCTCAAATGCAGGGTCCTATCGGGTAACCCGACAACCCCAGTCGGGCTAATTACATTTCACCCCCGTGTAGTGCAATCGTTGTGGGCCATTTTGCAATTCACACGCAGACCTATGACGCTATGGTAACTGTTGTCTATTTTCATAGACATTTTGGTAAACTTTAGTGTGGACTCTGTGCAGAGCAGGGCAATCTTTCGCTGACAATTTTCACCAACCATTAATTTTTTTCTAATATGCACTCGTGCCTTCGGTCTTCACTAAAGCCTTTTGTAACGCGCAGCCAGTGTTATTTTTGTCGCTGTTGCGCACTTTGGTGCTCCGTGGTGAGCGACATGAGTTTTGGCAGTGCTCCAAAAAAATCTAATTTTTATTTTTATGTAGGTGTCAGGTGTTGCGACGGGCACGGAACCCTTCCTGTTTTTCAGATAGCTATTTTTATCAATTGCGCGTTGGAAATATATTTGCTGTCTATCATCAAAAATGCAAAATCTTCAACCACCATTCGACCCCATGGCGCTTTTTGCAAGCGCTAAGCGCCAGCGCCATGGTGCTTTTACATCACTACACGCACCTGGTAAAAAGCGCATGGGTTTAGCGCGTAGCACCGAAAGCGCCATTGCGCTTTTCGGCACCGCAGTGCATAGCGCCAATGGCGCCAGAGCAACAGCGCGCCAAACGCCAGAAGCGCCGTGGTGCTGGCGCCAACGCCTTGCTATGTCCCTAGTGCCATGGAAAAATAGCAATACGCGCCAAAATGTTCATCGCACTATTTTGAAGCCTGATTTGAGCGCTAGAGCAACATGGCGCCAAGGGCAAAAACGCCAAGGCGAAATTACATCACTGGTTGTGACTAGTGATGGAATGGCGCCATGGCGCTATTGGCGCTTCGCGCCCTTTTTTTCTGGCGCCATTCCATCACTAGTTGTGACTGGATAGTTAGTCGTCACAGCAAGTTATTTATGTCGCACATCACAAACAAAATCTGCAAAGCGTCAAATCGCCAGGTACCCTCTGAGCTTCGAAGAACAATATTGGTGCAGCCAGGGGAACACAATCACAGTGTCTGTTTTCTGTTGCACAATTGCACATGCAAATTCATTTGCACATGCAAATGCACCCTCATTTTGTCCCGTCCTTCGAACGATATTGTGTGAATGCCCCTCTGCATGGAAATGTCCACGTTTTTCAAAACCCTCTACACACGTGTTTACTTCTTCTGGGGGATTATTCCGAAGGGAAAATACAAGTACCGTATGTTCTTGAATAAGTCCCGTTTCGAATCATTTACCCTGGGATAAAACGTTATTGCAAGCAATGAATAATTTCATTCAATTTTGGAGATAGGTAGGTATAATATCAATTGGGGAATTATTCAAGAAATGCTGTATTTGTGATTTCGATGCTTGGCCGGTGGTCTGTGCACACCCATAGACTTAACAGTCTTCAAAAAAAACGAAAACCAGCTGCACTTTTTCAATATTTCGACCTTAATAATTTATTTGGTAAAAACCACAAATCTAAATGCTGAACATGGTGAGTGCTGAACAAGTCGTAAAAGAAATACTGATCACGTTTATGTTCGGCGCCAACTCTGAAAGTGCACTAGTTACGGGAAAAGTGGTGTTGTAAGTAGGGTTCGAACGATATGAGTTTTCGATATCGATATTCGATATTCGATATTTTTTTCTGAAACTCGATATTCGATATCGATACTATATGGAACCTCGATATCGATATTCGATATTCGATATTGAAAAATGATCGATATTCAATATTCGACATTTCGATATTGCGTTTTGCTTTTGGTATAGCAAGGCATATTTCAAGTGTGATATTGTATTTTCATGTGATTGCACACATAGTTAATCATCTCTTTACTGAAATGTGAATGGTACCAGTGATTGTAACAAGGTTTACATCACTCAAAAGTAGAAAATGGCAGAAAAACATGATGAATCAAGGTGTATCAGACAAATAACAATTGGTAAATATTACAGTTCATACTTATAACCTAATTGCTTAAGGGCATGTTGCAAAAAATTGCATATCAGCATTTTCTGGCTTCAAATTTAGCACTCCTACAAAGATGACATTATAAATACTGTACTTTTCTTATCAAATACAGTACTATAAGCACATCACATCAATCATAAACATCTCAAAATGAAAAAAATAACTTAATTTAGGGACAGTTTCGATATATCGGTTCAATACAGGTTCGATATATCGAAAAAATGATCGATATTCGATATCGATATTCGATATTTTTTCAACATTTTCGATATCGATATTCGATTTTTTTCAAAATTTTCGATATCGATATTTGATATTCAAAATTAATAAATGGTCGATATCCGATATTCGATACGATATATCGTTTGAACCCTAGTTGTAAGTAATGATGGCAAACAAAAATTGGAAAACCTTTCCGAATTTCCGAATTTTTTTAACAACTAGAAAAACACTTAAAATAGATTTTTTTCCTATAAAAATTAGAAATATTTCCAGTTTGTATTCGAAATTTAGACAATAATTTTATGCAAATATGTAATAAAAAAGATTTAAAACTTCTAAAAGTAATCAATAAGATTCGAAAATTCGAAAACTTAATTCGAAAATTCAAAACCTATTTTCTGAGAAAAAATTAAAATTCGAAACCGTTTAAGTCGTTTTACCTAAAAAAATTTAGGTAAACACTTTTTCCAGTTGGTTTGCCATCGTTAACCGCTATAAGAAAATAATCATCTTTGCATAATTGAAGCTGCAACTTTGCTTGCAATTAGCAATAGCCAATTAGTTTAACAATTAATTCATCTGATTTGAACGCCATGGGTCAATTTCGCTTATGAGTATTTAAAAAAAAAATTATAAGTGAGGAGTAAAAGTTGAAAGTGGATCGAAAAGTAAGAAGTTTACTTTTATTACAAGTTTTTATTCCTCACTTCAAAACTGTTTTTTTTACACTTACCAATTCCATTTGCGGAATTGGCACCATGTCTTTGGCTTCTTAAACACAGAATTGGCACTTCGCCAACCTTAAATAGCTGGTTTTTTGCTTGCTTCCAGTGATTGGCACACCAATAATCCCTGCGGGAGCAAAAATGCGTAAATTCCCTTTCACCGGCGTAAATATTTTGTGATAGTTCTAGAAATTTTATTTGTATGTTTTAATATTTACAAACTCTCAATCGGCTCGTTTAAATGGGCCTCCCTGTATCTTTGTGGTGTAAAATAGATAAAAATAGTAAAAAAACATATGTCGGAAATTCAATAGAAGATTGATCTGACACGCGTCAATATTTTAACCAGCTGCTTTTCATAACCTAAATATTTAGAAGCTACAACATAGCGAGCTATCAACATAGATAGTTTTTTATGTTATGTGTACACCTATGTACCGTATTTGCACGAAATACCCCAGGGCGTTGATTATTTTGCCAGCAAATTTTGAGGGGAGGGGTAATTCGAGGGGTGTTGTTACTTCACCAGAAATTTTCTTGAAGAATCATAGTGAAGAATAGGCTTTTACATGTGTATCCGTGATGCAAATTGACAGCAATTATACATCATGTAAATTGCGTGCATCTTGTAGGTAAATACATCATTCTGTAACCTGCTAAATGACATTTCCAACTGCTAATGACATTTTACAAATGCTAGGCATGGAAGCAGGGGCCCACTGCAATTACTGCGCCATGTTAGGAGAGTATTCTTATTCCAGCATACATTTTCTATGTACTGCCTACTTGTATACACTGTGTGAAGTAATAAATGCCTGTAAAATTCAGCGGAACTGTTGCTATCTAGTCTACACCTGCATAGTTGGAGGTAACTGCACACACAGCTGGTATATACTGTTTCCAAAGATGGCTTATTGTGTGCAGTGGAACCTCATAATGTTGCAGGGTGGTCGGATTGTAATTCAGCTCCCAGTGGAAAATGCGGTGCACCATGTACTAAAACTGCATTTAGTTAAACTTACACTTAAACACATCAATTTACTGTGGATTCACCTATCAAATGAGAATACTAAATGCAGCTATGGGTGCATTGACGTCAGCATAATGTTGCATTCCACTGCAATTGCATCCATCTTATGGCGGTGAAATTGCTTTGATTGATGTGGCATAAATGCAACACGTGTGAACCAGTTATGACAGGTATTTAAAGCACCATAGTCCCCTGAATATCACCCAAAATGTTAAAATGCTAGAAACGCCATTCACTCCAACAGTATGTAGATGTGAAGGTACAATACATTTTACATAAGTCATGTTATTATTGATATTGTTGTAACACTATTGCAAAATATATGGTAAGTAAAGTGCTTGGGCATCCATATAAAAAGGAAAATTGGGTGCAGAATTTATATTATTGTGACCTTCATTATATTATACTTCTGAATTTAGCTGAAAATTCTTCAAAGGAATTTTAAATACACATTTGGCTGGAGAGTCCAGCCAAATCATAGAGCTTCCCTGGGCATAACCAGGGTCAAGCCAAAGCACTCTGCAGCCCTGGGAACAACCAGGGTATTGCACAGCTTTTTTCTGAGGTTTTTCCTTTACCTGTAGCAACTTTTCCAGTCATTTTAGTACATACAGTGAAATCGTCCTATCTTAAATTCAGTAATCGTTTTTCTATAAATTACACTACATTTCAGCATTGAAGATTGAATTCATCTGCTTGAATTCACACAGTTTTTTACTATTTAAATTAACTTCTAAGTGCAGTGCATTGCAGCATTAGTTCAGATCGTTTTTCTCTAAGAAGTGAACTGCACTGCAAGGTCTACCATTGTTTTTTTCTTTTGGAAAATAACTTTTAGTAACCCAAGATTGTATATCTACATTTTTACGTGATTTTAGTCAAGTTGAAATTTCATTTTCATAATTTACCAGTCACATAAAATCTGAGGAATTTAATTGTACTTAAATACAAAATCCCGCTCTAAATATTCGGTATTTGCATATATTTGTAAGAATTTATCTCAAGTGACCAGTACAGACCACTGAATAGTGTATTTACGTTTTCTCTAGATCGATTTTACATTACCTATTTATCCACCTGGAACTGAAATTTCTGCATTTATTTTTCAATAAATACCTTCTGTAGTAAATGAAACTTTTTTTTCACACCTCGAAATTACTCTAAACATACTGAATCATCAAGTAAACTTATTAGTTCCTGTTTAATACTTAAAGCAGGTGGCGAGCTTCTTTCAACTGACAAGCACTTTTTGTGAACTAATTGCAAGCATCTATACAATAAACGCGACCCAAACTTTGTTTCCTTGCAATTTTAGGTGCTGCAAAAGGAACTGCACACCCACCGCTTCACATTAGTGGCGAGCGCGGCAGATTGAATATTCACTGTTTTAAGCTTTCTTTTTCCAGCAAATATTCAATTAGTGACACAAACCTACCATCTTTATTTTTGGAGTATTCCTTAATTTTTGACTTCCTTAATTTTTGACTAAGTGCACTTGCTGTCCAGGTAAAGTTGGGAACTTTACATTAGTGGCAAGCGCAGCCAGGGGAACATTTTAAGCACATCTTTTTGTAGCTTATATTTTCTGTTCAACTCGTGATTCTTACCTACTATCTTTTAAATTTTTTCACTTCTGATAAACCATTTGGAAATCTTTTTCTTACACTTGTAGCTTATATTTTCTGTTCAACTCGTGATTCTTACCTACTATCTTTTAAATTTTTTCACTTCTGATAAACCATTTGGAAATCTTTTTCTTACACTTCCCTCAATTTGCAATCCACAGGCAACTAAACCAGTCTACAGGTGGCCAGTCAACTGAATTGACATTGGAAAAACAGGTAAAATCTACAGCTGAAGTGAGAGTTTTTGAGTTTTTCTGGCTTTTAATTGTCTTGTTATAAGACTCATTCACAGTCCAACCTTTTTTGGAGGGGGGAAGAAGTAAATATACAAAGTAAATACTAAATACAAAATCACAAAGATATTTAGAAGCTGAAAACATTTTAAAGCATTGTTGCTGATATTTTCACTACACAAAGTCTCCCCAAACACAATCATAAATATAGTAGAAAGTTTTTCACTTTGAAGCAGAAGGTAAAATTTATTTTGCTGAGGATAGCCAAGGTGATTAATTTTTCCCAATTTGAAGGTTATCCCTTCACAAAACAGAACAAATTAACAGTCCCTAGTCCCCCTAAACAAAATTAAAACAACATAGAAATTTTTTCACTTTGAAGCAGAAGGTGAAATTTATTTTGCTGAGGATAGCCAAGGTGATTAATTTTTCCCAATTTGAAGGTTATCCCTTCACAAAACAGAACAAATTAACAGTCCCTAGTCCCCCTAAACAAAATTAAAACAACATAGAAAGTTTTTCACTTTGAAGCAGAAGGTGAAATTTATTTTGCTGAGGATAGCCAAGGTGATTAACTTTTCCCAGCTTGAAGGTTTACCTTCACATAACAACAAATTAACAGTTTGAAGTCCCCCAAACACAAATAAAAAATAAAAGTAGAGAGTTACTCCGCCTGCAGCAGAAGACTGGTTTATCTGGTTGATGATAGCCAGGAGGATAACTCTATCCCACCTGTAAAATAATCATTTTCTGAAGAAAATCACCAGGTATTTACTACCAACATAGAGGACAGAGGTGATTTATTTTGCACAACACAGAACAAAATAACAGTCCCCAGTGTGGTGAAAACATCAGCAGCAACGTTGCTGGGTAAATATCTTTATTCCTTGATACAAAAATTGTTAAGTTGGACTGTGAACAAATATTTGAACAAGACAGACCCAGTGTTTCAGTTTTTTTGAACACCTTTTTATCAGCTCAATATTCTCAAAATGGCTACATCAGAGATTGCACAGATTTTCCCTGAGTCATGGATTACAGTCCCAAAAAAGGAAATATTCAATAGCACTGGTCCATGCATCAATTTGTATGAAATGACCACATCTGGAATGGATGAAGTAATTACTATGATAAAAATTGTTACTCAGGGTAATTTTGACATGCAAAATATGTCATGGAATCAGGTAAATGCCCTCACCAGGGCCACTGAATTGGAAGTGGCGCATGCAGACATCTCTGAGCAGTCACCATACTATTCAAATCAGGGCACTTACTGTGCTCAAAGGGCAGTAGTGTTATCACAAACATTGGATGAATTTAAATTGAAAATGAAGGCTGCAGCTCCAGACTGCCTAGACCTGGAAGTGAACCAGGATTTGGTTACTGAAATGAAAATTAAATTGAATGAGTTATTTCACAAAATTGCCAGTCATTCATTTAAATGGGACTACCCACATAAACAAGGGAAGAACAGCATTCTATATGCATGCAAATTACTAAATATTGCAAAAATTTGTAAAACACCTGATTGTAATTCTCCTGCTAGTGGTTCATTGAATATATTCAGTAAGTCAATTGAGGGATTTCCACAACAATTTTTAGGTGTCCCACCAGATATGTTGTTGGAACACCTTTCAAACAGAAATACAATCTCTGACCAAAAAGGGGTCAACCCAGAGAAAAATATTGCAAGCATGTGTCAACCATTTGGTTACACTTATGTTACGCATGCATATCCAAATGAGCCACAAGAATGCAAATCAAACATGGAAGCATTAAATGCACAGATAAGCCAACATTTGAAGCAGCCAGTATCATGTAGTGATATGCCAATGGGAGCAAATTCAAAGCATGTCACAGGCATACATACAATGCCTGTTAATTCAATTGGCTTGCAAAAATCTGTAAACAATATACAGGATGTATACAATGATAAGTTTCAGCAGAAGCCCATGATAAGTGCATTATATCCATCTTCTTCAAGAAGCCACAAAGTTCAACAACCATACTACATGGTGGGTCATGGCAATATTGATCCACTCATAATGGACAAAATAGCAATGGCTTTTGAAAGGGATGTTCCTGTGTTTACTGGCATTCCAAATCCAGATTTTTCACTCAACCAGTGGATAGAAAGGATTGAAGAAAGTTTTCAGGAATATCTCATTTTTGATGATGTGTTGCGTGGCAAATTAGCCAAAAAATTTTTATCTCAATTTGCTTATGTAGCAATTTTAGAATTAAGGACAGATGATGCAAAATCTTGGTATCACATCAAACAAATGCTGAAACTGAGATTTGGTCCATATACAATTTTACCAAAATCTGAAAAGTTTTATCAGTGTCAACAGAATGAACTTGACCCTGTGGAATTTTTCTATAAAACAATGAATTTGGCAAATGATACTTTTGGAAATAAGAGCACATGGACACTATTGGACCATGATACTGTAAAAGGGCAAATTATTGCAGGATTCAATCCAAAAATGCGGCAGAAGTTCGATGAAATTAAGCTTGCCAAGGGTTTATCATCTGGAAACCATGATATCTCCATTGAAGATGTTTATCAAGTATGTAAACATGTGAGTGATTGCAACTTTGATAAATCATATAAGCTAGATAAAACATTATCTGGTAATGATAGTTTAAACACAAATAAGCATGCAAATAGATGGCCATCTGACATGGCATTGGAACATGGTAACATTGATGAAAATCAATCAATTGAAAGTGCTGAAACATACTATGCTAGAGATGCCTTGAGAGGGGGGAATGAAAATCATTCAACTGAAAAGGAATGTAACCTGATCCCTTCTGATCCACTTGATGGCACAGACCCACAATATTAGTAACACCCAAAAAATTTGTAATAATTATTGAAGTTTCTTCAAAGTATATGTAGATGTAATAAAACAAAACAATTTCTTACTCAACAGCGAGTGCAAAAAATGAAAAATTTTACCCATGCTCATGACCAGGGTTGGCAAAATCTCAGAAAAAAATAAAAATAAAATAAAAATAAAATGGAAAATTTAAGAATAAAATAAAATAAAATAAAATGGAAAATTTAAGAATAAAAATAAAAATTGTATAAAAATTCGAATTTTTGTAAAATTTTTGTAAAATTGTATAAAAATTCATATTTTTGTAAAATTGTATAAAAATTAATTTTTTTTTGTAAAATTATTTCTCATTGCTTGAGTGTCTACCTGTTTATTCATGGATCTGGGGGACAGTTCCAAGCTTTGTAAAGTGTAAAATGTCGTGTAAAATGTCAAGCAAATTGTATCCACATCTTATGTTTTATTTCTGAATCATAAGTTTTGTATCCAAATTACATTTTTGTTGAATTCAAATCTTATGTGAACATTTGGATACAAAAACATAAGATTTGGATACAAAACATACTATGGATACAAAAACACAAGATTTATTTACACAATTTACACTTTGCATGACATTTGTCATGACAATTGCCACTTTTCTTGAAATTTTACATGACACTTGACATTTTGCATTACAACTGACACTTTACTTTGCATTTGTCATGACAATTGACACTTTGCATGACATTTACAAATGTGCCCAGCACACTCCAGTAGTCCTTCTACTGAAAAAGCAAACCATTCTTATCATTTATTGTAACTTTACACTTGCAGCTAGCTAACAATACCTACAGCATGCAACTTTTGAAAAGTAAGGGAAAAATCTGTCACAGGTTTTTCATGTAAAGGTCTAATTATAACATTTTTGTGGCCTTGCATGCATGATTCCGATTTTTTGTAAAATTTTTGTACAATTTTTGTAAAATTTTTGTAAAATGGTGTCATTTTATTTTATTAATGACTTTTGGGAATAAAATAAAATAAAATAAAATGAAACAAGAATAAAATAAAAATAAAATAAAATTTTTATACAATTTTTATACAATTTTACTAAAATGAATTTTTATAAAACCAACCCTGCTCATGACTACCTGTTGGTAAATCATATTTTATTCAGGAAAATGTCTAATTGAGTATTGTTTTCTGAAAAAATGTAAAAGCAAGTACTTTTCACCATGAAATATGTAAAAGTAAATACTTTTTCATGGAAAACGTAAAAACTACTACATTTTTACATGTGAAAGTGATGCTTACACTGGAAGTCAAAACATATATCATTTTTAGTATTTTTAGAAAATTTATCTGGTTTGTTCAAGATTTTATTTTGGCAACATAAAATACATTTCCTGTACACCTGCATTTTATGAGTAAATGTAAATACATTTCAACAACTGTGCACCAAAACTGTTAGCAATGGTGGAAGTATGGTATCAACTTTTCATGTCAAGCAAAGATTATCCATTTCCAATTTTTGGCTGCTACATTTTTTCAGTTTCCATTTTCTGCCTCATTTTCTGTTTCCAGAAAAATTTAGCAAAATTTTTCCATTTCCATTTCTGTTTCCAGTAAATGAAAAAAAAGTTTTGCTGACCACAAAAATAAACCTTCACATCCTAGGTGGGAGTTATTGAATGAGCATGAAAGGCAGGTATATTTAACACTTTAAATTGTTGAAGTATATTAAAATGTGAACAATATCCTGCAATTTAATATACCAATTCTAATGCAAATACTATCATTTACAGGTCCACTCTACTACCCGGCATCAATTCGTGCTGTTGGCTTCACCTGCACCTAGGCAGCTTTACTAGTGATACAGTTCACCAAAAGTTCTATAAAATGTGAAGAAAAAAAATTCTAAGCATTTTTTAGGTATAAATACTTTTATTGTTTATTTATTCATTTACTTATTTATGTAAAAAGTTTATTAGTTTATATTCATCAAAGCACACTTTGGTCTAGAATTACTTTTGGCAGCTGGCAACACACACTTGTGTGGTGCATGAAGCATCAGAAAGCATCAGTGGGAAGTTACTTCACAATCACAACACTTCACAATGCTTCACATCACATCCAGACACCAATTTTAGCTGTGAATTTCAAATGATAATGATCCCTGAATCCACAATATCAAAGTAATTGTAGGATACTGTTTTATGGCAGTTATTAGCTTGGTTAGACTATGATGCATGGCTAAGACATGTGCAAATACCATTAATTTTTCAAGCTGGAAAGCTGAAAGGCAGATTGCATAACACTTATACAGAAAGCAAGTATAAAAAAGGAATCATGTGACAATTGCAAGATTGTTGTGTGCCTAATCCCTTAGCATTGGCAACATGGAATGTCACAATGCATAAAAAATGAATGGCACCAAAATTCAAAAGTAAAATTATCCAACTATCCACAATCATGGGAAGTGTGCGTATGCTGGTCCACAATACCCACCACACCTCATTGTGATACAAATCTGCTATTGGATGCATATTGGAGTGGGTTGCATTTTTTGTGCCAAGTACTGTCTGTACCATGGGATATGAGTGAAGATAGTTAATCCAGGTGCTCATGGGTGGGAACTGTGAAAATCATAAATACCCACAGCAATTAGAGCCCCAATTGCATCCCAAATAGTGTGCAGATAAGTGTCAGATAAGTGCAGTCACAATTCCCGTGTTTTTTTTCAATTAAAAAATATCATACAATTTCAGAAATTGGTGAGTCCATTTGAATTGTGTATTTAGCAGTATACAGTAGTTTTCTTCCAGAGAATTTTTCCCCTCACCAGTGAGATGGGGTTTCAGTTGTGGTAAACTGACTTGAGAGGGGGGAATACTGTAACCTGCTAAATGACATTTCCAACTGCTAATGACATTTTACAAATGCTAGGCATGGAAGCAGGGGCCCACTGCAATTACTGCGCCATGTTAGGAGAGTATTCTTATTCCAGCATACATTTTCTATGTACTGCCTACTTGTATACACTGTGTGAAGTAATAAATGCCTGTAAAATTCAGCGGAACTGTTGCTATCTAGTCTACACCTGCATAGTTGGAGGTAACTGCACACACAGCTGGTATATACTGTTTCCAAAGATGGCTTATTGTGTGCAGTGGAACCTCATAATGTTGCAGGGTGGTCGGATTGTAATTCAGCTCCCAGTGGAAAATGCGGTGCACCATGTACTAAAACTGCATTTAGTTAAACTTACACTTAAACACATCAATTTACTGTGGATTCACCTATCAAATGAGAATACTAAATGCAGCTATGGGTGCATTGACGTCAGCATAATGTTGCATTCCACTGCAATTGCATCCATCTTATGGCGGTGAAATTGCTTTGATTGATGTGGCATAAATGCAACACGTGTGAACCAGTTATGACAGGTATTTAAAGCACCATAGTCCCCTGAATATCACCCAAAATGTTAAAATGCTAGAAACGCCATTCACTCCAACAGTATGTAGATGTGAAGGTACAATACATTTTACATAAGTCATGTTATTATTGATATTGTTGTAACACTATTGCAAAATATATGGTAAGTAAAGTGCTTGGGCATCCATATAAAAAGGAAAATTGGGTGCAGAATTTATATTATTGTGACCTTCATTATATTATACTTCTGAATTTAGCTGAAAATTCTTCAAAGGAATTTTAAATACACATTTGGCTGGAGAGTCCAGCCAAATCATAGAGCTTCCCTGGGCATAACCAGGGTCAAGCCAAAGCACTCTGCAGCCCTGGGAACAACCAGGGTATTGCACAGCTTTTTTCTGAGGTTTTTCCTTTACCTGTAGCAACTTTTCCAGTCATTTTAGTACATACAGTGAAATCGTCCTATCTTAAATTCAGTAATCGTTTTTCTATAAATTACACTACATTTCAGCATTGAAGATTGAATTCATCTGCTTGAATTCACACAGTTTTTTACTATTTAAATTAACTTCTAAGTGCAGTGCATTGCAGCATTAGTTCAGATCGTTTTTCTCTAAGAAGTGAACTGCACTGCAAGGTCTACCATTGTTTTTTTCTTTTGGAAAATAACTTTTAGTAACCCAAGATTGTATATCTACATTTTTACGTGATTTTAGTCAAGTTGAAATTTCATTTTCATAATTTACCAGTCACATAAAATCTGAGGAATTTAATTGTACTTAAATACAAAATCCCGCTCTAAATATTCGGTATTTGCATATATTTGTAAGAATTTATCTCAAGTGACCAGTACAGACCACTGAATAGTGTATTTACGTTTTCTCTAGATCGATTTTACATTACCTATTTATCCACCTGGAACTGAAATTTCTGCATTTATTTTTCAATAAATACCTTCTGTAGTAAATGAAACTTTTTTTTCACACCTCGAAATTACTCTAAACATACTGAATCATCAAGTAAACTTATTAGTTCCTGTTTAATACTTAAAGCAGGTGGCGAGCTTCTTTCAACTGACAAGCACTTTTTGTGAACTAATTGCAAGCATCTATACAATAAACGCGACCCAAACTTTGTTTCCTTGCAATTTTAGGTGCTGCAAAAGGAACTGCACACCCACCGCTTCACAATTCCAGACAGGGGGTATTTTGAGGGGGTTAATTTTTCCACCGTTCGCTCAGACCAGGGGGTATTTCGAGGAAATACGGTATGTGTTCTTCTCTGTCTTGTTGTTAACCTGTGTGCTTCACAAAATGTTACAAAATTGCTGTGGTAGACTTAAAATTTATGATAATAAAAAAACAGTCTGTCACTCTGCCAGGGGTCAGTAATATATTATGTCAAGTGAATACAAATGTCAAAAATAAAAAAGACACTGTTTGTATTGATGTTAATTGTTAACTTAAAATGCATTTGGTTGACACTGAGTTTTATATTAGTCACTTTTCTAAATTCTTGACACTTGACAAATACCTAGTTAAATTGCATTATCTGGGCGCCAGCATGTGTATACTAGCAATGCTTACTTAGGAATCTCTTTGTTTTCTAGTGCTTGTTCCTTTTTTCCTTGTATCGCTGCTGTAAAAATTCTAGAAATGCCAGATTTTTAAAATTACAATCTATCAATGATGGAATAACATGCAGGGTACATGAGTAAGTACATATTTTTAAACCATATTCACCTTTGCTGAATATCACCATGCTGAATATCATCCTGCTGAATGAATGCTGAATATTTCACCCTTTCCTGGCATGCATTTAACCTTCACTCAGTGTACACATGGCACCAATCCAGCACCCTGCCAAATGCACTGTTAAGTGACAAATTTCAAAACGTGTCAAACTTACAGCCAAGTAAGTGACATGTAGAGTTTGAGATCTCTTGTACATGTTTTACAGGGAAATTCCAACACGTCACAAGACCGAAGGGCATTTGGTGTCAAACATGAATATTTTTGCGGTACCCCGACATTTTGGACTCAAAATCTGCTTTATGTCAGCATCTGTGTTGTAATAATGGCCCTACACACACTAGTTTTCACCGTGACATGTGTGAAAACTGAAATGGCGACATGGCGACATTCAGCCTACTCTTTTTGTATGCTATATGTGTTTTAGTTTACAAATTTTCAAATTGTAACCTTTATTAAATTAAATTCAAATTTAATTTTAATTAAATCATTCAACCGGGTTCATTGATTTGCATTTTAAAAAATTTCAGTTTTCTCACGAAGTCACGGTGAAAACTAGTGTGTGTTGGCACAATACCTGGGTTGGCAGTGTGCCAGTATTTGGCAGCATGAGTTTGGCTTGGCTGCACTGCATGATAATTAGGTATACCCTATTTCTCTTTATTAACCTCTTACCTTTCTGGAGGTAGACAAGGCAGAAATGAGAAACACACATGAAAAATTGCAGTGGTCGAAGTCCTGTACCCTGTAATGTGTTGTGTCAATTGTCAAATGTCACGCAGAGTGTCAATCAAAATAAGAACAAACATTTTATAACTGAACTTTTGACCTATTGCATGACATTTGACAATTTTTCATGACATTTGACACTTGACACTTTACACGGTGCGGGACTGCCCTTTGGACCGGACGACACAACTTTTCATTGCTCTGTCTACCCTTTCCCAACAGCTAACCACCTAGATAACTATCAAACAGCCACTAGAACCACTCACTATCACTAACCAGCACATTCACTACCCTTGGGGCGTGGTTTGTGACCGCGTGTGCCGAAATAGCACGTGTACGAAATGGCACGGTGACCAAAAGCCGCGTGGGCGCACATGGATCACACAACGCACAGGTGCCGTTCTCAGACCGTGTAAAATTAAGATATCAATTGTCTTGCAAAGTGTGAAAAGGCATGTAAATGACCAATAATGGGCTCACACACACAAGTTTACTATTCTAGAATGCTAGACCATTTTGGCAAACTGTTTCACAAAACAGTACGAAACACTGTAAAACTCTGTACAGTGTTTTGTTCTGTTTTGTGCAAACAGTTGACCACAATGGTCGAGCATTTGGGAATTGTAAACCGGCGTGTGTGGGCCCTGTAACTGTATGGCAAACATTCAGGGGATTTGGTCATTTTCCAGGGCATTTTGCATGACTTTAGACACTTTGCAGACATTTGACATTTTCCAGGGCATTTTACCTAACTTTTGACACTTTGCTTGACATTTGACATATTCCTAGGCATTTTGCAGGTCTGCAAATACCCCCAAACGGGGAGGGAGCTAGGAAGGGGGGGGGGGCACATTTCCCGCGTGCGTGTGTGCGCGCAGTGCGGCCGCGCGGCTCCAACCGCCTCACGCCGGACACACTCAGGCCATCGTTCTTGATCAGGCACAACCGCTGGGAGCGCACAATTCGGCTGGCGGACGCGGCCAACGACGGGCAATGCGAGATCGCCGGCTTGAAGAGCTTCACGATCTATGAAATCAGCCTGGCGGCGGCGAACAAGTCGGGCAGGTCGGAGAGCGTCAAGTTGGTGCAGATTACTGGTGGGTGGGGGGGGGGGGGCAGTTGACGATTTTTGGTGGATGATTTTTTTGCTGATGGCAACTGAAAGTCATGCAGTTGGCGCGTCCTAGTTGACGGTGGACTAGCAGTCAACTGAACAATCACTTTGAAATAGATACTTCTTGTGGATGCTACTAAAAGTGTTTGTCATCTTAGCTTTGAATGTCCCAACGTTAGCCTTGTGAGACGATTTTGTCAACTAAAACGCGTGTGGGGCGAATGTCTTGTCAAAACACTTGTCTCGCTTTCAAGTTGACCGACCAGTCGGGAATCTAGTTGACACTGTCAACCAATTAACCAGTACGCATCTAATATTTACCCAAACGCGTTGTCAGAGCCGGAAACGTCGCCGCAGCGGGTGGAGGCGGTGCTGGTGGACAAAACCACGGTGACGGTCAGCTGGCAGCCGCCCTGCAAGAAGTCCAAGGACATACAGGTGTGCCTGCTGACTGAGCCGCTGTGAAGCTGCCAGAGCGAGTTATTATATTCAGATTCAGATTCAGTTGACGGAAATAGGATTCAGTTGACGGTATCAAGATTCAGTTGACGGAATCCAAGACGTTGCTGATAAACTATGGTCGGGACTTGACAGGCGATAGGCGACTGTTAAATTTTCAGTTCCCTGTAAACATTTTACAGATAATTTGGCGCTTTGCCGCATAAAAGTATACGGGAATTATCTAGGATCCATAGATGGCGTAGCGACCGCTCATCATTGATGCAAAAGTGTCTGGAACAATGATAGATCGTTACGTGCAATAAAAAACCGTAATCTAATTCAGACCTACACTGTGTACTACACGGCGAACCCGGACAGCACGAGGTTCGGCGACTGGTCCAAAGCGCGCACGCAGGTGCCTCTCTCAGACCATGTAAACTGCCCTGTAAAGTGTCAAGTGCCATGCAAAGTGTCAAATGTAAAATGTGATTGTTTACATTTGTTTACCTGTCGTTTTACATTTTAATGACATTTTACACGGTTTTTGACACTCGACATAGCATTTGACAGGGTCTGGGAGTCGCCCCAGGGCAGGGAGACGTCGATCGCATTGGGCAATTTAATGCCCGTAACGAAGTATGCCTTCTGTGTCAGCAGCATGTGGGTTTTGGGGGACATTTGAATTGGGAACTTTATGCTTATGGTTATTGAACGTTTGCGTAGTTTTTTGTGGGGTTAAATGTTGGGATTGTTGGTGACACTTTTTAGTGGTATTAGTATGGCTTATTAATGACAAGACGAAAATTGTCACTCACCAGTTTTATGTCACGAAGCATGGAACTTTTTCTACTTGTTTAGGCCCCGTGCACTCCTCTACACCGGGCACTCTTTCATTGGGCACCACGAAAAAATAGCACAACCACAAAGCAAAAAAACATAGTTTTAACGCAGCATTACTAACTTCCAGCCCAAATTTAACAATATTATATTCACCATCTGGATCTCAAAACCCATTCAAATACCCACTTTACCCCAATACCCACAATACCCGCAACACCTCCAATAACCACAATATCCGCAATACCCATAGTACCCGCAATACCTGCAACACCCACAATACCCCAATACCCACAATCCCCGCAATAACCCCAATAACCACAATACCCCAGAGTTGTTAAAATACCGGTATTTTTGGAAAGCGTAAGCGTAAGCGTAAATACACTTTCCAAATTTTGAGTGTGGATACTAAAAGCGTAAGGTATTTTTTAAATACCTAGGAAAGCGTAAAATAAAGCGTAAGCGTAAAAAAAGTTCAAGGAGTTTTTTCTCAGTGGATTAGTTCAAAATCAAGCTTTCAGCGACATTTTTCAGGTGTCTACTTGGTAGTTTGCCCTTATATGTTGATAGCACTTAATCCACAGCGACAGTTAATTAATCTTCATTTCCGCACTCGGTATTTATGCTGTACATTTTTGCGATGTATTCTCATAAATAAATACCTAATTTTCATAAATACTTACCGCATTTCTTCTAATAGCGTAAACGTAAAATACACTTGTGTCATCTTCATTTTCGAACTCAGACGTCATGCATTTTCAGAACAAAAATTTCTATTCTGAAGCCATTGCCATCTAAATACATTTAAACATTTTGCCCGACGACACAGTATAAAAGAGACATTCATATTGCGACACAATTTGTAGTTTTTGTAGTTTTTGTAGTTTTTACACTTTTTACAAAAGCATAAAACCGGACTATGTGAAAAACTTTTTTACGCTTTTAGTACCCGGGTATTTCGGCTGGGGAAAGCGTAATAAAGCGTACGGGTATTTTATGAAAGCGTAAGCGTAAGCGTAAGTATAAATACCCATTTACCCGGGTATTTCGGGTAAGCGTAAATACGCTTTCGCAACTCTGCAATACCCACAATACCCCCAATACTCAGGTACTCCAGCGGGCACAGTCCCATATCCAAGTCGGTCTACGTGACCACGGGGGCGAGCACAGCGCCCCATCTGGGGCCGGGCCACAAGGCCAGCGTGGTGCCGGTGGTGTTGCAGTTGGACGGGCACAAACGCACTGATAGTTATAGTCCTTTGGTGACGAGTGGAGTTGTTGTATGTGCTGAACTTTTTGGAAAGTATGCGTGAAATATGGGTGGCTATTCTGATTAATACCCGTGCTCTTAAATACCTGGGTAAAATACTTTTTATGTGTACCTGGGTAAAATTACGTAAAACAGTTTTTTTCTCATGGAAGCGCAAAATCAAGTATTTTTCTAGGTATTTTATAGGATCGGGGTATGAAATTTGATAAAAATATCAACCAAAGAATTTAATTTCACAGTGTAAACAATTCAAAATAGTCATCACAATTTGAGTTCATACATATTTTATCTCATGTTTTATTTAAGCGGCGTTTACACTGACACGTGTGACGACAAAAACTTTTTGGGCTTTCAACTTTCTTTATGTCACGAAAATTGAATAATTGTTGTGTCAGACACCTAGATCTCGATCACTCTTTCTGCCTAGGACAAACAAAATTTTTTATATATGACGTTATCATACACAATAAAACGAAACATAATTTTTGTCGTCACAGGTTGTCGGTTCGAGTTGTTCCCGGGAGCCTCGTTAACGAGGCTCCCGGGAACAACTCGAACCGACAACTTGTGACGACAAATTTTCTTGTTTGTTTTATTGTGTATGATCACATCATATATAAAAATTTATGTTTGTCCTAGGCAAAAAGAGTGATCGAGATCTAGGTATCTGACACAACAAATATTCAATTTTCGTCACATAACGAAAGTTGAAAGCCCAAAAAAATTTTGTCGTCACACGTGTCAGTGTAAACGCAGCTTTAGGTATTTATCCATGCCTGCATTCTTGGTTTTTGCTCACTTTTTAATCACTTTCTTGCTTTTTGTGTGCATCCTTGAATTTTCCGAAAATACTCTGAAGTACCCAGCATTCATGAAAAAGTACACATACAGATGGGTACTGGTACACTTAAAGAAGTGTACCCATGAGTATTTACTCAGTACGCAGTTTTACGCGTATTTCAGAGTAAAGATAAATACCCACTAGCAACTCTGGTGCCCAAGCGGAGGTGTGTCAGTCAGGTTGGCTGGGATGGGTGGATTTAGCGTTCCAAAATTCTCGTTAAATTTTTGTTTTTACAACATATAAAAATATTAAAAAAAATTTTTTTCTAATATTTTCACCAGCTTTTCCCGTTAAAAAATTATCAATCTTATGAGAAGAAGAAAATAAAAATATCATTTATATTTTTGTGCGGTTTTCAGAGAGATGTAATTTTTTGAGATATTCTGAGATTATTGTTTATTATCTAGACTCGAAAATCTTAACGAAAATCTCCCGTAGACTTAACTCAGCTGCCATCAGGATATAATCCCACCCAAACGCCACACCCAAAATATCCCGTTTAATCCCCCCCACAGGCAGATGGGCGTTCCCTAGTGCTAACAAACAATCGTGTGGACAGCTCACTCCTACTAGAAGCAGCCCAGGTACCAATTCCGCATTTCATTTTAAATTTTGGCTCTCGCCTTTGTTATATACTTTTCATTGACTTTTTTACGCCTCACTTATAAATTTACTTCTCTTTTGACTTCACTTACTTCAACTTCATTTGCTTCACTTCTAAACTGTTTTTCTCCACTTCCCCACTTGCTGAAACTCTCAGCGAAAGTAAGCTCACAGTGCAAGTGATGTATTGTCAATGCTCCACCTATTTATCTATCCCGAGGCAAAATTTTTGGCAACTTTCCATTGAATCCCCCCCCCCCCCAGTTCCCAGAACAACCCCTGTTCCCAGAACAACAACAAACCTTGTGGTAGCGATTTGAAATGAAATGAAATGAAAACCCCTTCAATTAGTGTGTAGTCATTTATCAGCTATTTTTGCAATTTTCTCCATTTTTGCCTTCTACACCTTGAAAATCCTAAACATTGGACCCCGCGGGCCGCGGTCCCCCCACCCCCATTAGAGCTAACTATCTCTCCGGAGGATTGATATTTCTTACTAGGTATATGAACCCCCATATGGGTCAAAATTAACTTAACCGCTGACTGGGGATAGATTACTTGCGCTGAGAGCTTACTTGCGCTGGGAACTTACTTGCGCTGAGAGCTCACTTGCGCTGAGAGTTTGCATGGCTGAGGCACACCCCCGCAGGCATACGACCAGCGAGTGGCGAAGGCGACCAGCGCCCAGCTGAATGACATCACCGCGACTGGAATCACGGCGGACGACTCGGACAGCACGCTGGGCATGCACAAGCACTTCACGTCGACTAATGTCGCCAGCGACGGCGCGCTAGAGACCATTATGTGATTGGCGTTGGGAAAATTTGTTGTTTTGAGAGAATATAATAAAAGATAAGATTTCAAAATATTTATCAAAAAGAAAGTAGAATTTCAACTCTTCTTAAGCTAGGGTGATAAAAATGAAAATATAAATATATAAAAATTTATCGAAATTTAGGCGCAGTGGAAGCATAGTTGTACGTGGCGATTGCGGCTACTATTTTTATGGGTTAGGATGGGTGATGTGATTTTGGCGTTTTATGATGGATACATTTGTGATCTCGTTTCATCAGTATTTCTATTTATGCAAAATTAAATCATTCGAAATTATATATTCGTGACGTTTAACTGACGTTTTCATTAGACTAGCACGTTTTCTTGGTTCGTTTCCCATGTCACATTGCATTCAGATCGCGATAAACTAAGATAATGAAATAATGCCGAGAGAAAAAGCTCATTATTCAGCGCCACCGTAATCACACGAAACTACCGTCGTCATCAAAGTCGGCCCTCTGCACCACGTCGGAGCCGCACTCGTCGCACTTAAACACCAGCAGCGAGTGGCCTTTTTCGTCATTCTCTCGACACATTATGGCTGCCGTCTCGCCGATTTCCAGCGTGTTTTCTGCACAGTAGTTAAAAGTACTGCACTTTTTTTTAGAATACGCAGCGGTAAAGCATTTTTTCTTTTCTACCCACTGCCTGAGTATAGAAAACGTAACGTAAATTTTTTACTTACTCATCCGTAAAAGTGAGTAAAATGGTTTTTCCCTGGAAAACGTAAAAGTGACAATTTTTTGAAACTGCCCCAAAAACGGCTTTTGGATATTTTGGATGAATTTTCCAAATTTTTAATTTTCGAATTTCTGAACTTCTGAAAATGCCCTCACCCTTTGCAAGCTGGTTCCAAAAAATTTTTTTTTTGATAAATATATGATCTAATTTGTGTAAAAATCCTATTTTTAAGTGTTTTTCCCATGGTCAAAGATTTAAGGACTGGAAATTTAAAAAAAATATGTTTCCGACATTTTCTTTGCCACTGTTATCAGTAAACAATCTAAGCCTGAGAAAACTTGACACACCTGCCTCAGTGCTGACGCAATGCCTCTCAGCCAGTTTTGCTGATTTCCCGTAGTACAAAACGTCCGCAATCAGCTTCTCCACGTCGCACGTTCTTGTTTTTGGGTCTGCGAAACTTGATTATAAAACAATGTTCACACTAGAGATAATGGCGGCCCGCAGACTAGTTGACATATTTATGTGTGTCAACTCAGATTTTGGCTTCACGTGTCGCACGGCAATCTCTAAATTCACTTGCTGCAATTTTGAAAAATAAACGTTACAGCGGGAGGATTGGAAGATCGCTGTGCGACACGTGAAGCTGAGTTGACAGATGACAAATATGAGTTGACACAGATGTGTCAACTAGTGTGTGGGCCGCCAATAGGTTGATTTTTAAAACACACAATTTATCTTGGATTTTGGTAATTAAGTGGTGCAAATATTGTTCCGCTCACACTAGTTTACTGACAGTAGTAAACTCGATTTGGGTGCTCTGCTTAGAGTTTGGTGACAGAGTTTACCAGAATGATTTATTTTATTTATCTCCACTTTGTTAAATTTCCGTTATATCAAATTATCTTTAGTGTTAGGTCAGGGGTTTTGTAGGGATGTCGTGTGCCCCCCCCCCTTTGGATCAATCTACCTATATGTACACATTCACTGTATTTTAATTCAGTAATTCACACACTTTGATTTTTAAGAAAAAAATCAGCAAAAAACTTTTCTGTGTTTCCACGTTCTCCAATGAAAAACTCATACTCATTTGAGTTTTTCAAAATGTTTGCGTTTCCATATCCCTGTGTAAAACAAAAACACAGAAACTCATTGAGTTTCTGTATTTAACATGCGCGTTTTTGCCATCGTTGACCATGATCATTAACAACTTTGACAGGTGGATATTTGACACAGAAGTAGGGTTAGACCCGTTCAAAGCTATAGCCATTAGTCAAATGAATTCGATTTTTGCCTATGGTACGGACTACTGCGGATAGTCAGATTAAAAAAAATGTCACAAGTATCACTTGACTATTTGCACTGTTAGCAGTGTTTGATTACCAGTCCACTGGATCCAATTACAGCAAATACTCTGATGGAGTGCCTGTTCCCATTCATTCAATTAGTTTACTCGGCGCGGACTATTCAAGTCAAATGCAAGTAAAAATAACAACATACACCCGTCGGCTACCCTTACTGCGGTCATATTTGGTGAGATTTTAACCTCGTTGCTTACTGCTACAGCATAGAAATGGCATGTGATTGTCAATGTGGATGAGATAACAGGTATTGCGATTGCTAGTGAAAAACAAAATCTACAAACTACCTAGCGTCCTAATAAATGACTCAATTACAGGAAAATGGCAAACAACATCGCCAGTCACACCGGTGTAAAACACGCTAATACCCCTGACCCGGGTTGAACACTCGCGTATAAAGGCGAGCACAAAAAAAACCAAAGTAACAAATGCCAAGTGAAGTTTTACGCGAATATAAGCGAAATACGCCACACAGATACATCTTTGTCATAATTAATCACCTCCTTAGTCTAAAGATTTCCATTATTGATTCCAGTTTCCAAAAGTTAGTTGAAATTTTGCATTCAAAAAAAGCATCTTTGTATTGATTTTGATAGACTTGTTATTGATCCACATTTCGTGCATTTTCCGTCACAAAATTTGATTGCTAGTTCTCATAATTTTCAAAGGTTTCACTTCATAGACTCCTTCCAGTTTACATTGACAGAAATACATTGCATCTTAAACATCAGTCAGATTACGGGTGAGAAAAACTCTTACATCACGTTGAACGTATTGAAGCGTCATTGCAACTCTAACTCTAAAATCCCCTACACCAGTTTTGTACATCTATGTTCAGATATTTGTCATTGTGCAGAAATGGCCATCCCGCTCGTGTACGAATAAGCGTCACAGCGTTCTGGCCATTCTGCTAATATTTCCATAAGGTTTTCTAAGAAAATTGACGCCTCACTACGTTTCTTGTGGCACACCGCCGCATCAAAGATTGTACTAGGAACGCGTCTCTCAGTGCTATGGAAGTCATGGTATCGTGAATTCGTTGCTGCCATGTCAGTAACCTCCAGTCCGGGGGGGAACCCCCCGCACAGGCGGCTACAGCAGTCTTCACTTAACGAGCTTACCCATGACTTGCGCCAGAGTACTATCGTAGGATGTTGGCACTGGCCCAAATAATGGTTCAGTGTCATCCAAAACGACCAGCCTAGCGTTTCACATAGTGGACAGTTATTCCATTGTCGTACCCTGTTATGCCGGAAACGTAGCTGTTGCAATTTACATAGCCATCCATGCCGTCCTGAAAACCATACGTGTTCGTCCGATTGCAAAGTTTCAGGGATGATTGGTGTTATTTCCGTTAGTACTTGGTTTTCCCGTTGGATACTCCTACTACCTTTTTGTTTTAGTCCAATCTCCCACCCGTAATGTTTGCACGCGTTGAGTATTTCTGTTTTCCCTGTTTGTCCTACATTGCTTAACCCCACTTCAGCTCGTGATGATTGGCTCCGCCCTGCTGGTGAGTTGGTTCTTAGTGTGACATTTGTTCCCTGTCCTTTTTTTCCTCCCCATATTTCAGCTGCCTTTTTTGTTGTTTCCGAAGCTTTGTTAGATTTCAGGTAGTCGTTAAACCTTATTACCGAGTATTTGTACCAACATTCCATTGTTCGTATGTCCCAATCCAGTCCCAATAGTTTGTTCGACATGTGAATTCCTATCCCCCCTAATTTGCGATACAGACCCATCTGCACGCTTGTCATTTGTCGCAACGATGTTTTCGAAACCCCTGTTATCTCCACGCCATACATAACCGTGCTTGCCACATACGTCCCCCATAGCATGTTGAGTGCCCAAATTTTTCTCCTGCTGTGCTTAGCAACCTCCCCTGCCAGAAACCTACCGTTCACAGCTTTCTCCACATATCTCTGTTTTTGCACTTTGAAAGGATCGTTTCCACTACAGAGTCTGATTCCCAAGTAGGTTGTTTCGTCGCACTCTCCAATTTGTTGTTTCGCTCCATCCACTCCTATACCCAGATTCCATTTTCGTGTCGGATCTGCTTTTCTTCTGAAGTGCAGAATCATGCTTTTTTTCTCACTAATTCCCACTCCCCAATCATAGCTCCATTCCGTGAAAATGTCCATGATCTTCTGCAGTTCCTCGTCTGTGTTCGCTAGGAGAATGACGTCATCCACAAAAAATCCTGCTGGTATCCTTTTTTCTCCCAATTTTGCCCCCAAGCCGCATTTCTCCAATTTCGTTCGTAAGTCCGCCATGTACAGTACGTACAGTGTTGGACTTAAACAACATCCCTGTCTCACTCCGTGTGGGTATTCTAGGTTTTTAGTCCGAACGTTGTTATATTGGAGGAAACACTTTTGGTCATCATACGTGCTTCTTATTGCTGCTCGAAGTTTTGGTCCGTAGCCGTAATCGTGTAGTTTAGTCCACAGTCTGCTTCTGTCCACCCTGTCAAATGCTTTCACCGCATCCACGCTGCACATTGATAGTTTATTCGTCTCCACCAGACAGCCTTGTATTATTACATGGTTATCTGTTGTTCTTCTATTTGCTCTGAACCCAGCTTGCATGTCTCCAAATGCATTGTTTCTTTCAAATGCTGTCATCAAACGTTTATTCAATATGGAGCAATACAGTTTTAGGAGATTGCACTGTATGCCCACCGTTCTGTAGTTGTTGACGTCTGACTTGTCTCCCTTTTTGTGCAGTAGAACTAGTTTGCAGGTCTGTGCTTTTTCTGGGATTCGCTCTTCCTTGTTAAACCATCTGTTCATTTGTTCGGTCAATACATGAAGTAGCTTCACCCCTGGCATTCTTATCATTTCGTGTGATATCCCTGTTGTTCCCGCCGACTTACCCAATTTCAACCTCCTGCAGGCATCTAGTGTTTCCGATTTGGAAATCTCACTGTCCATGAGTGTTGCTAAGTCCTCATCTATGACAGCCTTCATACCTTCATCTGTTTCGTATTTGCTTGCGGCGGGATTTGGGTCTTGGATCCTTTTCCAGAAATCAGTCAGAACCTGTCGTTGTTCATCATCGTCTTTGCACTGGTGTGCACCTTTTTTCAGCATTGGGTATTTCACGTCCGCCTCCCTCAGTTTGCTTGCCAGTCGGTACAGGTTTGTGTGCTCTATCCCATACTTTAGTTCCCGTTCCAACATCAGATCCAGCTTCTCCTCGTGGCATTCTCGTTCTTGCTCTCTTATTGCCCTTAGACTCCCTTTTCTGCACTCCCGATAGGCCTCGAGTCCAAGTCGACCTTCATGCAACGCTCTTCGGTTCTGTCCAAGTTCTCTTTTGATAGCCTTTATTTTCTTGCTCTGTTTTGTTTCTTGTTGTCTTTTAGGCTTCCTACCGAACCACTCCTTCGCCCTGTGCTGTAATAAGGACAGCACGGCGTCGTAGTTTTCCGGTAGGTTCTCCCAAACCAGTGTTTTCTCAATCTCCATCAGGAATTTTGTCGATTTCGCCTTTCCTCTGATTGACCATTCTTGTCCTTCATTTCCCTGGCCTTTCTCTCCCAGACCTTTGGTTTCCAACTTGATATCTACTTCTAGAGCACTGTGATCTGACAATACTGGACTGTTAGCATGGCCGAGATTCATCACCGTTGCTGAAGTTGATGTCGATTGACTGTCCAGTAGGCAGTAATCTATCCTTGTTTTTGTCATTCCGCTTTCGAATGTCCACCATTGCCCTTTTGCGTTATCTATCACCTCCATCTGTGTTGAGTCCAACCAACCTCTGAACAGTCTGCTGTTACTTGTGCTCACATCATTGCATCGTCCCAGACCCAATAAGTCCGATCCCAGCGCCGCATTGAAGTCTCCGATCACCATAGTGTCCCTGTTGATTCGTCTATTTTCCATAATGGCTGCAGATATATCTTGCAAAATTTCTGCGTTCGCATCCTTTTGTGTCACGTCCCTATTCACCCTTCCTTGATCAACCAGATAGACACCTATAATATCCACTTTCCCCGCAAGAGTAGACACTGTCATTGCCACTGTGTTGCTCTCCCAACCCCTCGATGTGACAGATCCTTGCATGTACGAAGTTAGCGATTTCCGGATATACACCAGAAATCCACCGTTCGCGTGATCTGGCTTTTTCACAACAGTTAGGTTGTAGTCGCCATGTTCCGTTGTGTCTAATCTTGTTGTCACATTGGCTTCCCCCAGAATTACAATATCATAGTAATCCCTGTCAAGTAGTGATTTGATTTGCACTTGTTTCCGTCGTGCTGAGCGCACATTTTGGTACATCAGTACCAAATTGTTCCCCCATCGGACTTTCTTTTTTGATTTTTCGTTGTTGTTCCCACCAATTTTTACTCCCTTTTGTTTTTGTCTTAGTATTCCTGTTATTCTCCCCACCTCACGTTGTTTTTCTGATCGTTTCAATTTTGTGTTTGTTATTGTTTGACCCCCCGACTGAGTTACCTCACTCGCGGTTGTTTCAGTGTCGATTGTTTGCGGACATTCAATTGCGTGTAGTTGTTTCTCGTGCGGTTTCCCATGTTAATGCATCCATGTCATTCAATATAACAAAACGTTCAATGCAAAAATCCACATTATTTTGTTCGATATTGCTGGCATTTTAACAACCTTTGACAAGGCATAAATTGATGATTTTTATATCAGCTCGGATGCCCAGGGGCTGTTCCGAGCCCTGTAAAGTGTTAGGCGGTGTTTACACGGATTCTTTGTGACGACAAAAATTGTGATTTTGTCAACCATGTTTTTGGGTGAAAACCAATCAGTAGATAGATCGGACGCCTCAATTGATGATTATTTGATCGACCCCATTACATGGAACAATAATTAATTTTTATAGATTACGCAATAATGCACAGCAGATAATGTACCTATTTTTCTTGTTGTCGTAGGTTTGTCAGAGGGTTTGTTCTATGCGGCCTCGCTAGCGAGACTGCGTAGAACAAACCCTTCGACAAACCTACGACAACATGAAAAAAGTGTGATCTAGTGTGCATGATTAGGGAAATTATGGAATTTTATGTATGCCCCAGGCAGTGAAGCTGGCAAAATCACGATCAATTGAGATTCCACAAGAACAGTTATAAAAATTGCATTTTTTGTCGTCACAGCAAATCCGTGTAAACGCCGCCTAAGGCCCCTTTCACACTGCACTTGTGTGACGACAATATATCTTACTCGTCACAGACTGTTTTGTGATGACAAATCTATTTTTTAGCAGATTTTCATGAGTGTGACGACTGACCTCATTATTGGCGACAAGTAGCAACTCTTTTTAAACCATGCTCATTGTGACGACTACCGAATTACCTCGAAATACCCCCATGGGGGTTTATTATTTCGCCAGCAAAATTTGAGAGGGGGTTAATTCGAGGGGGGGGGTAATTCAAGGGGGAATAATTCGAGGTATTACGGTAGATCAAATATTTTACTTGTTGTCACACTCGCGCAATGTGACGACCACTTTTTTTTGATTGTCGGCGGACCTGTCGTGCTCGGACAGTGGCAAATGTTTTTATAAACATGTATAACCCTTGAGCTACACACACGCTTCATCTTAAATTTGACATGCACATACACCTAGGTGGTATGTATACTTTATCACATTCACTCATGAATATGAAACTTTTCACTTGACTTATGGAACTTTTTCAAGTGTTGTCGGAATCGTCACAAAAATGCAGTGTGAACGCGGTCTAAAGTAAAGTGTCAAATGTCATGTAAAATGTCAATCAAACCAAAAACTTTGCATGACAATTGACACATTTACTGTCACTTTGCGTGTCAATTGTCAAATTTGTATGACATTTGACACTTGACTTGACACTTTACAGGACCTGGGACTAGTACCAAACAGCCAGGTACTGATTCACGTTATATACTTATTTCTATCACTCTTGTTAATAAATATTTATTTATTTATATACCTACTTATATACAGGGGTGGGCATTTTCAGTTGCCGCTGGAAAAACGCGATAGCTTGAGTTATGGTTGAGCGATCACAATGAAAATTTAGCACAATAGAGTAGACTCCATAGGACACCTATTCTGAAGTTTGCAACCCAAACGGCCACATTTTGGGTGAGTTGTGGAACACACAGTTTTTAGTGTAATTTTGTGACTTGGCATAACCCATAGGAAAAAGCGATGGTGCCATTTGAGGGGGGGGGGGTCACCAGTCTTTGGTGCTGTCCCATTCTGTCGTACATTGGCCGATTTTGATGCCCTTTGAGTATGTTGGGGTTTGGGGTTGGGGCTACGACCATATTCGTTTTTTTTCTCGAATAGTCCCCCAGTCCCGTGATAAGGGGGGTCAAGTGACAAAATTACACTATAAACTGTGTGTTCTACAACTCACCCAAAATGTGACCGTTTGAGTTGCAAACTTCAGAATAGGGTTCCTATGGAGTCTACTCTATTGTGTCAAAATTTCATTGAGATAGCTCAACCGTAGCTCAAGCCCTCGCGTTTTTCCAGCGGGCAACTTAAAATGCCCACCCCTGTATATTTAGGTATACTAGATACCTACCTACCTACCTGAAATCTTACATTTGTTCAATGTGCAAATTCTTGCACTACCTATCTACTGATGAATAATACAACATTGTCTCTGCATGAATGGTTCTGCAATACAGCAGTGGTATTAATGAACAAAACTTTTGAAGATATAATGACCAAATCCACGTTTAATGCGATGGATGCGTGTAGTTCAGCTATTGCACTGATAAGCATATTGGCAAATGCACTGTGCTTAACTGAAGTGATAAAAATCTTAAATCACGATAAGCCAGGGGGCAGTCCCAGACCCATTAAAACGCACTGTAAAATGTAAAATGTCACGCAGAGTGTCACAAGTCATGTAAATGTCCCCGCAAAATGGCAAATGTTTGCCATTTTGCAGGGCATTTTACTTGACTTTAGACACATTGCGTGACATTAAACATTTTACAGGGCATGTTGCAGGGTCTGGGATTGGTACCAGGATTCTGGTTTCAGGCTGTAATCTTCGTATGGGATGAGCTCATCTCTATATATATATTTTTGGATCATATGTTTCCAGTCGCATTTCAATTGTTCGCCATCGAACCAGAATGGATGTACAATAATTATCCTGCGGCGTTTTACTTTTCTACAGCCGACACTTACTTTCAAATTTTAACATTTTCTTACCTTTTCATAATAATAGCATCAATAACACACAAAGTGGCAGCCATCAAGTGGATGTTGAAATTCAAAACACTCGACCACAAAAAAGCTGCACTGGGAGTAACATTTCTGGCCATATCTGTGAGCATTTTGCTCCATTTAACTGAAATCATCACTATAGAGATGGTAGTGTGTACAGAGGGACATTACTTTGTGAAATTCAATTATGAATTATGGGATGCTTTGAGAGGGCGAGAGGTTGTCTATTTCCGAGAATGTGTGCGCATGACATTGCCAGTACTTCTGGTTGCAGCTACTGTGGCACTGTTGCTCTTGTACAAGGAGAAAAATAAAGGTGGCAGGAATAAGGAAAGTATTAGCTCTGCCCTATTGAATAAACTCATGTTAACCCAGGCATTCAATATTGCTGCAGCTAGTATATGTGACACTGTAGTTTCTGTATTCTTTGTATTCTTTTATTTTCTTGGCAATGACTTTATGAATATGTATGTTACATCCTATATTCCCTGGATTCGAGATTTATTCTACTCACTCAATGTGTTCATTTATTTGGGATTCAGTCGTGAATTGAGAAAGGCTGTTTTTGGATATTTTTATTGTTGTTAACATGGTGCAATTGTCATATGTCATGGACATGGACACACCTGAATAATAAATTCTATTGACGTTCCTGACTTAACGTTTACCACTTGGCATTGATATCTTGATCACTTGGCATTTATGACATGAATATTATCACTTGACATTAGGCCGGAATTAGAGCTCAGCGTCGATTCGACGTGAAATGATGACGTGAAATGTTTTCGTGAAATTAATTACACGAGTGTGGATCATGCTACGGGTCTACAATTTTCTAAGGACAATATATGAATCAATACCTTAATCGTGTCCAATACTGAGTGTTATCAGCCACAACTAGAGCGAATTGAAAAATTCAATTTTTATCATTTCACGTCATCATCATTTCACGTCACAGTGTCAGGGAACAACTTGACATTTCACGTCAGACTATTGCAAGCAAAATTTGCAAAATTTCGGCTGTAAACCAATCTGCGTAGCCGCAATATGAAAAAAGCAACAGAAAATATCACAAAATACAAAATGTGCTCAAACTGCGATCAATCACTTCCCTCCCGAACGAGCTCACGCATAAAAAATCGCATTTAAAAAAACTAAAAAAATCACCCATTTCACTCCATCGGTTTCGGATTGCACTTGGCATAATTCCAAGTTTCATCACCGCCAACTGGCACGGCCCTCACCGCGCCCGGCTCGCCGCACGGGCACCATTCAGTCCACGTGCCCCTGCTGCACTCGCACTCCAGTGGAAATGGCGGGTGCTGGGGGCAGTCCCGGACCCTGTGAAATGTCTTAAGTGTCAAAAGTCATGGAAAATGCAATGTAGTGTCAGATATTTTACGTTTTTACTAATTTTACTACTTTCCGTTTTTACCACAAAAATACGCCACTCGTCGAGTTTTGCCGCGGCGGAGAATTGCAAATTCCGGTCCCTTTGCGCTTCCACTTGCGTGCTTAATTAAATAAATAATTGGTTTTTATGGTACGGGGATGTTCACACGCAAATCAGGAACGGCGCCAGTACCCCTTGGGGTCCTGACAGTTCCTGAGGACGGACACGGCAACTTACCACTCCCTTTCGTAACTGCTGCCAGCGGTTTTACTTCGATTAATTGTTAAAAGCCGTAATTAATGCAAAGCCGAAATTAATAAAATTCAAATTAAAATTCAAGCAGTTAGTATGCTTCAGGGGGACCAAGTTGGGTTCACGGGAAACTTTATTTTAGCGATGTAGTCAGAGTCAATTTCACAATAGCTCAAGTGAGTCGTATAGCCTCTAGTGGGTGAAAAGATGTAAAATCAGCGCGTTTTATAATCACCAAAAACCTACCATAATCGAAATGAATACTAAATCAGAGACACAACAATTAACCGTAATAAGCGAATTAATAAGGCAAATTCAATGATCACTGGAAAACCGTAAACATAGCGTACGAGGCACAAGTAAATTAATTCAATGCGGGAAAAATAATTAATTAAACGAACGGGTGCAAACGTAATTTAAATCAAGCGTAAAGTAACTGTGGTTATCACTGACGTAATTAAAGTGCAATTCATCTCAAGGGTGAGTGTCGTAAACTGGGTTCTATTCAGAGGTTACGGTACAAATCAGAGCAGGTGGTGTGACACGTGTTATCAACCTGCGCCCCTTTAGGTGAAAATATTTTTATAGCGCGCCCGACCAAGGCCACAGAAAGAACGCTCATTTGCGGGGTTTGTTCAAGGTTGTTGCATTGCCGGGTAAGGGTTGGAACTTTGGGACTAAACACACGCCACAAAACACTAGCACTTGTGAGTTCACCAATCACCCTGGGTGATGGGAATAATTAATTGGCACTACTGTGCTCTTCACTATAAACTGTGCTCTGCATGTGTCTTGCAGTCGCATGCCGACAATAATTGCCGTTTGCCACTTTTCCACCCATTACCTAGTCCTAAGTAAAAAGCACTTGGTCGGGGAATTTTCTGAATGTTATCTATCGGGGCGTCTGAGCATTTAACAGAGTCAACACCTGTTAGCTTAACTAGAAACATAAAGCCTTTCTAACCCATTCCCAGACACTGCACCCTTTTGACCAAAAATGTGAACTTGATAAAACCTAAAAATTATAACGCTCGAAAGTACATATTGGGAAATGCAAAAGAAAAACGGAAGTATTCACCTAATTAACTCAAAATGCGGGTAACCTAATTAGCTTAATTAATGAATCACTAAAATAAAAATTAAAAATTAGCGTCACACGGGAAATAATTAAATAATTAACGGAAAAGAACCAATTAATAAATTCATGGCCGCAGTAGTGTCCATTCGGGCGTACCGTCCTGGGGCTGCGGCTTCGTTGGCGGATTTGCAGTGCACAGCGAACCGCACGTTCACTGTGACTTCCCTGTGCACCGCGGGTCGTCATTCGGTCGCACATGGTCGTTCTCGAGTCGTCAGAGTGTCTGCGCAAAGTTGTCGTTACGTTTTTACGCATGATTAGTTAGCCATATTTCTACCTACAATCCCACCAGCCATTAATTTTTTACCTCCGGGCTAAAAACGACATGTTCAAAAAGTGTTTTGCGCCGTTTTTTGATTATTCAAAAATCATGCCTTCTCTGCATTTTTCGGTGGACGGCTGTGGAAGTCACATGCCCTGGGGGTGCAAATATGGTTCGTCTTCATTCGAATTATGGCATCAGCTTTCTGCCGTGCCGGCTTTTTGTGCTCGGAACTTCGAAATTTTGGTTCCCGCTCAGGGCTCGATGTGAGAAAAAACTTTTTCTTTTTTGATTTTGGAAAACTAATTAACCAGACTACTAATCTGTGTTATTTCACAGCATCGTGCCACTGTTGGATGGGCAGTTTGGAATCAACATTCAAATTACCTGCTCGACCGACATGTCGCAGTCCGTGCGTGTGAAAATTGATCGTCGACAAGATTTTCTAATTGTTTTCATGGAATATTAACAAGTATGTTTTTAATTACTGGTTTCTATTACAAAGTTGTCTGTTTCTCCTGATGACAAAAAGTTGTGCATGAATTATTACGTTGAAACTTTGATAACTGGTTTTTTGACAAAAATTGTTTCATATCAATTTTCACAATTACCATTTTCCATGTGGTGTTCTACCTGTTGCGCTGGAGCTTCCTCCGGTGGCAGTGGGATGGCCTCGACCGCGTCGTGGTGCTCGGGCGGCGGCGAGGGGGGCTCGGCTACGTTCTGCAGTGCCATGGCCGCCATGTCGTTGCTAATGGGGGAATATTCTTCATTAGGGCGGTAAACTGGTTCGACAACGGGCACCACTTCCTCCAACACCGGCACACCCTCCTCCCGCGCGTCGGCGGAGGAGTCAGAGCCCGCTGTGGCGGTTTCAATGTCAGACAAACATTCCGCCTGCAGTTCTTCTTCGAGGGCCGGGTATCTGTCCGGTCCGACTAGTTCTTTCAAGTCGGCCCGCGGGCGCCATTCCGGAGGCCAAAATCCCAACACGTTTCCCCAAATTTGGCCTGACTCGTAAGAGTAAATCCGGTCGGCTTTGTGCTCGACCGTCAGAAACCGGTGGAAAAAGGTTGACCACAACATGGTCTCGGCGTTGGCCACCACGATGCGCACACATTTGGCGCGGGAGGTGGCTACGTTTCCCCGGGGCAACTCCGCTACAAATCCAACTCTACCGTACGCCTTCTTGGGATCGGCATCCAGCTGGGCGGAGTCGGTAGGCGGGCTGCCGCGCACGCAGGAAACGATGACCACTTCCGCTTCACGGGCCTGTGCCTTGTCGGCAGTGATCACGCGGGTGGCCCAGTAAGCCGCGTCGTGTTCTGTATGGGCTACTAGTCGACTGATTAGGGCGCGCGCCTGCGCCGCATAAAAACAGACAATTAACAAACTAGCGGGATCGGTAAGATCTGCCCAGGGCAGGGTTGGATCTTCTTTCACTGTGGCCACGAGGTAGTCGTACAGGTGCAGGATGATGCGCAGCTCCTTTTTGTTGATAATGGACATGCCTTCCTTCGATTCGCAGCCCTGGTGCACCAGCGTCGATGACAGCATGACGCCATCCTCGAAGTCGCCAGGCGCGGGCAACATGGTGGCGCCGTGCGCTGCAGTGTCGTTGTAGGCGCGTAGCAGTCCATTGTACGCCGCCACCGAGTTGGCCTGAATGAGCTGGCGATGCCCGCGGAACACTGTTTCCAAGTGAACCACGGGACATAGTTGGTATTGTGTGAGCCTATCAATGAGGGTGGGGTCGGGTTTCAGGACAGGCTCCACCCAGTCTTGCACGCGAATCATACGCGTCAATTGTTTACTGTCTCCAAATAGAAGCAACATGCCGTTCACTGGGAGCTGAGCCGCCTGAGCCACGCTAATTACTGCAGCGTCAGACGCCAAAGACGCTTCGTCAATAATTACCGCGCACGCAGTCACACTTTTTATACGGGCGTCGTGGGCGGAGTCCAAAGTGACATGGATTTGACCGGGCTGCACCACCTCCAAGAACACCCGGTGCAGCCTGACCGTAGCCCTGACATATTTAGACAGCGCCCTACGCAGCACCTTACCCCAAAATCCCTGATCAGCTAAACTAGCCTCACCAGCCCGGGCGCCCGCCACGCCTGCCTCGAAGTCATCGAATGGCTGCTCGTCTCCATCGTCGGCGGTGAGAAAGGGCACCTGTTCGGTCAGCTGCGCGCGTATGACGGCGTCGTCCGTGCAGTTGTTGATGATTTCGTCCACCAGTTCGTAGTCCTTCTTGGCGCCGTCGTACTTTTCCAGCGCTGCCGTCCATTCGGGGCTGAGGCGGACGATGTTGTGGCCGGTTCGCTGTGCTAGGGTGTGCAGGGTTGGCAATTGGGTCGCGGGGGTGGTGTTATAAGTGGGGTCAGTTTCCCACATGGGACTCAAAACGCGCACCGGAAATGCCGCTCTTAATTTCAAAAATTCTTCAAAACCCTCCAGTTTTTGCATTTCAGAAAATGGCGTATCAGCCATGGCGGTCCATTTCGCGCGCTCCCGCAATAAAACTTCTAAAGCCCCAAAAATATCCCGCTGCCCTAATTTATTCAGGTTGGTCAGGGCCCTGCGAGCGCCTTCGTCGGCCGCCGAGTTGACCGTGCACGTGATGAGCGTCGAGTGGTATTTGGCGTTCGGCTGCTTGTCCGATGGCAAGTCGGAGCCCGCGCGCACCCTGGGTCTCGAGTTATAATAATTATAGCCGCGTGAACACACATACGCCAGTTGATTTTGTGTGGTCGTCTTCCCGGACCCGAAAGGCGAGTCACACATAATCAAAAGAGGTTTGCGCATTCGCACGGCTGTGATCACAGCTCCTAAAACTTCTACCTGCCCCTGCTGCGGCAAAAACTCACCTAATTTGGCCTGAATCATGTGTTCGTTTTTTCCTCTGAACAATGATTCGTACAACTCAGCAGCCTCGCGGCTAATGAGCGCCCAGTCAGTTTCGTCATCCAGCAGACGCAAATTCAATATCACAGCTAATTGGATTTGCGCCTCCAGGGTGAGTACTTTTGACCCCTGGACCACTTTTGGCACCCAGCCGACCGGCGCTTTGTTCAGGGCGGCTTGCAGTGATCGCATGGTTCGGTCGTAATTGGGCGAGTCGTTCGAGCCGCGCACCATGTATCTTCCATTCTCCAGGGTTCGGGGCAGCGCTGATTGCGACGCCGCCATGTCCAACTTCGCACGCAGCCTTGTAGTGGTAGGCTCTGATTCCACGCTGGTAATTCTAACTGATAGGTTGGGGCTGCCCGCCGCTGGTTTGTCTTCGTCCGGTCTGGCCAACACCAAGCTCAACACCGACATGGGCGTCGCCTGGTTCAACAGCTGTGTCTGCGTGTTCACCTGCTCCAGCAAACGCATGCGCTGTTCTTCTGGTCCTTCGAAAGTGTCAGCTTGCAACTCTTCTGGGTCCGGGCGGCGCACCATAATATCGCATGCAGTGCCCTGCGGCGTGTGCTCCCAGGACACATGCGCGCACACGTCCGTTGCGCGTTTCGCCCGAAATCGCAAAAATGACTCGTTATAGCAGTGAGCCGCTGCTAAAATGCCCAATTTATACCTGAGAAACGAGTCCATGTTGTCTCTGTTCTCTGTGTCTGGCTGGATGCCCGATGTGCTGATATCCTCGGCCGTGGCGACCTGCAGCCCGTACGCATGGCCGTAGAATTCGTCGCCGAACACGCCCAAATCGTTTAGGTCGTGATACTCGACGTGGGCCAGCCCCAATTGTCCCGCACTCAAATTTTCCACTCTGCTGTCACTCACATATTCTCTGTGCAAAATGACAAGCTTTTCCGGCCCGGCATCACCTCGCTCCGCCGCGCCCAGCGGTTCCAGATTTTTGTAATTCGACGGCGTGAAGGCCGCTCGCAGCCGCGCTGTTTTCCAGTCGCTCGTGTAGGGCTGGTAGCCGGAAGTGTCGCCGCGCGTCAATGTACGTGCCGCTTGAGTGACGCGCCGCGTGCCCTGCGTACTTACGACCACGGGGGCGGCAACGTTTAAGGGGCATTTTGTCTGATTACCCCATATCGCGACACCGGTAAACTCCCAGTACCGGGGATTTTCTATTTTTTGTGCGATTGCGGTCGCCGAGAAACGCATCCCGTGGCGCACTAGGGGCAGGAACATCGAGGGGTGTTGTTTCTGAATTTTCGCGCACAAATCCACCAACTGGGTGGTCCGCTTGTCCCTAGCCGCCTTGGCCCGCTTATTCGAATAATAAAAATACGGATAAGCTTCATCCGCATTCACCCACTGCTCGTTTTCGCTGAGTATCGCCATCGTCTGCTCAGAAATTCTCACATGGCACTGATACTCAACATGCCCGTCCGCGCCCGAGTCAATATACACCCTATCTACCCAACCTTCGAATTTCCCTCTGCTGGGGTAGATTTCCGGTCCATTTTGCATCTGCTGCGCGCGGTAAAGTTGTCGCGGGGGAATGGTTCCGCCGCCGCAGGCACCATGTGTATTTGTCTCCTTGGATTTAATGGGCGGGGCGTCTGTACCTTCAAATGGGCGTTTGCGAGAGGCCGAAGCCATTATAATAATGTGATAAAATAATTAATTGCGAAGTTTTTATGAACGGGGAAAGTAACAAGAACTCGTGCGGTCCAGTCGCCCGTGGGCAAAAGGGGTGCACGAGCTTCCTAACAAAACACACACACTTTCACACACACTTCATACCTGTTGTACTTGGTTTCGTGTTGTTTGACGCGACGGCGATGATCGTAACGGCTAATTAATCAGCTAATTAATCAATTTTTAGTCGTCGCCGTATAATTCACTGTAAGAAGGGGGAATTAAATATTCACTGGTTGCCTTGCAACGGTCCGCATGAACTACATAAATTTTCTTATTAATATTGTTGAATAAAGTCACTAATGGGTGGGCATAATCAATGCACTCATACGGGCCGATAAAGCGAGGCGCGAATTTCTTACTGGGGCCCGTCAACTGAGTAATACGCGGCGTGTATACGCGTACCGCTTGTCCGCGTTGCACATTCAATCGGCGCGCACGGCGATTGGCGTAAAATTGCTCTTTTTGCTGCGCCTTTGCTAAAGCGGTATGCGCTGCTTCGCGTGCTGTGGTCAGACGCGCGCCTAATTCATTTATAAGAGCGCGCTTATGCGGCAATGAGGGCAATGCCTCGTTGTCAGGGGGAGGCTCGATCATTCGCTCCCACATGGACGCAGCAGGCTTGCCAAATAGCAACGCATAGGGGGTGGTTTGCAAGGAAGGGTGTTTCGATGTATTGTACGCGTGTACAGCGGCGCCTAAATGTATGTCCCAATCGTCATGTGTACGATTTACATAGTGTGATACTATTTCCATCAGAACACCATTCCTACGTTCCACCATTCCGTTGCTCTTGGGGGTGTACGCAAATGATGTATGTTGGGTCGCGTTCAAATATTGTAGAAGCTTGGCAAAAGTGCCCTCGGTAAAGCTAGGGGCGTTATCACTGAGTATAATGGCCGGCACACTAAATATAGGCAAAATGTGCAACAGAAATGCAAATGATACTGTGTCTTGTTTTATGTCGGGAACGGGCACAGCAATTCCAAAACGTGTGCACTGATCAACAAATACTAACACATGTCGGTTTCTGCGTTTCGTGGTTAGTAAAGGTCCTATTGCGTCTACCGCTATCACATCACCTGGCCTTTTGGCTACCTGGCGGCACACCATTTGAGTTCGCATTGCCGCTCTGAGACCTTTCTTGGCGTTGCACGAAGGGCAGGTGGCAACCCAGCGCGCACTTTCTGGCCGCATTCCTGGAAACCACGCGAATTCCTGTAATCTTTCAAATGTTTTTATTATTCCTAAATGGCCCGCCGTAGGGTGATTGTGAGCTAATTCCAACACGAATGGAACTAGTTCCGACGGAATACATACGGGGTCGTATAATTGTATACCTGGTATTTGGGACGTTCCCGCCTGGCGACGTAGCAAACCGTATTGGTCAATAAAATACGGCGCGGCACTGTAAAAATTATCTGCGCGACACACTTCTATAGTTGTGGCTATGTATGGTTCTTCTGCTTGTAGTCGCTTCAATTTGTCAACCGAAGTCATTGGAGGTAGTGCCATGATTGTACTGCGCTTAGTTGCACTCGTCAAACCCGGAACAACTTCATTTCCGGCTCCTGAACCACCAGCCATTGTTCCGGTTCCAGGCGCTTCCGCATTCCGCTGCCGCTCTCGCAGCCCGGGTGACTCCGCCTCCTTTCGCCCGCGCGTCCGGTCGCTGATTGGTCGCAGTAACTCCGCCTCCTCGTTTACGCTGATTGGTCGGTACGCTGTCCTGCTTGCCGCAGCTACCGTAACCTGCCTATCGTGCGGGATAGCGATTTCACGGCACGTAACTTGTGCGAACTGCTCAAAAGCCTCGTCCAGGTCCTTTTTCTCGTCGAATACCACTGGTGCGTCTTGTCTTCTAGATAATGCATCTGCTAATTCGTTGCTTTTTCCCCGCAAATGCTTGAACGTGATTTGGTACGGCGTAATTGCTAAAGCGAACTTGTGCAGCATGGCGTGCGGGGTAGTCTCTAAATTAGGATTCTTTACCCACGAAATACTCTTGGCGTCAGTCCAGACTTCAAAGGGCCGTCCCGCCAGATAACAATGCCAGTTACGTATGCTTTCGTAGATTGCACACGCTTCCAGGGAAATCGCTGGCCATTTGCTTTGGGTTGCACCTAACTTCCGGCTGTAAAAGGCACATGCATGTAGTATTTTCTCGTCCTCTGCTCGTTGTGCCAGCACGCCTGCAACAGCAATTTTAGAGGCGTCCGTGATAATTATAAACATACGTTTAGGATCGGGAAATTGCAGACATGGGCTTCCTAACAATGCTTCCTTGAGCTTATGGAAAGCTTCCAGTGCCTTGGGTTTCGATGTCAAATCCACCGGGGTGTCGCTATTGTAATTCTCTCTTGGTCCCGTACGCGTGAGATTTGACAAGGGTACTGCTAGCTCTGCGCATCTGTGAATCATGCGTCTGAAAAACCCGATAGCTCCCAGGAATCCTTTTACCTCTTTTACGGTAGTGGGTACCGGCCAGTCCTGAATTATGTGCCGTTTATCATCGGGTACGCACACACCATCACGGCCAATCATAAATCCTAGAAAGCGTACAGCTGTGACGCGTGCAAAAAAACATTTTTTCGGACTAATTTTGAAATTATTCCTAATTAGTCTTTCTAACACCTGTCCTATGTCATATAAATGTGTTTCCCAGGTTGCACTGTAAATCAGTAAATCATCGATGTATAATAATACATTTCGATGTATTAAACCAGCCATAGCTAATTCAAAACAGCGCTGCGCTAAACTAGGTGAGCATTTTAATCCCATGGGTAAACGTTTCAGTTGAAATTGTCCAAAAACATTTCTGAATGACGTGATGTGTCGATCATCTGGATGCAAAGCAATGTTATAGAAGGCTTGGTTTATGTCAGCACTGCTAAAAATACTTGCAGCTACATAAAGATTCGACTGTTTCATCTAAGCGGGGTAATGGGAATTGGGGAGCGTGCAAAACAGCGTTCAGGCGTCTGTAATCAATTACCATCCGCTTTGACCCATCCGGTTTGGATACCACCAGCGTGGGGGCACAATACGGGCTCGTACTGGGTTCCACGATGTCGTGCTCGATGAGGCATCTCAAATGATTTTCTAAGTATTGCTGATCATCCAGACTCAACCGGTACATTCTGCAAGCAATCGGCTTTTTGTCCACCAATTGCAACCGGTAGTCCACTAATTCGCTGTAGCCGATGTCATACTTGTGTCGGGCAAAAGCTTCTTTGTACTGCAAAATCACCTTTTTCAGTTCCTCTCTGCGTTCGTCCGTCAATGTTTCTGGCACAGTAAATTCCATCACGTGTCCATCTGGACATGCAACTTGCAGTGGAGGTCCTAATTTGTCTTCGGCTACTTTGGGGGGAGGTTCAGTCGCTTGAACCTGTCGACACACATCTCTGTCATAGCACTGCTTCACCCATTCAGCGGGAGGGTCTCCAGGTTTCACCTTCAGCACGCAGTCCACTGGTTCGACCACTGCAATGCGCTGTCCTACCTGTAGCACTACGGGCTGGTTTCGTACATTTGCACATCTCACCTGAAACACAGGGGCACTAGTTTCATAGGCCGCTGAAGCAGCCATAACGCCACAGCGTTCACCTACCGTATCCAATCCCATGACCGTAAATAACCTTTCATCCATGGGGGCAGATAATTTTGCGGTCACTAGCGCTTCATGTCTAGCCAGAATTTCTATTTTTTCATTCACAATAGCGTAAATTCTGCGCTGCTGCACTTCCGGGTCTGGGTTATCAAAGGGAATGATCGCATTAGCCGTAGGGATTCGTAATTCCCTTGCAGGTAGGTCCACTACCATGTGCCGTAAGACATCTGCACCAATTAGAATTTCACCAGCTAATCCGTTCACTGCCTGAAACACAATCCCGAAGGTGTGGTTTCCCATGGTTACCGGTACTTCCATTTGTCCCAATACCAAAAGTTTCGAGTCTGCTGCACACCTAAGGGCTCCAATAGGTGAAACTTCATCATGCTTAGTAGCCTTCTCCTTGTGTCGCATCAGCACGTCTCTGTTGCATAATGAACGCATGGCGCCTGTGTCCAGTAGACATCTTCGATATTCTCTCCCATCAATGGTTATGGTAATGGATGGGCTGTAGTACACATGCACAATCTCTTCACGTCGATTGGCTACTTGATGGATGTTGTCTCTTTCTTCCGTCGAGAAAGTGATCATGCACACCGATTCTTCTTCCAGATCGCATTTTCTGTTGATACTGTATTGTATAGCGGGAAAACGACGCGCGCCCGTGAGTGCGGGCATGCCACTTGGCATTCCCACGCACGGGTTAATTACCGTTCTTACCTTTACCTGTTCGCTAGGGCGGTCCTCAGCCAATTCGACAATGATATTGGACTTTTCTTCTGTCTTTGGTCGCCTTTTGATTTTTTCCTTTGCCCTGTTCACCAAAGTCACGGCCGTTTCCGGCGCTGCAGCCATGAGCGCGGCTAGTAAATACTGCATGGTGACCAGTGCACATATCAGATAGATCCATACTTGTAGCCAGGTGCGCCAGGTGTCAAAATCCCACCATCCCAGCGCTAATACTGATTTTGCCAAAGTTCGATGTCTTTGCATGTGTGATTCCACTCTCGGCTCCGCCCCCTGCGTGATTTGCCGCACGATAGAATACGCGTGCCATACGTCATTCAGGGTGGTCGTCGGCAATAATTCTGACAAATTGTACATAGTCGTGGCGGCAAAAATCTGATGATGCACATCCCTGACTTTTTCCTGCTGCCATTTCTGCGGAAAACTGTGGGTGTTATACATAGGCAAATGTTCCAGGCCGCCGACTTCCGGTAGATATTTGTACCATTGTCCATTTAACATTACCACACGATTGTGCGCATTGGTGCATGAGCCCGGGATCGCTTGAAAATGCAAAATGTTTGTCAACCTATTCATGTGCAACGTCACATTCTGCCCGTGTACGCTAACTTGCACAGGTACTGTTTCGTAGCATTCTGGAGACTTCTCCTCTTTCATGATCTCGTATGTTTTTACCGCAAAACATTTGTGAACCAGAAATCCGTCCGGCGCGGGTTTGGCAATTATTTCGTTATCATTCATGTACCATCGGGCTGTCGTAGTTGCATGTTCGCTCATAGCCAGGCGCACAAATTCTTGGAAGTGTTGCACATTCTTGCAGGTGGCTACGGCCTGCGCGCGCATGGTTTGTTCTGCTGTTTCGTATACCGCCTGCATGCTGGCTGCTAATTGGCCTGCGCTCACTATTCCCAGCGTGGGTCGACCTTGCGCTCGTTTTTGTCTGACGCTTCGAATCACTGCCTTCGCAAATGGCGCCACTACAATATCCTGGTCCGATTTCCATAATTTAATGCCGCATGATTCAACCTCTTCATGTGCTCTGAAGGACAGTGATAGTGTATGATCATCAGCTAGCCAGATGTCCTGTCTAATGCGTCCATGCATTTCACGCCATTTTTCATAAGGGCATTCCGCCTTCGGGTTCGGCTTCCAAGTTAATTGGCTGCCGTCTTCTAGCGTGCATGCACCCAATTCATAATTGCACTTGCTAACCTCACCCAGCGTGCTTTGCATGGTGTTGGCTCCATATCTCATTCGTACTTCCCCTCGAAACAGCCCACAATGTGGCGTCGTTTCACTCACCCATTTGCAACAGTATAATCCATGTCCTGAGTAGCTAACATTGGTGGGGTACTGGGTGTCCCATGCGTTGTCCAAATCGCTCACAGGGGTCATGGGCCCATTGTTGCACTTGTGATATTTAATCATGCCTTCGCACTCGGCGGCGCCCACAGATCGGGGGTTAGAATCAAACTTTTCCAGCGTGACGTCGCCCCAGAAGTTCTGATACGTCTTTGCCGTTCGAATCGAGGCCACACACCTGTGTGCTGCCGCACGATATTCTACCATATTTCGCTTGTAGATTGTCAGTGTCAATTTTCGTGGCCGTTCTAATGACGCCGTAGTGTCAACAATAGCCGTGCAATTGGGTAGAGGGGGGTACGTGTATAAATCGTAGTGATCTGTCAAATCGCTGCAGAGCAGTGGAAACGAGGGCATGGTAGTCGCGCCCGCGCCCGGCAAAAAGGCTAATCCCATTATAATTAACCCAACTGCCAATACGAAAAACAGCGACTGTGCGACCTGAGGCATGTAGGGGGGTTCTGAATATGCGCGCGGCGCGGGGCGCACCCCTTCCTCAGTAGACAGAAAACCCATATACCTGTCTACCTGGTTGCTGGAGCCAGTACGTGGCGGCAGGGCGGCCGGCGTGGCGTACAAAAACGGGTCCAGGCTGATGTTCATGAGTACATCCAAGGGCACCTCAGTCAACGTGTCCGAGTGGTCGTCTGCAGGGCAATTAGGCCACAACGTACAGTCCGTTTCTCTCAAATCATGCATTCCAATCCTGCGTAGAAAGGCCAGCCAGGTAGTTCGAAACAGGTAACCTTTTTCAGTTCGCATGTATGCCCATGGTTTGATCCAGAATTCCCGCTCCTGCGCGAGCACATGCATTCCAGTAGTGCGCTGCTGCTCTTCGGGTGACTCTGGGACCAGTTCGTCAGGTTCCTCATCCTCTAATTCCAGGCCTTGCATCACAGGGATTAATTTATTAACGGGACGTATCATCATGCAGCGATCATCTTCGCGCACATGCATGGTCATACCAGTCGTACTGGACACTCGCGTGGGGTTCAGCGACTCTACGTGTGGGTTACTTACCTGTACCGGTTGCATGTTATATTGTTGCATGCGCCCATCTGGTCCCATAGCCATCCAGTTAGCTGGCGGCGTTTGATAAGCCATCATTTGCGGTTGCATGTTCATATCGCCAGCCCTCTGTACCGTCTGCGCTGGTTGTACAGGCATCGGCTGCGCTGGTTGCCACTGCGGATATGCGTATTGCATGGGCACCATACCTGGCTGCATCGCTTGGGCTTGATTATTTCCCTGATAGCCACCACGTTGTCCTCCGCCGCGCCCACGTCCATTTCCTCTGGATGCTCCGCCGCCGCGGCTCCTTTTGAAATACTGTTCCCTCTGCTCTGGGGTTAGTTTGGGGCACTCATATCTGATATGCTCTTCAGAGCCACATTCCCAGCATCCTTTGTCAAATTTTCGTGGGGGCAATTTAGGGGGGTCCCTATTCAATCCCAAAATTTTACCTTCCAACGCGCCCAGCTGCGCTAATTTCTTCGCTATCTCTTGGTGCACAGAGTCGAATTTGGCAACACTCTCAGTCATTTTCTGTTCCATTGTTTCTAACGTCTTGTCGGCCTGGGACGGCAGTCCAGCCATGGCGGGCATGTTTAGCGCCATCAACCTGTCCATTACCTTGTCTGTGGCGCTGGCAACCACATCCTGTTTGGATTTCTCTCCCTTATTCTGGCTCTGTTCTGCTTCCAGAAAGCTCTCTTGTGCGCGTGCGTTGTCAACCATCTCTTTCCAAGTGATAGACGCCGTGACAGGTACATTGCGCCGAATTTCATTTCTCAGTCCTCCATGAAATTTTATCATGCACGTGTCACCTCGTTTTTCATGACCCATGCCTGGATAGGCGCGTTTTATCAACTTTTCCAAACGTACCGCCCATTCCAGTACCGACTCATCTGCGCCCTGTCGCGTCTCAAAAATCTCTCTCTGTGCATGATGTTTGTCATTCGGATTTTCATAGAACTTTTCCAGTGCCTGCATCATGTCCTTGTAGTTCAGGTCGCGCAATTCTCTGTACCGCGTGTTGAAAATGGCTCTGGCACTGCCCTTCAGAAACAATTTCACCAGCGGCTTCCGCTCCTGTAACTTTATGCGCAGCGCATCACATACCGTGTCCCAGCTCCTTCTCCAGTCCCTGAAACCCTCATTTGGCTTGCCGCGAAAATATCCACATTGCTGTGCTAGGGCTGTGATGACTGCCGCATTACTTTGCTCTAATTGCCAATTTTGTCCCGGGTCCGTGGGCCACGCCACTTCCGATGTAGCTGACGAGTTCCTGGAGGATGCTGGCGAACGGGATCGAGCGCGTCGCTGCGTAACAGTTCTCACCTGGTTCGTTCCAGCTGCCGACGGGGGCGCCGCTGGTGCCGTTGATGACTGTAAGGGCGCTGCTTGACCATTGGTCAACACTATCGGCTGCTGGCCACTAGCCGGTGAATTTCCTCCCAGCGTCGCATTCTGATTTTGTACGGCTTGATTGTGCTGTTGGTACGCAGTCGTCAGGTCAGCTATATCGTCGCTATGTACACTGTGGTGCGCTTCGAATTCCTGCAAAAAATGTTCCACCCTAGGTACCTCGGCGACTGGGTCACTTCCCCATAAATTCATAGCAATTTTAATTAGTGCCACCATACGCAAGTCCCCTGGTTCACCATTCTGTGAGAAAGCACCAACCGGTCTCGCTTGACTCATCATGTTTGCCCATTTCTTCGCCGCTGCACATGCCTTTTTAGGTGTCCATTGTGCACAAGATGGCGTTGTTTGCACCGGGTCCAGGTCCATTATGGTAGCTTGGTAAATTAAGTCCGTATTAGTGATCTTTGCGTACCTGTCTTCCAGTGCCGGGGCCGCCGTCTGGTTCGCGCCGTTGTTTGTCATTCTGCTTGCGGGGCTGCTAATGATTATCACGGGGGGATTATTTGAAATTTCAGTCTTAATTAACTGGCGTCTAGCCTTTGCAGTTGCGCTCTGCGATCTCGACTGGTCGCTCGATAAATTCCGGCTACTGTTACCTGATACGTCTCTCGGCGTCGAAGTGCTCTTCGGTGGGCTTAACTGCAGCGCCGGGGAAGTGTCTCCACTCTGCGTCGCTGTCTCCAACAGTTCCGCTACGGTATTTTCAATCACGGGAAATTGATCTGCAGTAGCTCCAAGCTCAGCTGCAATCACAGGGTAATCACGTTGAATCGACGGCTGCCCTAGAGGCTCGCTGTCACCAACGTATCCGTCTGAACCGACTTCAGAACCCGATCGCACTCCAGGCGATATGGATGAGCTGCCCGCGCTCCAACCCAGTGTCCTCCGAAGCTTAGACCACTTACCTGTCTTTCCTGCTTCCTTTCCTGCAGCTTGTCTGCTTGTCCCAGGCGCTTCTTCCGCTTCTGCGCTGGACGTTAGCTGCCGCGCCGCTGCCGGTACAGCTGGCGTCTTCCACTGACTGAAACTGTCTGGCGCAGGCCCTGCACCTTCAACCGTTGATAACCTGATTACCGGGGTGTCCTCAGCTGTCTGTCCAGACCAGCGTTGACTTTCACTCTCCTCTAGCGCTTCCGGCGCCTCTGTTTCAGGGTTAACCGAATCGTTCGACTCACTGTCTCCTGCTTGACTCTCAGCTGCAGCAAGTTGTGCGTCCACTTCTTGCCCAGCCTTCTGTTGTCGCGCGCGCCTTCGTGCTTGTTTCTGCTTCTCCAACGCAGCGTGCCAAACTTGTTCTATGGTGTCCCCTTGTAAGCTTGCTGGCCCCCTCGATCTCAATTCCCTTTGGGGTGACTCGTTATCCGTGAAGCCGTTTTTTGTAGAGGCGTTGATCAGGCGCCCCAGACAGAAAACTTTATGGCTTGCTTAGGAAACCACTCGCTACGCTACCAGTTGTCAGATATTTTACGTTTTTACTAATTTTACTACTTTCCGTTTTTACCACAAAAATACGCCACTCGTCGAGTTTTGCCGCGGCGGAGAATTGCAAATTCCGGTCCCTTTGCGCTTCCACTTGCGTGCTTAATTAAATAAATAATTGGTTTTTATGGTACGGGGATGTTCACACGCAAATCAGGAACGGCGCCAGTACCCCTTGGGGTCCTGACAGTTCCTGAGGACGGACACGGCAACTTACCACTCCCTTTCGTAACTGCTGCCAGCGGTTTTACTTCGATTAATTGTTAAAAGCCGTAATTAATGCAAAGCCGAAATTAATAAAATTCAAATTAAAATTCAAGCAGTTAGTATGCTTCAGGGGGACCAAGTTGGGTTCACGGGAAACTTTATTTTAGCGATGTAGTCAGAGTCAATTTCACAATAGCTCAAGTGAGTCGTATAGCCTCTAGTGGGTGAAAAGATGTAAAATCAGCGCGTTTTATAATCACCAAAAACCTACCATAATCGAAATGAATACTAAATCAGAGACACAACAATTAACCGTAATAAGCGAATTAATAAGGCAAATTCAATGATCACTGGAAAACCGTAAACATAGCGTACGAGGCACAAGTAAATTAATTCAATGCGGGAAAAATAATTAATTAAACGAACGGGTGCAAACGTAATTTAAATCAAGCGTAAAGTAACTGTGGTTATCACTGACGTAATTAAAGTGCAATTCATCTCAAGGGTGAGTGTCGTAAACTGGGTTCTATTCAGAGGTTACGGTACAAATCAGAGCAGGTGGTGTGACACGTGTTATCAACCTGCGCCCCTTTAGGTGAAAATATTTTTATAGCGCGCCCGACCAAGGCCACAGAAAGAACGCTCATTTGCGGGGTTTGTTCAAGGTTGTTGCATTGCCGGGTAAGGGTTGGAACTTTGGGACTAAACACACGCCACAAAACACTAGCACTTGTGAGTTCACCAATCACCCTGGGTGATGGGAATAATTAATTGGCACTACTGTGCTCTTCACTATAAACTGTGCTCTGCATGTGTCTTGCAGTCGCATGCCGACAATAATTGCCGTTTGCCACTTTTCCACCCATTACCTAGTCCTAAGTAAAAAGCACTTGGTCGGGGAATTTTCTGAATGTTATCTATCGGGGCGTCTGAGCATTTAACAGAGTCAACACCTGTTAGCTTAACTAGAAACATAAAGCCTTTCTAACCCATTCCCAGACACTGCACCCTTTTGACCAAAAATGTGAACTTGATAAAACCTAAAAATTATAACGCTCGAAAGTACATATTGGGAAATGCAAAAGAAAAACGGAAGTATTCACCTAATTAACTCAAAATGCGGGTAACCTAATTAGCTTAATTAATGAATCACTAAAATAAAAATTAAAAATTAGCGTCACACGGGAAATAATTAAATAATTAACGGAAAAGAACCAATTAATAAATTCATGGCCGCAGTAGTGTCCATTCGGGCGTACCGTCCTGGGGCTGCGGCTTCGTTGGCGGATTTGCAGTGCACAGCGAACCGCACGTTCACTGTGACTTCCCTGTGCACCGCGGGTCGTCATTCGGTCGCACATGGTCGTTCTCGAGTCGTCAGAGTGTCTGCGCAAAGTTGTCGTTACGTTTTTACGCATGATTAGTTAGCCATATTTCTACCTACAGTAGAATGGCAAAGGTACTTTGCTATTTTCCCGGGTGTTTTTCATGACTTTAGACACTTTGCATGAGATTTGATACTTTTCAGAACATTTTACATTACTTTAGACACTTTACATGATATTTGACATTTTACAGGGTCTGGGACTGGCACCTGGTAAACGGCCGCGTAGGTGCTGACGGTCATGGAAGCCACCAACAGCAGGATGGGCTGGGGGCAGTCCCAAGCCCTGTAAAGTGTAAAGTAAAGTGTCAAATGAAAACTCAAATGCAAAGTAAAGTGTCAATCAAAACAAAAAAGAAAAGATTTTATTACTGAACTTTGCAAGACAATTGACAGTTTACTTTGCATATTGACTTTACATTTGAAACTTTACTTTACACTTTACAGGGCTTGAGTCTGCCACCAGCAGTTGGTTCATTGTGTGAGTTGCGTTGTGTACTTCAGCCTGGTAAAATACAGGGGCCAGTTCCGCAAATTGAGAAGTGAGAAGTGAAATGGCAAAGGCGAAGTGAATTGAGAAGGAAATTGGCAAAAGCGAAGGGAAATCGCTTTTTATTTCTTTTATTTTTACTTCGCTTTTGCCAATTTTCTTCTCAATTCACTTCGTATTTGCCACTTCACTCTCACTTCTCATTTTGCGGTACTGGCACCAGTTCTGACTTGTCGGCACTGATTTTAGTCTTTGAATTTGGCTATTTTGATGCATTGACAGCGCTTAAATACATGGTTTTAGCAGGCTGACATCTAATTCGATATAAAAACATGCAACAAAAAATGGTTGTCCACATTCAAATTTGTGCCTGCCTGTCTGCATGTATCTGTTATTTGGGTTTTGGGTTTTGGGAGATGGGTAAACTGGGCGATTGTGATGCCATGTGGGATTCACGCATAACATAATATTGTTATGGTATTACATACAAACAAAAAACAGCAGCGCGACTTCAATCAAAGTTACGCGTAACAAAAATCCCCAGAGGTAATCATTTTAATTTTTTACCTTCTTCGAACGATAAGTTCCTAAATGAGACAGGGACAAGTTAAGGTTTACCTACACAAACTGCAAGGTTTTTGAGCTAAGGCTGTTTTGAAGGCATAAAACAACATGGTCGAAAATTTACCACCCCACATCTACCGTTTCATACATTTTGTCATATTTCACATACACTGTGGGTCGAAAACATTACGGGTTTGTTATGCCACCCTGCAATTTTTGGCGTCAGCAGACAACTCGGGTGTAAGCTTGGTTTACAACATAAATAATACTTTTTTTCATAGCGAATAACTTTAAAAATATCGATTGTGATGCGATTTGTGAATATTTATATGGCACACTGCTTAGTCTGCTTGTTGTCTAAAGCAACAATCATTGTTACCGTATTACCTCCAATTTTAGGTACCCTCTAATATAAGGTATAACTTTTGGCTATTTTGAACACGACGAAATAAATATAAGGTACCCTCTAATTTAAGGCATACGTCTAATATAAGGCACAGCTGGCTGCGTGCCAAAACGCGCAAAATCATAAAAACGGTCGTCAAACATGGCAGAAAATGATGAAAATAGTGCCGAAGGGCACTGCGATAACTCTTCGTCGACTTCTGCCATTTTGTAGTGATACTGTACCACCTATTTCGTACAATTCCAATTTGAAAAAATGAATTGTATCGTTGTTCACTGTTGGTAAAATTTCTTTAAAATCTGGTGAAAATAATTGAAGGTACCCTCTAATATAAGGTACCCTCTAATATAAGGCATAACTTTTGTCTCGAAAAATCTGACGAAAACAATCTAAGGTATACCCTATATTAGAGGTAATACGGTATACTCCAGCGACATTACACCTTACAATGAAATCTACCATATCCCATCTGAATAAAAGAACAAATATATAAAAAATTTCGTCATATTTATCAAAGAAATTTGATAAATATGCTGAAAAATTGTTTTGTTTGTTCTTTTATTCAGTGGGATGTGATAGATTTCATTGTAAGGTGTAATGTCGCTGGAGTATACCGTATTTCTTCTCATATAAAAGCGGTCTCCAATAGGAGGTACACTTTTTTACTTTTATTTGGGCCACGAAATAAACGGAAGGACGGTCTCCAAAAATGTCCAATGGAAGGGTCAAAAACTGCTGCAATATAAATAGTACGCCGAGTGAAAAAAAGTGTCAGGGGACGCTGATTTAAGACGCTTCGGTCTAAGATCAAATGTTGAATCAATAGTAGGGCGTCTCCAATAGAAGGGCGGGAAAAATAGTTGACGAAAGAATAGAACGGCGCCCTTCTATTAGGAGAAATACGGTAATTATATTTTTGTGCTTTGACACCAATACAGCTAACACAAGTGCGGTGCTATACTGAATTTGACTTTCGCTAAACTAAAAAAGTGCTTTGGGTAAAAATTCGTGATGTGATTTGTGCGTGTTTGCCTGTTATTCGCGCTCCGGCAGTCATGCTTTTTTTATACTTCGGACACGGTGATTCATGCAATTATAAAATCAACCATTTCAATGGGCTGGAGCTACTCTGCTACAGCTCACACCCACTTTTGCAAACTCCTGTCCAGAGGCCAGGGGCCAGTTCCGCAAGTGGAAAAGTTAAGAGTTAAAACTCAAGAGTTGAGTAAAATGACAAACGACAAGTTATGAGTAAAGTTAAGAGTTAAGAGTTGAGTAAGACGACAAATGATTTTACTCAACTCTTAACTTTTAACGTTACTCTTAACTTATCATTTATCATTTTTCTCAACCCTTAAGTTTCAACTCTTAACTTTTCCACTTGCGGAACCAGCACCAGATTTAATTCTCCCTACAGATTTGTAGGGTAGGGCGTACGTTCGATAGATTTTTTAAAGTTCAGCCGCATCGACGCACATGCACCGAGAGCAAGGCGGTTTGTAAAATATACGAAACCATCTCTTAAGGTCGCCGATATTGCAATATGACGTACATCACTTCGATTTTGGCACGGAAATCATGATTTCGTTATTTCTTGGCCGTCGGCCAATTCGTTTTTTATTTTATTTTGTTGGGTGGGTTACTCGCATAAGTCGCACTTTTGTGTAGTCAGGTAGTCACTTTTTTTAGTGTTCACTGTCTGCAACCGAAACCATGAGGGCAGCGACAAGAAAGAAATGCATGCACGAGCGTACAAAAGCGCGACTTATGCGAGTAACCCGCCCGACAAAATAAAATAAAAAGCGAATTGGCAGACGGCCAAGAAATGACGAAATAGTGATTTCCGGGTCAAAATCGAAGCGATATACGTCATATTGCAATATCGGCGACCTTTAGGGATGGTTTTGTATATTTTACAAACCGCCTTGCTCTCGGTGCATGTGCGTCGATGCGGCTGAACTTAACAAAATCTATCGGGCGTACGCCCTACCCTACAAATCTGTAGAGAGAATTAAATCTGGCCCGGGGCCAGTTCCGCAAAATGAGAAGTGAGAGGTGAAATGGCAAAGGCGAAGTAAAAGCGCAAATGCGAAGTGAAATGGCAAGTGAATTGGCAAAGGCGAAGTAAAAAAATAAAAAGTAATTTCTCTTCGCTTTTGCCATTTCACTTGCCAATTCACTTGCCGTTTCACTTCGCCTTTGCGCTTTCACTTCTCACTTCTCATTTTGCGGAACTGGCACCAGGTAATATTTATTTAAATGTGTTCAGAATACATAAATTTTGCACATATTATCATGACCAAAAAAACTTATCCGTTTTGATCATTCTTCATTTTTTCTATGTTTACGCGGGATTTAAATATGCAGTTCACCCGAATCAAACAAATATTTTACCGAATATGAATAAAAAACAGTGCAATAAAAGGCCAGCAAAAAAATCAAGATGCCCTCTAGACATCCCGCCATCCCTCCGCCCTACCCATCCGCACCACCCCGTCCTTTAACCCTTCCCTGTTCATAATCCCACTGGACATCTCCGCCTACAGCGCGCGCCCTGCAGGCACCAATCTGATCGCAGGGGCACCAACTTTTGTGCGATTGGTGGGCGCACTCGCACTCCATGGGCCGGGGGGCAGTCCCAGACCCTGTAAAAAACCCTGTAAAGTGTCAAAGTCATGCAAAGTGTCAAAAGTCCATGAGTTTTGACACTTTACATGACATTTGACATTTTACAGGATTTTTACTGGGCTTGGGATTGGCACCAGGGGGGATGCTGCCAGACGGCCGCTTGGGTGCACAGAATTATCGATGCCAGAAGGAGGAAAATGATTGATTTGAGGTGCATTTCGGGCCAATTTGATGTGATGGCTCAATTTGATTTTTCGTCGATTTTGTTTTGACTTTGTGTTTTGATGTTTGAAGATAACGATTGAGTGGCAGCGGCTGGATCACGGGCACATTTATGTAGGTCCCTATATCGACCTTATCGTGCATCGTTCCAATACCTTCCTGAAGGTCGACAATGTGATATTTACCTTTCATGTAAAATGTCGTATGGGAACGGTGCTGCAGACTGTCGCTTGTTTAGCGGGTAACTCTACATATTTACACATGTATATTTGTCCTTTCAGAATGTCGTTGGGTTTTTCTAGGTATGTTTTGTTTCATGGGAATTTTTTGTCTATTTAACCCCCCCCCCCGTCAAATTGGCCCCACACACACTAGTTGACATCGACACAAAGTGTCAACAGCTTCTCAGATCCCAATTGCAAGCTTGCGTTTGAACGCCGTTCGTTGGCTCGTCAGCACGCTTTCAATTGGAATCGGAACCAGTTGACATTTGGTGTCGATGTCAACTAGTGTGTGTGGGCCCAAAAGGTCCGTAAATATTTTCATGTAACGCGTTTTCATGAAATATACCTTCGTCAGGTTTATTTTATCGCTGCACAGCCACAAAAGACGATATAAACTAGAACTGAAGTGACACGAATATACATATAGGTAGGTACATAAAAACCAGTGTAATTGTGATGTGATAAGTAATCCAAGACAAATACAAGATCGTATCACGTCCAACATATTGCTTTGTCGATTTAGTCGTCTGAAATGGAGTAACCACTTTTGATGAAGTAATAAATGGCTGTTTAAATTGGAAGTAATAAATGTTTGCGGTCGATTAAATTTTGATGTGGACCCTATGCTGCTTGGACGCTGTTTACAGCACCGATAATTGCCGCCATAGTAACATTGTAATACTGATAGTGCAAAAGAGGTAAAAAGTGACAAATAGGTATCGTATTTCTTCTAATAGAACGGCCAGTCTCCAATAGAAGCGCTGGTAAAAAAGTTGACGGAAAAATAAAAGGGCGCCCTTCCATTAAAAGAAATACGGTAGTACCATCTGAGCAGTGCACGTGATCAACTCGCATCCAACGAAATCAGTCAGATCGATCTATTTCCATGAAATCTTCGCCGACATTCTTGAAAAAATTCTCCGCCTCGGCGAATGTGGCTACTATATCTAAATCGATCAAAGAAATAGTGCCGCAATCTCGGCCGCTACTACAATCGCGAGTGATTATGGTCGCTGGAAGAAAATTGAACGTGAACGCTCCTGACGGCGCTGCAGGGGTCAGAAATGACTACGTCCAAAATATGTTTACACTTTGGCGACCCGCACGCTAGTTGACACATAGGTGTCAACTGGTCTGTGTCAAGTCAGATTTCGGCTTCACGTTTTCGCCTGCAAACATTTATTTTTCACGTTGGCGCATGTGCATTTGGAGATCGCACTGCGACACGTGAAGCCGAATATTGAGTTGACAGTTGACACAAACATGTGGGAACTAGTGTTTGAGTGCGTTGCAAGCTCGTACATTTGCAGAAAAACCAACAGTGGAAACATCATAACTGCCCATGAAACTACGTTCGCTACAGTTATGGTTTTGCAAATTGACCTTTTTGCACACGTACGGCGTCGCACACGCACACATCATTTGTTTTCCAAAACAACTTTCTAAATTCCACCTCACCTTCCGGTTCCACGGGCGGCATCGGCGGTTTCGGCCCCATCTGGGGGCAGTCCCAGACCCTGTAAAATGCCCTGTACAATGTAAAATGTCATGCAAAGTGTCAAAAGTCATGTAAAATGCTAGGTAAAATGGCAAACATCCGTTTGCCATTTTACCTGGCATTTTACATGATCTTTGACACTCTGCATGACATTTGACATTTTACAGGGCATTTTACTGGGTCTGGGACTGGCACCTGCACGACGCCCTTGACGCACTGCGCGCCGGCGATTGGCTGGATGATCTCCACGAAGAGATCGCACACGGGGCACAGTTTACTGATCGCTGCCATCCACTCGGCCGTGCACTTGATCGGGTCGGGGTGCAAGGGTTTGTCGTTCAGGCTGGCCATCGTGTCGGATATTATTGATGGAGCGCTGATGTCGATGCATTGGATGCACGAGAAGGCGTCCTGCTGCCCGGGTTTTGGATGGGTTTTGATAAATATTTACGTGTTTTGAAATGGAGCACAGTTTCAGGTCGATTAGTCGCATAATTTTTTTGGCAAAAATTTGGATATTGATAGGAAAATCTGGTGCTAATCTCTCAAGTATAGAAGTATAAACTCTTCATATCTCAATTCAATTCTCATTCCACTTATCAATTCACTTTTCAGTTAACTTCACTTTACCTGGTTTTTAACTATATAGGTTTACTTATCATTTAACTTCTCAAAGGTTTTTTCACCTCTCCTTTTGCGGAACTGGCCCCTGGTCTATATATCCTACATCGAATCCATTGCAAAACCAAACCGTGTTTCTTCACACAATTCCGGTCTCGGTCGACCTAAAAAAACTTCCAAAGTCGCTCACATTCTGTTGATCTGGTTCGACGACCATCTCGTTTACCGGAACCGCTTCCTCATTTTGCGCGTTGCAAAATGGCACCGCTACGAGGGCCCACACAGCAACGAAAACGATAAATTTCAGCATTTTGGTGGCTTTTGGGGGCGGACAAATTTGGAAATTGGTTCAAATGCAACTAGTGGATGGGCCCATTTATATACTGCTTCCGCTATTTAACTGCTGACACGGTTACTGACACTCGAAAGTTTGCACTATTTTACGTTTTCGTCGCACAATGGGCAGCCGGTAACTCGTGTAGTAATATCGTTTTTTAATGCGTACTTAACCAACTGCAGAGTATTTATGGTTGATGCTTTACATAGTGTTTATTTGGCAACGGCACTTGACTGACAGCACTTTTATTAGCTCACCTCATTGTTGGGTGCATTAAAAATAGCTTTTGAATAATGTGTTCATAAATAAATACTTATATTTCCAATGTGGATCAATGCAATTTTACATGGCATCTGCTATTTGCTTTGGTTCAAACATTGCAAACAATCACATCTAAATCATCATCTTTAGTACCGATCAATTTCGATAACAGGCACCACCGTAGCGTCCGGGTGAACAATTTTCTTCTTGCGACTCTGCCATCTGCGATATCTTTGTGCATTTATCACGCGAAATCCACAATTAAAAAAATGCGTTGTCAATTTACCCTGAATGAGGTGAAATGAGCTTCATAAATCATATAAAAAGTCCACAATTGAAGCAATCGAATCAATATTAGTGAGCACCAACTGTAGAATATTTACTTTTATTTTACAGAATACATATTTATTATACATAAAACATATTTCATACATGTGACTTCTTTCCTATGGGGGAGTTACCTTTTCAAGGGGAAGGCATTTTCCTCACTTGCGCAACAGGGGGAGTTATTCGAGCGGGGTGACTCATTCAAGAATATACGGTAGACAGGTGCAGCACAAAAACCGACTGCACAAACCTGCAGAGCAATCTAAACTCGGTCACGGAGCCGCAGGGCGGCCTGCCGCTGGTCTCGGGCAAGAGCACGCTGGACAGCGCCGCCAGCAGGCACATGCAGCCGAACACGGCGTAGGTGAGCCACTCGCCCAGCAGTGGCGTGAACAGCACCTCCACCTGGGGCAGTCCCGGACCCTGTAAAATGCCCTGTCAAATGTCACGCAAGGTGTCAAAAGTCATGTAAAATGCCCTGCAAAATGGCAACCGAGTTGCCATTTTGCAGGGCATTTTACATGACTTTTGATACCTTGCGTGACATTTGACATTTTACAGGGCATTTTTCAGAGTCTGGGAATGGCACCTGGGGCGCGGCGATCGCGCCGAACCGGGCGAACATGGCGCCTGCGATTGCGAACGTTGTGATTGGGAAATGAGTGTATTGATACTCGGCCGACCGCGAAGTATGCGTCTAAAATTACTTATGTCTTAGTTGATAATGCACGAAAAAGCCCAAACTTATGGACGCACTTTCACAAAAAAATATTTTAAAATGAAATGGATTCAGGTACAAGTGACGATTGTTTCTTCCCTGAGAGGTTTCTTTTTTTGGAATAATTTTTATTTTATTACAGATGACGACACGATGGAGAGTTTCCTTCCGAGAGCGCATTTGAAAATGCTCAAACGCACAAATGCCCAAGGATGTGCTGCGCAAATTCGTGGGGAACAGCTCGGCTGAGTAGACGTAGATCGACGCAAATATGCCCGTGCTGCATGAACGGGCGACCATAGACAAGCCCGTCACTAGCATTTCTGTTTCGAGGGTTGCGCTTTTTACTAATGCGATGTCGTTGTTACCGTATTTCCTGGAACCCCCCCCCCCCTCGAAATACCCCCTTCAAAATGGGCACTATGAATTTGTGGTCCGGGAAATGCATATCAGACGTTCAAAACACTTACTGTGTTACGTTAGAACATCGTTTATACCATCTACATCCTTATATAAGGCTGTAAAAACTTATAAATGGTGGTTATTGTTGCATTTTTCACGTTTTTCTCTCAAAATATTCACTCTGAAAAAATAAACCCCCGGGGGGTAATTCGAGGAAATACGGTATGTAAAATACCGTATTTGCTCGAATACTCCCACTAGGGAATTATTTTTTCATCAGACTTTTTGAGGTTGGAACTATTCAAGGGGATTATCATTTCGTAAAAATTTACAAGCACGTTTTTATTAACCCCTCTCGTGAAATGTGCTTTATTTACAACATAGCATGTCATTCTTGTCACAATATTACAAAACTATTTTATCGTGTGCCTATAGGGGTAATTATTTGAGGGGGATTATTTTATCCTCACGTGTCTAACAGAGGAGAATTATTCAAGCAATTACAGTATATACAATACTCACCAAGCTGAGCATACTGCGGCCTGTCAAACCAGGCCGCAACAACGCAGCAGATACCAGCCAAGCCAAAGTACAGCACGATGGCCCCCCTCCTGCCCATGTAGCGCAACAAGTGATACACAGCCAAAGTGCCCGGCAACATGGCCAGGGCACTGTACACGTAGTTGGCGGCCGGGTTGCCCGGCAGGGCGTTCGTGTCCTCCACCATGCCGTACATGAGCATGCCCACCGTGGTCCTGCGCGCATGTTTTATAGTGCTGTTGGCGGGTTGCATATTAGTTGACACATGTGTGTCAACTGGTCTGTGTCAACTCAGATTTCAGCCTCTCGTGTCGCAGAGCGATCTTCCAATGCACATCCGAAAAATAAATATTACAGCGAGTGCATTGGCAGATCGCTCTGCGACGCGTGAAAACGAAATCTGAGTTGACACAGACCAGTTGACAAACATGTGTCAACTATATGGGTTATATACAACATGTACATTAGAAGTTTGACAATGAAATCAACTCTTCTCCACTAACCAATTTAGGAACATAATAGCTGTAACAGCAACACACGCGGGTGTCTTCAGCAGGCTCAAAAACGTGCCCCCATCTCCAGCAATCAGACTTTCTTCCCTCAATTTTTTGATCTCATTCATCCTACTCTGCAAATGCAAACGCATTCTTCCAGTAGGAGTGATCGAATTCTGAGTCGAGTAGATTTCTTCTGCAGTCTGCCCGGGCACTGAGAGTGTATTCCCTGTGCCATTTTCCAGGCCAATCTGTTCATCTAGTTCATCATCGTCATCGAGCACTGTGTGCCCGCTGATGTGGCTCATGCGACGGGCTTCGCGCATGGCCGAGGGCACGTCGCCGCGGGTTAGCAGCCAGTTGATGGACTCTGGCCACAGGCTGAGTAGAGGAGTTGGGGACAGTATTGTCATGCGTTCATGATTTAGAAGGTATATAATGGCCCGACACACAGAGGTTGACAACGATGCCAAATGTCAACTGGCGTCCCAATTCAAAGATTGCTGAAGAGTCACACTACGCATTACTGTATACACATAGGTAGGTACTTAAATATTTACACTGAATGCGTACCTTGTATTTACATTGCACATAGTAAATACAATATTGTTTCAACTCTACAGCTTCATTTGCCACATGATTCAAAACTTTTGCATTTGCACGACGTTTGTCGGCTCGTGAGCAAACTTTGAATTGGGATGGGAACCAGTTGACATTTGGTGTCCTTGTCAACTATCGTATTTCCTCGAAATACCCCCCCCTCAAAATGGGCACTATGAACTTCTGACCCCCCCCTCGAAATTTTCACTCTGAAAAAATAACCCCCCGGGGGGTAATTCGAGGAAATACGGTAGTCACTGTATAGGGCCAATGAGGCAGACTCACTAGACCACAATGCCAGATGCGAGAACCATGGGCACAGCGGCGACCAGGTGCAGAAGCCTCCATCTGTTGACCCCAAATAGCGCTGACAGTCCCACAATTAGACAGGGAGCTGCAACTGACCAGCCCTCGACCGCTGCGATCACATCGCGGCCACGCTGGCTTACGGATTCTATCGCTGAAACATGAAAAATGCGTCGGTATCTTTATATTTTATGGCATGGCATGACAAATGGTACGGGTCTGTGCCGGTGGGCATGTAAACCCGGTGCACATGTGAGCCAAATTTCCTGCATTTTTCCGTCACACTGATATTTTATAAGTAAATCGGTCCTCGTACTGTCAATTCTCTATAAAATACACAATATTTACATGTACATATCAACGATTTTTGGCGCCAATGACAATGGCGCCAGCGGTACGACGCCATTCAGTCACCATGTAGGTAAATTTTCAGGAGGAGTGGGGTCAGGCTCAGTAAACAAACAGCCCCCTCCCACACCAAAATCCTGGATATGTCCCTGGCCCCCAAGCATCGGGTCTACGTGTGCACTAGGTTTACATGTGCACTGGGTTTACATGTGCACTGGGTTTTAGCCAATCAGGCCAGGTGAAATTACAATAACTCACTGATTGAATAGGCTGCAATCACCCAGATAAAGATTATTGCTGATGAGAAAGTCACACAAAATGCGTAGACATAATAATTTTCAAATATGCACGTGATGATACTGATTGCGATTGTGCCAATGGTGCACACATTCATTACAGGGCGCCTTCCGTATCTGCGAGTGCAACATTTCAATGTGGCAAGTAAAATTCAAATTTTTTGGAAATAGAGAAAAACCCACTTGTCAGCAAGAAATGTCAAAAAAGATCCAGCCATAGAGCCAATTGGTAGAAGTGCCAAAAGCACACTGTGCTTGTAGCGGCCTTCACAGCTCATTCCAAAGCCTTTTGTCAGTGTATCGATAGTGGGTGAGTCAGCCACATCGTAGATGATACCCTACAGTTTGATGGTGGTGTGTGAAAAATAGCATACAGGCCTGAATTTACAGATCTAGCCCTGCCATGTGGAAAATTGGGGACAACGTTTCAAATGCTCTTTCAATTTCAATTGAAATTAAGATGAGCCATTGACATTTACAGGAATTTTGGAACACTGCCTCAGTTGCCCCAGGGGACACTCCTGACATTGTAAAATGTCATGCAAAGAGTCAATAGTAATGTAAAATGCCCTGCCACACATGTGTTTGCCATTTTACAGGGAATTCTAAATGACTTTAGGCACTTTGCATGACATTTGACAATTTCCAGGGCATTTTACCAGGTGTGGAATGGTACCAGGCGCCAGTCCCAGTCCCTGTAAAATCAAGTGTCAAGTTTCATGTAAAATGTCATACAAATTTGTCAATTGTTATGCAAAGTGTCAATGGTCATGCAAAATTTATTACTTTCATTTTTTGTTTTGTCTTGATTGACATTTGACACTTTACACCTTACAGGGCTCGGGATTGCCCCCAGGTGCATCAGTGTACCATTCCAACTTACATGATCACATGCAACTGCAATGTCCTCAGTGCACTTCGTTCCATTGGTGGTTCCAACAGGACAGTAATAGCAATGTTCCATTTCTCCAGGCGCGACCGGTGCGAAGTAGTCAGACATGTTATTCCTTAGGTAGTCATAGCTCATGTTATTGCCTGTGCGGTGCATGTACATGTGTAAGTAGGTGTGTATTTATTTGTTAGTCATTGTCAACTGATGTCCAGTCATGGGGAACCTATAGTTTGGACCAGTATGAAATTTCCAACCAGGGGCTATCATCAGACCCTCTAAAATGCCTGGTAAAATGTCAAATGACTAATCCAGTATGTAAAGTCGAGTGAATTTCCAGCTGGTAAAAAATAAAATTTGACATTTTACAGGTCATTTTACATGACTCTTGACACTTTGCATGACATTTTACATGGCTTACAATGTCTGGAAGTGGAAGTCTGGAATGTCTGGAATCAATATCATATAGATTGCAACAATATGATATCACACTGGCAATGTGCCAATATGCACTGAACCAACCCTGCAAATCTGCGCCGGGCACGAAGCACCTGGCCGGCGGCGCCCAGGTGGCCAGCACGACGGCCGACCAGAGGCTGAAAGTGACCACGCTGCCCATGGCCACGAGCAGCTGCAGCAGCACATGGTGCCACCCTGAGGATTGTAGCAGCGCGTCGAAATTGAGCGCTTCATCAGGAGTAGGCGACCGGCCGCCCTTTCCCATTTACCTGCTGTGAATGCGATTGCTGAACGCGTGCACAGCAAAAATGTGTGTGTGAAGTGTGGTGAAGTGTCGTGAAGTGTCTTTGCGAAGGCATGCAGTGTCAGCATGAATATACTGCACTGTGCCTCCATACGCTTCACGGCGCTTCACGAACCATGCAAAGTATGCATCGATGGCTCGTGAAGCGCGCTTCACAAAGGCCGCTTCACAGGCATTCAACACGCTTCCACACAGTCCAGGATCCTATTATTTGCAGTGAAAATGCATATGAGCGACGATAGGAATTTTACATAAAAATTGGATTTATTCTCGATTTTTTTTAAACTGGCAAAGTGAAAAATATTCGAAAATTGATGAACAATTGTCCAATTTTGACCATCGTTGCACATTGAATTGCGATTACCTATACTGCTGCAGCGATAGCTATTTGAATAACAGCTGTATCCTTGCTGTATTATTTACATGGCCCTACAGACAATTGACTTCTAACAAAATTTCAAAAAGTTTGGAAAACTCATAAATGAGCTTTGAATTGAGTTTACTCATTCCGGTAAACTGAAATGCGTTGAAAGCTCATTTATGAGTTTTCCAAATTTTTCGAAATACCAAAAGACAACGTGTGGGTAGTGATTAGTGATGTAAAAGCGCCATGTCCAGGGGCTAGCGCCAAAGCAAAAAGCCATTGGCGCTTGGCGCCATGCCCATGAAAAGCGCCATGGCGCTTGGCGCTATTTTTGACCGGCACCAGAAACAAAATGCCTGGCGCTGGCGCTTGGCGCAATTTTGCTCTGGCGCTTGGCGCTAGGGGTCCGGAAAGCGCCATGGCCTTTTTGGCGCTTGGCGTCAAAGTTCTGGCGCTCTTCACATCACTGCGTGCGGGCATGGATGGTTGAAAATGGGTTTGTTCTGCTTTAATCAAGATCGCCGAACAAATTTAATTTTGGCTCCAATAAGTGCATGCGCGCCCATTTTGTACTAAGTAAATTAGCTGATAAGCTGTGGTGACCCCGACCCCGACAGAAAATATTTGCTGTAAACATTATGCATTTCATGCCGCATTCACATGAACTCTCGGGCTGACTGGATCATAAAAAATTGTCTACTCATGATCGATTTCGTCTAAGCGCTATACCCGCCGATTTTCAAAAAATTCTCAAATTTAAGGGATTACGGTAGTTTACTAATACCGTGATGTTTTGACTAGAGAAACCCGGGATCAGTTCAAAAAATATGGTATCAAAAAGATTGCGACACTGGGCAGAGTATAAGTGTCTGTTTATGAAGCTGATAGAGAGAATATCGGTTTTACACGTTTCAATTACAATGCCCAACACTGCCATCATTCATTTATGAGAACCCTCAAAACATCCAAATTTATTTTTTATACAAAATCTGAGGTAACCCACTATCACGCAATGTTTTCCGCTGTGCATACCGTACCAACATTTATGAAACGGACTATAACATACCGTGATCGCCGTTTTGGCGCTATCAGTAACATTGTCGAATTTAATTTTAGGTCCGCAAACGGCCAGCCGATCAAAGCTGATTTCCTTGACGCCGCTCGCAAACTTTGAACCGACCATAAAAAATAAAGTGCGACTGGCGGCCGGATTGTGTAGAAAAAGTGATAAGAGTGCATTGGGACGTGAGAAATGAACGTAGGCAGTCGTAAGATGTAGAATGCAACCGGAAATTACGTTTCTACGTTGGGATAGAGCTGAAATATCCATAAAACAGTTTAATTTCTTTAAAAATATATTTATTTGTTTATTTCCGTGAGATTGAAAGTCATGGATATTTGCTCATTTTAATTAACGCAATATAGCTTTGGCACAGTGACAAACACGTAAACAAAGTCGGGGTAATCAATGTGAGTTATTCTTATGGCCAAAAATCTAACTGCCTCACATAAATTCGCTACAATTTGAGTCTGAATGTGGCGGATTCGGTGCACACGATATGGCCAATAAACCAGCGCAAGACGTGCAGTTTTTGACTGTGTATCCATTTCTCACTAATTCACCAAAAAAAGAAAAAGTCTCCGCCCCGTTTTCGCGTGTCCTTAACGATCCCGATCAAAGATGTCGCCCGACAGCCTACTATCCTTCTACCTAACCGCCCTAATCTCACTACTGCGTGTCACACTCGCCGCCCGCACTCAAATGGTCACATGCGGGTCTGCACTAAAACTGCAGAACGTGGCGCACGGGGCGCGGCTGCACTCGCACGACGTCAAGTACGGCAGCGGCAGCGGGCAGCAGTCGGTCACCGCCGTGCCCAACAGCGACGATCATAACTCGCATTGGGCGCTTTTGGGTCGGTTTTTTGGGTGTTGTGATGTGAGTGGGATACGTATGAGCTTTGAAGTTGTTCCCGTATGGATCGGGTTATCTATGGCAACTTGGCCCATGTCCAAGTTACCGGTTGCGTTTTGTACGAAGAGTGAAAGCCCCAATTTTTGCTCGAAATCGCAAATATTGGCTCCATTTTGCCAATTTCCCCTTCATAATCGCTATTTTCGTCTATATACCAATTTAAAGCTAGTATGGCATATTTCATCTAGGTATATTTATAGCGATTTCGAAATTTATGACCGGCTGCCAAGTTGCCATCAGGAGTATCTCTGTCCCATACTATCACCCTTTGGTGCCGTGCCAAACAGCCTATTTTCACTCGCCCTGTCAACTCACCTCGCAGGTTCGATCGACAAATCGTGTTTCCGCGGCTCGCCGATCAAGTGCGGCGACACGGTGCGCCTGAAGCACTTGAGCACGGGCTGCTTCCTGCACTCGCACCTGTTCACGTCGCCGCTGTCGCGCAACCAGGAGGTGTCCTGTTTTGGCGGCACTGATGGTGCTGGCGACACTGGTGATCATTGGGAGGTGTTGTGTGATGGTTGGTGGGGTGGGGGTTTGGGTGGGCTGCTTCTCTTTTGTTGTGGATTTTTTGGGGGTTGATTGATGGCTTGTGTCGGGGTGGAAAAATCAAATTTTTATGTGAATGTGAAATTCAAAAAAATTCAAAATAGTTAGTGCATGATTACCAGAAACTTTTGCCTTTTGATTAAATTAATAAAATCAGTTTCGACCCTGTGATAAAAAATCAAGTGCCATCCCTGGTCGGAGGTTGGCTTGGGGTTACCCCCAAATCGCTCATATATCTCAATCCATTTGTGGAGCGAATTTCGATAACTTAAGTACCTTGAAAAACACGTTGCTGATGCAATAATGGTAAATAGCAACCCTAGTAACCCAACTCAAAAACAAAACTCAACTCTGCAGGCACAGAGTGGTCTCGCAGCGGCGACGTGCGTCTGAAGCACGTGGACACGGGCACCTTCCTGACCATCCCCGGCGAGAAGTACGGCCGGCCCATCGCGGGCCAGTTCGAAGTGTCCGCCGGCATGTCGCAGTCGAGCGACGCGCGCTGGCAGGCCGCCGAGGGGGTCTTTATGGTGCCCCAGGAGGAGATGTGATTGGGGTGGGGTGATTGTGTTGGCGAGCTGGTTTTTGAAATGGCTGCAAATTTTTTGTCATGGATGCGCTTGGGCAAATTCAAAAGTTTACGGTAGTTAGGTAGCTTTTCGACCTGCGCAAAATCCCCAACGAAATCTCAAATGTTGATGAAATTTGATGCGCACAACAATAATAAAGGAAGATTTTTTCAAGGTGAAAATAATCCACTTTAATGATATTCCATGACTCATCAGTCGTTATGTGACCACACAAAACAGCACAATTTCTTTCGCTGAATATTTATGGCTTGAAACTTAATATAAATATTCCCCTCGTGGAGGCTTTCTGGTGAAAAATGCAATCAAAAAAGTCTATTTTAATTTTTAAAAAAATCAGCCAGTTTGAAAAAAATCAAGTTCGACCAATCGCAGGTGTGATTTGAAGTTTGTCGTGTTGCCGCCCACAATGCTCATTATGGTCTCTATTCAAACATGAACTTGAAATAAGATAAAAGTTTGCGTTTTCTACTCAATTTGTTTGCCATCGACAACTATCCTGGAGAGACAATTATTATCCATTTACCAATCCGTTTGAATAGAGATCTAATTAATTTTATGTGCAGGCATCGATTTGTGTGATGTCTTTAATTGGTTTGTGTAATTTGTCACCGTCGCCTTCCAGGAATCTCTTAGATGGTTCCAGGGCTAATTCCAAAATAAATTTTGTTGTTGTTGTCATTGTTTCTTGCCCGTCTGTGATATTTAGGTGTTTATATATTAATTTACTTGCGTTCGTTTGTGCATCGCATTTACTGTTAAATAACGTGCAAAAAATGTTTTGGACAGTTAAACACGTTGATTTATTCACGCTGCGCACACTAGTACACCACCGAAATTTGGGAGACTCTTGAATCTCTTTTGAACGTATTTCAGTTTCCCAGAACGGGGAGTCTGTCAACTACTGTTGATTGTGATCAAAAGTCATCCATTCTCGTAAACTCAAATATGTTCAAAACCAGATCTACTAGTTTCCTAAATTTCGACAGTTTACTGCCGCGCGTGGTTGGGTGGTTGTGGTTTCCTGCCATAAAGCAGTATTTACCGTATTTCCTCGAAATACCCCCCCCCCTCGAAATACCCCCCCCCTCGTTTGACCCCCCCCCCCTCTCGAGACCACTATGAAACAATCACCCCCCCCCCCTCGAAATACCCCCCCCCCCAATTGAGTGTAAAGAGAACGTACATGACAAATACTGCAGTTTGTGTTCTGCATAGTGCAGAACACACGTTAAAACAATGTCGGAATCACGTTAGAACAGTGTTTATACCATCTACGTACTAATATTAGTCTACAGAACCTTATAAATGGCGGTTTTTGTCGCATTTTTCGACGTCTGCGTACGTTTCAGACGACAATTTCGTACTTGGTTTTCAAAAATTTTCTTGTGAAATAATAACCCCCCCCCTCGAAATACCCCCCCCTCGTTTGACCCCCCCCCCCCTCTCGGGACCACTATGAAACAATCACCCCCCGGGGGGTATTTCGAGGAAATACGGTAGGCTGCTATTGCTATCTCTATAGCCTACAAATCTACAACAAATATCGCACAAGAAGTTTCATTCCACCATCAGTGGCCCCGGGCGGGCATGTCCAACGTCAGTGGCACCATGACCTATCCGATCGATTACGATGTGTACGAGTCGTTCGCGCCATCCAGCTCCAGCGGGGGCAGTGTGCAGGTGAGCTATGGTTGAAAGGTAGACCCCCTAGTCATGTAAACCCGCTAGTCATCTGGAGCTGGTAGGCATGTTTCTCTATCCGCTAATCATGTAGATCCTCAATCACGCAAAGGGTGCGCGCGTGCACATGCATTCTCCCGTCACCGTGCACATGGTCATGTGTGCCCACCGCTCATAGCCTGCCCGCAGCTTATGTAAATACACACCCATGCATGGCTAGCGGGTAGAAATACACTGTAAGGTCTACATGACTCGTGGGTTTACATGACTACAGGCACAGGGTCATCTGGTTGTCTGTTTTTTTGCTTAATAGAGTTTTGTTAGTTACGGCCTTTGTGTATTGACCTATAGTGTTTTGCTAGGCGTTCGGACTTATCGCAATGAGGATAGCTGTCGATAATATTCTAATCATAAATTGAAAATTATTTCTGGAAGAAACGTTCGTTAATCATGAACGTTTGTAAAACTATCTAGGACAGTGTAGAAAACCCATATAATGTAATATAACCATGTATTTAGCCGGAAAGCACGATTTTGAAGGTGAAAAACTATAAAAAGGTGCGAAAATTAGTGATTTTGAGCGAAAATTGGGGCAAAATTTCTCAAAAACCACTCCAGATAGATAGATAGCTGAGCGATTTGGGGGGGGGGGGGGTCTGTTGAGGTAGTAGCCAAAAATTTTGCCTCGGGATAGATAGATAGCTGAGCGGCCTCCGGGACAGATAGATAGCTGGCCGATTTGGGGGGGGGGCAGCCCCCCCCTAGGAGACCCCTGCCTTCTCACAATCTCATTTCTCCAGCAAGAACTTTCCCAATCCCAATATCCAGGTGATCGACTGGCACATGCTGGACAAGAGCAAATTCTACCCACTTTCACTATCCTGCTCGCTAGCCGTGCGCGCGCTGCTCTACCCCATGAGCGTAATCCGCACCCGGCTGCAGATCCAGCGGCAACACTCGGTATACAACAGTCTTTGGCACGCTTCCAAGAGCATTTACAGACAGGAGGGCTTCAGGTGCCAGTCCCGGGCCCTGTAAAGTGCCCTGTAGAATGTCAAATGTCACGCAAAGTGTCTAAAGTTATGTAAAATGCCCGGTAAAATGGCAAACGTACGTTTGCCATTTTACCAGGCATTTTACATGACTTTTGACACTTCACATGACATTTCACATTTTACAGGGTCCGGGACTGCCCCCCAGGGGCCTGTACAAGGGCTACTGGATCAGTACGATGCACGTGTGCACCGGCGTGCTCTACGTGTCCGTGTACGAGGTTATCAGGCACCAGTTGAAGGCCACTGGTTTGATAGATGATCACTCGCTGAGAGGTTTGGTGGCTGGGGGCGTGGCCAGTGGTGTTTGTCAGACGATCGCTGTGCCTTTGGATGTTTTGACGCAGGTTTGTGAGCGTTGGTGGTTGGGGTTGACCCGTGAAAAAGCGACAATAGAATTGATTCATTGGTGGTATAAAAAATCACGGCAATTTTTTGCCAGAAATGGAATATTGTAAACTAGATACTTAGTCACTCTGTAAGGTATTTTTTGGGGTAAATTCTACTCTGCGGACCGTATGGTATGCTTCTTGTCTGAACGAAGCATTCCATCATGACGTCATCGTTAACCGTCATGATTTCAGGCGTGGAACATAATATGTTGGTTGTACTCGGCTCCGTCTTCTTTCTTAATTTTTTTTTGTGAAAGTGCGTCCATAAGTATCCTGCTCGCGCGTTATTGACCAAGACATGAGTAATTTGGAGCGCATAGTTTGCGCTCTGTTGAGTTTATGATTGATTATCACTTATAAAACTTTATTTCCTCGCAGCACATGATGATCGTCGGACACGTGGGGAAATCGTCATCGCCGCGGGTGGCAGACCCCTTCAAACTAGTGGAGAAGCTGCAGCGCAATCCCCACAGTAATTCCTTTGGCTTGGGCTGGCTGGTGGCCAGCGAGGTGTGGCGCAGGGATGGGCCCGTCGGCTTTTATCGGTGGGTATGCTACCGTATTTCTTCTAATAGAAGAGTGCCGTTCTATTTTTTTCGTCAACTTTTTTACCTGCCGTTCTATTGGAGGTCCGTTCTATTGGAGGCTGCAGTTCTATTTTTTTCACCGCTTTTTTCAAGCATTTCTCATTTCAAAATAGTTTTATTTTTGATGAAGCTTGAGCAATATCTTAATATCAGAGCATCAATTTCAGATTTAACACCTATTTGAATGCTTTGCATGTTATCACCATCCATTTTTGTGTTTTGGCACCCTCCCAACTAGGGTTGGCCGATGTTTTTTTTAAAACGTTTTTTTTTTAAAAAAACATCGACCAAAATTTTTAGTTTATATGTTGCTGTAGTATATAATATTGAGGTAATGTGCTTCCATGTACCTCCACAGTGTGTAACTTCACTCCCAAAGTAACAACCTCGTTTTATAACCTTGTTTGATCACTATTCCGTGCCAAACTTTACCTGAAGTCACGAACATTCTACTATAAGGCGATATACGAACGATATGTCGACGAAAAATGGATATTTTTGACACAAATCACCACTTATAATGCTATCCCATGGCTCCACAGACATTATATGGTCATATATAACATCACAGAGTATTGCCACTGTCTGATATACCTATATATGTTGACACAAGGTCATATCTGGGAGCTTTTAAAAAAAAACGTTTTAAAAAAACAACAACGTTTTTTTAAAAAAACAACGTTTTTTATATAAAAAAAACATCGAGTTAAAAAAACGGTTTTTTTCCAACCCTACTCCCAACATAATTCCTACCTGCCGTTCTATTGGAGGTGCCGTTCAATTGGAGGCTGCCGTTCTATTGGAGGTGCCGTTCAATTGGAGGCTGCCGTTCTATTGTTTTCGTGAGTGCAAAAATGTCCCGAAACCTGCCGTTCTATTGGTAGGTGCCGTTCTATTGGAGGTATGCCGTTCTATTAGAAGAAATACGGTAGTTGTTTTTGAAACAGTTATATAAGATTGTGTGAACAAGCTAAAGTGTACTCTAAAGTGTACGCTAAAGTGTACTCAAGACTTTTCTCGACTGAAATCTGGGGTTAGGGTAACGGGATCGGGATTTTTGAGCGGGGGGGGGCTGCTTGTTTACGGAGGCCGGCGAGGGGGGGGGGGCTCAGCCCCCCCCCTAAAATTTTAGTTATATAGTGGCGGAATGGCGCCATGGCGCTGGCGCCATTAGTAGGCGCCACGCCATAGCGCCATTGGCGTTGGCGCCAGCGCCATGGAACGCTGTATATGTATGTAAATATACATACAAAAAAGCGAAAAGCACAATATTGAGTGTATTTGTAACGATTTGCGGCCACCTGGAGCAAATCTAATGATTATACCTATGTCTGGTGAAGAATTCGCGCTCGCGCGCAAAAAATTTTTACGCTGACGTTGAGAAAGTCACATTTTCCGGTCACTTTCTCGTCTCGCCCCGGAAGGGGGGGAAGCTGCAGCCCCCCCCCCGCCCCCCTCCCTGGATACGGCCCTGTATTTATCTAATTTTTCACCAACGCGGTTTAAAAACGCACTTGAATGCCAGAGAAATAATAAAAAAATTTCACTGGCCTTCCCTTTCACATTTCTCAGTGCAAAAGGTCACATTTTTTCATACTTTTAATATCATTTCCACTAATTTTTCCGGGATGGGGACCGAGTTGTGAGTCACGTCACGGGATCGGGATTTTCAGATTTCGGGATCGGGTTGGGGACCGCTGAATCCCGGAAATTATCAGGATTAGGGATGGCCAGCGTTTTTGTTCAACGTTTTTTTTAAACGGGGTCGTTGAAAAAAAACACGTTTTTTCATCCTTAATCGGGGTACGGGATCCCGTTTGAACCCTAGTCTGCTCTACACATTCCCCATATCGTCTTATATAGCACCCATTATATCGTCTTTCTCCTATCCCCAGCGGCTACATCTCGTCATTGATGCTGTACGTGCCCAACTCTGCAGTTTTTTGGTTCAGCTATCACCAACTGTGCCGCAGCTATAAGGACATTTTTGCAGCACTTGGCAGGCGGCCAAAAAGTGATATTGTTGTGCAGGCGATGGCTGCGCCTTCGGCCGGCTTTGTCACTACCGTGGTGACTAATTGTTTGGATTTATATCGTGCCCGGATACAGGTGGGGGATCGGGATTGTTTTTGTGTTTTCGGGATCGGGACTAGGTACGGTCACGGGATCGTGATTTTGGCCTAAGTTTTGGTATTAGGGTTTATCTCTAATTTTCCACAAAAAGGTCTTAAACACTTCAATGCCATAGAAATGGCATCAAAGCACACGGGATGCTTCTGTTCACATTACTCGGTGCAAAGAGTCGTTTTCACTTTTTTTATATCATTTTCACTAATTTTGCTGTGATCTGGATTGGGGTTACGGGATCGATGTAGGGTTTGCGATTTGAAAATGTTCGGGATCGGGATTGGGACCTAGGTCGGATTGGGATTTTCATATTTCGGTATCGGGTTTTGGCTTCGGGGGCGGGACCGTACAGTCCCGGAAATAATCGGGATCCCGTTTGAAACCTACACGACTTGACTAAGTCACTTTGGAATCCACAGCATTTGCGGCAGAATTGTGACAATACAATAATAGTCGTTTTTTACGCGCAGGTGCAACGCGCCACATATTGGCAGACAGCCAGAAAGCTCTGGCGGGATGAAAGATGGGGCATTTTTGTGAAGGGACTGTCTGCCAGATTGATTACATCAACCATATTCTCATTTTTGAGTGTTGTTGGTTACGAAACGGTGAAACGATATTCAACGCATTCCCATATTAATTGGAGATGGTAAATTGATTATTTTCGATGGTTAAATCATCGAGCTCACTTTACAATCGCTACTACTGTTTTTTTGGGCTCCCAAGTTTTTAGTAAAAATTGCACATTGGTTTTTGAATTCTCCATCTCCAGGGGTGCATTTATTTTCAAATTAGAAAAATATACCCTGAGTTTTTCGTCATTTGATATGTTGTTGAAAGCTGGAGATTTCAGACATGCACGTGTAGACTGTAGAGAGTACCATTGAAAACTTAGGCGTCTTGTGATAGGCAGCAATAATCTGTGCTCAATACATCAAATCATTTGTATGCTTTATCGCTTGCCAGTTTTCCAGAAATATTGTGTTCTTTTCAGATTTTATCACTTGACAATTAGAAGATTTCTTGTAGTGTATCTACCCGCAGTGTGGGTCAGTTGAGACTGTGTTTACTCTTATTTACCAGTGCTGTCTTGTTTACTTGTCTCGTGATGTAGACCTACTAGTCATCTAAACCCGCTAGTCATGTAGACCCGCCAGTCATGTATTTCTACCCACTACTCATCTATCATTGTTACTTATCTATTTACGCCCATTATTGGGTGGGGGCATAAATGACCGACTAGCATGGTGTGGGGGGATTGGTATGGCATGGGGGATTAGCACAGCATGTTTACATTATTAGTAGTGCATAGCGTGAGCTGCAGTATGTGTGCACTCACATTGTTTTTGTTTGCTCTTGATGATGCCACTGAAAAACTCAAATGTGTGACAACTGATTTATGAGCTTTCCAATTTTTATCAGTGTCATCAAAAGAGCAACAGCAACAATGTCAGTGCACACACACACACACTGTTCCTTGCTATACACTCTGCTTATCATGTAAACCCCCTGCTGTGAATACCCTGTACAGTGATAATCCCCTCCACTAGTCATCTATCCCGCCAATTAGGGGCATAGACGAATAGTGTGGAAATATAGATGAGTAGCGGTGGAAATACATGACTGGGGGTCTACATGACTGGGGTCTACATGACTGGTAGGTTTAGATGACTACAGGCGCTGGCTCGTCTCCATTGGGTGTTCTTCAGCGGACGCACCTAGTGTTAATTTCGAATATGGATAAGTAAAAAACCATTTTCCTCGAATAACCTCCGGGGGTTTATTTTTTCAGAGTGAAACTTTTGAGAGAAAAACGTGAAAAATGCAACAATAACCACCATTTAAAAGTTTTTACAGCCTTATATAAGGATGTAGATGGTATAAACGATGCTCTAACGTTACACAGTAAGTGTTTTGAACGTCTGTTATGCATTTCCCGGACCACAAATTCATAGTGAGGGGGGGGGGGGTATTTCGAGGAAATACGGTATAAGTGAGAAGTAAAAAGTTGAAGGAAAATTAAGTTTGGAGGTGAGATGAGAAGTGGCAAGTAAAAACTTAGACAAATGGCAATACTTATACACTTGCGGAATTGACCCATGACAGCCTTACTAAACGGTGCTCTCATTAATTCATTAACAACATATTTGTTACAGGCGCCACGTAAAAAATAGAACATACGCATTGCTTGCTAGCAAATTCAATAACCCCGACAAAACGTTTTTGTTGGCCTTATTTATTCAGAATGTTCGGTTTTTAATTTAAAGCGGTCTTGTTTTGGAGCGGCCCTTTGTCGGTAAATTAACTTTTGTCGGTAAAGTCGAATTTCGCTTCTGGTATATATTTATTTATATACCATTGTTGTCCTTGTTTGTTTTCGTTTTTTTTTTGCTCTCGTTCGCTTTGTATTAGAACACACTTTGCCTTCAAAATGCACTCCACTGGTTTGTTGTGTGAACTTTGTCATCCTGTCACCGTTGCAATTTTGCAGTCAGAGAACGCTGAAATCGTTGAAAGCGAAACTGTGCAATAAAAAATATGGCCGCAGGAGCTACTTGTCTTTTGATGTTTAAAATGGGAAATGTTGTCAACTGTCACTGTGCCCGTCGCGGGCCATAGTTGTTAAAACGTATTTACGGTTACTCGAAGAATGCGTACGGTACTGCGTAAATACGTTCACGTTTCCTCTGAAAAAAGTACCTGTAATCGCGTTTACATATACCTTTCAAAGTACTTGAGTACAGAAAACGTAAGCTTAGAAGGGGAAAAAGTAAAAATAGAGAAAAACGCCTGAAGTGGATAAATGAACAAAAATACATGAAACTGAGCAAAATAGCATATTAAACGGTGAATTTGAATTTAAAACTGTACAGAAATTAGTGATTTGAGTGAAAATTCGGGCCAGTTATCAAAAATACTCACTTCTACGTTTTCCGGGGAAAGTACGTTTACTCATGAATAAACGTAAAAAATACTCAGGGAGTGAGTAAAAAAATACTTAACGTTTTCTGTAGTCAGGAGGTGGGTAAAAAGTACTTCACGTTAACGTATACTTATCGGTACTTTTAACAACCCTGGTCCGGGCTCATTTACATCACGTGGTCGCTGAAAGTGCGTCTGGGTTCCTCTACTTTTACGCGCACTGCGCGCATAACAAGATTTACGTGCTTTTTGGCCCAGTAAATCTGAGCCGAACCCAGACGTCAAAAGCGGCCGCCCGGGCGTGAGCGAAGGTCGCTTCGCAGGTAAATGAGTAGTAGCGTTTGCTCGGCGCAGCGGCAGCGATGGGCGTGGGCGGCGTGGCGCTGGCGACACTCGTGCCGGGCAGCGCGGCCGTGGTCAGCTGCGGCGCCCTGTTGGCCGACCGCGGCATCGTCGACTGGTGGGATGTGAGTGGACTGTTTTTGTCGGTGGTGCGTCAGATGTTGTCATTTGTAATGTTCCTTGTCGCTTTGCAGCGGTCGCGCAAGCCGCCCTGGGCCCTGCGTAATCTTCGTTTGTGCAGCGCGGTCGACTTTTTGACGACTGCGCCCTTTGGCTGCGCTTCTTACCTCGTTTACAAGCATGGCGGCGGTGTGTTCGAGTTTTTTGTTGAGGGCCCACAGATTTACTAGTTGACAACGCAAATAAGTGCCTACTAAATAACTAAAAAATTTGAAGCATCACACTTTGCAGAAACGATGAATATTAAGTGTCACGATATAAAATTAACTATGCTCTATTACATAGGGAAGTTGAAATCGCAAAATTGACCAAAATTTGTCGACATCAATGTGTGGACCCTGACTGACCAATGGCCAACTATTTCATGTTAACCTGATAATCTGCCGCAGGCTTTGATAATATGCAAGCGCGCACCGCACTGTGCGTTTACGGTTCCGGTTTCATCGTATCCGCATTGGGCATCCCGATGGTGCTCAAGCGCAGCTTTAAAGGGGTGAGTTGAGTTGAAAATGATGCAATTTCGATTTAGTTGGTGCTACAGGTTTTTTGGCACTCTCAATGCGTTGAGTCATTGAAACCTTGTGTGTACGGCTCGAAACTCGATTTTTTCAAACTCTAGTCTCGAGTCATGGCCATATTTTTCCGGTCGAGTCGAGTCGAGTCTTTTGGCACACATTTTTACCCTCGAGCCACGGACGGGTCGAGTAGAGTTCGCGCCCTATTTGTGACTCGTCCCATGTATAGCCCTCCTATTTTCGCAGTTGTTCTGCACGCTGTTACTGCAACAAGGCGTGGCGGCGGCCACGTGCTACCTGTTTTACAAGGTGCACAGAAAGGCGGGACTTATGATGCTGCCTTTCGCGCTGTGGACCGCCTACTACGTTTGCTTGACTTACGGCATGTGGAAGCTTAATAGTAAGGAGGTACGTTGAAATTCTGCTTGTAGTCGCTAGGTATTTGATATTGCGTATTTACGTTTTTAGCACTCACGTGGAGATTGTATTCATTTTAATCTTACATCGAAATTCCATTGTTCAGAATATATTCGCTCAATACAGTTTTTTAACGCTGTTTTATAACAATAGCAGTGTGTATGTGGTAGCACACTAAATAGTTCGTTGCTTTAGTTAAAATGGTTCGCAATGTTCATGGTAAACATCGAAGCCTGATGTTCGCATTGGACAATAAAGAAAAACCACAAAATATCTAGAGTAGGAGCTAGGGTTGGAAAAAAACGTTTTTTTTAACTCGATGTTTTTTTAAAAAAAAAACGTTTTTTTTTAAAAGCTCCCAGATGTGACCTAGTGTCAACATATATAGGTATATCAGACACTGGCAATACTCTGTGATGTTAAATATGACCATATAATGGCTGTGGAGCCATGGGATAGCATTATAAGTGGTGATTTGTGTCAAAAATATCCATTTTTCGTCGACATATCGTTCGTATATCGCCTTATAGTCGAATGTTCGTGACTTCAGGTAAAGTTTGGCACGGAATGGTGATCAAACAAGGTTATAAAAGGAGGTTGTTACTTTGGGAGTGAAGTTACACACTGTGGAGGTACATGGAAGCACATTACCTCAATATTATATATTACGGCAACATATGTCGGCTTATTCACCCATGGTAGCACATAGAAATGGATGTTTTGATACTAAAAATGCAACAAAACCAATGAAAACAACCACCAATGTCAATTTGTGTGTGAAATTGCGCGCTTGCGCGCAAAAATTTTGCAAAATACCTAGTGCTTAGTACTAAAAATTTCGGCCGATGTTTTTAAAAAAAAAAACATTTCGGACGTCATGTTTTTTTTTTTTTTAAAAACGTTGTGTTTTTTTTAAAAACGTTTAAAAAAAACATCGGCCAACCCTAGTAGGAGCTTTCCCTTTCTGCAATAATGATTTTGCCTGACTAATGTAGCATATTCCTTTATCCCTGATAATTACCGAGCTAGTCCGAAACGTAGTAGAATCAAATAAAATATATTTATTGACCCAAAAATACGATCAATTCTCATTAGGGGCTGTGCGTTTTTCAATCGTTGTCATTGTTGTAAGTTGTAATTTTTAACGGTTAATGTTTTCAACCGAGGTAAATAGTGAAAAATTACCGCGAAGCCATTCCATGGCGCAAGCGCCAAGACTAGCAGCGGAGCCATTACTATGTGTGACGGCAAAATTTGCAGATGTGGCTAATCTACCGTATTACCTCGGATTACCCCCCCTTGAATTACCCCCCCCCCCTCAAAATGGGCTGGGGAAATGATAACCCCCCCTCGAAATACCCCCCCCCCCCAAATACGGTGTAAACAGCGTGTAGAGAACAAGTAAATAACACAGTGTGTGAACTGTATTATGCAGAACACATGTTCCTACCGATGACTGAGTTAGGGAAGGGTTTGTGTAAATACATTAGTATATGCCTATAAACACTTATACGCCTCTGACAATGTTGTATTTTCCTACGTCTGAGTACGGGGAATTCTGTAAATTTTCTGGCGAAATAATAGACCCCCCCCTCGAATTAACCCCCCTCAAAATTTGCTGGCGAAATAATAAACCCCCATGGGGGTATTTCGAGGTAATACGGTAAATCAACATCGACGTACCGTGTTATTTCAGTGCATTGTTTTCTAATCTTGTACTGCCCGTATTGCTTGGCTTGGCACTTGCGAGAAATATGATAGCGCTTGCCGACGATGTAAGGGAATATGTCAGGCCACATTACAACCCATTTATATTCATTTTTACGGGTGTATCTCGTAATGTACAAACCAAAATCTTCATATTTTGTATAATTCATCTTTATTAATGTATGTTTTTATAGATAATTTATTTTCCTAACCACACATGCGTTTTCGTACATTCATTGTCGTTTTTTTGTTGTGCCATGATTTGCGTCACCGTTTGGAGTGATAAAGTTCGCTATGTTGAAATTCTTTGTTTTCGTCGTCGCTAACTAACGGCAAATGAAATTCTAAACTTTTCGATTTGTTCTTCGACATTTCGCCACTGGTATTCGAATCCAACTTGAAATTTACTTTTCCCGCTTCATTACAATCGTGATATTTCAAAGTCTCAAAATTTATCACTCGATCTCATGCCGGATCGACCACACCCGTCTCATTCAAACCTCTAAACTCCGCCCACCAATTCCAGTTCGCAGTTCCGTAGCACCAAACTGAACTCACCGAGCCACTAGACATGTCGGGTGCGATGAGCGAGGACACGCGCGGGGTGTTGATGGCGTCGCTGGTGCCGGGCGCCGCGTGCGTGGTCGGCACGGCCGGCATGCTCTACGACAAGGACTTGTTCAAGTGGTGGCAGGTGAGCTGTTGAGGACTGATGTCTGCTAGTCATGTAGACCCGCTGGTCATGTATTTCGGGGGATTGGTATGACACTGTGAAAATGGGGGTTTATATAATTGGTAGAGTGTATTGCACAGTTCACGGTGCGTGTGCAATCACATCGTTTTTGTACCACTCATGAATCAGTTGTTATGCATTTTAGTTTGCCATTTTTCTTTTAATGTTATCATCAAAATAGCAACAAAAACAATGTGAATGTATGCACAGTGACCCGTGCAATGTACTCTACTAATTGTAAATCCCCGCGCTTATCCCTCATAAAATACATGACTGGCGGTCACATGTCTAGCGGGTTTACATGTTTACAGGGTGCTATTAAGTGCCGTTTTTGCGCGGTTTGCTGTAACGATGAGTTTGCGCGTCGCAGGACAGCCGCAAGCCCGAGTGGGCGCCGCAGGACATGCGCTTCTACATGGCCATGGACTCGTTGACCATGCTGCCGCTCGGCTGCGCCGCCTACCTAGTATACAAGCACGGCGGCGGTGGGTTTTCTGTCTATCTGGGATCCATTTATTATGATGGAATCCATCCATAAATTCTAGATGAGAACCGAAATTTCCAGAGTGATTGATCTGTTTTGAGCACATTTCACTATTTATAATTGGGTTCACCATAAATAGCGTTCCAAAAAATGTGTAGTATTTTTCAGAAAATATAATCTCACAGGAAAAACCTGGGAAAAATAAGTATAAGGTTTGTATACGCTTAAAAATAAAAAACACTCGTCATTTTTGGAACGCTCACCTTTATGCAGGGGTAGGAAAACTTTGGTGGCTGGGCGGCTTCGGCATAGCTCAATAGCTGGGCGGTCTGGGGGGGGGGGGTTACCCGCTTCTCGAACTCCCCATTGGAGACCCCTGTAGTAGGGTTGGGGAACCGAACCGACCCGAACCGAACCGAACCGAGAACCGAGCACTATTTTGGAACCGAGAACCGCGAACCGGAACCGAGCTTGAGAACCGAACCGGAACCGAGAACCGGCCTTATACCCAGAACCGAAGTAAATACCCTAAAGAACCGAAATTTTCTAGAAATCTTCAAGTTTTTAAACAGCGTTTTTTCAACACCTACATCTAAGCCTTTAACCAGCAGCTGAACATCTTGGTGCATGTTCAGAGTTGCAAAATTCATCTGTTTGCAAAATGATTGCGCGGGAGCGTGTAATTTCACATATACTCCAGCGATATTACACCTTACAATGAAATCTACCATATCCCACCCTGAATAAAAGAAGAAACATAAAAAATTTTCATCATATTTATAGTTAAGGGAATTATTTTGGGGTCCCTCAGCCCCATGTTGCAGCCAGCTGGTGTTGTTGTGTTTATTCAGTATTCATTGTGGACTGTTCACTTGTTATTCTTGTACTGGCCTATGTATGCTGCTCATACAGCCCTCAAATAGGATGTCACTCAATGGAAGTGATCACTCACAATCACATACTCAACTTTATCAAATTGCTTTGATAAATATGATGAAATTTCTTTATGTATGTTCGTTGATTCAGATGGGATATGGTAGATTTCATTGTAAGGTGTAATGTCGCTGCAGTATACACATTATCACTGGTAGTAGTTTTGTTTGTGGTTTGTGTATTGGTTTTGTGGCAGTTTTAACCGTAGTTGGCAAAAGTTAGGGCCGTATCCAGGGGGGGGCGGGGGGGCTGCCCGGGGCGCGACTAGAAAGTGACCGGAGAATGCCACTTTTTCAACGTCAATGTAAAAATTTTTGCGCGCAAGCGCGCATTTTTCACCAGAAATCATCAGGTATTATCATCAGATCTGCTCCATGTGATCGCAAATCGTTATTACTGCACTCAATGTTGTGCTTTTTGCTGTTTTGTATTTATATCTACATACATATACAGCGTTCCATGGCGCTGGCGCCAACGCCAATGGCGCCATGGTGTGGTGCCTACTAATGGCGCCAGCGCCATGGCGCCATTCCGCCACTATGTAGCTAAGATTTTAGGGGGGGGGGCTGAGCCCCCCCCCCCTCGCCGACCTCCGTAAACAAGCAGCCCCCCCGCTCAAAAATCCTGGATACGTCCCTGGCAAAAGTTATTTATGTTTGTACTCAAAATAATACGCGTACTCACTCGCGTACTACATAAATACATTTACGTTTCCTCCAGAAAAAAATACCAGTAAAATGAAGGTTTTTGAAAGTACGCGAGTACAGAAAACGTATATGTTTGCTTTTACACTTTTTTTAAATACCAGTATTATTATAACAACTCTGATTTCTGCATTCTACCATGAAATAATAAGCTGTGATATGCTCCTGTAGTATGAAATATCCAACCACTGTACTCACACATGTAAACTTGGGTATATTGTTTTTCTGTTGTTCAGCCGATTATTACCTGATACCCGGTTATTTTTATTACCTGGAACCGAAATTTTGATCATTTTAGAACCGAAAGAACCGAACCGGAACCGAGTTTAAGAACCGAACCGAGAACCGGAACCGAAAATTTTCAGGAACCGAGAACCGATACCCGAACCTAAATCTTTTGGAACCGAGAACCGAGAACCGGAACCGAAAATTTTGAAATTCCCAACCCTACCCTGTAGTGCCAAATGGGGCCGCCATCGCAGGATTCGAGGAGCCGGACACCAAGTTGGCCTTGTCGCTGTTCGGCGCCGCCAACGCTGGCTTCTGCCTCATGGTGCCCGCCACGATCAAACGCAACTGGTGTGCCGTAAGTCATTCACCTTCAATTTGTTTTTTTTTGTTTTTGTGTGTTTCGTACGAGGGATGGAAAAAAGAACTTTTTTCAAACACCTTGATTTATAAAAAAATTTATTTTGATTGATCACATGGTTGTTTACTTGATAGCTTGTAGAAATGGAATGCACTAAAAAGAAAATAAAACCAATTAAAACGACCCTCACTGTCAAACTGTAAGTAAAATCGCGTGCTTGCGTGCAAAAATATGTCAAATACTTATTTTATGTCTACCAGTAATTTTGCCTATTAATTGAAAAAAAATCAGATTTTTCTTTACAATCAATTTTTCAAATCAGTTGAAAAAATCGTGTGCCATCCGTATTCCTCACTACAGTTTCGTGTTAACCAACCGCCCACCATTCACATCCCAGATCTGCGGCGTGGCCAGCCTGAACGCGTTGACCATCGCCGCCATGACGGGCATGTTCTTCAAGGTGCACCCCACCGCCGGCTGGATGGTGTTGCCGCTCGCCGGCTACAGCGGCCTGCTCGCCGTGCCGCTGCTCTTCTCCATGAAGCAGCTCAATGAGAAGAAGGAGTGATTGCTTGGGGGTATCTACTTGGATACTGCAGGTGTCAGTCCAGAGCCTGTAAAATGCTCTGTAAAATGTCAAATGTCATGCAAAGTGTCAAAAGTCATGTAAAATGCCCTACAAAATGTCAAATGTCATGCAAAGCGTCAAAAGTCATGTAAAATGCCCTGCAAAATGGCAACCGAGTTGCCATTTTGCAGGGCATTTTACATGACTTTTGACACTTTGCATGACATTTGACGTTTTACACGGCATTTTACAGGGTCTGCGACTGCCCCCTGGTATTTAGTGATGATCTTTGAATTTACGATGGTTTTAGTCGTTCGACTGCGATCAGCTTGATTCGATCGCAGTTTTAGGTTTTTCTTTGTAGATGCATTTTGTTCTATACATCTCTCAGGCGACAGTTTAGCTTTTGTCCACTGTGTTTTTTATTTATTTAGCCAGTAGCTTTAATTCTCAAATGAACATTGTTTTAGATGGGCACCGTAGTATTTTTGTAGTGTCGAAAAAGAAAGTTGTATTTCGCGTGTAATTGTTGTCTCAAAGAAAGCTTTTTATCTGGCCGTTCAGTGCGGTTATAAATTGTATATATGTTAAATTGTCACTTTTTATGTTGGCTGGTTGAGGGTGTAGCGGCCGTAATGATAACCCGGCCGTAATGAAAGCCTGGCCGTAATGTATTCCCACCCGGCCGTAATGAAAGCCTGGCCGGAATGTAGCATCCCCTACATTACGGCCAGGCTTTCATTACGGCCGGGTGGGAATACATTACGGCCAGGCTTTCATTACGGCCGGGTTTTCATTACGGCGAGGCCCCCGTCGGCTGGTTTTATTAAAACTTTTAGCTCGATATTCGAACTTTTATCCGCGTCACAATGAAGGCACTTCCAAGCGCACGAAGTAAACCCCTTTTTCGTTTCCCGTTTCATCCGAATCGACTGATTCTATACCACGATATTGGCCCGTTTTGCATAACTTGACCTCACTCATATTTATTTAAAAAAAATCTTCCAACTGACATATTTATAGACTAAAAGATAGCAGCCTAAATATTGCGGTTCCAAATGGCGATTGGCCAGGTGCCAGTTCCGCAAATTGAGAAGTGGGAAGTAAAATGGCAAATGAGAAGTGAATTGAGAAGAAAATTGGCAAAAGCGAAGTGAAATGGCAAGTAAATTGGAAAAAGCGAAGTAAAAAAAAATAAAAAGTAACTTCCCTTCGCTTCTGCCAATTTCCTTCTCAATTCACTTCTCATATCTCATTTCCTATCGCATTTGCCATTTTACTTCTCACTTCTCCGCATGCGGAACTGGCTCCAGGACGCGCGATGTATGGCGCTGGCGCAGCTGGTGCCGGGCGCCGCGTCGCTGGTGGGCGCTGCCGCCGTGATGTACGACGGCGGCATGGTGCCCTGGTGGAATGTTGGTTTTGTGGTTGTTATGTCTCGGTTTTGTGGCTTCGTGGTTTCTCTACGTGCCGCGCTTGCGGTGCGAGGTTGATTTTCGGCGAGACGTTTTCGAGCTTAAACTAAGCGCATGTAAACTCTGTGCATGTAAGCTCTCTGCGCAAGTAATCTACTCCCAGTGCATGTACCTAATCTCTGCAAGTAAGCCCTGGTGCCAATCGCTGACCCTGTAGAATGCCAAATGTCAAAAAGTCATGTAAAATGTCCTGCAAAATCGCAACCGTGTTGCCATTTTGCAGGGCATTTTACATGACTTTTGACACTTTGCATGACATTTGACATTTTACAGGGTCTAGAAACGCCTCTTTTTCAGAGCTTGCGTAAACCCGACTGGGCGCCGAAGGATTTGACTGCTTACGTGGTGATGGACACATTGACCATTTTGCCGTTCGGATACGCCGCCTACATGGTTCACAAAAGTGCCGGTTTGTGATTCCTCGTACCTAATTTAGCCATAGTCTGTATCATCCAACTTCGGCGGCCGCATTTTCCATTCCCCATTCACAGAGTCCGGTGGGTCGGACACGCGCACGGCGCTCGCCCTGTACGGGTTGACCGGCGCGGCGCTCGCGTGCAACGTGCCCGCCGGTCTGCAGCGCAGTTTGAGCGGAGTAAGTGTTTGATTTTGAATACTGGCACTCCTACTTTTCAATTACAATTCAGTTGAACTTGGGCATTCAAATCTTGGGCTAAAAGTCGACAAGTTCACTTTGTGCAGCCTTTTTTGTTGGGAAAAGGAAGCGAGAAGTGTGTGACGTGTACCATGGACACCGATTTCTAAAAGTCGACAGGTCCATAATTTTCCCATAAGGCAGATAAATCAGGGCCAAGACAAAAAAATTTGTCGCGTGCAACAAGTCGACAAGTCCATTCCCCTCCAAAAATAGTGATGCAAATGTCCAAATGGGGTTTTATGGACATCCCATTTTTCACATATGTTGTGACCCGCGGCTGAAAGTTTGACACTTTATTATCGACATTTGGCACTTGACGAGAGGCACGAGGAGCACAATTGGACACAGAACGTCCCGTGAATTATTAAACTTAAAATACCTTTTTACTCAAAATCGCATTTTGTAGACTTGTCGACTTTTAGAATTCTACGCCTCAATTTTAATCTAGTGAACTGTACGCAGATCAATTTCTCGTGTCTGCTGGCGGCGGTGTTGGCGTCGGGCACCGTGAGAATGTTCTACCGGGTCAACCCGGACGCGGGCAGACTGGCTTTGCCCTTTGCCCTGTGGGCTTGGTTTTACGTGCTCATGACTAGGAGTGTGGCCGATTTGAACGACTGAGCCCTGTTCGATTTTTCGATCAAACTGAGGTTTATTCCGACAAAAGTATTGCATACGGCGCATGCCATGAGTCAATGGGTATGCAACAGACGACATTATCACAAATAACTCAGCCCTTCACAATGCGGCAATCCCTTGTGATGTCTGAACTTCTCAGAGTCTGAACTTCTCTGGGTGGGTTGGAATTATGAATTATTTGCAGAGTTTCGGAACCCTATATGAAACTGGCTGTCATTCATATATATGCACGCGAAAACTTTGCTTGATTTATCAAGATAGTGTGGCAATCACGCACTCGATAATTGCTTTATTTATCTACAAACGTGACGTTAATCCGCATACTGGCGTCTGTTGCACACCCGTTAACCCACGCCAACGTTTTGTCGGAATATAACTCAGTACCGCCGATTTTTCATTGATTTTTAAATTGTCACTTGAATTGTGATAGCTTGCTTTTGTATGAAAATTTAATGTCGCTTTATTTTTATGCTTTATTGCCGTTAAAAATCGATCTGATGCCTATCCCAGCGTAGTTTATTGACGCACTAAATATTCTTTCCACATCTTTCGAGCTACCTAGCTATTCTTTGTTCATCGATCAAAACAATATTTGATTTCATTGAAGTGACTGCATTTTTACATTGAGGTTTTCCAACACCGGCAAATATACTGAATATTCCTTGTCTTCGTAATAAAATCGACTGCCTGTTTTTTGCATGATAATTGACCTTCAAATGATGTTCATTGTTCGAATCTTTCAACGAATTGTGCACCACGCGCTGCCATATCGCAACCACGAGTTTCGCGTTGTTTATGTCCCACCGCACACTGGGAATATTGGCGCGGAAATGATATTTTCGAAAAAAAATTATTTTTGCAAAACATCGCCACTTAGGCGCTCCACACGATGGAAATGCTGGAATGTCAACTGGTTTGGAGTCGACTCATTTTAGCTGAATTTAAGTAGCAGGATTATTTTCAAGTGCATATGTGGCAATGTCGAAAAGGAATCAATATTGCCATGTGCATTTGAAGGGTGTGCTTCTAAAAGTACCGATCTACAAAAAATCGATTTTGAGATAATCGCGATTGAAAGTTTGGAGCATGCAATACCCATACATGGGTATTGGGTATGGGAATTTTGGGTAAGGGTATTTCGGCCATATTGTTGGGTATCCACATGCATGGGTATAATCATTGATTATAGACATAACACTAGCTATATAAAATTTAGGGAATTGTATTTTTGCAGTACAGTACATTTGAAAGGAACAAATTGGTAATAGCATGTAGATCGGTATTTTTTAAAGCACAAAATCAGAGAGCTGTAGATCGGTACTTTTACCCATAATAAAAAAGCACAAAATGAGTTTTTGCGCAAGCGGACGCCGATCTGACATCGGTACTTTTAGAAGCACAAAAAATAATGTGCAGATCGGTACATTTCAAAGAACAGTTTTGAAAAAAGTGTGTAGATCGGTACTTTTAAAGACACAAAAGCTGAAAAAGCTTGTAGATCGGTACTTTTAAAATTTCAAAAACTGTAATTTGCGATTTTTTTGCTTTTTTCGACCCCCCATATCTCAAAATTGAATTTCGCACCCCCCACATATTATATATATTTTTGAAGCGCATTTTTATGGGGACCCCAAAAATGGTCCTAACTCAAATTTGAAAAATTTGTAGATTGGTACTTTTAGAAGCACACCCTTCATTTGAACATGGTTTCGTGACCCATAAACTTGAATCTTGATGAAAACCATTCGACCAGTTGACATTGGGGAGTCTGCAGCATAATCCAAGTGCGCATAATCCAAGCACAAAATGGGGCAAAATCCAAACAAAATGCCGCATAATCCAAGCAAAACACCCATACCCAAAATCGAGACTAATCCAAGCAAAAACCAGGCAAAATCCATGCAAAATGCTGCATAATCAGCAGTCCTCACCTAACACACTGCATGTATGTTGTATTTATGTATTCTATGGGGTAGATTTCAGAATGGAGCGACAATGAGAGAGAGAGAGAGCAATCATTGAGGCTATGGAGAGACTAGTCTAGGGCTTATTTGTATTCCTAAATACTTTAATTACCTATCGTTGCATTGTATATTTCCTACATAACAATTTATATTAAATATAATATAACTATTTCTATACTATATGTATACAATCTAAAAAAATAAGCACCTTCACACAACTGTAATACACACTGTAATTAATGCCATTGACCTGCATGTGAAATCTGCACACCCCTAATAATGCTGCATGCACATTTGCACTGTACTGTACTTAAATACATAATTACATAAGAAGCGGGCTTGCTTCGATTATGCTTGGATAATGCCTCATTTCTGCTTGGATTTATGCTGCACTTGTCGGCACAAAAAATGCATGTATCTTTAAACCGATAGTGCTTGGATTATGCTCAAAAATTACTTGGATTATGCTTGATTGGATTATGCGCACTGGGTCTTTGAGCTTTCCCCGACATTGGGATGTCAACTGATGTCAACTGCACCAACCGGTTTTCATCAAGATTTCAGTTTATGGGTTGCGAAACCATGTTCAAATGCACATGACAAATTGATTCCGTTTCGACATTGACGCATGTGCACTTGAAATTGTCATGCTACCAAAATTGAGCTAAAATCGAGTTGACACTGAAACCAGTTGACATTCCAGCGTGTGGAGCGCCTTAATCTTGTCTGAAGGGAAATTTAAGAATTAGGAATTTAGAGTCCTTCGTGCGATTCTCATTTGGGCACAAATTTATGGTTTGATTTATCGGTTCCGCATGCATAAATCTGCGTCGAAAGTCCACCCGGACGCGGGACAAAATTTTCTTTCCAGTGTACCCATGCCCATTGCTAAAAACTACTCGCTTACGGAACTACCCCCCTCCAGTTGTCTCAGGTCCATTCATTGCTCGAAGCCAGTATGTCGAACATGTTGTCCGAGGACACGCGCGGCGTGCTGTTGGCGCAGTTGGTGCCCGGCTCGGTGGCCGTCGCCGGAGCTGCGGTTTTGATGGTGGACAAGGAAATGATGCCGTGGTTCAAGGTGTGTTGTCAGTGACGCCATGGCGCGGCCACTACAACTGGCGCCAGCGCCAATTTTGGGTGAAATTCGCGACCCGTTCTCGGGGTACTCCTCCCGTTAGGGTGGCAGAATTCACCATACCGCATTTAGATAAAATACCGTAGCGCATTTTTTTAAATTTACCTTGCTGTTTACCGAAATTTGAGAAATTTACCGTACCGCGTACCTAAATTCCCGAAATCCGCAAAACTGACAAATTGCCGTACCGTTGACCGCAAAGCCGTACCGTTTACCGCAAAGCCGTACCGTTTACCGCAAAGCCGTACCGTTTACCGCAAAGCCGTACCGTTTACCGCAAAGCCGTACCGTTTTTCACACTCCACCGCATGAAATTACTGTGCTTCCCGCAGGATCTGAAGAAACCCGACTGGGCGCCCAAGGACGTCCGCTGCTACATGGCCATGGACATGTTGACCATGATGCCGCTCGGCTGCGCCGCCTACCTGGTGCCAGTCTCAGACGCTGTAAAATGTCAAATGTCATGCAAAGTGTCAAAAGTCATGTAAAATGCCCTGCAAAATGGCAAAAGCGTTTGCCAAATTGTAGGGCATTTTACATGACTTTTGCCAATTTGCATGACACTTGACATTTTACAGGGTCTGAGACTGCCCCTGGTCTACAAGCACGGCGGCGGCTTCGACAACCCACAGACTAAAACTGCGCTCGGCCTGTATGCCGCCGCCAACGCGAGCATCTTGTTGAACCTCACACAAGGGTACACCAGGAACTTTAAAGGGGTCAGTTTTTGCGGTTTTTGATCAACTCTTCGCTGGTTTTAATCGTTTATTTTTGAGGCTTACACCGCGGACCGCACGCTATGCATTTTATGAAGGAAACAATCAATAGTGACGTCATCGTTAATGAACTGATTATATCCCCTTGAAATGCCCCTTCCTAGATGAAGTTCACGAAAATTTCTGACGAAATAATAACCCCCCTAGAAATACCTGCTCGTTCATTTCTCCCCTCTCAAATTTTTTCCACTATTTAAAAATAAACCCCCGGGGGTATTTTAAGGAAATACGGTAAATAATAAACCAAACGTTCACCACTCTCAGATGGCATTCGGCTCGCTTATATCGGCCGGCCTAATGACTGGCGCAGCGGTGGCTTTCTACAAGGTGCACCCGCAGTCGGGCGTCATGGTGGTGCCGTTCGCCGCCTGGACGTGGTTCTACGCGGTGCTGTTCAGAAGCGTTCGCAGCTTGAACGAGGAATAGCCCGTTTAGATGTGAATCGATTGGGTTTAGATTTCAGGTGCAACTTCCAAACGGCACTGTGTCGGTGCACAAGTTTACCCGGTGCACAAGTAACAAGAGTAGTATAAGGGCGCCATGGTGCGGCGTACTCTGGCGCTCTCAAATGGCGCCATTCCATCACTAATCATGTGTATACTTGTTGTTTTGGAGGGGGGGGGGGGTTCGCAGGGGTTCCATATATAAAGGATTTCAAGCCTTAGAAGGAAAAATTGCGAAAAAACGCTAGATAGATATGTAGATAGCTGGAGCGTTTGGCGGGTAACCCCCACCCCTCCACCCCCCATACTGAACCCCTGCAGTGCCCATGAAGCCCAGTGCTCGAATACGTACCAGGGCCGTACCTGAGCACCGGGTCTACAGTTGCACCGGGTAAACTTGTGCACTGGGGACCCTACGAAGTGTCCTTTAAAATGTTGAATGTCATACAGAGTCAAAAGTTATGTTAAATGTCCTGTAAAAAGGCAAATGTACGTTTGCCATTTTACATGACCATTGAACCATTGCATGACACTTTACAGGGCACCCTACGGGCATGGTAGTTCCTACTGGCTTAATTCGGGTTTAGTCTAGGTTATTATTCTGCGGCACTTTTTTTTACTTGTTGATGATTTATGGTTTTTTATTAGTATTTAGAAGATTTAGTGCGTAGAGTTCTGTTCTCCGATGGCTTCATTCGTGCGAGTTAATGGCGCTACGCACACTGAAGCCGAAATATTCGGCATACGCACGTTTTTGACAAATGCTGAATTATATGCTGAATAGAAAAAAACTTGCTGAACTCAAATCGTCCGTACTCTTGAAAATTAGGCGGTTTGTCAATTCAGCATGTATTTCAGCATTCAAAAGATGCGTACACTTTTTCATGCTGAAACCATTCGGCAAAATCAGATGAAATGTTGAATGCTGATAACGCTCAAATTCGTCCGAATTCGTCCGAATATCGTGCGCACGTTTTCAAAATTCAATATGGCAGCCCCTAAAATGCCGAATTTAAAACGTCCGAACGGCAATTTTTCAATTCGGATTCGGCAGATGAAAACGTGCGTATGCCGAATATTTCGGCTTCAGTGTGCGTAGCGCCATTCGGTACTACGTGGTTATTTTTACCGGTGCGAACATTTTGATGTCCAATGTTTCACTTTTTCTCAATTTGATCGTGTTGTTAGGCGAACTTTAGCTTTTATAATACGACTGAGTGCGATACACAGTAAATACAAACAAAAAAGTTTACTGCATTAGTTTTTACCTCGCGTGACTCACATGCCGTTTATTTTCGAAATACCCCTAGGGGGTTTATTTTTTCTGAGTGAAAATTTTCAGAATGGGGGGGCAGTTGTTCATCAGCTCGTTTTGACTTGGGGGTTTATTCAAGAGGGGGGTATTTCGCGCAAATACTGTAGCTTACTTATGCTGCTGTGTAGTGACCATAGCTGAAATCGGGGTTAGCATTTTGAGGGGGGGTCGGCCTGCGAGCACGTGCTTATAACTGGGGAACCGCTTGGCGAAAAATGTTGAAATTTGGATATGATATGGTTTCAGGTCGGGGCTCCCACGTTTTATCGAGAAACTTTTTCTCGGACCCCCCAGACCGGAGATAGGGTGGGTCTATAAAAAGGTCGTAATTTACGAAATTTTTGGGTGTCGCCTAGAACATGCTAACTTTGCACATCTATAACTGGACTGTTTGTGTCCGATTTTAGTCATTACGATTTTAAAATGGTCACAAATGTTTGGAGAGTTCATTTCTGAGGTCAAAGGGGTGATATACGATTGTGTTTAGGTATATCGATTTGGCCTGATTTCGAAATGCAAAATTTACAGAAAATTTCTTTTTTGAACATGCTATCTTATACTCCTGATCGAGAGAAACACCATACCGAAAGAATGATATCGATATCTCTCTCCGATCAAAAGTTATAGCACTTCAAACTTTCGCCTCCCGTCCACGTAAATAACCGCATGAACGTCAATGCGTTCAAATTCAAAACTCAATATCTCGACCGTTGTTAAACTCGTGAATTATCAAACTTAAAATAGCTTTTTACTCAAAATCGCATTTTGTAGACTTGTCGACTTTTAGAATTCTACGCCTCAATTCTAATCTAGTGAACGGTGCGCAGATCAAAATCTCGTGTCTGCTCGCGGCGGTGTTGGCGTCGGGCACCGTGAGAATGTTCTACCGGGTCAACCCGGACGCGGGCAGACTGGCTTTGCCCTTTGCCCTGTGGGCTTGGTTTTACGCAAGGACGTAGCCAGGGGGGGGCGGGGGGGGGGGGCGGCCGCCCCCCCCCTTCCCGGACTGGGCAAAAAAATGTGCCAGAAATGGCACTTCCGGAAGACGATTTAGTCGCAGTTTGAAAAAAATTTGCGCGCAAGCGCGCATTTTACCGTCACACAACATGTATTTTCAGTTGACCAGTATGCGCGACCCCAAAGCCAGTTAAAAAACCCTTAATTCCTGTCCGTCTCGCTGTATATGCCTGTAAGATACAGACATATACAGCTGTTTTGGCGCCAATGCCAACGCCAGTGGCGCGATGGCGTCACGCCTATGACTGGCGCCGGCGCCATGGCGCAATTCCCTGACTGCAGAGCCAAAATTTTAGAGGGGGTGGGGGCGCCGCCCCCCCCCCCGTTCGTCGAGCTCCGTATACAATCCGCCCCCCCCCCCCCCGCTCAAAAATCCTGGCTACGTCCCTGGTTTTACGTGCTCACGACTAGGAGTGTGGCCGATTTGAACGACTGAGCCCTGTTCGATTTTTCATTGATTTTTTTAAATTGTCACTTGAATTGTGATAGCTTGCTTTGACATTATATTTTTAATTGTAATATCGCTTTATTGCTTATGCTTTATTGCCGTTCGAAATCGATCTGATGCCTATCCCAGCGTAGTTTATTGTGCCATCACACACTTGTTTTCACCGTGAAACTGAATTTTTTTCAAATGCAGATTAATCAACACTTTAATTTCATTTAAATGTGAATTTGAATTAACGAAAGTTTAAATTTGAAAACTAAAAGACATATACAGCATACAAAAAGAGTAGCTGTATGTCGCCATGTGGCCATTTCAGTTTTCACACAAGTCACGGTGAAAACTAGTGTGTGTAGGGCCATTGACGCACTAAATTTTCTTTCCACATATTTCGAGCGGGGATGGTCCGGCCGTAAAGTAAACCCGGCCGTAAAGTAGAGGGTGCTACTTTAGGCCGGGCATCATTACGGCAGAGTTGTTTAAAGTACTGAACTTTTTTCAAAGTAAACGTAAACGTAAAGTAGAATTTTTCTACTTTTACGCTGTGTAAAAGGTGAGTAAACGTAAATATCTGTAAATACTCGTTTTATGTACTCGCGTACTTTCAAAAAGTACGCGAGTAACTGAGTACCGGTATTTTTTCGGGAGGAAACGTAAACGTATTTACGCAGCACTCGAGTATACGTATTTATCGAGTAAACGTAAATACGTTTGTACAACTATGCATTACGGCCGGATTTACTTTACGGCCGAGATCTCGCCATTTCGAGCTACCTGGCTATTCTTTGTTCATCGATCAAAACAATATTTGATTTCATTGAAGTGACTGCATTTTCACATTGAGGTTCTCTAATACCGTTCCTAGTCTTCGATAATAAAATGTATTGCCTGTTTTTTGCATGACAATTGACCTTCAAATCCTGGTCATTGTTCGAATCTATCAACGAATTGTGCATTACGCGCTGCCATATCGCATCGCAACCACGAGTTTCACGTTGTTTTTTTATGTTCTAGCACACATTGGAAATATTGACGCGGAAATGATATTTCCGAAAAATTGTTACTTTTGGAGCGAGAAAGTAGGGTCCTTCAAGCGATTTCATGTTGGTGCAAATGTTTGGATAGATTTATTGCTTCCGCATTCATAAATCTCAGTCAAAAATCTACCACCGACGCAGGGACGCAATTTTCCAGTGTGCCGCGCCTATTCGTGTCACTAAAAAACATCACACGCGCAGAAATACCCCCCTTCAGTTCTCTCAGGTTCATTCCATTGCTCAAATCGAATATGTCGAACATGTTGTCCGAGGACACGCGCGGCGTGCTGCTGGCGCAGTTGGTGCCCGGCTCGGTGGCCGTCGCCGGAGCTGCCGTTGTGATGGTTGACAAGGAAATGATGCCGTGGTTCAAGGTGTGTGGCTGTGATCGGAGAGTTTAGGTTCACTTAAGCCGATAGATAAACGTTTGTCATTGGGCGAATGTCGAACTGAAGGCAATAACCTGTTGCCGTATGCTATCGATGCTGTTTTTGTGGTTCATTCCATAGCTGTCAGCCACAATCAATCAAACATTAACCAACTATTTTCATCCAAACAAATTCAGCTATGTCTGAAGTATGTCGCTTGTTTCATACAAACATGCGTGGTGTCTAGGGTGTCAAATTTCCGGTTTCCGTTTTCCGCAGGCAAATTTTTTTCCGTTCCGTTTTCCGGCTGCTGAAATTTTTTTCCGTTTCCGTTTTTGCCAAGTGCAAATTTTTTTCCGTTCCGTTTTCCGGCTGCTGAAATTTTTTTTCCGTTTCCGTTTTCCCGTTAAAAATTTGTTTTGACACCCTAGTGGTGTCTGGTCGGCATGGCTGCTTGCTGTGCATCCAGCCTGGTGCCAGTCCCAGACCCTGTAAAATGTCAAATGTCATGCAGGTGTCAAAATGTTAAGTGTCAAAAGTCATGGAAAATTGCCTGCAAAATAGCAAACGTACGTTAACGTATGGCATTATCCGTGACTTTTGACCACGGTTGGCAAAATCTCAGGAAAAAAATTAAATCGTGTTGCTTGAGTTTCTACCTGTCTATTTTGGTAACTGGGGGCTGTACCAAGCCCTGTGAAGTGTTAAATGTCATGCAAAGTGTCAATTGTCATGACAATTGACGCTTTGCTTGACATTTGACATGACACAGGGGTCTCCTAGGGGGGGCTGCCCCCCCCAACTCCGCCAACTATCTATCTATCCCGGAGGTCACTCAGCTATCTATCTATCCCGAGGCAAAAGTTTTGCCTACTACCCCCAAAGACCCCCCCCCCCAAATCGCTCAACTATCTATCTATCTGGAGTGGTTTTTGAGAAATTTTGCCCAAATTTTCACTCAAAATCACTAATTTTTGCACCTTTTTATAGTTTTTCACCTTCAAAATTGTGCTCTCCGGCTATATGCATGGTTATATGCCTGTTTTTAGCCATTTTAAACCTACTTTTGGCCACTTTTAACTGATTATTAGCGATTTTTCCCGTTTCGGCCTTCTATGCACTGAAAAAGCCTATATATTTTGCCCCCGCGAGCCCCCCCAGCCCCCCCAGAAATTTTTTTCAGCTATCTATCCCTCCGGAGGAGCGATATGCTATCCACCCAGCCCCCGCAAGGGCCAAAATCTTGGAGACCCCTGACATGACATTTGACACTTTACTTCACATTTGTCATGACAATTGACATTTATAAAGCATTTATTTCACTTTGAATTGCAAATATTCAGATTTACTCCTTATTTTGGATGTTTTCCAAAAACTCCTAGGGATGGCCAAGGTTTTTTTCAAAAGTTTTTTAAAATTAAAAAAACGTTTTATTTAAAAAAACCCTGACCATCGAAACCATTTTTTTATTTTATAAAAACCTTGGCCAAACGTTTTAGTACTAAGCACTAGGTATATTGCAATTTTTTGGCCCAGCGCGCAATATCACCAGCACTTTACTATTTGTTTTGGTTTTTATTGGTTATGAGGTATTTTTAGTGTAAAAGCTTCCACTTGTTCATGCTATTGTGTCATAATAAGCCGTGATATGTTAGTGTAGTATATAATATCCAGTCAATGTGCCACCATAAACTTGTACAATGTGAAAAATCACTGCTAATGAATTAGCCTTCTATTGTGACCTAATTTAAACACTATTTCAACTTCACTTAGTCAGGGACATTCGACAAAAGCCGATATACGTAATAAGTCGACATAAAACGGACAGAAACCACTTATAATGCAATAACATGACTCTACATCCATTTTATGGCTATATATAACATCACAAAGTACTGTCACCTGTCTGATTTACATGTATATGTTGAGTCATGACCATATTGGGGAGCTTTTGAAAAATAATGGTTGAAAAAAATAAAACCCTTTTTTGAAGAAAAAAACGGGTTTTTTCAAAAAGACCCTTGACGTTGAAAAAAAAACTTTTTCGGCCATCCCTACTAACTCCCAAAATATTTGTCGACCAACAAAATTTGTGGAATTAGATAAGTGTAGACAAATGTTCAAGTTATCTGAAAAGTGCGGGTAAAGCTTTGTCGCCAAAACACATTTGGAATGAAACTCTTCATCTGCATCTGTGGGGGCTAAAGATGTGTGCATGTAAAGATGAGTAGCGGTTAGCTTTAGATGACTGGCAGGTCCAGATTAGTACCGGTTTAAATGAGTAATGAGCCCTATGCAGTTATACTGCACAAAATGTGTGTGTGTGTGTCTGAGCAGCTATACTTGATGCTGGGTACACACAAGGACGTATCCAGGGGGGGGGGGGCGGGGGGGGGGCTGCAGCCCCCCCCCCCTTCCCGGGGTGAGACCCAAAAAGTCCCGGAAAATGCAACTTTTCCCATATATTTTCCGATGTTTCTTAAAAATTTTGCGCGCAAGCGCGCAATGTCGTCCCCATGCATTGTATTTTCAGCGGATCGGCCCCTGTAAACCAATATACTCGGAAATAAAACCCATTTTTGCGATTTTCGCTGTATATGTATGCATTTTAGATACATATAAAGCGGTTCCTGGCGCTGGCGCCAACGCCAATAGCGCCATGGAATGATGCCTTTGTATGGCGCTAGCGCCAAAACGCCTCTCCGTCCCTATATAGGGAAAAAATTTAGGGGGGGGGCTGAGCCCCCCCCCGTTCGCCGGCCCCCGTAAACAAGCAGCCCCCCCCCCGCTCAAAAATCCTGGATACGTCCCTGGGTACACAGTAGCAACGCCAATCAGCCAGTCAGAAAAAGCATGCTCATGTGGAACACCGATTTGTAGGCATACAAATAGTTTTGATGCAGCTAAATTGTGAATGAGTGGTGGCAAGCATGGTAGTGACACAGGAATAATTTGAATGTTGGCAACATTGTAACTTTACCCAGAACCATGCTCCCAGCCCATTACGGAATCACATTGAGATTATGTTATCTTCAATTTAATATTTTTTGTGGAAGATAATTTGCTGCTGTCTCCGCGTGAAACAGCCATGTGCCCCCTGCAGGATCTGAAGAAACCCGACTGGGGTCCCAAGGACATCCGCTGCTACATGGCCATGGACATGTTGACCATGATGCCCGTTGGCTGCGCCGCCTACCTGGTGCCAGTCCCAGACCCTGTAAAATGCCTTGTAAAGTGTCAAATGTCATGCAAAGTGTCATGAGTCATGTAAAATGCCCTGCAAGATGGCAACCGAATTGCAGAGCATTTTACATGACTTTTGACACTGCATGACATTTGACATTTTATAAAGCAGTTTACAGGGTCTGGGACTGTCCCCTGGTCTACAAGCACGGCGGCGGCTTCGACAATCCAGAGACGAAAACTGCTCTAGGCCTTTTTGCCGCCGCCAATGCTAGCCTCCTCTTTAATTTCACACAGTCTATCACCAGGAACTTGAAAGGGGTTAGCTTTGGACAGTTTTTGATCAGTTGTCCGTTGTCCCTAGCACGGAATTTAGGATTGAGTCATATAGTTGAAGTAATTGTAATAGTTTCTCGTAATTGTCTGAAATACTCATTAATTTAATAAAATTTCGTCGAACACCTTTTATTTCCACAAACTATACACACCAGTGACTTTACACACGTTGCACGCGTGGTTCTATATATATATGGTCCAACTATATTTAACGCATGCGATTTTCAAAAAAGTTAATAAAATTCATTACTGTTATAACGTTTATACGTCAACGTATACACAACAGTGAATTTTTCATCTTTTTCAAAAATCGCATGCTTCAATTATCATTGGCACGCTTCCAACGTGAGACATAAATAACTGCGAGTGCAGTGTATCAAATCCAGTCCGCCCAGAACAAAGAACAACCCATAGCTCACCACTCTCAGGTGGCATTGGGCTCGCTACTATCCGCTGGCCTTATGACGGGCACGGCGGTGGCCTTCTACAAGGTGCACCCGCAGTCGGGCGTCATGTTGGCGCCGGTCACCGCTTGGTGGTGGTTCTACGTGGCCCTGCTGACCAACATGTGCTCTTTGAACGAGGAGAAGCCTGGGCAGAAGTGAATCGATTGGGTTGGGTTTTCTGGTGGCACTTTCTGATCCTGTAAAGTGCCCTGTAAAATGTCAACTGTCTGCAAAGGGTCAAGAGTCATGTAAAATGGCAAACGTATGTGCATTTTACATGACTTTTGGCCGTTTGCATGACATTTCACAGGGCACCCTACAGGATGTCCGAGTGCCCCCTAGTTACATTTTGATTTAGTGTGGGTTATTCTACGGTAGTGTCTTATATTTACTTGTTGATTGGTTTTTATGATTTATGGTTTTTGATTCATTTAGAAAATTTACTGCGTAGATTTCTCTTCTGCGATAGCTTTATTTGTGCAAGTTGTTCGGTACTACGTGGTTATCTTTTCCGGTGCGAACATTTTGGGTGTGTAGTGTTTCACTTCACTTGGGCAAACTGTAGCTTTTATAAAACGACTGAGTGCGATACGCAGTAAAAACAAACAAACAAAGTTTACTGCATTTGTTTTTACCTCGCGCGACTAACATGCCGTTTCTCTTCGAAATACCCCCAGGGGGGGGGGGGGGGGTATTTTTTAAAGTGAAAATTTTGCGAGGGGGTATTTTTTAATTTGCTCGTTTTGACCTGGGGTATTTCGAGGAAGTTTTATTCAAGCGGGGGGGGGGTATTTCGCGCAAATACGGTTTCTGTGTGAAGCCTTTGAAGGGAGTCTGCACCGCTCGGCATCTAAACCTGCATGGCATCTGGACCCGCGTGGCATGGATTTCTGCCTGCATGGCATCTAGACCCGCGTGGCATCTATCGTCCCATAGATGCCAAGCGGGCTACATGCCTGCACATGCCATGCGGTCTCCATTGAGCATTGCGGGCTGTTGCGCGCCTGTGCATGCATAGTGTCCCAAAATGAATTCTGACAAAAAATGTTGTTTTTTTCCAAAAATTCATGCTGAACCTTTACTTGCACAGCTGAAATATTACTCGCTGAACCTGTCACCCTGCAACTTATTTTTATAGGAGTACACTTGTTGATCTAGTCCAGTGTATCATGTGCACAAAAAATATGAATTCAAAATGTGTAAAAATTTCAATGTTTTTCCCAATTATTGTTTTCAGATGTCAAGTGTCTCTGAATTTTTTTATTTAAATGCAAATATGAGTACTGTTTGAAATGGGGAAGAAGGGTAGATAAATACATGCATGCCCATGCAAATTCATACACACAATTCTTTAGTAACCCTGTAAGAGTGGCTACTAGAATAAATTTTTATCAAGCCATTTTTTGGTAGGAATTGCATTTTGGGACACCATGCATGTAAAAAGCCTCAGTGTTAAGGGGCAACACTCAAATTGATCTGGGTAGTGTGGTGAAATATGCATTGAATATTGTGTACATGGTGGCTTAGAAATAGATGGTCAAATTAGATATTTTTAACAGATTTTCTGGGATCATTTTTAATTTAATTTTCTCAAAATCAGCCAATTTGAAATGTGAAATTGAAATAAAATATTGATCAATATATTTAGTGTTGTGTTCATCCAAATAATGTGTTTGATTGAAATTTAGCCATATGCACTAAACTAGGAAACTAGGAATCCACTAATGTAGGCCACCCTGTAAATGAGTTAAAATTCCATGTGAACACTGCTGGAACTCAATGTTGAAAGCCACTTGAACAGGGTGGCCCAATACACATGGAAGTTTACAAAGCTGTTTCCAAAAATGATCAGTCAATTTGAGTGTTGCCCCTTAACACTGAGACTTTTTACATGCATGGTGTCCCAAAATGCAATTCCCACAAAAAATGGCTTGATAAAAATTTATTCTAGTAGCCACGCTTACAGGGTTACTAAAGAATTGTATTTATGAATTTACATGGGCATGCATGTATCTACCCTTCTTCCCCATTTCAAACAGTACTCATATTTGCATTTAAATTAAAAACATCAGAGACACTTGACATCTGAAAATTATAATTGGGAAAAACATTGAAATTTTTACACATTTTGTATTCATATTTTTTGTGCACATGATACACTGGACACGTAGACCCCCCCTGCCCGCTTGGCATCTGGCCCTACCCGCCCGTTTGGCATCTATGCCTCAGTCCGCTTGGCATCCAGCATTGGATAGATGCCAAGCAGGTCTAGATGCCAAGCAGGCAGAAATCCATGCTATCCGGGTCCAGATGCCAAGCGGATTAGATGCCATTTAGGCATGACCCTTTGAAGGTGCGCAGATCAATTTTTCATTTGCTTTTACAGTAACAAAATTTATATCGATGGTTTATTGCCGATCACAATTGATCTGATATCTATTCGAGCGCGATTGATATGCACACACAATATACTTTTCCACACATTTCGAGCTAAATTGATTCTTAAAAGCTATATTTTGTTCATCGATCAAAACTTTTGATTAGATTGAAGTGACTGCACTTTCACATTGATTCTCAAACATAACTGATATCGATACTGAATATTTCTAGTTATCCCAATAAAATTTATTGCCTGTCTTTTGCACGACAATTAACCTTCAAATCTGCTCATTGTTCGATCTATCAACGAATTGTGCACCACGCGCTGCCATATCGCAACCACGAGTTCCACATTGGCCCTACACACACTAGTTTTCACCGTGACCGATGTGAAAACTGAAATGGCCACATGGCGACATTCAGCCTACTCTTTTTGTATGCTATACGTGTTTTAGTTTTAAAATTTTAACTTTCATTAATTTAATTTCTAATTGAAATAAAATAAAATAATTCAACCGTGTTCATTAAATTGCATTAAAAAAATTCAGTTTTCACACGAAGTCACGGTGAAAACTAGAGTGTGTAGGCACATTATGTCACACCACACACTGGAAATTTTGGCGCGGAATGAAATTTTCGGAAATACCTAGTTAATTTTTGTGAAAAAATTGTCCATTACGCTTAGGGATGGCCAGCGATTTGTTACAACCGCTTTGAAAAAAGCGCTGGCAAACTTTTTATCCGGATTTGGTAGTTCACTTGGTATTTTGGTTGCTGGTGGTGGTGTACCCCGCCCCCCAAAAGTTCAGTTTATCTATCCCCAGCACAAACTATTAGGCCGCGTTTACACGGATTTTTTGTGACGATTCGACAACATTAAAAAGTCCAATAAGTTGCGTAAAAAGATTCCATATTCATGACAAGAAGTGGTCAACTATACATTCTCCTTAGGCGAATATGCATGTCAAATTGCAGAATCGTGCTTGAAGTTCAGGTGTTATAGACGTTTGGAAACATTTTGCTGTTGTCGGTAGCTGTCGGGAGACTGTCCGACAGCTTCCGACAGCTTCCGACAACAGCAAAATGTTTTCAAACGTCTTTAACGCTTGAGCTGCAAGCACGATTCTGCAATTTGACATGCATTTCGCCTAGGGAGAATGTATAGTTGACCACTTCTTCTCATGAATATGGAATTTTTTTTCTCAACTTATTGGACTTTTTAATGTTGTCGAGTCGTCACAAAAAATCCGTGTAAACGCGGCCTTAATCTATTTACCCATCAAGTGTGTTGTGCGCCTAAAAATATTAATCACGCGTAGAAATACCCCCCATTTCAGTTCTCTCAGGTTCATTTCGTTGCTCAAATCGAATATGTCGAACATGTTGTCCGAGGACACGCGCGGCGTGCTGCTGGCGCAGTTGGTGCCCGGCTCGGTGGTCGTAGCCGGGGCTGCCATGTTGATGGTTGACAAGGAGCAGATGGCCTGGTTCAAGGTGTGTGGTCCATTGGCCCCACACGCACTAGTCGATGTCAACTGTTTTTTTTTTGTCCCAATGGTGTGTGGTTCTACGGTTGGCGCTGGCGTCATGGCGCCTTTCCGCTACTCTGTAGGTGAAATTTTAGAGGTGGGTGCCGTTAGCGGGCTCCGTGAACAAACTCCCCCGCTCAAAAATATATATAGTTTGCTGCTGTCTCCGTTAGGGTGGCTGAATTCACCGTACCGTACCACAGTTTTGAAAAATTTACTGTACCTACTGTTTGCCGCAATCGTAGAAATTTACCGTACCGTGCAGTGTACCGCAATTTTGTACATTTACGGTACCGTGCCATTTGCCGAAAAACCAAGATGTACCGTACCGTAAAATTTACCTTACCGTACCGCAAAGCTTATCTTTTATCAGCCCCCCTCCCCGCAGGATCTGAAGAAACCCGACTATGCGCCCAAGGACGTCCGCTGCTACATGGCCATGGACATGTTGACCATGATGCCCGTCGGCTGCGCCGCCTACCTCGTATACAAGAACGGTGGTGGCTTCGACAATCCAGAGACGAAAACTGCGCTCGGCCTTTTTGCAGCCTACCATGCTAGCATCTTGTTGAACCTCACACAGGCAATGACCAGGAACTTGAAAGGGGTCAGTTTTGGACTGTTTTTGATCAACTCTTCGCTGTCGCTGCCCTGTCCCGGTAGACATTTAAACCCGCTAGACATGTATTGGTCTGTTGCAAAGTTTTTTGCCGTTTGAAACTCGTTTTCTCTTGGATCATCCCGGATCGTTTGGTTTCAGCCGAAGTATACGCTGCAATTATAGCTCCATGTAAAATTCATCAATACAACTTTATTGTGAAATTATCTATATGAAAGTGGATAATGATACATGTCTCCAATATTATGTTTCTCACTGATTTTACATAAAAATATCAGTGAAAAATAGATAACCACAGAAACTGTTGACCGTGCATGTTTAGTTTTGGACATGATTAAGAGGTGGATTAGAACTGGATTAACTTTTGTGATTTCAATTTTGCAGTAAAATATAATGCTTGGATTAATTCTAGCTTATATAACCATGTATACTTATATCCCAAAATAGCGTTTCAAGGCTGAAAATTGAGTGAACAATTTTGAGTGAAAATTCCGGAAAAATCACTCAAAATTTGCTATACTTAATTATATAGATAGCTGAGCAAATTAGGGGGTGGCTGAGGGGAAAGTAGCTGGAAAATTATATGGCATCAACTACGTGCTCAGTGTATAGTGATATTAAATATATACATGGTTATATACCCATTTTACCTACATGTCGAGCGGGTTTACATGTCTACTGGCACAGGGCCGTTCGAACCCCTTAAATATCCGCGATCTAAAAATTAAGCCATCACTCAACACGCGCAGGTGGCATTGGGCTCGCTAATTTCCGCCGGTCTCATGACGGGCACGGCGGTGGCCTTCTACAAGGTGCACCCGCAGTCGGGCGTCATGGTGGTGCCGGTCACCGCCTGGACGTGGTTCTATGCGGTGCTGTTCAGGAGCGTTTGCAGCTTGAACGAGGAAAAGCCCGTTTAGATGTGAATCGATTGGGTTTAGTGTTCTGGTGCAACTCACAGATTCTGTAAAGTGGCCTGTAAAATGTCAAAATGTCATGTAAAATGTCCCGTAAAATGGCAAAGGTACGTTTGCCATTTTACATGATCGACTTTTGACACTTGCATGACATTGACATGTTACAGAGTACTTTACATGGTCTAGGCCCCCTAGGTTATTTCGGTTTAGACTGGTTTATCCTGTTGGAGTGTCTTATATTTACTTGTTGATTGGTTTTAAGGCTTAGTACTTAGAAAAGATTTAGTGCGTAGATTTATATTCTGCGATGGTTTTATTTGTGCGAGTTGTTGGGTAAAAACTACGTGGTTACGATTACCGGTGCGAATATTTTGGTGTCTGGTGTTTCACATTTTCTCAAATTGATTGTCGTTAGGCGAACTGTAGCTTTTGCAATACAGCTGAATGCGATCGTTTAAAAACACAAAAAAAACAAAGTTAACTGCATTTTTTTTTAACCTCGCGTGACTAACATTTTACCTAGCTTATTTTGCTGTGTGGCGACTCACATTGACCACCCTACATGCATTCCATGTTGCTTTGCTTAGTTTTCATGGCGTGTTCAATCCCGTCATGGATAGCCACGCGTTGAACTCACTCCTACTGCGCGCTCGCTGCTTCAATCAACTGCCGCTCAGTGTTGTGAAAAGCTTTTTCAAATAAACGTAAATGTAAAGTATTCATTTTTACTCACCCCGTGAGTACAGAAAACGTAAAGTATAATTTTGTTACTTTTACTCATGAGTGAATGTGATGAAAATACTTTTCCCCTAGAAAATGTAGAAGTGAGTACTTTTGAGAAATTTTGCCTTGATTTTCACTCAAAATCACCAATCTCCATTCCTTTTTCAAATTCGCTGGTTCATGTGCTTCTTGCCCTATTACACCTATTTTTGGTATTTACTCAGTACTCGAGTATACGTATTATCCGAGTAATCGTAAATACGTTTAAACAACCATGCTGCCGTTTATGACCTTATATTTATGTTAGCATGTTTATGGAAAAGAAATTGCCCATTTTGATCAGTTTTCCTCAATGTGCGCAAAACCTCTTGCGTAGGTCGAAATACCCCCCTCAAAATGGACACTATGAATTTATAACCGCCCTCGAAATACCCCCCCCTCCCAATTTCAGTGTATAGAGAACATAGATGACGAAAGCTTTGGGAAACGCAGCACACACGTTAAAAACAATGAGTGTGTTATGTAAGAACAGGGTCACCCTCAAAATTTGCACTCTGAAAAAAAAAACCCCCCCGGGGGGTAATTCGAGGAAATACGGTAGTTTGTTGGAAACGCTCAACCGCACCGCTATGATAATGCAAATTTCCTTTTGCGCATGCGCTTGTTTGCACACACAATTACACTCGTTTCAGCCGTCGTGTGTTTGCGTGTCTCCGTAAATTTTTACTAGCGCCGCCGCAGCGTAATGGTGGCCGGCACACTAGTTGACACACGTGTGTCAACTGGTCTGTGTCAACTCAGATTTCGGCTTCACGTGTAGCAGAGCGATCTCCAAATGCACATGCGGCATGTTGAAAAATAGATATTACGACAAGTGCATTGGAAGATCGCCGTGCGACACGTGAAGTTGAAATCTGAGTTGACACAGAGCAGTTGACACAGGCGTGTCAACTAGCGCCGCCGCAGCGTAATGTCGACCGACTGCCAGCTGTATTTCTACGCATGCCGTGCTCCAGTGGTTTCATATATTTCCGTGCCGCGGCGCGTTTGCGATCGATGCGGCAGCGGCCGCTGCCGCCGCGCCGGGCGAACTTAGTCCGTCCTTTTATTATCTCATCTCGCAGCGAGGTTTGCTCCCAGTACACCGCGTCAGGTATCGCGCAGTGTACTTAGATCGCGTGCTCATGCGTCGCAGTATCATTTTGTCTCAGAAGCAATTAGTCTTTGGGGATGTACGGCTCGGTGATTGTTTGCGCGTGTGTGTTTTTGACTTTTTTTGTCTCATATACAAATGTGTGGTGTCACCCGTGAATTTATTGAGTACACCATGTTATTTTAAAGTATATAAATACACCTTGTAAATAATGTGGAAATGTGAAATGACAAAATGTGAACTGTAAAAAAACATTATCTGTCAAAATGTGAACTGTAAAAAACATTATATGTCAAAATGTGAACCAGTCTAAATGTCAATTTGTCAAATGTTAAATGTCATAACTGTCAAAATATGAAATGTTATTTTCATCAGCCATTTTCGATTGTTGATTTGGGTCGATTTTCGATTTGATATTTTCATTTTTCAGCGGTCATTTTTATATTGACAATTTTTATATTTTTATCTCAATTTATTGGCACTCTGTGTCACTTCCGGACACTCAACACAGCGGCATATTCTTTTATTGATTCAAATATTTAGGGATTATGTACCAAAGACCAAACTTTTTTACACATCTCACTGCCCCACATGCAAATCATAGCCGGGCAAACTGAAATTAAGACGTGTTGAATTCCGACAAGCAGACCCGAAGTCATACTGATACTGCGACGAAAGGGCACGCGGTCGATCAGCACGCGTCAGACTGCCCTGCGTCAAATCCCGACCACACCCGCAGCGACGCCTGCGCGCTATCGAATGCGTGTAGGCGATGTACTGTTTCTCGGCGGTCAGGTGATTTCACCGGCCTTTCCAGTCAGGTTCGTCACTGAGAATTTTGTGCATCGTTCCTCCAATTGGCTCGCTGCCAACGCGGTCAAAATTATTGTGCACACGCGGTTTGTTTTTATCCCGGTTGTCAAGTGATGGCTGTTGAGAGGTGCTGGTACTTCGTTGCGCGGTCACCGCCCGGCGCTATTTGTTTAAAGCAATGTTTGCTATTTTGTCCGCGTGCTTGCCACGTGATTGGCTCAAACTTTTTTTGTGAGCAACTGTTGTGGCCGCCGGATATTTGTTTCACTATTTGAAGTGCCATCACGAGATTTTTTTGGTCGCTTTTCAACGCGGCACGTGCTTTTTGATGTCTCGTGACTCAGCAAATTGTCAATGTGTCGAAAATGGCAGCGTTTCAACATCAGTGCCTGATTGATACACAGAAAAACGTGTCTGGTGGCTGGGCGTTCAGCTTTTTTTGCAGTAATTTTCCCAACGTATGTGCACTTTTTCGTGGCATGTCTTTTATTTACGTTCACATGGTCTGGGCGTATCCAGCCTGAAAATATCTTTGTATTTACATACTTTCACCCTGCGAAATTTCAGTCCGCCCGAGACAAATCGGCCGAGCCATAACCTGCGTAAATAGCATAATGTAAAATGGGCCAAAATTTGCGCGCAACGTAAATTTACATAAATACGTATGGTTTTTACTTTAGGAACGCGCCCAGAAAGACGCGTTGTAACAATGGGATAGAGTTGATTGATTTACGCATTTGATCAGATGTAAATATGCCGATGGACGTTCCCTCAATTTTGCGAATGTCATTGTTGATATATTTAGACTTGCCGCATTTAGATTTACCGCATGCGCCCGTCCCTGTTTTTTTCTCATGTGAAATGCTCGCTTTTCATGGTTTATTTAGGATGTGTGGATAGAAGTGTCATGTGCATTGGTTAGACGCATTGTAATCTAGTTCATTTTCATTTTCATTTTGCAGGGCATTTTACACAACTTTTGACACTTTGCACGACATTTGACATTTTACATGGTCTGGCATTAACACCTGTAAGTGATTGGCACAAAACCTTCCATTCGCAGACAGTGACCCAACAAACACATAAATTCATTCAAAATCAATTAACATCAACTAAACAGCGTGCCTAAATCCATCCCCAAACTTGGCAAGATGCCATTTATCGGTCGCGACTGGCGGGCGGGCGGCGACTCATGGGTCCGCACGCAGCTCGGCTGGGAGCGCGAGAAACTCCGCCCACTCGGGGTGGACCAGGCTCCCACTGTGTTCACTTTGGACGAGGAGAATGACGAGATGGTCGAGGTGGGTTGTGAGGGGTTTGGATGGGGTTGAGTTTTCGGGATCGTTTTTTTGTGTTTTCGATATCGGGATTTAGGTCACCGGATCGGGATTGTTTATTATGTTTTCGGGATCAGGGTTAGGGTCTGGATCGGGCATTTGGCCAAAGTTTTTATATTGAGGGTTTTCTATAATTTATAATAAAAAGTCTAAAAATGGCATACCGTATTACCTCGAAATACCCCCAGGGGGTTTATTATTTCGCCAGCAAAATTTGAGGGGGGGATAATTCGAGGGGGGGGGTCTATTATTTCGCCAGAAATTTTTGAAAATTCCCCATACGCAGACGTAGAAAAATCGAACAATTACATAGATGTATGTGTGTTTATAGGCATCTATAACTGTATATACACAAAAACCCTTCCCTAACGTCACTCAATCATCAGTTTTAACGTGTGTTCTGCATTGTACAGAACACAAACTGCGGTATTTGTTACATTGTACGTTGACGTTACACTCAGTTTTAGGGGGGTATTTCGAGGGGGGGTTTATTATTTCCTCAGCCGAAATTTAGGGGGGGTATTTCGAGGGGGGGTTAATTCGAGGTAATACGGTAAAAGCCTACTGGACGTTTCCGTTCACTTTTATCTGCAAAAAGTCTTCACTTTTTTCCCACCATTTTCACTAATTTTTCCGCGATAGGAATTGGTGTCACTTTATCGGGATGGGAATTGGGATTTTCAGATTTCGGATCGGGATTGCGGCTTCGGGATCGTTACCGCTTAACGCCGGAACTAATCGGGATTAAAAAATCCCTTTAAAAAAACTTACCAACCCTGATTGAATCCCTCCACACCACCCCTCAGGTAGCCTGCGGCTCGCCCCTGTCGTGCACCAACCTGAACACGTTGTCCAACGGCAGCGGCGTGTTCCGCCCGCGCGCGCGCCTCCGCCAGACCTCCGAGTGCTGCCTGACCGCGTCCAGTCCGCAGCCGATCGATCGGCGCCGCCAGCACTCCAATTCCTTGTGCAACGGCAGCGCGGCTAACGTGCGCTGGTGCCAGTCCCGGACCCTGTGGAATGCCCTGTGGAATGTCAAATGTCGTGTAAAGTGTCAAATGTGATGTAAAATGCCCTGGTTAATGTTAAAAGTCATGTAAAATGCCCTGGAAATTCACAAGTGTCAAAAGTCATGGAAAATACCCTGCAAAATGGCAAACTTGCCATTTTGCAGGGCATTTTACCGGACTTGTGACACTTCGCAATTCGCGTGAATATTGAAATTTTGCAAGGAACTTATGCAACTTCATACACTTTACATGACATTTGCCATTTCACACGGCATTTCACAGGGTGCGGGACTGCCCCCAGGTCGCTGTCGCTCAGCTCGGAAGCGGCCAGCTGCTCACCCGACGAGAATGAAAATGTGGGCACCCCCCGGGGTGATTTGGATACTGATACGACCAATGAACAGTTGGATGAGGGCTCTGATGACGATTCGGATGGCGGCTGGGTGCCGCATTGCTTTGTGAAGACTAATAAGTCGAAGGAGGTTGGTGTAGTTGACACACACTGCTTGACAACGCAAACTCGTGTCAACTTAATGTCAACTAAATGACACTTGACAGAATTTGAATACATCACACTTAACAGAAGCACGATATAAAAATATGTATGCTCTATCACATAGGAATGTTGAAATCGCATATAATTGACCAAAATTTAGTTGACACGAATTTGGATGTCAACTACTCTCTGCGGGCCAATTGACTCGTTTATTGTCCAAGCACGTTTATCAAGTCCACCCTACACCAAATATTGTCCAGTTCGTGGGCTGCACGAGTATGAGCGAGGCGTTCCACAAGCTGGACATGGCGCGCGCCGTCACCGACGTTCGCCGGTTCAACTACGTTTCCAAGGTTTGCATTTTCGTGAATATTTAGGGATAAGAAAAGAAAGGTTCAGCGGATAAGAAACAAAAGGATCAGTCTATTTACAAAATAATCTAGATTGTAAACACTAATTTTCTGACAAAGTTTCAGATTCAAGTCAATCTGACTGTGAAATTTGCTGGAACATTGCCAAACTTCGCAGGTGGTCCAAATCCTAGTCGAGTGCCGCCTTCAAAACCTATCCGGCTCCGGCCGCCGCATCCTGCTGTCGGTGGTGGAATCACTTGCCGCCCACTGCGCCGCGTCGGACACCCGTCTGCAGTCGGCCCGCCAGCTGCTCGACCAGGTGCCAGTCCCGGACCCTGTAAAATGTCAAGTGTCAAGCAAAGTGTCAAAAGTCGTGTAAATGCCCTGGAAAATGGCAAACGTCCGTTTGCCATTTTCCAGGGCATTTTACACGACTCTTGACACTTTGCGTGACACTTGACATTTTACAGGGTCTGGGACTGCTCCCAGTTCGCGGCTGGACTGCGCACGGGGCGGCACTGCGGCTCGCCGGCCATGCTCACGAGGCACGCGGCCGCTGCGCAGTGCCTGGCTGAGTTGGTGGAGACGGCTAGGGTGAGTGGTGGGATCTCCTATGGGGGAGGGGTTAACTCCCCTCCCAAACCGCCCAGCTATCTATGTATTTCGAATTCCGCTCAGCTATCCATCTATCCAGGAGGCAAAATTTTCACCTCCAGAATCACAAATGTTCTTGTATACAGATTTTGAGCTATTTTCACCTACTTTAGCGATTTTTCTCTATTTTCTTCCTTCCCTCATTCCCCTAAAGCTGTCCCAAACCCATTAATCCATCCACAAATCCTAACCCAACCCCCCACCCCCATCTCTTAGCCGTGCGCGCCCTGGTCCTCCACGGAGGACTGCGTCACGCTGCTCGACCTTCCCAACGAGTGCGTCGCTGCAGTGCTGCGTCGTCTCGACGGCCATTCCGATCTGGCTAGTGTTGCCGACGCGCACCCGCTGCTCGCTGGACTCGTGCTGGGTGCACAGGGGGGTGGGGATGGGGCGCAGGTTGGGCAGGGGCCGCCGCCCGTGGGGATATGGCTGCCGCTGTGCAGGTGGGTGTTGTGGGTAAAGGGGTACAAACGAGATCCAGATCCCGAATCCCGATAACTTCCGGGATTTTGTGATCCCGATTCCGAATCTTCAATCCCGATCCCGAAATTTGAAAATCCGCCATCCCGATCCCGATACGTTTAAAATCCCAATCCTAGTATCGTACCGTCAATCACGATCCCGAAACCCCGTCCCTATCCCGAAAATTCTAAATGCCAATCCCAACACCCGGTCCTGAAAATTAAAAAAAGCGGTCGCGATTCCGAAATCTTAATCCCGTTTAATCCTAGTTACAGGCACTCGAAATAAGGTTTTTACATTACTGGAAATCGGTTACGCATCATTTCTATTTATACCCGGCGCGCCAGCCGCCGTCGTGATATTTTTCGTGCTAATTTTTTAATATCTCCAGGTTCCACTTCACGCCGGAGCAGATGGAGACGCAGGCGAACAGGGCCGCCAGCGCCGGCCGTCCCAACGATTGGCGGCACATTTATTTCGAACTGAAAAAGTTGGTGGCATCTTGTTTTCGTAATGAGTGGATAAGTGCATAGGTTATCGCGGGGGTATTCTAGTATTTTAGGGGTTGGATAGATGGCAAATCGCTCTTCCGTAGGGATAGATAGCTGGAAAAATGGGGGGAGGGGTTGCGGGGGTTCGATATATAGGCTTTTTCAAGGCAGATAAGGGAAACAGGGAGAAACATCGCTTAAAGTAGTTGTACAATATCTCAAAATAGGTATAGAAGAGCAAATAAATAGTATTTAAATCGCTTGAAAAAGCAATAAGGAACATGAACTAGTGATTTGGAGGTGAAAATCTATAAAATGCAATGTAAGAGAGCGATTTTGAACACAAATTGGGGCAGGGGTCTCCAGGATTTTGGCCCTCGCGGGGGCTGGATAGATAGCAAATCGCTCCTCCGGAGGGATAGATAGCTGAAAAAATTTTCTGGGGGGGGGGCTCGCGGGGGCAAAATATATAGGCTTTTTCAGTGCATTGAAGGCCGAAAGGGGAAAAAATCGCTAATAATCGGTTAAAAGTGGCCAAAAGTAGGTTAAAAATGGCTAAAAACAGGCATAACCATGCATATAGCCGGAGAGCATGATTTTGAAGGTGAAAAACTATAAAAAGGTGCGAAAATTGGTGATTTTTAGCGTAAATTGGGGCAAAATTTCTCAAAAACCACTCCAGATAGATAGATAGCTGACCTATTTGGGGGGGGGGGGTCTTTGGTGGTAGTAGTCAAAAATTTTGCCTCGGGATAGATAGATAGCTGAGCGGCCTCGGGGATAGATGGATAGCTGGCGGATTTGGGGGGGCAGCCCCCCCCCCCCTAGGAGACCCCTGAATTGGGGTAAAATTTCTCAAAAATTGCTCCAGAAAGGTTTATAGCCCCCTTTCCTACCCCTGATTGCGAAAAAGTACGTAAATACCCAATTACAGATACTACGGGTTGCGAGAGCTGTACGCGGACATGATTCACATTTGCTGCCAGTGCAAAGCTTTATTTTGGCAGGGGTTGGGCCACCCCTGCGTGGGTGAGAACCCCCCATCTGTCAGGGTTACCCCAGTTCAATTTGTGGACATGCTCATGCTGTTGTAAATCTGTTGGTGCTGTTTTGGTGACTATTCGAGTGTAGAAAGTCGTGTACATTGGATGTCCAAAGTGTTTGTTTGATTTGATTTGAACTTGATGTGTATCTCTTTGTTGCCATTTTGCGCTTTATCAGTTTTGTTTGAGAGGACCATAGATTTTGTATTTTCATATTTGGAGCACGCCTAGACACTGTAAAATGTAAGGTGTCAAAAGTCATGTAAAATGTAAAATTTGCCTTATTTTTTACCTAACAATTGACATTTTACGACATTTTACATGACAGTGTTTGGGAGTGCCACCTGGCGTCGGCGAATTCAAATTGTGCATGTACATATTTAGCCAAGCTATCAAATTCATAATTTACACACAAATTATGAGCGTAATGGGCCTACACACACTAGTTTTCCGCGTGACTTTCATGGGAAAACTCAATTTAGTTTTCCCATTGGGCAGGCAACAGATGCAAGAGGCCGCCATTTGCAATTTTTTTACAATGATCCCTTTGTGACACCCATTTGGGAAAACTGTGAAAAAATGGTGAAAGTTTAATGAGTTTTGCACCATAAAAAAATTGACTTCCGGAACATTATTTATGTTGCATGTTACACACTATGTGAAACTGTACATATATGTACATTTTTGTGCTTCCAGTTACTTTTGTTCTTTTTTAAATAATTTTTGAAAATCATGAATATAATAATTTTTATAAAATCATTGGTTACTTTGTAATACTTGTAAATTGAGAGCCACGTACAGTTTTTTTCTCTCTTTTATTTGATACTAATCACACACTGTCATTACCACAGTTTGAAAAATGAATGAATTTAACATGTATGACATAAAAAAATCAATAAACTTTTAATCACTTGGCAATCAGCTGCAATTTTTTCACATGAGGCACAGCATGTATTCAGTATATCGTCAAAAAAAAGGTGATTTATCTACACCATAAAAAAACCAAAAAAAGTATTTTTCAATTTCTTTTACTAAAACATGTCCTAAAAATCAAATTTTTTACCCTGAGCGCTCATTAGACTTTTATCGAAAGACAAAAATATGCGGGAACACATGAAATCTAAATCAAGCATTAATCACGAACTCAACTAATTGTATAGTTGAAAAGCTAAAATATTTAGTTTTCCCACGTTGCATGCAGAAGGTGAAAAATAATTTACACTTGGTAGTAAAAGTATCATTTAGCTTTTCACTTATTACCAATTCATGCAGCACACACATGAACAATCAAAACCTGTCATAAAAAATTATAAAAATTCAACAATTTTGCCAATTTATCCACGGCAGAACCCCCTCTGGAGTCTTCATCCACTCCTTCAGTTTCTCTCTCAACCCTCTGTGGTCACGCTTGCGTTGTTGATCACCATGTTGCACGTTATCCAGCCCGTCATACGCATCCCTCCAGTCCAACTGCATTTTTTAGCATACATTCTTTGTAAAAAAACATGTCAAAACAGTGATAAATGTAAAACAAAAACAAAACAAACTGTATGGTTGCAAAGCATTTGTTCATCTGGAGTGCACAGCGGTGCTTTCTCATTCCCCATCTGGTAGCAGTCACAAACTGTGTAAAATCACCATGTAAAATGGCAAGTGTCATGCAAGGTGTCAAAACTAGGGTGTCAACTTTCCATTTTCCGTTTATGCTTTCCACAGGCAAATTTTTTTCCATTTCCGCTTCCATTTTCTGGCTCACTTGTCTGCTTTTCAAAAAAAAATTTATTTTCCAGCTCAATTTTCTCTTTCTCAAGTATTTCTGTTTCAGTGAAACTGGTAAACATGCATGCAAGTTCTCAATTTTGTAAATTTTTGTATTTCCAGCATAATTACAGCAAATTTTTCAATTTTCATTACGTTTTCTGCCAAAAAGTTTTTGTTGACACCCTAAGTATCACTGAATAAAATTCTTTGAAGTTGTAGTAACGTGTGCCGCTGTCTGAAATGTACGATTTTTACAAAAAATGCCAAAAATATCATGTCAAAGTTCAGTTGAGTTTTCCTAACATGACGTTATTTGTGCTTAACTACTATTTCTTTACTGTCGCCATGGTTGTCACCATGAAAACCATGTGAAAACTCAAAAATTTGAAAAAATTATTACTCATTTAATACATATCGTTAAGTGCCTATCTCTCTACACAAAATAGAGGAAAAAATTCTGCATAAGACCTCCAAATTTCACATCTCTGGTCCATTCATGTCTCGTTTAAAGATACTTTTTCAAAGTGGCCACCTGTGTGAAAACTCACCGATATGGCGACAAAAATGGCAACATTTTGACACCATTTTTGTCGCCATGGCGACAGTTTTCCACAGATGCTTGCATATTGTGAAAACTGCCGACACGTGTGGCGACATTTCTTGTCGCCACCTGTCGCCACCTGTCGCCATGTGTCGCCAGTTTTCACAACGTGTATGCATACTGTTCCCATAATGACAGACAAAGTGGAAAACTGCTTCATGCATTGCAAAAACTGCTATTGAGCCAAGGAATATTGTCAACATGCTGGCACATTGTGAAAACTCAACATGCATTTTTTTAAACAGTGCAAACAGTGTTATTTGTAATTACTGGTGAATGAGAATAGCAGTGTTTACTTTTGAAGTCATTTGATTTAAGTTTGTTTAATTCATTTGGAAATTGGTATAGCAAGTAGTTTGTGAAGTACTTAGTTAAGTAGTTAAATGTTGTGCAATTAGTGAGTAACTAGTTCCTATCTTGTTAAACATCGATATAGTTTCATACACACTTGCAAATTTCCAATAGAGTCACTTATTCAATCTCATTCACTTTTCAAAGTTTGTGCAATACAATTACAGCTATGAAAAGCTCCAGAAATATGGTCAAAATACAATAATCATGTTTTTGTTTGTAATGTTTGTGTTCCCATTACATTTTTCAAAATTCTGATCCTAATGCATGATTCCATTTACTAAGGCATTATTCACATACCATAATTCCTCAAAATACCCCCAGGGGGTTTATTTTTTCAGAGTGGAAATTTTGAGGGGGGCTTTTTCGAGGGGGGGTTATTATTTCATCAGAAATTTTCAGGAAATTCATAGTAAACAGTATGCTTTTTCATACCCAAAACTGGTAATAAACATGGGTAAATAGGATATATCGGGACATATCGGGTATTTAGACGTACATCTGTACACATATTAACGTATATGTGTATCTGCGATGCAAATTGGCATCAATAAATACATCATGTACATTGCATACATGATGTATATCATTCCAGACAGGGGGTATTTTGAGGGGGGGGGGGTATTTTTTCCTCAGCAGGAAAACACCTGGGGGTATTTTGAGGGGGGTTAATGCAAGGGGGGGTGTAATTCAAGGAAATATGGTACATTATTCTCAAAAACATTCATTGCTGTCTTTTTACAATTGTATTGTCTGCAATATTTCTCTCATATGTAAAAAGTAAAATGGAAAACAACAGGTGTGTACATGATATTTTTCTTAAAAATATACAATGAAAAACAGGAACAAATATCAAGCATGAAAAATAAACAAAATCAAAAACAAATATATCACATGTAAAGCACAAAAATAGTAAATATGTATCTGATAAAGCATGATGTCAGTACTCTCACAGATTAAACTGTGTTGATACAACATCACATTTGTTCACATTGCCCTCCTCCACCTCCTCCTCCTCCTCCTCCTCCTCCTCTGTCTGCATGTCAAAAATGGCTGTGGTTAATTGCTAGTTCAACAGAGTTGCTTACACAGCAAAGTTTGGCAGTTTTCACTTATTGCATTCACATGTCGAAAATTCAATATAGTTGTCCATGGTGACAATGGCGACAATGGCGACATGTCGCCATGTGGTATGGCGACATTCAGGAAGTGTTGCCATACCACATGGCGACATTTTCCATTCAGTTTTCCCCTATTGCATTCATGTTGGGAAAAATTGTGACTTGCCGAAACCAAAACAAATTTATTTTTACCTCTAAATTTTACTTCATGCAAGATGGGAAAACTGAATGGCGACATGTCGCCATTTGAGTTTTCCCAAGCGTCACGCGGAAAACTAGTGTGTGTGGGCACAATATTTAAAAATAATTTCCTATAAGCATTTTAAATTCTTATGCCATTGTCGTTGTGGCTCTGTGATCCCCCTACTGTATTCATTCGCAGATTATTTTTACTTAGCGGTGTATATTTTGTGATCAAATTTGCTTTTTAATTTTTGCAGGGATGCATTTTTGTCTGTCCTTTGGGGTTTCGTGCACTTGGTGACTCTGTGGGATAGAACTTTTCATGACTTTTTCGATTTGTGTATATACTCATGTGTATTTATGTAAATAAATATACCATTATGTAAACATAACTTTTCTAAATACATAAAAATATTTGTAAATATTCATTTTTGTTTTGGTGGTGGAATCTGATCGTGAGTAATCAAGATTGAAGGAGTGATGCTTTTCAAAAAATATTCCATTATACATATTTTGTGAAGAATTTTTAAACCTTATATTTTTGCTCTTTATTCAGTTATTTTGGAATTGAAATTGACTGTCGAAAATGAAGCTAACGAGATTACAGAGTTGTTTCTAAAATTTTGATCAAGAATAACGTGAAATTGATTGTCGCTTAACGCATCCTTACCTGGTCAAATTTTTGGATTCTTAAACGAGTTGAATGTAACTGTCGGGTTGTTTTTATGTCAAACGGTCTGCTGTGTTTGTCGCTTCTAGTTGTCAGTTAAGAAGTTCGGATTTGTCGGAATTCTGTGGCGCTGGGTCGCCGCTGTGCTTAGCGGTATTCCAGATTTTGACTATCCGGGGGTTTGGATGAGGGATAAATAGCTTTAAAAAACTTGGTTGAGTTGCGAGTAGAGGGATGTAAACGGGAGCCATAGGAAATTGAGGCGAAGCTACAAAATACCTGGGGGTATTTCGAGGAAATACGGTAGATGCATTCAAAACAATTATCTCTGGTTGCACATCGGTATCTAAGGCCCTACACACGCTAGTTGACATCGACACCAAGTGTCAACTGGTTCCGTTCCTAATTCAAAGGTTGCATTTGAACGTCGTTCGTCCACTCGTCAGCAAGCTTTGAATCGGGACCGGCACCAGTTGACCTTTGGTGTCGATGTCAACTAGCGTGTGTGGGCCCTAAGTATCTAAGGTGCACATGTTCCTGTTGCGGGGTGAGCGTCCGATCCACCTGATAAAGCGGTCAGAGTTTCTTACCAAAGGTTGATTTCAACGGTGCGTTTTCATCTCTTGTGAATGAAGTTCTAAGCCGTCTCTAATTTCCGCCCCATGCACTACATAACGGCCACATTGAAGGTTCAGGCATGTCGGTTCACATGCAAAGTTACGCGGCCGCTTTTTTGGTTTTTGACTAATTTAGGATCTGTGGGTATCCCACGTTATAAGCCCAAGTTGTGGACTTTGATGTGCAATTTCTACACACGGCCTGTAAAGTTAAGTTTGTCTGGACGTATCATAATTTGTCAATATTTTGCACGTAAATATCTAAATATAATAATATTTGTGAGGATAAAAGCGGTCAATGGGTGTAATTAGAGCTCCCTCTATGCATCTCCAAGACTGTTGCAATATTAATACACATTAAACATTTGAAATTACGCCTTAGTTTACCTGAATACTGATAAATATCACGATGTTCATATTTAGGTGGATGCGGAACCGGATATCACATAATGCAGGGCGCCTCAAGCCGGGTGGGCTCCCTACCATAGTTGTTAAAACGTATTTACGTTTACTCGAGTACCGGGTAAATACGTTTACGCTTCTTCCAAGAAGGTACCTGTACTCGCTTTTACATAGGTATACTTATTCAAAGTACTCGAGTACAGAAAACGTATTACAGAGAGGCTTTTAAATAGGCTTTTTCAAGGTTTAGAACAGAAAAGGGAAAAAGCGAAAAATAGGAGGAAATGGCCAAAAATTAGTACCTAAATACGTATAGCCAAAAAAATAGATGAAAAAATCAAAAAGCACATGAACTAGTGAGTTTGGGGTGGAAAAGGTATGAAAATTAGTGATGTTCGTGCAAAAATCGAGGGAAAATCTCTCAAAAAAATACTCACTTTTACGTTTTCCGCAAGCAAAAGTATCTTACTCACGTTTACTCATGCGTAAAAGTAAAAAAAATCTGATTACCGTATTACCTCGAAATAACCCCATGGGGGTTTATTATTTCGCCAGCAAAATTTGAGGGGGGGTTAATTCGAGGGGGGGGGGGGGTTATTATTTCGTCAGAAATTTTCGTAAGGATCGTAGTAAATAGTAGGCATTTGCGTACCCAAAATAGGTAATAAATGTGTCCAAACAGGATATATTTAGACATAAAAACGTAGATACCTAGCTACACAAACTACTCTATGTGTAGCTGCAATGCAAATTAACAGTAATATACATCATGTACATTGCGTACATGACGTACTTATTATGTACATGACGTACATCATTCCGAAGGGGGGGGGGTATTTCGAGGGGGGGGTTTATTATTTCCCCAGCACATTTTGAGGGGGGGTTAATTCGAGGGGGGGGGTTAATTCAAGGGGGGATAATTCGAGGTAATACGGTACATTTTCTGTACTCGGGATGAGTAAAAAAATGATAGTTACTTACATTTATTCACGTATACTTCGAAAAAGCTCAGTAATTTGAACAACTCTGCTCCCTACACATGCTAATTGCCACCGCCCGTAAACGTGTGTAATGCGCTGATGTCTTGAAATTTGCTATCATGTTACCCCTGCTTGACTCTCAGCCCTGGGCTAATGCCGATTTCCTATCTTACAACACTCAATATTTATTTGTTCAGCGAGCCAAGTGCCGTTCCACACAACCATCTTATATGGATTTTGTGTAGAAAATAGGCACTAGTGTCGTTCCATGACCGGGTCAATTTTCCATTGGTTGAAAATGCTTGATTCTAATGGACAAATGGGCGTATTTTTGCCGCGGATTTTTGCCGCCGTCCACTTGACATGCAGTGCATGTGCATAATTTGATTATTGTCGTTGGGACACGCTGACGCCTATTTGGGTCATGATCAGCATCCCTGTCCACTTGCATTTATTTTCGTTTTTTTTTTCTCAGTTTTTTTCTTTTTGAAATTATCTGGGAACATCCGATTCGAGTCGGTCGGATTTGCATGCTCATGAAACCGACGCATGACTTGTAAAAAAATACCCTCCAGCAGCAGCCAATCGTCATTTGGCCATCAGAGGTCATAAAAAGCAAGGCTGCGCAGTGGGACAACTGCGGTTTATGAGACTGAACGGCGCCAATGCATAATGTCAACTGCAGTTTCACACATTTTCACAATTTCGATGCGCTTTTTTCGAGTGGGAACACAGTTTTTCGCGCCGCCTTTCTCACATGATCACGCACATGGCGCCTAAGCCGATCCCCAAAGTGAGGGTGGCGTTTATCTCTGGCCGCTGTGATCAGCCGCTCCTGGACGTGGTCCCACCAGACGCTGTGAAATGTGAAATATGGAATTTGTCAAATATGTAAAATGTCAAAAGTCATGTAAAATACAATGCAATGTACTTTGTGACGTACGTTTGCTATTTTCCATGGCTTTTTACATGACTTTTCACACTTTGCACGACATTCGACATTTCACAGTGTTTTTACACGGTATTTGACAGACATTTGACATTTTACAGGGTTTTTTACACAACATGTGACAGGCATTTGACATTTTACAGTGTTTTTACACGACATTTGACATTTTACAGGGTACTTTTACACGAAATTTGACATTTTACAGTGTTTTTTACACGACATTTGACATTTTACAGGTATCTGCGATTTGCACCTGGCCTGCGCCCGCCCCACTGAGGTTGACCGCCGCCGCAGCGAAAATCATGTGCCGCCGATAATAACACGTGTCGACGCCCGGTGGCGGCCTTTGTTGTGCGGAAAAGGCTATCAAAAGCTCACGCTTCACGGGGCTTCATGTAATGACGCGTGTGCACTGCGCTGCTGTCGCCATGATTGGAGTAGGTGAAGCGGCTTGACTCGTTTTTGCCGCAGCATATGTGCCGCTCGGGTCTGGACCCTGGGGTTGATATGGGGGTTGGGGTAACGATCAATGGAATCGCTTTTCTAAGGCGGTTACAGAAAAAAATTGTGACGACAAAATTTAATTTTTCAAAGTTTTCAATTACTCAGTGCTTTTTCTCACAAATACGGAACTTTTTCTGGAGACTACCGGCCAGCATTAGGATTTGTTTCGCTTTGAAATAGCCGTACTGTTTTTGAGGCACTGGCACTTCGTCCCCTGTGGCTTTTGACATGTCTGATGCGTGATATCCCCAATAATCAAGGCTTGCCGACACATTCAAAATATGTCGTAAATATTGAGGTATTTATGTACGCAGATTTTATGTTTATACATTCATGTCGTCTCTAAAACTTTCCTCGCCTTAAGCAGATGAACAAAAATGACTCGCAAATGTCGCTCTCTTTCACTCTGTTTTGTCTTTTTTACATTTTGCGCTTTTTTACAATGCGGTGTTGCACAATCACATCTCAGCCTAGTGCAGAACCAAAAATTTCTCACTGATTTACAACCTGATTGTGTGCCGCTTCATTCTTTCCTCAATCAATTTTCTGTCATCCATTTTTTATTGCCCTCTAATTGATTGTGTGCCGATTTTGATCGATGCCCGATTTTTTACAGTGGCGCCGGGTGCACTCGCTCAAATGACGTGGCGTGCAATGTGTAGTGATGTAAAAGCGCCATGGCGCTGGCGCTGAGGTTTGCAATTTTTTGGCGCTTGGCGCTATTTTTGCGTGGTGCCATTTTACCGTGGCGCTATTGGCGTTTTGCGCTATTTTTGCGTGGCGCCATTTTCTCGTGGCGCTTGGCGCTTTTTTGCGTGGCGCCATTTTACCGTGGCGCTAATTTTGCGTCGCGACGGGAAAAAAAAACGCCTGGCTCTGACGCTTGGCGCTAGCGCCAAAGCAAAAAGCGCCATGGCGCTCTCGGCGCTTGGGACTATTGCCTGGCGCCATTGGTGCTTGCCGCTGGAGGTCAGAAAAGGGCCATGGCGCTTGGCGCCAAAATGCTGGCGTTTTTTACATCACTAGTAACGTGCATGGCTTTAGTGCAAAGAAACAGTAGTTTCGTGTGTATGAAGTGTGGGTCGGGTGTTTGCCCAAGGGCTCATCCCTGCGCGCATGTGCTGACCCCGACCCCGCCCAGAATGTGTTCCCCAATATGTAAGGAAGCCTGTGTGCATACAGGGTGGCCCATTTGATCGACTGATTGGTGGGGTAAAAAAGGATGTTTTTTATTTTTTATCTGTAAAAATAAGTGCCTTATTTCCTAGTTTTAAGAGCCACTTTTTAGAAATATTCTGCATCATGAGTTCAAATTCAATGAGACTCCCAAATCATGACAAATTGATATTCCATACTTTGTAATATATCAAATATTGAGTGAGTGACCATCGGTAAGTGTACTGTGTAAACATTTCAATACTGCGTGCATTCATAAATATCTGCAATGTTTCATTATAGAGGAAATATTCAGTAGACAACACTGTCTTAATTAAGGGAAGTGGATCAGAACAGTTGTTGAACATTTTCTTTGAACTTTTTTCCGCGTGAACCCTATGAAAACTGTAATTTGAGTCCTGTGTCGCTAATTGTGGTTTAGATGAAAAATACATTTTCCAAGATCTTAAAACGGATGCTAGCTCATTGTTTTCTGTCGCCAGCGCATACATACGGCATCTCATGAATATTTCCCCGCGGTCCCACTTAGGTTCTTGTTACAGCCAGAGTTGTTGAAGGTATTGAACTTTTTTCAAAGTAAACGTAAACGTAAAGTATTCTATTATTACTCACAGAGTAGACTGCAGTAAACGTAAAGTAAAAATTTCTTACTTTTACACTGTGTAAAAGGTGAGTAAACGTATAAGCCAGTATTTTTACTCAGGGAAAACGTAAAAAAGAGTATTTTCGATTTTGTATCCAGTCGTTTTGTAAAGTTTGAGTCGTTTTTGCTTTTTATCCATCCCATCAATTTTTCGGAAATACGCGTAAAGGTGAGTACAGGTATTTTTTCCGGAAGAAACGTAAACGTATTTACTCAGTACTCGAGTATACGTATTTTTCGAGTAACCGCAAATACGTTTTAACAACTATAGTTACATCTTCTGACAGATCAGTAATTTTACCTCGCCTCGCAAAAGCTAACAATGTTGGCAAGTTTTTCTGGCTGCACATGAGCATCACGGTGCTGCATCTTGAGTTTTGCGTGATCCATCATGAATTTCTCGCTGGGTGGCACTGGCAGCCGCCATGTCATGATTATCTTGTGGCTTCGTTGTTTCTGAAAACCTGTGTTGCGCTGTTTTGCCTCTATTTTGATGTTATTTTATGCATTTGTCTCCTGCGACTTTACGCTTTACGCGTGGTTCACGTTGGAAGCGTGCCAATAATATTTAGCACGTGTGGTTTTCATAAAAACTGAAAAAATTCATTGCATTTATTTTAGTCAAAAAACAGTTTTTTAACATCTTTACAAAATGGCATGCTTTGATTATCATTGGCACGCTTCCAACGTGAGACATTTATAACTGCGAGCGCAAAGTATCAAATCCGCCGAGTATACTTCTGTTTTATCACTCTTGATAATAGCTCCTCGATATTTCGTATTTAATTTGGTTCACTCACCTCCTATTACCTTCAAATCAAATTCAGTTGGTCGATCATTTTTCAATTTCAAAGTCAAACTGGACCCGCCCACCCAAAACCATATCCTTTTTATTATTATCGCTGCACGGCCAATTGACAATCGACGGGGATAATTTTTTTTCCATAGATAAAATATGTATGCCATCCAATTTCCGACCAATTGAACTCGACATGATTGCGTGATTTCTGGTGCATTGTCGCCGCCGCCGCCAGAGTGATTATGTTTTTGACGATTCGAAATTTCATGGCGTGGAGTGTTGTTTTTGAGCTGCGTTGCGTCCAATCGCAAATGAATCATCGGGTGCCAGACTCAAGACCCTGTAAAATGTCAAGTTAGCTGTCAAATGTCATGTTAGCTGTGAAATGTCAAAAGTTATGTAATGTGTCAAATTCGCTGTAAAATGTCAAAAGTCATCTAAAAGACTATTTAAGTGACCCAACGTGGTTGCCATTTTCCAGGTCATTTTACATGACTTTTGACACTTTTTGACTTTTGACATTTTACAGGGTCCTTTACATGACATTTGACACTTTACAGAGTCTTTTACGTGACATTTGACACTTTACAGGGTCTTTTACATGACATTTGTCATTTTACATTGTCTTTTACATGACATTTGACAATTTACATCATTTTCACACGACATTTGACATTCTACAGGGTCTTACATGACATTCGACATTTTGAAGGGTCTTTCACATGACATTTGACATTTTACAGGGTCTTTTACATGACATTTTACGTTTTACAGGGTGGTTTTACATGAAATTTGGCTTTTTACATGGTCTTTTACACAACATTTGACATTTGCTAGGGTCTCGGACTGCCCCCGACTCCGGGTGCCAACCTGGCGGGCTGGCCTCATTTTTTGGGATGGGAAATGTGCGATTTAATGAAATTATGTGCATTCGGCTGAATGGGTGGAATGCGTGCATATGGTGAATTCAATGTTGGAAGATGAGAGTGAATTTATGGGGCTGGTTTATTACTCAGGTTGACTTTATGATCTATCTTCACGTCATATAACTGCGCCGATGCACACTCAATTGCAATGGCGAACACTAAATTTCCTCTGAAATCGGTACGGACAGCCATAGTTTACTGTCTTATACACTGTCATATTTATATTCAGCCTGCAATACGTTTGTACTTATTCGACTGGGGATCATGAAAGTGAGAGTGCATATCGATGTCACAGTGCATAAATATCAGTGTAGACCACACGCGCATGAATCAAGTCCACGGTCGCAAACCGTTTGCAATTCCGCCAGATGTACTTGATTTCAATAGGTCTGTTCTGAAAGTCCTGGGATGGTGATTTTATGCGACTGCTGTTTTGGTAGGGTTTTTTTGCAACCTCAAACGGATATGTCTAAAAAAATTTTTTTTGAATGTGGCAACGTTGCACTCATCCAATCTCGATTTTCTGCGCTCTTGGCACTGGTACTCATTGGTTTGGATGCATATTTATATGATCTTATACTAGGGTAAAGACAATGGCGGCCCACACACTAGTTGACACATGTGTGTCAACTGGTCTGTGTCAACTCTGATTTCGGCTTCACGTGCCTCAGAGCGATCTCCAAATGCACATGGGGCAAGGTTGAAAATAGATATTACGGCAAGTGCATTGGCAGATCGCTATGCGACACATGAAGCCGAAATCTGAGTTGACACAGACCAGTTGAAACACATGTGTCAACTAGTGTGTGGACCGCCATTGGCCCCACACACACTAGTTGACATCGACACCAAATGTCAACTGGTTCCGTTCCCAATTCACAGATTGCATTTGAACGTCGTTCGTCCACTCATCAGCAAGCGTTGAATCGGGATCAGCACCAGTTGACATTTGGTGTCGTTGTCAACTAGCGTGTGTGGGCCCATTACACCACTCCTGCCCGCTACTTCCAGAACCGACCAGATAAAATTGACTGTTGAAAACTGTGGACACGACGCGGTCGTGTTCCCTCACCTCTCAGTCGACCTTGATGTGCGCGATCATGCATTCATGCCGCCAAAATCGGAGCGCTATCAATGGCGCATGCCGCGATATCAAGATTCGCATGCCTCCGCATGTATTTGGTGCATGCGCTCCAGCTACCGTGCGTTTGTCCGTTTGCTGATAGGCGACATTCGAATTTGTAGTTGGTTTGAGTGGAACGCGCGGCCTCGCGCCGCCCCAAGTAACTGGGCGCATGATAATTATGTTCATGATCCGGCCGTTGTGCTTGCCGGCTGCGCTGGTGCCAAACCCGGACCCTGTAAAATGTAAAATGTCATGCAAAGCGTGAAAAGTCATGTAAAATGCCCTGCAAAATGGCAACTTGCCATTTTGCAGGGCATTTTACATGACTTTTGACGCTTTGCATGACATTTCACATTTTACATGACTTTAGATACTTTGCATGACATTTTACATTTTACAAAGCATTTTACAGTGTCTGGAACTGGCCCCTGGGCTTTCATTTGTTGTGCCATATTTACACAGTGCACATGCGTGCATGCACTGGTAGCGATGTAACGCTCTAAATTCATGCTGTATCGATTCATCGCGACGCAGGTGACCCTAAAGCATCTTTGTTGGACGCTTCGCTATTGCTTTTTGCTTTTTGCATATTATAGGCGTGTTTGTTTTTGAGCTGAATCTTTGCATTTCCTTTTATAGTCATTTGTCGGAGACACCTGCCATATTTACAAGACGCATAAATGATATTTTATTTAGGTGTTTACAGGAAAAATTAGTGACGACAAAATTAGTCTTTAAAGTTTCATATTTCAACGAAAGAGTTCCGTATTTGTGAGAGAAAAACAGTGAACATATATTTACATAAATAGTACTTGAGAGCACATAATGCCAATTTTCAAATAATTGGTGCTCATAAGTTACAGGCATTTGAAAAAGTTGGCTATAACTTATAAGCAACAAGCACAATTTAGCTGGAACTTGGCATGTGTGTACACTCGAGTGGCCTTTTCGTTCAAATATGGAACTTTTTCTAGAAATATGAAACTTAAAAAAATTAATTCTGTCGTCACTAATTTTTCCTGTTAACACCGCCGTAGCTAATTTAATTCACTGCTCAGCGGTTATTGTGGTACAGATAAAATTACCACTCCCACTGTACGACGACAATAAAAGCGCCGACTAATTACTTTCACGGTCAGTCAGAACAGAACCATAACACGGAATGGTCTGCAATAATAGAAATGATATTATGAAATATTATTGCATCACATAAACTCAAGTGCATGTGACGCAAGTTGTGCCAGTGCGGCGCGGCACCGTTCGCTGAGGTGTTCCAGTCGTCATGGCGCGGCGCCACTTTGGCGCTTCATTCGTCATGCGTTTGTGGTAGTGGTGTTATGGCGCCATGGATTTGGCGCTGCTGTGTGTTACGCCAATGGGCCCACACACACTAGTTGACATCACAAATTCGCGTCAACTCAGTGTCAATTGAATAAAACAAGAAGTTTGTAAAAAGCATCACACTTAACAGGAACAATGAAAATGAAGTGTCATGATGTAAAATTAACTATGCTCTATCAGATAGATAAGTTGAAATTACAATATCACTTAAATTCAGTTGACATTTAGTTGACACGAATTCAGTTGACATCCAGTGTGTGGGAGCCCAATTTGACTAGTGTGGAGTTATTTGGTACCTGGCCATGTATAAACAATTTGATGCTGTCAATGTATAGGAAAAATTGTTTTTATTATCATAACTTTATCAAATATTCTATATTTTTTATTGTTTCTGGAAAGTGTGATGCTTGCAAAAATTTATTTATGTTATTGAGTTGACATTCAGTTGACACGAATTTTGATGTCAACTAGTGTGTGTGGGCCCGATATGCCACCCTTCCATCACTAGTCCAGACTGCCACCTTCTGTGCTTAGCCTTATTATATGCTAGCTGGTTGTAATTACCCATTTGACTTCACTTGTGTAGGTAGGTGTCACATGCAATTGTAGGGCTGGATGGATTATAAGTGGTGCCGTGGTTCGCTATCAGTAATTTATTCTTGAACGGCATTGAAATAAGTCTGCATTTTTTTGGATCTTACTTTTTGCTCTGCTTGCCTCAACTGAAGCTTTCAACTGATATCTATGTAGTAGATATTCACTAATTCACGTAACTCTGGCTCTATAGATAGGTGTAGTCAAAAGTGAGGTATCTATTCACTGCGGTAAATAGTTGTAAAATCTATGAGAGGTCTTTTCGCAACGGGGCATTGAGTGAACGCTCTGACCTTCCATTCAATCAATCGTTCAATTCGGCCCGTATTTAATTGCGTCAAACTTCTAAAATTGAGTTCTCTGGTTTGAGATACTTCTGTTCATGAATATTGCAGTTGCGCGTAATTGTGTGTTCGGATTATTACAGCAAGTGTTCAGTTTAAGTGAGTTTCGTGTTTGTCTGGAAATGCAATTGACGATGCAATTGCATCGGATGTACCATATTTGCTTGAATAATTCCCCCCCCCTTGAAAAATCCCCCCCCCCCTGTAAGACGAGTGGGGAAATAATGATTTCCTCCCTTGAAAAGTTTCGTCTTAAGAGGTTTGACCAGTTTGTTGTACCCAATTTTTTCAATAATGGTATTATGGTTATGTTAATAAAAGCATGTTTCGTGAAATGAGTTGATAGAAACATGCTTGAAAATTTGGGGGGGGAGGGGAGGAATTATTGAACGAAACAATAATTCCTCCCCTTGAAAAATTCTCTCCTCGAATAGTTCCCCCTCAAAAAAGTCGGACGAAATGATAATTCCCAGGGGAAATATTCAAGCAAATACGGTATATATTTACAATCAAATTATAATGCATAGTCTTGTCATTTTACAGAACGAACTCTAAATTTGTTTTCACCCCAGTTTTGATTTCATTTTTTTGAATGAGGCACAGGGCAAGGCACTTTCACTCGCGAAGAAATTCATCATTTTACTATTTACCATGATAAGGCTGCTTATCAGTACAACTTGTGCAATTCTGTTTGTTCAATGCATTAGTTGCCCACCCATTTTCGATGCCCTCACTTAACAGCTTACACTTTATTGTCTCCATGAAGGAATTTTGTAATATTTAAAGCTTTGTTTGTATCACGTATTTCATAACCATGTGGCTGTATTTAAGTATGCTGCCCACAAACATTGTTTGTACTCCGGCTTTTCTATTCATACTCAATCATTCACCACCGCGGATCTATCACACCTTCACTATAGTTTTGCGTAGGATTTGAGGCTTCGAAATGGCTTCAAATACCTCGCTCTTGTCTCTGAAAACCCCATTTACAACTCGTAGTACTCAGCGACCAGCCGGCTTAGCGTGTTTAGCTCACAGTTGTTAAAATGTATTTAAATCTACTCGAAAAATACATAGGTATACTCGAGTATTTTGTAAATACATATACTTTTTTACATATACAAAAGTACCCGTACTCACCTGTACGCGTACTTTTGAAAAGTACATGTGTACATAACATGTATTTTTTGTTGCTCAAATAAGAAAAACATGTTGAAATCATACCATTTTTCCCAAAAAATTCCAAATATCACTCATAAAGTTCAGTAACTTGGGAATTTCAATAACTTTGGAAAAAGTTCAGTATTTAAAACAACTCTGGTTTAGCTTACATAAGCATAAGCGTGTGTTTGCGCAAGGAGTATTAATCCCCCTTCCCAATGTATTTATAATGCTAACAGGACTTTTCGATATCTCTTTATTCTGTACTTCGAGCGCTTTATGCGTATTTAGAAGCGTTAATGGACTGGTTTTGGAGCCAAGAAAGGGGTGCGCGAACAGGTGTCAATCCCAGACACTGTAAAATGCCCTGTCAAATTTCATAAAAAGTGTGAAACGTTTGCCATTTTCCAGGGCATGTTACATGACTTTAGACATTTGCATGACATTTGACATTTTCCCGGGCACTTATTTTACATGGCTTTTGACACTTTGCATGACATTTTACATTTTACATGGCTTTTGACACTGCCTGACATTTTACATTTTACATGGCTTTTGACACTTTGCCTGACATTTGACATTTTACATGGCTTTTGACACTTTGCATGACATTGTACATATTCCAGGGCATTTTACATGACTTTTGACACTTTGCAATGCATTTTACATGGTCTGGGATTGCCCCCTGGCCTGCCTGCAGGGCTCGCCTCTGCTGAACGTGGATTTCATGATATCAAGTTTGTGCCACCGCCGCTAAATTTTCCGCAGCTCATTGCCCGCGTGTTTGTTTAACGCTTTATTTATTTCATTTGATAGTTTTATATGTACCGTATCACCTCGTATAAATCCCCCAGATATCATTTTCTGGCACATTTTGTTCACTTGAGAGTAACCAACGTCAGGGATTCTTTTTCACGAATTTTTCAGAAGATTAAGTTATGAAAATTATTCAAATATGTGTAAATAATTGCTAATCTCACATTTCAAACTTATTCGATAACTGTCAACAAATGGGCTCATTCAAGGTAATACGGTAGTTAAATGCCGTAAACCACACACAGGACCTCAGAATTCATCCGGGTTTTTGCGTAGCGTTTTTCTTCCACCATGCAACGTTGCATGTTTGCACTGCGCATGCTTCCCTTGTATCTTTATCAGACTTTCCGCATGGAAGCATCGCATTTAGGGCTACCGCAATTTGGCTTGATAAAAAACATTTCTGTCGGAATCGCCGCCGAAATGTAATCAGCCCCCCTTCTGAAACGCTCATTACCTTGTAATGTAATTTGTAAATGTTTTGGAGGTTTCTGCGTTTTCGACTACCTATTTTACATTCGACGGTGTTGTTTGGGCTATGAAAATATTGGTTTCCATTTTGTATTTGATTTCAGAAAGCTAATCCCACTTTTATAAACTCTCTTTCGTCTATGCTTGAAGCCCCGGATTACATTGAATATTGAACACCGATTTTTATGGGAAATTTAGTTGCTGGACGCTGGTGTATCAAATGCAATGGCGCTAAAATAATGGGAAAAGTTGGCAGCAGCAAATATAGGTTTTACTGTATAGCGCGGTGAATTGGTGATATAACAATGCGATACTTTGAAAACTTATGTTGGCCTTACCAGACACGTTCACCGCTTTTGAAAATCGGTTAGGTCAACTGTCAGAAAAATGTGGTGCGAATGGTAATCACAATGCAGTATCTATTATACTCGGTGGACCGCGAAGTATGCGCCCAAAATTACTTATGTCTTAGTCGATAACGCGCGACCGGGATACTTATCTACGCATAACGTTTTTCCAAGCCGTGATGATAAAAATACCTTAGCTTATTTGCTTTAACTTATACTCCACATATTGCATGCACTCTATTTTTCTGAAGAAATTATTCGATTTCATGACGTCATCATTAGTAATAATCAAAATTATTCCAAAAAGGAATGGCCTTTTGCAACCCACCTTTTCTTTGTGAAAATTTTTTTTGACATTGAGCGTGCATAAGTATCCTGCTCACACATTATTGACTAAGACATAAGTAATTCTGGATGCATAATTACTTTGTGGTCTGCCGAGTATTTTCACAAATCTGACTACTTTCTTCCGAGCTCATCAAATTAGTGCAGCTAATTCAAAAGATTTCAATTTGCACATTTAGGTAAATCAATTCAACCACTATAAAAACTGTGGGGGGGTCACTTTCCAATGTTCACCCCCATAGACAAGTCCATTGAAAATCCACTGGCAAGCGCATGCATACTTCAGCGAGCACGCATGATGATAGCTGGACAGGCAGCGAAGTTTCATTGTTGCCACTTCATCAGTCACTTCACTCGCAGCTGATCGCTGTATCTGCTTCCCACAGGCATTGCAGATTGTCTTGACTTGACTGGAATATTTATGTGTCTGGTGTGTGTGAATGTGAAATGAGGTGAAATCGTTTTGTGGTTGAAGACTTTTGTGCTTTGTTGTGTGAGGTTTTCAAAATGAGTATTGTTTTGATGGTAAGCTATTATTTATGTAGCTGTTTTGTTTTGCAGGTTGATTTTGACATCTGAGCTGTCAATTATTTATGCTAAAATACACAGATTGGCTCTGGTGTGTGTTTTTTGTATTTATTTAGAGTTGTGTTTCGTACTATGTTCTATTTCGTACAGTCAACCTGTGTCTTGTACCTGCAATTTTTCCCCGTTTTTGGAACCATTTGCATTTTATTAATAATGACGTCATGATCGAGTGTTTCATTCAGACAAATGCATAGCATGAGATCCGCCAAGTAATATCTAAAACTTTATAATTTTTGGTATAGGCAACAAAAGTTGCAACGGGGTGTATAGATAGCCGTTTTTTGTCAGTGGTAACACTTCAGGCTCCTTGTGAAAACCACAGGGGTATCTAGAATTTTGTCCCTCTTAGATAGCTGGGCGATTTGTGGGGAGGAGTTTACCCACCCCCTCCACCCCCCCCCCCCCCCCCCCCATTCGAAAACCCTGGAACACCAGCATAAAAGGTATAGTAATTTTACGACAGTGCACTTCCCCATTGAGCCCCGTTCAAGAGGACTCTACACTTCCATTCTGTCCACTAAACACCAAGTACACTCGCATGCGCCTGGAGGACATTTCTCACCCCATTCCATGTGACGACCATGTGTGAGGTGGGAATGGACGCATGTGAACGGCCGCGCGGCCGAACGGAAGCGGTGCGCGTATTTACGACTGCGCTCAAAGTGCTCCAACTTTGCTGTCTGTGCGCGCTGGGTTCCATGCCGCTTGTGCTGGGCGTTGGCGTTTTGTTGGCGCTGTAAATAAGTGCGATACCGTATTTCCTCGAAATACCCCCCTCGAAATACCCCCCTCAAAATCGGCACTATGAATTTGTGGCCCGGGGAATGCATAATAGATGTTCAAAACACTTACTGTGTTACGTTAGAACATCGTTTATACCATCTTCATCCTTATATAAGGCTGTAAAAACTTATAAATGGTGGTTATTGTTGCATTTTTCACGTTTTTCTCTCAAAATTCTCACTCTGAAACAATCACCCCCCGGGGTATTTCGAGGAAATACGGTAGTTTGCGTGATGGTTGGATTTTTCCCATTGGTTGTTGTTGTTAGCTTGTTCTTGCTATATTCATTATCTTCCTTGATCTTTGCGTTGTTTTGTATGATTCTCACATTGTGAGAATGTGATCTAAAATGCGCAGCAATGATTTTTGGGTGTAGTTCCATCTTTGGCCTTAAATAAAGTAGTTTAGTAGTTCCCCTCATTCCCTGTTTTGTCGCTCAATCTGCGCACAGTCTTTCACAATGTCTCAATTGACGTCCCAATCTGCTGGCGCCTTGCCAACACCTATGGCAGCGTTCCAAGTGTTGAGTGCGCCCTGATGCTCCTCCTGTGCGATGTGCTTTGCAGCGCACTAGCGCCCATTTCTACCCGCCGCGCCGCTGAGTGTTTCTGGGAGTTCCATGCATTATGCAGCTCTATCTTGGAGTTGATCTCTAGTTCCATGTGCATTTTCCCTGTGGGTAAGCACGTTAAACAGGGTTCCCTGGGAAATTGTTTGGTCATAAATATGTCCATAGTGTAGTGATCTAGCCATTTTTTTGCATTGGAAAGCTGCCACCTGACTCTGGATCGATGCCAAGTCCCTTGAGAGAGCACAGACTTGGTTGATTAGTGACCATTGAATCGACTTTCAATCGTACAATTCTTCCACAACGCAAGGTTCATTTGGCTGCAAGCATGTCACATTTAAATGGTATTTTATGACTGCTCCCAAAATTGCTGGGCTGCAGACAAGTCCAAACAGTACGCGTTTAAAACAAAGTACTATTAAGTTATTTTCAGTTACTGGTTTTGAGGCATCTTTCAGCCAGAAAAATCGTGTGTAATCTCTAGCTTGGTCATGCAATCCTATTTGCAAAAATGCCTTTTCAATATCGGCAATTAATGCTAGATTGCCTGCCCTGAACCTCAGGAGTAAGCCCAGTGCTAATGGTGTTGTAATTGGTCCTCTAAAAAGGCACTTGTTGAAACTGGGCTTACCTGCTGACCCATCGTACATGATTCTGCATGATTTCAATTTGTCCGGCATGATTACTGGCTGGTGTGGCAGGTAATGAATCCCCTTGTTGTCTGTTTTGTCATCACAGATCTCAATTATTCCATTTTCTAGTTGGTCGTCCAAAACTTTTTGGTATTGTTCGAATAAGTTTGGATCTTTGTTGAATCTTCTTATCAGTGATTTAAACCACACCAAGGCTTCTGCCTTTCCCTGTGGGCAGGTCACTGATACTCTCTTTATATCGCCAGTCAATATAGTATCGTTTGTTGTTGTCATTGAATTTTATGCTATTTATTATCATCTCCTCTGCAATGTCATCATCAATTGCATAGGGGTCATCAGTGATTCCCACTGCTTCTAGACTGTGAAATTGTCATAGTGTTTCCTTTCCTATGGCCACTATGGCTATTTTTTGATGATTTTTTGTTGGTTCAGTTAAGCTTGAACTACAAGTGAAGTTACAGGCATGATCCATAGTTGCAGAATGTACAGCTACCACAATCAAAGCCAAACAGGCAAACCTGCATGCAGGTTTTCCTTCTGCAAATTTGTCTATTACCGTGCTAATTTCACTTTATTTTTTTCCGTTTCCGTGAAAATTTTGCTTTCCGTTTTCCGTTTTCCGGCATTTCATTTTTCCGTTTTCCGTTTTCCGGCCGACAATTTTTTTTTACCTTTCCGTTTTCCGTTTTCAGCTGAGTGAAATTTTTTTACCTTTCCGTTTTCCGTTTTCCGGCAGAAATTTTTTTTTACCTTTCCGTTTTCCGTTTTCCGTAAAGTGAAAAATTTTTACCTTTCCGTTTTCTGTAAAAAAATTTTTTTGACACCCTAACCGGCACCGGCAGGGCACCGCATGAAAATTGCGAGGGCACCGCACCAGCACTGGTGCTGTTGCCCTTCGGTGCCCAGCACCGGGGCACCGGTGCCCCGGTGCCTTTACATCACTACTGGTGAATTTGAAAGCAAAAATTAAAAAGTCAAAAAGGTACAAAAATTAGTGATTTTTAATGAAAATTTGGGCAAGATTCTGAAAAAATACTCTCATTTCCGTTTTCTAGGGGTAAAAGTATTTTACTGTAAATCCTCGAATAAATCCCCCTCTCGAATAGCTCCCCCCCCCTTGAATAACTCCCCCCTCTTGCGAGTGTGTAGAAAAAAAAACTCCCCCCCCCTTGAATCCCCCTATAATCGATACAAATAAGTCGCGCCACATTAAAAATCATTTCAATGAAGTTAGACAGACCTAAAAAGCCATGGTCTGATTCATCGAATACAATTGCTTTTGGGCATGTACATACTTAAACTGCCCTTCACCTCGGTCCGCACAATTGCGATTTTTTGATAAAAGTTTTTGTCACACCCCCCAGTGAACATCACAGTGAAGTTCGTCCCATACAATAGTTAGCCCAAATAGTTGTCTAAATGCCCGTCAGGACACCCCCCATTATTAACGCCACGTGGGCTGTGTAAACAGTCCACACATTATTTTATACAAAAATGTAGTGATCACCTCTCTCCGTACACGTTTGCTTATATGCTTATCATATGTCTTTCAAGGCCGTTTTGCAGCCTGAAATACAGAACAGGTTCCTGGCTAAGTACAAAATGACACTTCAGCGGTTTATTTTTGTGTAAAAATGCAGTAAGGATATTTTTAATTTATATTGTTTTGTACAGCGGTTCACGATCAGGTGGGATTGTGATCGCTGTATCTGCTCAGGCAACATCTGCTGACGCTGAAAACATTTGCCTGGCCTGGCAGGCGTGACAGGCAGATCAGGCGCCTGGCAGGTGGGGAACAATTGAATCTCGTTTGGCGAGATTTTGCCTGGCAGGCATGATGGGCGTGTCTGGCAAGAAAAAGGTGGGTAGGCAAGAAATCTGCCTGCCCAATTAAATATGGGGCCAGGGAGAAGGTGCAGTGTTCAACACATAAACCCGTTTCACATATACACCCATTTTTCACATAGATGAAACCTGGACTGCACACACGTCTGTTTTCGCACATAACTGATGCTATGTGCGAAACGGGCCTGTGTGCGAAACAGGCCTATGTGTTGTGCTTGTGACTGGGCACCCCACATTACCCCCCCCCCCCAGCAGCACATTGAGTTCTCAATGTTCAAATGAGTTTTCAACATAAACTTATCACTTTTTTCAAGTGAAAATGTGAAAAGTAAAGGCACTTGTTATTTGACTTTTCTGCTTAAAAAAACTAATAAATATGCTGAAAATTGAAAAGTCAAATGAGTTTTCAACATATTCATAATTGTTGTAAGTGAAAAAAGTTAAAAGTAAAGTGACTTGTCATTTGTCTTTTCAGTTTTCAACATATTTATGACTTTGTTCAAATGAAAAAAATTGAAAGTCAAATGTCAAGTCACTTTACTTTTCACATTTTCACTTGAAAAAAGTGATAAGTTTATGTTGAAAACTCATTTGAACCTTGATAACTCGGTGTTCGCACATGGCCACCTCTGGCCATAAAAACAATAGGCTAAACTAGCTACAGTGCGCGCACAAATTCCTCTGAGTAGTGGCACCGACGGTCCGACGCATGTGCCACTATTACTCCGCGCAATCGCGCCAGCCTACTAGTGATGGAATGGCGCCATGGCGCTGGCGCCATTTGAGGGCACAAAAGGGCGGTGCGATATGGCGCCATTGGCGCCTGGCATCCACGTCTTGAATGCCGCCATGGCGCCCTTGGCGCTTGGCGCCCTATCTCTGTGGCGCCCTTGGAGCCTGGTCCCCCCAACGGCGCCAAAAGAGCGCCAGCAAGATGACTACTGCGAAAGTGAAAGCCTAGATAAAAAAAAGAAAAAAGAAAAAACGAGTCTGTCAAAAATCCATTTTTGCTGGAAAAATGATGCGAGTAGGCGAATATCCTTCGCCGAATTGTTCATCACATGCATGGCAGATCATAAGCGAACGATGGACCTAGCTATAAAAGCATGTAGATAGTACAAACCCTGTTCTAACGTAACACAGACATCGTTTTTAACGAGTATTCTGCATTGCCTGGATCACAAACCGAAGTTTTGTCATGTACGTTCTCATTACACTCAATTTGGGGGGTTATTTCGAGGGGGGGGGGCTAATTATTTCAAAGTGCCCATTTTGAGGGGGGTATTTCGAGACGGGGGTATTTCGAGGGGGTGTATTTTGAGGAAATACAGTACATACGGCTACGGTGTATACATAAATACATACTACGGTTACGATGTATAGATAAATACATAAATACCGTATTACCTCGAAATACCCCCAGGGGGTTTATCATTTCTCCAGCAAAATTTGAGGGGGATAATTCGGGGGAGGGGGGTGTTGTCTAGTGATGGAAAAAGCGCCAGGCTTTCGGCGCCAAGCGCCAAAAGCGCCATGGCGCTTTTCTGATCCCGGCGCCAAGCGCCAATGGCGCCAGAGCAAAATGGCGCCAAGCGCCAAAAGCGCCATGGCGCTTTTCTGGACCTCAGCGCCAAGCGCCAATGGCGCCAGAGGGTGATGGCGCCAAGCGCCAATAGCGCCAGCGCCAAAAAATTTGTTCTGCAATTTGATGGTAGAAAAATGAGTGCATAACTGTGTGAACTTTTGCCCATTCAAACAACCACTACAATGTTAAAAATTGTTCAAATGCCCAGAGATATATTTTTCAGTCAAACATCATGACTGGGGAACTTTCAATGGGGAGATCTTTGTTTCTCCCAGCTAAGAGCTGGAGTGATTTAAGGGGCGTATATAGCCATAAACTGTTGAAAATAGGTGATAATACACGTTAAAGATGATGATTTTGAAGTCTGAAAAATCACGATAGTGATTTTTAAGGTGAATACTATAAAAAGTATGAAAATCAGCATTTTTTGTGAAAATTGGGGCAAAATTTCTCTAATAATCGGTCCGTATCTGGTTGCAGGTTGATTGGGGGGGCTCGAGGGATAGTAGCCTCAAATTATGTTTCAAGTTAGATAGATAGCTGAGCGGCCCTGGGGGTGGATAGATAACTGCAGCATTTAAGGGTAACTCCACCGTCCCCCCTCCAACCCCCGCCAGACTGAACCCCTGATTTAGACAGCAAGAAAGAATTGGGAGCAAAGCATAAAAGGGGATTTATCGCCAGCACATTTTAACACCTTTGCTTTTATTCGATGTATGTACCTATATAAAGGCTGCCCTAAAATTAACTTATATTTATTCATTTGTCCTCAAAATTGATCATCTCGAGTGGCGATTTCACCGTATTTTAACAATTTCATATTATCATGGTTGGCGCTTTTTTGGCGCCATTTAAAATGCCGGCGCCAGGCGCCAATAGCGCCACCGGCAAATGGCGCCAAGCGCCAAAAGCGCCATGGCGCTTTCGCAGACCCCAGCGCCAAGTGCCAATGGCGCCAGAGCGTTTTAGCGCCAAGCGCCAAAAGCGCCATCGCGCTTTTTGCTTTGGCGCTAGCGCCAGGCGCCAGCGCCATGGCGCTTTTCCATCACTAGTGTTGTCTATTATTTCGACAGATATTTTTGGAAATTCCCCATACCCAGATGTAGAAAAATCAAACAATTACATAGATTTTTTATATGTGTTTATAGGCATATAAAACTATGTATACACATAAACCCTTCCCTAATGTCACTCAATCAACGGTTTTAATGTGTGTTCTGCATTGTTATTTTACAGATCACAAACTGCAGTATTTGTCATGTCCGTTCTCTTTGCATTAAATTTTAGGGGGGGGGGGGTATTTCGAGGGGGGGTTATTATTTCCTCAGTCAAATTTTAGGGGGGTATTTTGAGGGGGGAGGGTAGATGCAAGAGGGGGTGGGGTTAATTCGAAGTAATACGATACATACCTACGGCTAACATTAGCGTTGAAAAAATCTCTGGGAGATTTATATTTAAAACATATCAGAAAATCTCAGAAAATATAAGGTTTTCTGAGATTTATATTTTTTCATGATTTTCCAGGGAGATTTAATTATTTATATTTTCTCCTGATTGAGAAAATCTATCTATATTTGCCCATTTTCACCGTCAAATTAACTGGTTCATGTGCTTTTCTTACCAATTTTCATCTATTTTTAACTATATGTTTGCTTGTATACACATTTTTGGCAATTTTTCTCTATTTGTAGTTTTTCCTCCCCATTTTTCTGTTCTATGACATGAAAGAGCCTATAAAAAAGTTATCTGAAATACATTTTCTGTACTCAAGTACTTTCAAGAAGTATACATAAAAGACAGAAATTTTTTTAAAGACAGGAATGAACTCTTCATATGAATATTCTCTCACATTCTATTCTCTCATGTTGTGTTTACATGCCCCATTAATTCCGCTGTCACCCTTGTGAGTAAGATTAGCGAAATGTCAAATTTTATTGTTTATGCATGAAATTTTACCTTTTCTTGGCTATTTTTCATGACCGTTTATGCCCCATGGAGTGACGGTAAAAATATCTATTTTTCACTCTCAAACTTCTTACAATCAGTGTGAAAATCATAGCTTTACACTAGTGGAAAAAAAAGTCATGTCCAGACTCAAAATCGATCTTTTTGCTGCGAGGAAGTACGCTGACTTCCTTGATTGCATGGTAGATATACCACACAGAAGGATTTTTTGTACGATCAGGGGACAGTTTCCGATCAAGTTTTTCTCCCGCATTGTAGCGGAAATCAATTGCAAGAGGTCAATTGAATTATTTGATTCATTTTATGAGCCAAAGTGAATTCAATTTACTAAAGTTCAATATTTAAAGTTTTCCTAAATGAAATAAGCATATAGAAAATTTGTTATCACTTAAGCCAAGCTATTTTCTGTATTGTAGGTATCGGTATAACCTTAATTTACAATATTTTAACACACCATCCCTTTTTTTTGCAGTGGTGCAGTCTTATCCACGCTAAATGGGCAGGTGCTTATGAAGTACACAGGTGCTGCGTTGTCAAGTTTTGAGAAACCTGGTACCACTGTAGAAGAACTATGTTTACCCTTGCAGGTGGGTAATGGGTAGTTTTGTTTCGAGGCCTCTTTATTTTCAGTTTGGGAGCTTTTTCGTGTATCACAGGTAAAGTTGAAGAAGAAGAAAAACAGTACTGTCTTTATATTACAAGTCCGAAAATCTATGTTTTTGATCGCCTATCTATCAATCAAATGAATTCCACATTTGCATACCTAAAGTTTTTGGTCATTTCTACTGAGATTGGGAAATGAGGATAATTTCTTTTTTCCAGCAATTGTCCATTTCCGACATGGACGAGATGAAAATTGATGTTGAGTCCTACGTACCCAAGGCGGTATCTATGCTGTACCCGATTGAAAAATACAATGGCGTGTGTAT